>OY292276.1:37577825-38806879 GCA_958496175.1 Sisyra terminalis
AATTTTTTTTGTATCATAGTACAATAAACAATCATACAATAAACAGCATAGTTAAATAATTAACAGTACCACTTCAGAAAAAAGGTTATAGATTTTGCTGCTAAACTGTTTATTGTTTTGTAGTAAAGTATTTGCTGGAGCCAAAATTTATGATGAAAACATTGAGTTTTTGATTTCATTAGCCTATTACAATAATGTGGCATACAATATATCTTGAGGGCTTTTAGAAAAACCCAGTTAGATATTACAATTGTATATACTATGTTTTTAAATTCCATTAATATTCAGCCATTTTTTATTCGAATTTAAAACCAAATAGTGGAAAGTATTGCTTTAAATTGACGAGTTTAATATGTATTCAGTATTTATTATTTATATTCGTTAGAATTTAATTGAAAAGTTCATTTAATATTCGCAACTGTTTTTAGTTATATGAAACAAAATTTACGTAGTACTCATTCGAATTCATTACTTGTCGCAATAATAAATTTATAGTTAAAGGAAATTTATTATAATAATAGATTTCTTTAAAAAAAAATCATCGAGTTTTTTCAATACATTACAGGAATGTTTCAATACATAATGTTTATTATTACAAATGAAATAGAAAGGAAGACATTACTTATATACAAGCGACGAAGAGGGAAGAAAAAAGCTCTTATAGTAAGTATATTCGCACATTATATTAATTGGTTAGTAAGGCTGTAATTTTCCTTAATAATTTTGAAATACTCGAATAAAATTCAATCAATCAAGACTTATTAGTTTTTTTCATAGCTAAAGCACTACCTAAACTGTAAGAAAGACATTTTCATACAAATTGGATAAGATTTTATGCCTCGATCATTACGTAGGTACTGTTTAAAGTATTACCTATATTGTGTAGAAATTCTTTATAAGTAAGAATTATGTTAGTTAAAATTAGTATCTACTTGGTTTTCTTGAAAAAAAATATACTTTCGATTTTAAAAATAATTGGTGTCAGTAATTTTTTTAAATAATTGTAGCTATTAACTAACGATATAATAACAAAGTTACATAGTTCTGTTTGAAAAAAAAGTACTTCATTGCAAGTTTAATATAATGATGGTACTTGATGCAAAGTGGGTACAAAGATAGAGGAATGTCTTCATATGAATTAATTGGTGTCTATAAAGAAAATAAACGGCATAATTTTCTTTCACTCTTTTAAATCGATTAGAATTTACGATGTGTTTTGGTTTAATTAGATAAAACAAATTTTTGAATAAGATTTGTGAATGAATTATTTAGGTCCAACAGTGGTTGATACTAAGTATTAATTCCAATAAAATCAATCGTTCATTCACAGAGACGGCATCCCACACACATGTAAGATAATCAGATTTGATTGCCTGAGATTTTATTATTACATAAATCAGAAATTCCGTCCAATTGCCAAGAAATTGATTCTCCCGAGACAACTTTTCCATATTTTTTATCGCTCATTAGTGACAATGTTAAGCAGTGGGCAGTCATATGGTATGAAGAAAAGTTACACCAAATGGAAAAAAAATAAATCCTTGCGTTCGTCTTTGGTTTGTAGTGTGGTAGCAAACGCGTTTTTTAAGTGCGTAACACGCACACCCCCTTCGAACGTAAATGACGATGATAAAGAAAGCAGCAGGTGTGCTATAGTGGCTCGATTTTGCATTCTATCTTTGCTTCTTCGGCATTTTTGCCACAAGAACATTATTGCACACGATCAGCGCAAATGATTTTATCGTATTTAAAAACAAGAATATCATTTCAAGTATTTTAAGTTTACAAGAACAACATTCCTGAATCTAAAAATATTATTGAAATTGTCCGTCCATCCCGGCCGTCCAGCTTATGTGCATGTTGTAGATCTTGTTGAAATTATAACCGTGTTGTTATGGAAATTTCGAACCATCATCACATATTATTGATATGAATCTTGACAATTTTTTGTCTTCATATATTTCGACAGAGAGATTTAGAGCATACACACACGATAATTACCTAAATTTAATAGAGAAAATTATAAACTAGACAGACACGTCTATCTTATCATCGAAACGGATCATTTTTAATATGTAAAATATAAAAATAATAGAAGGAAAAATAGAAAAATTTAACGAAAAGCAACAACGAATAGAGAAAAACAGAGGAGAAAAATGTTGAAATATAATTATAATGACAAATCAGACCTCCCAAATTGTCTGTATAGGTATATAGTAGTGTGCGTTATATGCGCGTGCATTTTGTAATCGGCTGGCAAAATGTAATTTCGGCTCGACTACAATTAACTAATTTACGCCATTATCGAATGCCACACAAACGGCCAAAACATAATTATCACAGATTGGACGAACGGACACGGTGGCCACATTTGTGGCAATCTCATTATTGGTGGAAGGAGATGGGATTTTTTAGAATTCCCGTTCGGTTGGCGTAATCAAGCCATCAATTACGCACTCGTGTGCTATTGTTTACGCGATGACGAAATTGGCAATAATTGTTGGTGACAGGTGCACGCATATAAACAACATTCTAACAAATGTTGCATCTACAACAAAACGAAACGTGTGCCACAAAGACCACCCACCCTGAACCTACGAGTATATCACACGTGTTTTCGCCCTAAACGTAATGAGTTACACATAAATCTAAAACAAAACGGAAAAATAAAATAAAAAATTTCAATGCTCCAAATATATGAACCATTGTAGAATTTAAATAGACATTTATAAATAAAACGACAGAAATCTCACTTCAAAATATCAATTCATTTAAAGCCTCATGATTGAAAACAATTTTTTACTGATACAATAAATCAGTACCTACCCCGGAGGTGAACGACAATAAGTTCATTTTTTTTAAGATTTAGCTCTAATGTTTCTAATTATAACTTTTTGAAGCTTTTATAGTGCTACATTGCACTTTATTCTCACCTTAACAATTACGAAGATATAAATCTTAAGAATAACAGTATGCCCCTAACCATATTGCGGTAAAACACTTCTATTTGCTCTCCTATAAAAAGTAATAATGTGACCTCTTACTGTATATGTCTCTCCAAAGTACTGAAATTAGAAATAATTGATTCCATTTTATGTTTAAAGCTTTTACGGTCAGTCTTAGCGTAACAAAAACTCTTCATAAAGTTTTGGCACAATTGAAATCATTCGAAACTCCAATTTCAAAGCTTATGACACCCTAAAGATGCTAATAATGTGACTTATATTATATAACTTCGAGGCACTGAAATTAGAAATAATTGTTTCCAATTTATATTTAAAGCTTTCACGGCCAATTTTAATGTATTTAAAACACTTCATTAAAGTTTTTGCAGAATTGAAAGCTTTTGAAACTCCAGTGTCGAAGCTTATGACACTTTAAACATGCAAATCGTAAAGATTGCAAAACGACGGAATGCAAAATGGAAAGATGCATTATCATACAAAAATAAGGCTTCCAATCAAAAGGCCAAAACTGCAATAAAGAGTTAAAATTCAGTTGTTTCCATTTGAACTTTGTTAATTATTCCTTTGTTTCTTTTACTTTATTCCTTTAGACTTTAAAACTGCATAAAATTAAAAAAATACATAACTAATCGGTAGAAAAGTAAAACATTTAATTTTACAATCATCGATTTTATATTTTGGGTAAAATTGAAAGTAAGTTAAATCTGATTAAAAACATTTTAAAAGCAACGGAGTGATTATTTTGGGTTTAAATAAAACTATTTACATTTTAATTGCATTTAGTAGAAATATATATTGTAATACTTTAAATACAAATTTAAAAACTCTTGTCAAATTAAATGACATTGAAGGGAAGAATTCTACCACGGAGGAAACTAAATCGGGCGTTAGGCAGAAAACGGAAAAAATGTAAAACAAATAGAGACGTAACTAATATTTTGGAGTTATTCTTTAGGTATTTCAAAATAATATCTGTATCGAATAGCCATAGTACTGAAAACCAAACTATCATAAGTGCACTTAAGATAGTGTGTACCGTAAAATAACTAATTTGGACTCAATATACTATGGCTGTTAGGTGCAGATATTATTCAAGCGATTTAAGGAATAAATGCAAAACAGTGGTTTAGATTATGAATAAGGCATTGCTAAAAGGTAATGATTATTTAAATATGGATGTTTATATCCAAAATTTTCAAAACTGTTTTCTCAATTGAAAAAACTTTTATAAAATTCAAAGAATATTTAGTACAAGTTTTGCTTAATTTTGAGGAAGGAAGTTTTTTTTTCTTTATCTAGTTGTTACAGCGATATAAATTGAACGAATTGGTTGAAACTTTTTCCAAATTTTGGTTTCAAACTAAATAATATTAATACGAACTATTCGGGCATTATTTTATGTCCTTTTCCAATAATATCATATCGCTATCTACAATAACAATGATATCTATATGAAAAATTTTAATAATAAGATGTAAAATGAAATTTGGAGACCTGAAGAAGTCATAAAGTATTACGAAAAGTCGCTTAGTAATTTTGAAAATTTTGAAAAATAAGAATTAAATTTTAGTAATTTTGTTAATATTACCGTTAACTTCAAAATGTAAGTTCCAACAAATAGAGAAAATCGTTTTGTACGGTTAATACAGCAATATTCTGAAGAAATGCCAAAGTTTGTTTGAAGTTCAAACCTGGCCATAGGTTGAACCAACATTGAAACCGTTAAAGCTCAATTGCCCAACTGCGGGTTCTAGCTTATGTTAGCGTGGAATTTCCAAGTTTCCGTTGCCTGGGAAGCCTGCCCTGAGCATAACTCCATCGTTTTTGGGCTGGCATTTCTAACGTGGGATATTTCTTCTTATTTTTTTATACTAAAACAATTATTATTGATGAAAAGTTACCCAATCGAATGAGCTTTTAATATTTCAGTGTAATGGGTATAGTTTCATTCCCAGTTTAAAAACGATTTAAAAAACTTAGATAATAATATAAAAACTATCAAAAAACCAGTTTATCTATAGTAAAATGATAAATTTTTTGTGATATTTTAAAAGATTCACAACTAATAATTTCATAGAGCTTAACACCCGACTTTAATGAGTTTTAGATTTGGGAAATTATATAAAGTCTATAATGTGTGAATTTAATTTTTCAAAATAAATATTATGAGTCTAACAATAGTAAATTAAATTATTTTGTAATAATGATTTTTGAATGAATGCTATGGGTTACTGATAAGCATAAAGACTTATTTATAGTTTTCTCTTTATTTGACCTCAACACTAGGTATCTATATGAACATTAACTAGGACACTTTTTAAGTTTATTTCAAGCACTACTATTTTGATACAAGATTATTTTTATTAATTATTTTTATTTTCATTGAGTTATTGAATAAATAATTATAATGAAATATTAATCAGTTACAATTTTTCAAAATTGGGATTCTATTTTCAGCTTTAAAGTGCGATAGGTATACCGATTTTGAATCAAGTTTAATGAATTCAAAGAAACATGTTACACCTACGTAGTAAGATACTCTAATTAATTCAGTGTAGAAAGCAATAAAGTTAAAATTTTTTATTGTTTGGATCAAAATTCGTTTGACATTAACGGAGAACCGAAATAAAAGTTCTCCTCAATGAACGAAATTCTTCTTTCACTTTTTGAAATATTTATATGGTTCGCTACTACATCTACATTACAAATGACAATACCCATAAACGTCGTATAAACTGTATAATTTTATTAACTGACTAAAGGAAAAAAAACGAAAACAAAAAATCGATTAATTCTTTAACCTATGCAACGCGAAATTCATTTTAACGCAGATGCACTCAATTCGCTGTTTGCAAAAAACGACACAAATTTATTATATATTTGAAATAAAAATAATGTAAAGGTAATGAACAGAAAGAGAACGTCAAGAAATCGCGTCGTATACACAAATATATGCGGACATGGAACGATTTCTGACCGATGGCCATTTGATATCATCAAAACAGGCACAAAAACTTAAGTGGTCGTAAGTTGCCAAGTTCATTACGACATTTAGTGTTATTTGGACAAGTCGATTAATGTAATTGTAAATTGTTTCTCATTTTATGAAGCGCACAAAACCTCTTTTTATTATTTTGTTTTATCTTTGAAAATGACCAAAACTTGAACAAACGTCCAGTCAATAGTTGAACAACCCCAATTTTCTGTTAAAACTTTTTATTGTCTTATTACTTTTATCACCTACCAATAAATTGAGTTTTTATGTTTTCTTTTTATTGCTCTTTTTTTCATTGCCCTGATAATTATTGAATAAATTAAATCCATACCGAACAAATATTAATATACCCGCTTCTTTTAAGTAATAATTAATTTCCGTTTTGTTTCATTTTATTTGCGTGTTAACCCCGTTATATTATGTGTATATTTATGTGAAATCTCTTGTGTGTTTAATATGAGACTACTATACCGTGAAATGTCGTGCGAAGAAAACAATCAGTCGTGCTTTTAGATGAAATAAAGGATGGTTACGGTTTGTAGGCGGCATATGGACAGACACGTGGACATAGTATAAATTAGTCGAACTGAGATGGGAAGAAGCCACCGGGACCGTATTGTCAAATCGGGAACTATAAATCTTATAAACACCTCACTAATTTGTTTTCCAACAACAATGTGTACTTGGCTTGGAATTTTTTGATTCAGTTTTTATTTTTTTTCTTTCCTATGCATCGGTACGTATTGGGGACGTAAATGAGGCGTTCGGGAAAATTTATTGTACAGCCGTGTAATAGGATATGATTTAATTAAGTTTTTATTAAATTTATTCTAGCCAGATTGTTTTTATGCGAGAAATAAAGTCAATTGAAAAACTAAGTGTGAAAAAAATCATGCAAATGTGTGCGTTCTATGCGATAAAAAAAATTAAATAAATAAACCGTGAAAATAAATTTAATCATAAAAAGCACGAAGAGTACTAAAATTAATTTTTAAAAACTTTCATTTTTTGAAAATCGTAATATTTATACACAATAAATTTGTGGAAATACGTTTAGGAAACTTAATCAAAGCTACAGAATTGTATAATTATGTAATGAGGTAGTCAAAATACATCGATGCTTTTAATCGATGTAAAATATCGAAA
Source organism: Sisyra terminalis (assembly GCA_958496175.1). Taxonomy (NCBI): domain Eukaryota; kingdom Metazoa; phylum Arthropoda; class Insecta; order Neuroptera; family Sisyridae; genus Sisyra; species Sisyra terminalis. The sequence continues at coordinate 37,584,933 of OY292276.1, forward strand.
CTCTGCATCGATGTTTAACGATACATTGCTTAAAAACATCCATGTTTTTTGAAAATCGAATACTTTCTGCAACAGTTTGATAATCAAACTTTCTGCACAACAAAAAATATTAAAGCTTAATCTATCTTGAATTTAGTTAATTTTAAGACTTTAACTAGATTAACTCAAAGCTGTTTATTTAATATTCAAAGCTTATTTAATCATTTTCATTTCATTTTATTTCACTGTTGGTTAATTATTTGGACAGCCTTTAAAAATGAGCGTTCGGATAGGACAAAAGTCCTTACAATAGTCAAGTATATGAAGCCAATTTTGTAAAGCTTAAGAACTGAACTTTTAGACTACTCAACAAAAAGTTAAATATAATTATTATTAACGAAATTAGAGAAAATTATTTTCGAGCAATTCTTTCTCAACTATTTAAACTAAACTTTTTTTGAGTTTCTCGATTCTTTTGTAAAAAATGTTCTTGCATTTAATATCAATAGCTCGTGAAAACTATGAGAAATTTTTATTATGACTACCATGGTCTTTAGAATCTATTGTTAATAAAAACCCACTAATCCAAACCCAATAGGGGAACGAGTAGGATTTTTTTTTGTCGCCAGAAATATAAATAAAACAAAGGCAATTTCAGGTTGGTTATCTCAAAATATAAATTAATAATTCTTTGCTCGAAACTCAAGGATGTCTATAAATTTTTTTCTAGAAAAAGAAAAAAATAGATTTTAAAGAAAGTTTTTGAAAACTTACATAAAGTTATTAAAAATAGATTAATTTTCTTTCAGTGTTCATAGGTACTGATAGGTATTGCGTTAGTCAAATTGAGCTTAGTTTGTGCACCGCAACATAAAGTTGAGTGTTTAATATTTATTCCATATTTTTAACCAATTTCATACTTAAAGAAATGCGAGTCAACCTAATTATTATCTCAAATGTTTGTATGAAACATTTGACCTACTTATAGAACTGGAAAAAGGTTTAGTTGTATTACAAAAGTGTAATTTATTGCAGTATTAGATAGAATTATTGTACGATACATAATTAGAAATAGTATACGTGAATAATTCTTGAAATTACAAACATGAATGTAAAGTAATGAAAAAAAAACCTTCTTCTGTAATTTTGGTTCATAAAAGCTGATTGAAACCTTAACCTTAATTACGGTTAGTGAATCGGAAACAAGGACAGCCAAGATACAAAAAATATAATAATCAGAGAGCTTTGTGCTTTAGATGGAATTCTGGAAAAAAATCAAGACAATCAAATGGAAGAATAGAGCACAGACGTATTGAAAATAGACAACGAAGAATATCAAAGGAAAACCTTTGCATTGAATATAGAGAAAAGAAAATTGTAAAGATCGAAAAAAACAACAAAGAATGCAATTTCTGACCTTATAATAAGAGCGTTGGGCCCCCCGATCTGAAAAACCTCAGGAGCTTTCGGCAAATATGGATGGAACGAAGAGTGTTACGTAGAAAGATTAACTTCTCGTTAAGCAAAAATATGATAAAAAAGCACATGATTAAAATTCGACTAATTAAAGTTTAATAAGTTACCTAATTTTTGATTGAAATTCTAAAATTTTCTATTTTATTTTTATGGTATGACTTCACAAAAGACAAATATGTATTTCTTTGCAAAAATGAACCAATTTCGATTAAAACCGAAACAAAAAAAAAATGTGTAGTTATTTATGGTTTATAAAACAAGTTGAATAGTATATTAAAGCAGACAAAAAACATAAAACAAATGTTCTAATGCTTACGTCTGCAAAGAACACATGAGGAAGTCACCTCTAAATTCATGTTTGATGATACCAAATTGTCTTTGGCATCAACTATCACATTATATTATCAAACACATAAGACAATATTCAACGGTTTAACATAAGATTTCTTAAAAAAAAAATAAATCATAAAATTTTATGATATTACCTACTTCAAAAAAAAATACTCTCAATGTTTGATTGAAGAACATTTTTACGTAAATCGACAATAAATTTGAATTGGCTTGAAAATAGAGTACAAACTTTTTTTTTCATTTCTTCGTAACGATAACGGTAGTTGCTTTTTTAGCAAAAGGGTAAATCATTTTTCTCCCCATCATTTTTCTCTTATTACAAACACCGTTATAGGTACGAGAGGGTTTAGACCTCGTAAAAACTATATTAGGAAATTTGTCTGCTCAAAATTGATAGTTTCCTGTCTATTTGAGTTTTATAAAACATATATGAATGCCTTCATTGGAGAAAATAGGCAATTCCATTTTTAGGTATGAATATTAAGGGAGAGATGCGCAACAATTTCAACCCCAACCCTTTCACGCCTTCGGCCTCCCGTGCAACTTCATCTATAATTTTTAATTTCCCACTCTTTGACAACGAAATGCTCTCATTCCCTTAATGTTCCCATGAGTAAAAAGACACGTAACGCTTAAGTAGAAATTGCAAATATATATGAATAGAAATAAAATATACAAATTATGACAATTTACTAAATTTTTTTAGAATACTTTAATTGAGCTTTTGATTTAACGTGAGTAGTTTTACGTTTCTAGTGTGAATATACAGAAAAAATTGTCTCATTAATTATTCAGAGAACGATGGGGATGTTGGGCGATCTTGGAAAGTAAGTCTGTATATATAGTGTTGTGCACATGTGTGTCGGCTTGAAACGGAAGTCATGATCCCTAACGCACATCTAAGACCACGTTCATTTCAAATACAATTGATAGGGATAATTTTTTCTTCTCGTCGCCTTTTCTTCTTGGAGATTATTCTCGTTTTTTTTATTGTTCCCTATTATGACATACAATTTGTCAAGTCGATCAAGAGTGTTTTGAGTTGAAGAGAATTGAAATTATTGTATTCGTTTTTTGATGCTCCCCAAAACGACGAGGCCTCCTATTCAACCCCACCGGATGTTCGAACAACATCCATTGTCCCCGTGTATGAACCGAGTTTTGATTATCCCGCAATCTTTGAATTATCTTCAATAATAAAATCAAGTATTTAGTCCAAGGACATAAATATCAACAATAAAAGCTTTTTGAACATTTCTTAGTGAGATTTTCATCGGTCTGCGTACAAAAATTTCTTTGTTCTTTTTTTCAAATAACAAATGTGTACATAAATTCCTCGTGCATTTCATGTCGATGACATTATATTTTACTTCGGGTGTCTTAAATTTTACACTTACAATGTATTTTTTACTTTGGTCTAAATAAATGTGACAAAGATCGACGATTCCTCTACCGATGCTGATGGAAATGATGACAAGTTTAGCCTCTGCAAACCTCTCTCGGAAGATTTTTTCACGTCTTATCCAGATTTATATTTATGTATTTTATTGTTATTATTGTAAGAAAGCGACTTGATGGCTTGAGTCCTTCATTTTGAACCATTTTTTGTACTCGTTTCAGACGACAGTGCTGATGGAAATGTTACATGGCTGCGGTAGTAATCGCTATGTATTTTGTCTAGGTTTACATAACATTTTTTGCCTCTATTCTTATACATTTAAATTATATATTGGTAAATGTGTAGAGAAGGGGTGGTTAAACGGTCGATCGCGAACAGGTCGACAGTCAAGCACAGGAATTTCAAATAATTATTTAAGTAAATTTCCATTTTTTCAATTGGTAGTATGTACTAAAAACCTAGCAGACAATGGAATTTGACTTTAAAATTAAACAATCATCTATTGTACAACGAATATTACTGATTTCCAAATAATGCTTCTAATACTTCTTTCTATTCATTACCTCGTTAAGGGGTCACATGGGTATTAAGGCTTCAAAAATCGATATTTTTTATTGTTATTAAACTGTGTTTTCAAAGTCGCTTGTCAAGATTTGTCGAGAACTACTCAACTGATTTTGATGAAATTTTTCACAGGTCTTTGAGATACAATTCACAAAAACTTAGGTGAAGAATTTTTTGTCAACTACAACTATTTTTAAAAAAAAAGTTTATGGTCTAAACGGCTTAACTAAAATACGTATTTTTTTCATGGATAATCCTGTCATGAGTTCTGTTGTCAACGCGGATACATCTTTTTCCAAAGGGTCACTGGAAATGACGTCGCAATGGCGTAGTTTTAAATATTATTCTACGAAATTTTCAGAAACTCGTTGCAAAATGTGTATGTCTATGATAAAGTAAAGTTTAAATAAAATATTTTATTTTTTAATGAGAAAATTGTTGAAAATGAGCCGTTTTTTCCCCGATTAAACCCATATAACTCCTTAAATATGAATTTATTTTTAATTTAACCGATTTTTTGAATCATACCAGTAATTAATTTGTCCACCCCTGGTGTAGAGTGTAAACTCTAGACTGACCAATAGTTTTTTGATTTCAATAATTCCCCATTTGTACATTAACGCACAACAAATTTAATTTTCAATGTTTCAAATCTAATGGTTACCTATAAAATGATAATAATATTTGAAACAGTAATGGCCGATATCAAACAAATACCATTATATGATAAGAGACATCCTGTTTTAGGGGTTGCGACAAACAGTGAATATATAACCTCCTACAAACATAATAGTAGGTATGTGCCATATACATACCTATATAGTTATATATAAATGTGTAATAATGCAATCGAATGCAACTGTTACATACCATTCTACCTGTGGCCATTATAATCTCGATCAGGTTTATGATGAAAATAACGAGCCAACTGGACATACATATTACAAATGTAATTTTCATGGAAAGCTGATGTTTTCCTGATGAAAAGAGAAGGATTGAGTCGGTGACGAAAAGTGGTGCGAGGAAAAGGGAGCGATAGGGGGTGGATTCTGTTGTATGAAATTGATCAGACTGATTACTTGTCACTAATGTGTATCATTAAATACGTATTGTACGAGAGATATCGTATCCCATCCATATTCATCAATATTGTACATATAGAGAGCTATTCATATGTGGATAATACTTATTGCTCGGTCTGTTTGTCTGGACTATGTTTGTATCATTTGATATTATATACAGATGATACCGGAATGATGGACGAGAAATTCCAGTGGAATGGGGGCTGTGGACTGGTCTGTGCACGTTTTTGTTCCACACATAAATAAATGAACAAAGACGAATTCCATTATCAACAGAAGAGTGAAGAATTTCTTTTTCATTCATGAACTTTCTTTCAATTTTTTACACACACTTTTTTATTGAATGATAAATGAAAATACAATTCATATACCTATTTTTGAAATGACCAAGTGTAAAAGGGAGAATTGGTCTCTCTCATGGAACTCGAAGGGCTAATGTTGGGGTGTGTTGTTGTTGATCTGATAGCTTTGTATCGTGCATCAAATCAGCACTGTCGAGTGCGTCCTTTGTGACAATTAGTCGTTATTGTACATATTCCCGTTTACATACATTTGTAATCCAACATTAATATTCCTATTCATCCATTGAATCCATTAAAACAAAAAATAGAATAAAACACAAAATGAAACGATTGGTAGGTATGTGACATCATTCCTTTTGGATTTGACAACCAATAATTGAGAAGAGCGTCAATATACGAGACATTAGTCTTAATGAATTATTAATAGATATATAGAAATTGTGGATGAATATTTCCTTTTCCTTATACATCCAGTTTATCCCGAAATAGGATCGTATATAGAAATTTAAAGCGTCATCAATGCTCGATACATTTAACAGAAATGCAACCCTGTCAGAATATTTCATCATAATGCCATAATTATGCTATAATACTCGTTATAACGTCATCATATCATACCCCTATTTGCCGTCTCTACTGGTTCCATTTACGGCACATATCAATCTAACAAGTCCTGGATTTTGTCGAGTGGGAGTGAGGAATATTGCAATGATGTCGAGTACAACTCCATGGTTTATATGCAAATAGAAAATTAAATTATGAATTATAAATCAAAGCGACCGCAGTTTTCGTTGTTTTCAAACATTTCGGTTGTCATCAGCGTTGGAAATCTGCACGTTTAGGAGGGATGAGCTGTTATTTGGTTTCGGTAACGAGGGAGTGAAAGTTGAAATAATATTCCATAGCAGAGATTATTATTATTCTTTTTTCAATACATTGGATGTAAATTTTTTATGTTTTCCAAATATTTTTTTACTTGCTTCATTTGTAAAATGGATCGAATACCTTAGTTTGAAACAAATATTTCTATAGTTATTATATTTATTAGTTTTAGTAAAATCACAAAAACAAAACAATAAGTCAAAATAAAAACTTCTAATATAAATAAAGAGTTAATTTTTTAAGATAATAATACCTAAACAAAATAATTTGTAATCATTTTGAGTCTTGTCTATGTTACTTTCATGTTACTCATGTTGTCTATGATGCATCCATAAATATATTGAGAAGTTACGTTTTAATTACCCAACGAACTTCATTATAATAAACTGATAATCTGATAGGTATCTATACTACTGTTTGGTATTCACCTTCTCTAAAATCAATTCTAAACGTTTTTAAATAAGGTTTAGTCTTGAAGAATTTGTCTGTTTTTGGAGGAAAGTTTCATTTTGTGACAAAAACTGTATAAAATTATAATTGTTTACGTATTATACAAAACGAACTGTTAGCATTAAAATATATAGCTAAAAATCTTTTATTCTTTAAATTTTGTCAAGATTTTAAGGATTGAAATTGTACCTATATATTTCTGATGTAAATGAATCATTTAAAGCTAATTCATACTTTTTTGTTACTAGGTAGATACTACCTTAAAAAGTTCTGATACAAATCTGCATCATTTACTATAGATATTAGATGGAGTAGATTATCTATACTTGTGATGGGATAATCTTTTAGTGAAACAATAACGAAATATTTATCATTCAGGGTTTTAAATTTGATGTTTGCTAGTAAGTTTTTCTCTTTTTTTGTAGAACATTATGAGTTAGAAAAAATCTTTCCGTTTAATTAGATTTAATTACATTTATTTTTTTTTAAAACTTATCATTGAATGTGTATGGTACATATTTATACCAGCACCTAAAATACATGACAACGTTTTCGTTTACGTATCTACTACAGTGATATTACAGCACACAGATGTTGGTGAGGATGCATCAATTAGTGAAGAGTTGACATCAAATAGTGTACCTCATCCCCTTTTTGTAATCGGGCTTGAATTATAAAATTTCCACGCGCGGTACGTTCAAAACCCTCACGGCCGCATTTACAAATCCAATGCACATTCACCTGACTCGGAAATTCATTTTGTCTCTGGCAACATTTCTCTATTAATATTTTATATAAATACTAGAAAGAGTTACATTTTAATTATGTGTCGGTTTCATTTAGATTAATTTTTTGTAAAATGTTTTATTAAAATAATGAACGTTTTAATATAATATTAACAAGTAAAATTCGTAATAAGTTATTTGCAATTGGTTTACGTAAATGTGTTACAATCGACTGGGGTGAAATTCGAAGAGAAATAAGATATTGTATTTTTGTCGATAATGAGACAAGCGGAAGTCAGGAAATCCGTTCGTGCTGCTTGTCCGGAATTCCGTACTTTACTGCTTTAATAGTTATCCATTTATCGCGTCGTTTAATGCAAAACAAGACAAGTACGATTATAAGTGATAAGGTAATACACGAAAATGAGAACTTTAACGAACGTTATAGTGATGAAATTTGAGAAAATATTTTTCAATGTCGTTATTTATACCTAATAAACGATTTGAGCTTTGCCAAAAACTATTTGTACCAAACATTTTTTCTTTTACGTAAAAAAAAACCATTTAGTACATGTCATTTTCGAAAAAATAATGTATGGCTATAAACCATTGCCGTTAGGAAATCTACACAAAAGAAAACTGTTTTTCTCACAAACTAAAAATATATTTCGTTTCGTGTTATTCAATATACAATGCGAATGAGCTTTCTTTATTTAATTGAAAATAAAAGAAAAGAACAACAAAAAACAAGATCCATACATACGAAACCGAAAATCTCCATTTATCAAAGTGTGCTTGGCATCGAGTGTGTCGCATTTCATTGGTCGGTTTAAGACACGTTAAAATTCTAAATAAAAGTTTACGCTGAAAATAGAGCCATCAGCCTTTTCTATTATTTCGCCGACAATAATACGTAGTGACGTACTTCATTCCTTACAAAATTCTCGGCTAACAAAAAAAAAATGGAAGACAATCCAGATTTTCCATTTTTTTTCATATTTTCTACGCATATTATCGTCGTTCTTTCGTTGCCCGAAACAAGTGTGGGTGGTGGAGCTTGGAGATCAAGGGATAGCTTTAGATGAATTTTCCATAATATACAAATACAGTAACAAAGTTTGTACTTCGTCCGTGTATTGTTTGCTTTGTATTTAATATTATACAAAGAGAATGTAATATATCTCTGTGTATGTGTATATAAGTTGTGTTTGGCTGCTCCCTTTGTGGGTATTATAAACTTACCCATCGCCCCATATAATCCTTTATATTATGAAAACGATGACGGGTTCGCCTCATCTCTACACCTTTTACACGAACTCCTAATTCCAGTGAATATGGTTCTGAATGAGGGCTGCGATGATGGAAAAACAATTTGCTGAATTGGAACTCCGGATAGCAGAGAATGAGAATGAGGAGAGATGGATTGTGAGAACGAAAGGTGGATGGATGAATACTGATGATGAGCCGAATGCGCGCGCTTAAAGCTTTATGCCAATGCTGCAGAGGCATACAGCTCTCCGAAAGAAGATTAGACATGGCCCATGAACAAATACACACCAAATAGAGATATATGCAGATATATTTTGTTTTGTATTTGTGCGATCAATTATCTGATACATTGTGTAAACCATCAATAATGCTACAATCATAATAATAATTCGAACCGCAATACCATAATCGAATCGAATCGAGGGGATGAAACGTTTTCAATACACAAATGCTCCACAAAAGATTGCTACTGCAATGTGGTGGTTTAATTATCTGTGTATCGCTATCCCCAATCATCCTCACTTAATAAGCTCATTGACAACGCCCAATTCTTAAAAATGAACATACTTTTTTATAGTATTACATAAAAACAAAATTCATAACTTTAATACACCGAACTGTAACAAGACTTACGTTATATGGTCATTAATTGTAGCGACAAAGGATCACTTTTTTCTAACGATGAGAACTTGATTAAGGACTACCAAAGCGTTCAAGTATCTATACTGTGAGTAGATTTAGGGAAAAGTTATTTCCCTAAAAGTTAAATACAGCGAATTGTCCTTTCGTGTACTTATTTCGTGTACATAAATTTTTGAATCATCAAGTATATGTCTTTAAATAAAATACAGTTGCCATTATTTAATAAATTTATTATATACCGTATTTGACGGCATATAAGACGCACTTTTTTTCCTAAATTTGGTCTCAAAAAAGTTACCTGCGTCTTATACGTGAAGGATACAAATTAACTTTTTTTTGTTGTGTGTGGTCTTCTAAATAAGGGCGCGTCTTATATGCCGTCAAATACGGTACTCGTATAAGGGGAGTTTCTGACTAAGGAAGCCGTTTTAAATTAGAAATAGAAAGTTTTAATATTTTTATTTTCAAAACTTTGATCACTTCTTCTTCAATTGTTAATTGAATCTTGTCTTTGAATAAAAAAATTATTAATTATAAAAGAATAGAATTTTATTGTGTAGTAAAGTATTTGTTTCTTGGCATTTTTATTATTAAAATACTATTTGACTCTGTTGCTTTAATCCAAGGTAGGATAATTGCTCAAAAATTGTAGTTTTTTTTGGATGAAAATTTAGTCTCTTTATAAACATTTTTCGATGATGATTCCATTTTTTACTATTTTTCGTCGATTTTTTTAGTAAAGTAAGTTGAATTGTTTCTTACTAAGGAAAAAGTAATTTTTATTTAGCATAAAATTCAAGAAGTATGTATATCACAAGAAGTAGTATCCTACTTAATATTATATCAATATGTACCTATAGATATGCATATAATAATTCTTAGCCTTTGGATCGGTTGGAAATTTATTATAAGTATTTCTATCATTATAAGTATTACTAATTCTTAATTAAAAAAAATGATAGTTTGAAATTCTAAGGCAAGAACTTACCTTAAAAGTAAAACACACACCAGGAGATAGTATAATCAAATTGTTGTCTACCTAAACAGGTTACAAACCCAATAAGATGTATGACTAAAGTGAACGTGCTCTACAAGCTCAGTATTAAATTTTAATAATAATTTTTCCTCAATTTGGCGAGTGCTTATACCTTTTCCACAGCATATTTGTACAAAATATATTTTCTCCTCTTTAAGTCGGCATAGGTAGCAAAGTAGAATACCACGAGAGAACGCTGAGTTTAAAAAGTAAGAAAGTGGGGGTCCGATGACATTCATTATATTTTGCACAGATTTTCGACCAGGTTCATCTTAGTCAAACAGTTCAGTAACCAAAGTATGACTAGTTTGATATATCTATATTCTCTTGATATGAATAGGAACTTAAATATAGTTTAAATTTTTTGAGTTGGTATATTGTAGTATTGTACATGTCACTTAAATATAAAATTAAAGACTTAAAAATTTATTTTTCAAGGATTCGTATTATTCTTTGGCATTTTAGAATCTATTTTTAGCGTTACAAAATGTTTTGAAAGAGAATAATTCGTAGATACCTATATCTATATCGCATTTATAGATCAACTATATGCTTAGTGAATTTAATAATGATTCGGTTTACATAGTAGTAATGGTTTGAATTATTAAAAATAATTCCAAGTATACAACAGTTTTTTTATAATAAACTTTTAAACCTCCAAAGCTCATAATTTTCATTATTTTTGCAGTTCCAACTTTTATTTGGGTAGTTGTAATCATCTTTCCTACAGATGTATTAGATTTTTCTTAAAAAAAATCATGCTAACAAAATAAGAGGACAAATCTCAATCGAAAACTTTCAAAAAATGTGTAGTTGACAAATAAGTTTAAGAACTCTACATAAAAAAACCCCTGGATCATAAGTATCGATTTAATAAACAAATGAAAGGTAGAGGCGTAGGATGGAATATGATTTAAATAACATTTTATAACATAGCATTTCACTTATTGAAATAAAAAAGTACCTCAATGAATTTACTAGTTTTGGCACGGACGCAAGTCGACATATTTGAATTATTTGTATTCCGAAAACTTCCGAAGAGTGAACAGGATAGATAGTTAACTTTGATATATATCACTAAAGACAATTGTGCCAATATTGCCGCATTGACCCTACTAAGCATTGTAATTAATTAGGTAACCACATTTTCTCATAAGGCCTGCTAAAAGCCACCAATTGTTCAGAATAAGAAAGTCTAAAACTTAAAATTATTATTCCTATTAGCAATGAAAATATTTTCTTTGATTTTCCCTTTTAATCTTCTTAGGTGCAACTTTTGTATTCGCCGACGACATTTTTAAAATCGGAATACTCCAAAGAAACTTATTTTATGAGTTAATGACAAAGACACGAATAAATGAAAAGGATTATTTTCGACCATTAAATGTCTAAAAAGGAAGGGTTGAATAAAAGTGTGGAGTCGTGACAAGACTTGAATATATAATTGAACTAAAACCTTTATGCTGTTATAAAGCTTCGTAATATTCCATTATTTTCATTTATGAAAAGCCCTTTATCAACCACACAAAGTTATAATTGAATTTTCTCATTTTTCCACGAAAGACAATTTTCGTAATTCGCGTCTTCGTTGTATATATATTTTCCTTTCTGTGGGCTTCATATAGTATAAGAGGGCGCACAATATAATGATTTTCATTATTCAAGGAAAAAATCTATTCAAGAAGAGACAGGATTGATATATAGAAGTATAGATGATTGAAAAAGCTGCCACTTGTGTATGAACCGTTTTTCATTAGGAAAATATACATACGAGAGTGGGTGGAGCGGATTTTTTTTCCGTTCTGTTTTTTCTCTCGGCTGCTTTTATGTCATTCATTGGCTGCAAATATCAAAGACACAAAGCTTGAGAGAAAAGTAGACATACCACCAATGTCTGACAAATAGACAGGTCGACGTACAGCTTTTATTAATTATCATAATAATTATAATCAAACAGAACGTTTTTCTACAAAGAACATTTTCGTCTGCCAATAAAAATATATTATCAATTCGAATTATTAAAATTAACATGTGGTAGGTATCTTAGTTTTCTCATCGGAACCATATGTGAAAAGCTTCGTAGAATTATCAGAAACCAAAAATGATGAGCTTTACTTATTGATTTTTTACTTTACTATTGTATTTTAACATCTTTTAAGAGTAAGCTTAAATATAATAAGAATCAAAGAAAATATATATTTTAAATCAGCAAATAGATCAGTTAAAAATTAGTATGGGAGCGTTTTAAATTTAACTTGTGACGACTGAGTATTGTCCGGGGTGTGCCTAAATAAATCACGTTTAATTGAAGCTGTTATATATGGCACATTCATTGGTTAAAACAACGGGATTTGTGTGGCTGAAGAGGGTTGGTGGCGTGCGGAAGCGACGCTCTTGTCGTATTTCAATTGTTCGGATTAAAATAGCGTGCGCACGGACAGGAAAACAATAGACTGTTGACTACAATGCGTAGTACGATGATGCGCTGAAACAATAACACAAACAGTTGCAAACTGAGCTACGTGATTGGTGGCGAGAACAATGGGCCGGCATTTGTTACTAAGCGCGCTATTGGTTGACGTACGGTTACCAAGTACAATACCTGTTGTGTGCGCTGTTGCAACAAAGACATACTTATCCGAATAACGTTGTTACGGTTATCTTTGTTCCGCATTGGTGGAGGGATGCATGCTTTCGTGATCTATTGTCATCGGTCGACAATAGACACAGGTGGAACAAATAGCAATGTAGATTACTGTACGCCCACATAACCGATTTTACCAATGCTGTTTTCTACGTATCAAATGAATTTCCCACGGTAGTATCTACCGTATTTCTTACATTTATTTTTCCAAAACAAACTTCAATATAGAAAATTCAAATTTGAATATTTTAATTGAAAACTTTTAAATCTATCGTCTCGTTGAACTTTCTCGAAACAAATATGTGTAAATGTCTCAATGCACATAAATTTTACACATTATAAACTAAACGGGCTTACTCCCTCACTAACGATTGGCCCCCGAATCATCTCCACACTCAAGTTTATAAATGTAACACTTTGAAAAAGCTATTTTTAACATTTTTTTTCAAGTTATTTCAACTATTGCTCGCGCTAAACATGTCGTAACAGATTTAACTAAATTGTAATAGAATTTTTTTTATGTAAGTAGCACATAGAAATGAAAAACAGGCTTGACATCATTTACAGATTTTTCCTGTTCTTTTCTATCTATCTAATAATATTCAAAATTTTTAAAAATAAATAGCGAAATCAAAAAAGTGTGATAGAGGGTGAAGTCCGCTTTGACGAAGAGAGGAACTTAACGAAAATATTTTTCTCAAGTTTTTTCAACTTTGGTGAATTTTTATTTTTAAAGTCGTGTAGATTTATTAGATTTCTACTCTTGGTTATTTTTGAGTTCGTAAATTGATCAATTATTATCAAAACGAAAAAAAAATAGTTCTATTATAATGCATTTGGCTTTGGATCAGACGCCGCACCTGACTCATATCTAACAAACAAAAAAAAATAGTTTCCCAAATTTTCATTTAATCCCCCTTAATTATTTCAATTATTTTCGATGGCTGTGATGCGTTTCTTAATCAGATTCTAAACATTTTGGCAACAAATCCAAATCGCTGCAATCGCTTTTAAATTTAAACAAATAAAAAAGTTGACCGCCTATTTTCTTTTTCGCTTTAAATTTTTGTTTCTAAGCTCCACACAGATTTTCTTCAGGAAAAAGAGGTAAAGAAAAATAAATATCAGCTTTGAATACTCACTAATTATGTAAGATGTTAGAGGCGTTTATTTAGTCATGTAAGATAAATCATGGGAAAACAAATGCTTGTGAAAACCACAACATTTAAATCTTAAGCAGAAGAATGTCTTAAGAAAATTTGTTTTAAAACAATTGACAGTATGTAAAATATAATTCAATGTTTGTTTTTTTCCAAGTTAAATTATTCACATTTTTAATAATAAACGCCTACCTACGGTTGAAATGAAATGTGAAGAATTTTATTTCGCGACTATTATTTTTCAGAATTGTATTTCCTAAATTTTATTATGCAAACCATTTTTTATAAAAACAAAAATGTACCTAATCATAAATTTATGTTTTTGATGGAAATCTCAAATATCAAGTTTAATATCTTTGTTCATTTTTTTTTTTTGTTAAGACTTTCTTGAATCATAAATACTAACTACATATTTATTGTAGATACCTATAGGTATGTATACCTAGGTGTGTAGTAATTAAGTTACTCCATAAATTCTCCCATACACAAAATAGGCAAAATGAATAGAAAATATTACCAACTAATAGTTTTACCTTGGAATTGCAAACAATATTCAATGCAGTATATTTTAAATAAATGCTTCTAATCACAAATAAGAATAAGTAGAAAAGATTAAAAACTAAAAGTAGAACTTTGTTTTTTTTTTTTTTTTTACTTTATACGGCGAAGAAGGCGAATAAGAAGGTGAATAAACATTTTTATTTAATTTTTAATATCTTTCATTTGAAGTATTCATATATCTACAACTATATTTGTTTGAAAGGTACAGGTGATGTATAGTATGCTAAAAGTGCTAAAACGAAATGCCAATCAGAAAAATTCACTTCAAAAACCAATGTTCAAAAGTTTCAAAATTATATTATTCCAATTGTCATAATTAATTGTATATTAAGTGTTATAGTATGCTACGGTGTGATCCTAACGAATGATTGAATACTATTAGACAAATGAGACAAAAAATATTTTTATTGAAATTTTCGGATTGAGGCTTTTCAAATAAGTACAAATTTTATCTATAGGTTCCTAACTGTTAAATGGTACATTTATCCTACCATTTGTATAGTTAGATACATTTCCTATCTAAAACATAAATGTGTAAAGAGGGTCGAATTTGGCACAAACATTGTTTTGAGTTGTCGTCTTCAGTAATAAAGGAGCTTAAATTTACAGGGATGCCAAGTTCCGTAGGAACTTTTAACAGAAACTAGCAAAAGGAATGTAAAACACTTTGTTCATTAGGAAGAAATGCTGTTTTATGTTATCAAACTGTTTTCCATTCATTTGTGCCAAAATTAATAAGAAAAATATCAGTAATAACACCAAATATTTATTTTATTCACTTTAATCAATGCACACAAGTACAACTAAAATACATAATACCTAATTGAACAATGATTAAGCCAAAAACAAATTTCAATAAATTTCTTTCGAGTAATTGTAAATATGTAAGTCAAACGAAAAAAAAAGCAAGAAAGCTTTATATGATTAAAAAAATATAAGTTTTGCTGCAAGTTCTATATTTCTAAAATATTTATTTCATTTAGATAATTGTAATAGTTTGTTTTTATGCTACAAAAAGTTAAAGCTTGAAAATTGTAGATAATAAAAATAAATAAAGCACAGGTAGTTGTAACTTGTGATCTTAAATAGTCATAAGCACTCGGTCTGGAGTACCAATTGCTTGAGTAGATAAGAGGATATTAGTGTTTCGGAAAATTTATTTTTTGAAGCACTCCAACAAAATTAGCAAGGATTTTTATTAATGTAAAAATTTTGCTATATTTATTGACTGTAATACTTTCTTAAACATTTATATTTGCTGAAAAAGGAACTATCCTTACAAAGGTCATATTTTTCATAGAATTATGAATCACAATTAAATTCAAAGAAAGGATTTATTTTGTTTTTCGGTTTTACAATATTATAATTCGTTGATTTACTGTTATGAA
Source organism: Sisyra terminalis (assembly GCA_958496175.1). Classification (NCBI taxonomy): domain Eukaryota; kingdom Metazoa; phylum Arthropoda; class Insecta; order Neuroptera; family Sisyridae; genus Sisyra; species Sisyra terminalis. The sequence continues at coordinate 37,600,843 of OY292276.1, forward strand.
AAATGGGTTCACATTTCTTTTTTAAAAATAAACAAATCTTTTATTTTTTAGTGACAAATGCCATTATTTTAGATACAATCAAAAAGCTATGTGTAATCAAGGAGCTTTAATGTTTATACATAAAAAATATTACTATAAATCTATTTTTTTTTGAATTTGGATAATGTAGAGGAGAAGGGAAAATTCAATTAATTGTTTCTCAATATGCTTTAATAGAAAGTTTAATAACATGAAGCGTTTCTCATCTTCAGGTAAAATGTTTTATGATAAAAATGTCAAGAAAATCTTATTAGATTTATTAATTAAAAATATTAGGGTTTTCCATTATCTTAAATCAATTTAAAACTCCCTTTATTGATAGGAATAAATAGTTTTTTTTATTTATTTTATTATATAAAACAAATGTGGAAAACTAGCATAGAAAAAAATTGCAATTAACAAATTTTCTTAAGCTTAGAAAAAAATAACTATAAAGTTTCAAAGTTGACCTCTAAAAGCTATATAAGCTTCCATCTTTGTATTATATATTTTAATATTTTTTTTTTAAATCCATCACGAAACTGACGACGTCGTATATTAAGACCTCATGATATTAATAGACCTGAGCACGTTTGATGTGACACAGAAATATGCTGAAATTTTACCGTCTGGAATTGTCCAGATGGAGAGATTTTTTTACGATGTGAGTACAAGAAAAATATAAATATTCCCAATAGAACGAAAACTTCATTCTGGACATTATATATCTTAACGACTCTGCGCTCTTTGTCTCGTGTGTTGTAATCCATTTTCTGCTTCTCGCCCCCTTGATTAATGATAAAGATGAAAAATTCTATTTTTGAAGACAACTAAGGAAAATTAATCGTGTAGTGTATTCCTGCCCCCTTACGAGACCCTTTTTGTTTTATTTTTTTATCCATTAATATTTTTAGAATGTAAATTGGCTTCCATATGTCAATATAATTGGATTTTAAAGTAGATGGCATCGAATGTATATATCACGAGAATTAGTTTAATTTATTGGGTCTGTGCCTGGCCTGGTAACAAAACTGAATTGTTCGTTTGTAACACAAAACACGAAGACGCGCTTCACCGGCCGACCGGCCGGCCGGCTGCCTATTGGCAAGTTCCATATTATGATTTTTTCTTTTTATTATTTCGAAGATTTCATTACATTATTTGGCGTCGCCCAAATTCCCACAATGTGTATTATTATCGCGTAGCGTTCAAGATACACCTGTCGTAACGAGAATGATGGCCGTCGTCCATTCTCTCTCGTTTTTGTGCAAGAAATATTCAAACAAAAATATCCGACAAGTTATACAAAATGATATAGGTAGGTATGTATATATATTTGGATGGAGTTGCATAGAGAGAAAACGTGAAAATCCCGTGGGAGATGTCAAGTGAACGGGATGGGGACTCCGTCAAATTTGCATGCGGGTCACCTTAGCTTTGCGCTTTTGATGTATCCATCTTTGTGTGATACTATCCCTCATCACACATGCGCGCGCCACAAACAGAAGAATGAAAAGAAAAACCTTACAATAAAAGTCTCCAAATGTACACAAAACAACACAACCCCTCAAAAACCAACTGGAGTAGAATCTCAATCAGTGGCGGCTCACAATAAAAGTTTCTGGCAATGAAATGTTCTAACTGTATTACAACCATAAATTATTTTTAAACTGTAAACTGTTGATACCGTTGAGAAACTGTAAGTATATTAAGATAAATTAACTTCCATTGCCGCCAAATCAATACAATACGTAAAGAAGTTTAATATTTACGCCATATCATGCGATTTTATGAAAAAAATAGGTTCTAAATTTGGAGCTATAGCACTCAAAACTTAGATTCATTCACATATAATAAACAAAGCTATTAGTATAACAATGTTTGTACTAAAGATTGTCCTGTTAGATTTTTGCACTTAACCATACATCTTGTGAAAGGAAGAATAATAACTTTATGTTTTTCAATGTGCATCATTATTAAATTTTGTTTTATGTTATTCGAAATCATATATTTTCTAAGGCTTATAAATAAACTGTATATCTATCTAAATCTGTAATTTATTGGGTGTGCAATCTCTTGGTGTTTCCCTCTAGAAAAATAATTTATTTGAGTATTAAACATAATATGGTAATGCTTCGTTTAACGTTACGTCTGTTAACGATACCTCGCTGTAACGTCATTATTGCGAGACTCGGTAATTTCCTTATTTGTATATAGGGATTTTCCAGTTTAATTAATCAATAATTTTAAAGTTTAATATAAAAGTTTGGGTCATAAGGGATTTATTTAATGATTAGTTCGTTAATCATATTTGTACTACATTTAAGGATTATTGTCAACAAAAAAATTTAGAACAAACGGCATTATTCAATGCTGCTGGTTATTCAATAAATCTTATGTTAACTCACTGAAGACCTGCATTCCAGTTGAAGTTATGTTCCTTCCACCAAATAGAACATTTACCATTCAACCTATGGATCAGGGTACTATAGCGCAAATTACATCTCGTTTCTTTCGGTACACTTTTTCCAACATAATTGATGCCGTCAATAGTCAGCAAATATCAATAAAACTTTTTTGGAAGAGTTACAATAGAGTGAAGACTATCTATAGTATTCGACGATATTAAGATGAAGTATCACAACACTGCCTTAAAGCAGTGCGTAAACAAGTAGGACTCAATGTAAAAGAAGAACCGTAATTATTAATTAATTAAAGTTTAATGGTGTTGATCCTGATGATATTTAGACATTACTACAGGATAATAATGACATTCCACTAACAAATGAAGAATTCTCAGATCTAATCGAAGAAAATTCGGTACGAGAGGATGCCAACTCTGACACCAATATGGATGAGCCGAGACAACGGTTAAAGTTTTAACAATAGCATTTTGTCCGATTAGGAACCTGAGTCAAGTGTCTCATTCGATAGGTATTTTGTTCGAAAATGATTCAAATTTTATGCGAAGCATTCCAATATGAAACTTTAACTTTTCTCAAAAAAGCTGTTTACAGGTGTTTTTTTTTAATTTCAAAATGTAAAAAACAAACAGTAGATTTTTTTCGATTTATATTTCTTCCTCCGTCAATGTTAGTTCGGTTAACATAAGGTTTTTGAATATTGGATCAAGGAAATACCAAGGAATGAACTACCTTAGATGAAAACTAAGGCTAGAATTGATTAGGAGATTAATTAATTTCTCAAGTCATTAATAAATCAATTAAATCATAAAATAAAAAGAGCCACGTGATCGATTTTTCTTTAGAGGGATTTTATATCTCTTGCCTTTATTGTCAAGCTGCCACTGGTCTGAGTCCCTATCAACCCCCGTTTCTGTTCCCGTCTCAGGACTGCTTTGCATCCCGAATCGTTGACTTTTCTTGTTGGTTTTGTCTCACATTCGTTTCAAGAACATAATAATATCACAAATACAAACACCGAAACACCGGCGAATATCAAACAAATCGCCTCTACATTAAAGAATTAGTTTTAAAATCATAAAAGAAGAGGAAAGCTGTATAAAAAGATAAAAAGATTTCTATACAGCGAATAATAAATATACACAAACAAAGTGATCATTATTATTCTGATTTGTTCTTTTTGTACATATTTCCACAATATCTTATTATTTATTGGTCAAAAACGTATTCTTACCGTCTTTATATGAATGACCTCAAGTGAAAATATTTTACTTGGGCTTTAGAAATTAAAGAATTGTAATCGATTTATCAAAATGTCGGTTTAGAACTCAAACAATGCGGTTCATCTTCTTGACTAACATAAGATTGTGTTATACCAAAAATATAAAGAACCAGTTTCGGATCTTAAAGTTTTGTTTCGACATTTGATGGATTTAGTATATTAGGATTATTTTTTTGTCTAATTATTCATTTTCAATGAAGTCATAGAAAACGAAAAAGTTAGATTAAATTTAAGAAGTTAAAGTTATAAAATTATTTGGTCAAAACTATATTTAACTATTAGTTAATGCGTAAATTTTTAACAAGAATAAACCTTTTGTACTTATTGGCCTAATACTAAAGTGACATAATATATCATCTTGGCTTCTCTTATAAATTAATAGCCAATCTTAATTTTTACAAGGAACAAAATTCATTTTATTTATATGTGTAAAAATAAATTTGACTTCAAATTGTTTTAGTAAAAAAATCAAAACAGTTATGTTTTTAATAAAATTAGGTTTGAATATAATTTATATTCTCTATATTAAAGAATAAATTTGGATCATTAATTTTAATATAATCATAAACTGTCATAAAAAATTGAAAAAGTTAAGATGGAAATTGTTTAGGTTTGTTTCTCTCTATTTTATGAAATAAACATAGTCCATAATTATTTACTGTTTATTTTAAATAAATAAAAGTGTATTAATAAAAAGGAAAATGTTTTCTTGTGTAAAAATTTGCTGGAAGAAAAACGATCAACATCGAAAGCTAAAAGAGCTATTATAGAGGCCAATTGGATCTCGTAAAGTGTTGGTGTGTTCGATTGCTTTGGCTATATTAAAATAAACTCATAATTTGTACTTTTATCTAATGCATAAAATAGATTTTTATTTTGGAAGGTACTTGATAAATGCGTGTATGTGTAATATAACGCAAACCAAAAATTAGACATAAAATTGGTAAGAATGAGAGCACACGAGAGGAACGTTAGTCAACAGAGCGACAAGAACATAAAGGGAACCACCAGTTTTATAAGAAAACTCATAAAATTCTGTATTATGTCTTCATTAACAGACGTCATTTGACGTTGGAGATGATTTTATAATAAATAAAAGCCAGCAGTCGTAAACTGTAATATGTTCGAGGAGCAAAAATCTTAATGACCACTGTAGTAGTAAATCATCGCATCCAAGCCACCCGAACTCCGTATTTTCCGAACATAGAAGGCTTAATGACTTTTCCAAGATGGAGAGAAAAAAATTCTTCTGCACGCCAGTCTTCAACGCCTGATTTTTTTTTACGGATTTTATAGCGAAAAAAGTGTTTGTATTTATATACGTTTTTAATGTCTTTTTGAGTGACTTTAAGGGCGGAAATGTTCAAATGTACCCAATTAGGGAATTATTATTAAATAAAGAACTAAAAGTAAATGAAATAATTATATTGATGGATTTTAAAATAGCACTTTAAATAATACCGACAGTATGTAGGTTCTGGATGACTATATAAGCAGCTGAAGGAAATTTTTCTATCACTAACATATAAAATAGTAAGATCTTCAAATTGAAGACAGGGGAATAAAATAAATTAATCAGGAACCAGGGTAGTGTGCTTTGAACATTTTGCTTGAAACATCTAAAAAATTCAATCAAAACAAACGGTTGTTTTGATGTTTTGACTCATAGGCAATCTGCCTTACCTATCTAAAGAATATTTTTTTGGTTTGAAAAGAGAAAATTTTTAGTAGAAAAACCCATACTGAGGAGACCCCAGAATAAACTGTTACTCGTAATGGTTTTAAGTAACAAAATAGATAAAATTATTTGAATTTTTTTCTTAATTTACCATAATCCAATTTAAGATTATCAAATTATATTTTGAAAACAATTTAGAAACAAATTTTAGTAATTTCTTGCAAATTAAAAATTGCATCATATTGGATGCCTACTGGATCTCAATTGGATGTCTACTAGGAAAAGCAAATCCAGAAGGGTCCATGAATATGTCTTCTTCTGTTGAATTTGGTCGATAGATACAAATTAAATAGAAAAGTGCGAGATATCAACGGAAGGACTATTGTGTTATCCAATGATTTTTGATTCCTCAAGAATGTAGAATAACATTGTTGCACTTTAACTTTTGGAATTAGCGCTCGACATAAATAGAGGCATCCAATACTTTCCAGTTTTAAAAATCTATTCAACTTATTTTTTTTGCCTCTAAAGACCATTAATTTTAATAATTAACCCCGAATAAATAAGCCGTATCCCTAAAATGCTTACATAATAGATTAAAAATGTATTTGTTAGATAAGTCCTACACATGTATTCTACCTGTATCACTATTCTTACGTGAAATTACGCATGTTTTCTATATTCTTCGAATTGTGGGCTCTATGTTTGATATTTTTTGAGGTTATACTACTTCCTCTAAGGTCAGTCTCTGGTAAATCCTTCTGGTTAGGTAGTTTGTTCCGTTTGCTAGTATTTTTATCGAGGAATCCCCTTCTTTGTCAGCTTTCTTTACTCGGTTATAGTTTTTCTTCTTTATTGTTCAATATGTTCTTCTTTTCCAAGAGTACTTTAGTGATCTAGGTGTTCAACAAATTTTTCTTCTTCGCATTGATGATTGTTTCCTTTTCGTAAATTCATCTCAAACGTTGTATGGTAGTTATGCTATTTATCTATTTAGTTTTCTTTCTATTTTCCTAAAAACACTTTTCAAGAGTTTCTAGATATTTATATTCTTATTTTCTGAGAATCTATGTTACTGTGGAGTCCAAATTAATATTGCTGCCACAAGTACGCTTTCATAAGTTGATTATCGTTTTCCGATAGAGGGCAGGGAAACAAGGGACCCGAAGTATAAGCGCACGAATTGTTAAATAATTATTTGTGTTTTTATAGAATGAATAATTTTTGAAGTTTATTTTTAATTGATAATATTTAAGTGAATCAACAATTGTGATAATTACAAAGAATATTAATAAAAGGTGGCGAAATTTTTCGATATCGTATTAGATTATTATTCATACAATTCAACTTTTCCGTAATGGTAATTATTTCATCCTTTTTTTGGAAATTGTAAAGAATAGATTTATTGACAAATACGTACAAAATGTTTGTTTATATAAAAAAATCGAAAATTAATTGTTTCTTACAATTTCATGTAATACTAATTATTGATATTCTATGCAATAACAATTATGCACTCATGCATTTCTTCATCGTCCTACAAGAATTATTGCACCCTAGTGTTATTACTAGTTCCAATTGTTCAATTTTGCCTATGGGATAAATTTCACCTGACAGTCAATTGAATGTCTAAGAAAAATTAATCTTTATGTTAATTAAATCAGTTAAGGTTTCTTTCTAATGCCAAAGAAATGAAGTATAGTGAATATTTTTTTGAAATCCAATCAATACGTGTAGGTAATAGGGCTAATTGAAGTCTAGCATTGAGTTATAAAATGGAAAGTATTTTTTTGAGTTGTTCTATATTCAGGAGAATAAAAAAGGAAGGATATCTGAATTCTTATTTCAGTCTTTTAATGGAATGATGATAGGAATAGAGGGAATTGAATATGAGAATTAACAGTAATGATGTTTATTGTTCATTTATCATCTTTTTCAAATAATTAGTACAAATGTACTCTAATTTTATATTGTTTATACCTTTAAAATATTTCATTTTTTAAATAGAATATTTTATTGACACTTTTCCCAAAGCGCTCCCTAGTTTCATGATTCATAATTGAAACATCTGTAAGTATACATGTTAACAATGCAAATATGTGCTTTTAAGTGCAAACCCTTTTCCTCTGTTGATTTCATCAACTAAAATTAAATATGTTTTCTGCAATAAGAAAACTCTGTACAAAACTGTTTTAGAACTTCTGTAATGAAACAATTTATCTATTGTATATTTTTAAATAGCGTCACCGAATGCAGTTGGTATTTTAAGTACGGACAAATATGTATTTCGATATTTATAAAGTTTTATAAGTGGAAAAGAAACGAGATGGAAAAATAAAAGAAAATGTGGAAAAAAAAGACAAAAATGAATTAATATGGAACGAGACGAGTGAGTAATGGAGTTATCATAATCGGAAACAATAACAATATTATTCTTTTATTTTATGGACGACAAACAGATGGCAATGGTTTCGGGGAAACAAAAATGAGCATTTGAAACGTGAGTTCAACGCTAACATCCATAGCGATTTTGACAACATTTTTCAATTTAAAATTCCGTATGAATTATGGAGGACAACCGTCAAGCCCATTCACTATTGTATTAATTTCATAATTTAGGATGAGTTATAATAATATTGTTGGAAGCATCGCTCATAAATCACGCTTCCCATCTCTATTTCTTCTTGGTTTTTTTAACAACACACGTTAAAATTAGAACAAAGTCGCTTTACGGGAAGTGAATATGACTTTGTATTCGGTTATGCTTCTGTTGTTTTCTTAGATGTCGCCTGGGTATTAGATATAGATAATTATGGACATGGAAATCTTTTAAGATTGTCGAAAATTATTGTTGTGAACAGTTTTTTTTCTACTTGTTTTTATTTAAGAATTTTCAAAGTAAAAATTCAAATAATAATAATAATTAGGTAATTGTTATCTTAGAATTCAAAGGTCTTCACGCAATGTTCATTATAAAATCTTAGCGTATTCTCTTCAATATTATATGACCGTGTATATTTTAAACATTTTATAAAACAAACCACGCAGATGCTCTTTGTAATAAAATTTATATCGGTTCAAAATATTACTAAACAAAATCGTATAAAATATTAAAAAAGAAAGAAATTACGCAACGGATGCATTAAGACTCTCCAACTGTAATATAATTATCTATTCTTGTATGTTAATTGTAACGCAGTAAAACATTCAATATTTTAACTATTTTATTAACTATAACTCCCATTTTTTATTTATTCACCAACATAAAAAAAGAACAAAAAAATCGGTCAAGTGCGAGTGTAACTTATAAAATAAAACATGTACAACTTGCCCAATGTAGTAAGAAAATTCCGTTAAATTTTTATTGGTTCACAAAAGTGCTTTGCTGCTAGCTCCAGATGGCAGTAACAGTCAAGTTAATCTTTTGTTCGAGAATATTTATGGCATATAACACCCACCGATCACTTATAAATAATATTCGATATTCAAAACGTATTCATTATACTTACGCTACGTAATAAGTTTAATGACGCTACGATTACTAAATCCGCCACAGCGAAACATTAAGTACAGACAAATAAACTCGTAACTTGGAGAAATTTTCAAATTGATAGTATTTATAGTTTCTAAGAAAAGCTTTTATAACCCATGTACAAATAGAAATCGATGCCTTTCGTACCATTTTCCACTTCTCTCTTCAAAGGGTATAAAATTTATAAATGTAGGTACCAAGTTAAACATAAAATTACTAAAATTCATATTTTATACCCAATTTTCCCAATTTAATGTCCCAATTTTCCAAAACTAGTAACTTTTATGTTTTGTAAAGCAAATAGAAAATAAAAATTAGAATATAATATTATAACCATCAATTTGATGATTGTAAATTGACCTTTTCACCAGTATTTGGAGGAAATTCACTTAAAATTTGTTACCATGAGTTTTTCTATTAGGTTACATATGGTAGGTACGTATAAAATGTTTAAATGAATTTATAAAACTAAATATATTTTTTCAAAAGCTCATTTTTTAAACAAAATATGCTTTAATACACTTTATTTTTGAATAAAATGAACCTGATATAGTATTTTTCACGTTGTATCTAATTTCATACTGTTAAACAAGTAAAAACCTCTAAATGTTTAAAAAAAATGAAACAAAAATCAAAATTTTAGAACCATTTTTACGGGTTTAAGTACGAATAAGTACGAAAATTGAAGATAGAAAAAATTGATATTAGAGTTTATTGATTCTGAAGATCATATTGTTTTAAGACAGACATCTATGCCTAAAAGTCTTTTTGGGAAAAGTGTATTTAACTAACTGGAGTATATTTTGATTGGATAATCAGCTTTTGAAATAAGATATGCAGTTTTATACATTCACTTAAAAATCCGACATTTTATATGCACTAGCCTAATAATAGGGAAGGTCCTTGCAGGTCAATATTATTGCAAAGCTCCGGGTGTACCTATGTTAAAAATTGGGCTTTTAATAAAGTTAATTAAAACAGACAGATTTTTTAAAGGATAAATTAAGATTAAAATGCCTAGTTTTAGAGTTTAACGTTCATAATTTTTGTTTTTATTCTTACTTAATTATAGTCAAAGAAATAGAAGTATATACAGAAAAAAAGCGACAGTTAAAAAATATCAAAAGCAGAAAAGCTCTTTTAAGTCAACATGATTAACATAGAACTAAAAAGTGAGACTATACTTTAGTATTTAAAAATCACTGTTATAAAATCAAAGAGCTTTAGCTATGGCAAAAATTACCTTCATTAGTTAGAAGAATTGGTTAGAAAATTAGAAAGTTATAAAAATAGTGAAGTGATATATGTTTTTCTTCTTATACTCTCAGAAAATAAGAAAGATAGTTTCAAGAAAGTTTCTAAATGCATTATTAGAGACAGTAAAAATCAAGTACATATGAAAAAACTGGAATATTAAGAATAATCAACAAAAATAGAATAAATATTTATGTGGTGAAAATCAAAAAAGCTTCATGATTTTGACATATATTCTGAAGGTAAATAAGCTTTTAGTTGATGTCAAAAATTAAATATTATAGATGTAATTGTACTTAAGAAAGAAGTAATGGATGGTCTTAACCTGAAGGACGTCAACAAGGTTGCAGAAAAAAGAGTTGAACTATGCAAGAAAATAAATCGTAATATAAGAGAAGAAAAACAGAAAAATTCTGAAGTGAAAGTTATAATGGATAAATGATTGAATAAGGCAATTGACAATAAGACAATCAACGGTTAAAATATGAACTATAAAGAATGAGTTGCACATATTAGAGATGGAAATAGAGTTTAACTTAAGAAAATGGAAATGAAAACATAAATCTGTTAAAGTTTTTGACTATTCATAATCGTTTGCATATTTTTAGATTTTTGTATATTGTCTTGATAACTTGATATTTTTTGCTTATTTTTAATTCTCATATCTTCGTTTTATATTTCCTTATCTAATTTTTTTACAATCGAAGAATATGCTTTTGATACAAAAGTAAAAATAACAGCACCTTTTTAATTTATTATTTAAATTATTGAACTGAGAGGACTAAAGTCAGAGTGGAGTAAGTTACAACCTTAGTACCTCAGTACTCTTACTATCCACGTGGTTCTCTGCAGAAAATTAGAACTTAGGAATTTATCATATTAATTCTAAGGAATGTTGTGTTTTTCCCAATGAAGGTTAATCAGTTTACACCACTCTGATTATAACCACCTTAATTGATCAAAAAAATTGTTGCTAATAGAATACTACTTTATTTATTAGGGTGTATTGATTCCTCTTATACTGGAAAATATAAATAGTTAACAGTGTCCGATCGAACTTTCGGTTTCGATAAAAAAACGAGTTTCGGTTTCGGTTGTCGTCAAGCCGAAACTACGACGAAACCGAAACTGAATTCGTGAGGTGAAAATGTTGAGAATAATTGTTTCTGATTTATAATATTAGATTTTTCAGTTATGAATACTGATATTTATCAGTTCATTAAAATTATTTTTAATATATTTTTCAGTTCGAGAGAAAACTGACTAAAGCATCATAGAATAATTTTTGAAGATGTATAAGAAAGAGAACTTTCTGTTTTGTGTAAATATATACGTCAAAAAGAAATTTTGATTAGTATTTTTTATTTAGTTTATGTTATTCGTAATTAATATTATAAAAATATTAGGTGCATTTTCTTCAAAACAACTCCATTTTTCAGCTCAAATAATTTATTTGAAATGAGAAGTAATAATAATACGTTCTATTAATGATTAGCTCAAATATTAAAGACTTAATTATTAATAAATACCTATAAGATTAAAAAGCAAAGACTGACTAATTAGGATTAACCTTTTTTTCTGACGAAAACATGACTTTATGCGGAAGTTCCGGTTTCAGTCGAAATTAAGACTGATGTCAAATTTCGGTTTTGGTTTCGGCCGTAAAAACTAGTTTCGATCGGACACTTTTAGCTAATTTATTTCTGAGTAGATTATAAGTAAGTTCCTTATTTTTGTAAATTGAAACTTACAAGAAATAACGTTAATTAAAATGTTTACTCAAATAAATCGAATGTAAAAGAATCTTTTGGAATTTCATGGATAAGTAATAACCATTATGGGTATATCTATTTGCGGTGATATTAAAAGCTTTGATTAGTTTATTTTCGCAAAAAGGTATGTTTGAATAAGAAATTTTACAAATCGCTTGTAATTAAAATAAGTTGTTTATTTATATTTTTATTTTTGTTTAAATAAAATAAATGAATGCATAATAAGTATAGAACTTGAGAGAATGCACTCTGAGAAATTAAATATTATTATGGTCATATATGTGCAGCAAAATTTTAATTTGTCGATGGATGGATGGATAAGGCATTTATCTAATTAAAATGTCGTTATTTCTGATTGCAGAACATTGGTCCAGCATTACAATGTGAAGCCGCTGTATTATTAAACCACGAAAGATAATCCATGGATATGTATAGCTCTTACGATAAATCGCTATTTTATTAGCATAATACTTTTTTGTTCAAATAGGTAAATCCGGTTTTAATGAATATAAATAAAAAACAAAAACCGTAATCGAAGCTTAGAAAGTTCTTTTAATTGGAATGAAAATGATTGGTTGAGAAATTAAAGTTGTCAGACGGTCGAAGAGGAAACAATTATTTTCCAGGAGTGGTAAATTGCCTTTGTATAATATTAAAGTATTTTGTTTGCAATATTTAAAATGCAATTAAAGAGAATCTGATAATAATTGACCCAATCTTAGTGAATACGAATAAGCGAAAAATATGCAAAGGACACTGACCTTGCTGTGTTCTTGTTGTTGAACAAGTTGTTCGCGAACCATTTGCAACTGGAGGATCATTTCGGAGAGGCGTCGTTCTTTCTCCATGAACGTTTCACCGGCTAGCACTTGTTGCAGTGCAGCAGCGCTGTCCAAATTAACACCATCCGATCCACCACTGCAAAAGAAAAAATACATTTTGTATCGACACCATAAAATTTCTTGATAAATATTTCAGAACTCGATTCGGGAATTTTTTTTTCCGCCTTATATGCAATTATATGTTTTATTGGTGCGATCAAATAAATGGGGTAAGGCGAACAGAAATGCTCCCGGAGGACGGGACGCTTGTCTTCGTCGATTATAGACCGAAGGGAATGCGTACCTTCGCTGTAGTGAATAAAAACAACATTGAACAAATTCACCCTTGTGTATTTATATTTATTTGATGTAACTAACTGTTGAATGGTTAGGGGAGAATGCATCCCCTATTTACACACAAAAAAACAACAAAAAAAAAAAGAAATTCGTTTATAATTACTTTGTTTCATTTCAAGCAATTTCTTTAAATTCTATTTTCAACACTTAATCATCCAATCTCATTTTTATAAATTTAATAAACTTTAAAATAACAATGGATGATACACATTTGAGATACACAGAAACGTTTTTTCAACGACCTTAGGTCGGATATGTACAATTACGCAATCGTTCTTAGAAACGATAACAATTATAAATAACATCTCTAAAATAATAAAGCAAATGAAAACGCGATCAAATTTATTTTATAATTGTTTTTGTTAAAATGATGAGATTAAATTCTGAGAACAATTTTGAATGAAATAGAGATAAATTTGAATTTTTAATGCAACAATAATGCTTAAAAAATCGATAGATAAGCGAAAATTGATTAGACTTGCAACTTTCAACATAATCGTTAATATTGATCAGTTATTTTCAACGAAAAAATAATAATGTAAGCAATAAATGATTTTTTTAAAAATGCTAAGGGTATTTTCACAGTTTTCATTGTTTCAAATATATTGTACAAAAAGAACTGAGAGATACAGACGAATTGAACAGATAATAATATGTAGGGAGTGAAGTTTCAACTAACAGATGTCAAAATTAATCTACTGTTCCAAAACTTTCATTTATTTAGTTCATTGTTCTCTAAATTGATAGCAAAAAAGAGGTAAAGGCCAAATACATTTATTTATTGTTTATACCAAGCAAGTCAAATTTATTTCACATATATAAGACCCAAAATCTTGCAAAACATCAAATCCTTTTACAGGCCACATCAATATAATATAAATATTAATGTAAACAATTTTCGGACCAGATTTTTTCCGCTAGCTTTGAACTGTTATACTGCCTATACAATATATAAAATAAATGGTGGTCTTAATAATGCAATATAATTTACAAAAGTAAACTATAAATAAAAATTTGAAAAAAAGCTCAAACAAATGTATTTTTGACGTAATTATTTTTTACCTTCTTCGATTGCCAAGTAATCTTCCTCAGTGATCATTAACTAGTATTGGCTATATGATGAGTCACAGAGCAGTTACGAAGCGATCCAATACTACTTGATGACCATTGAGGAAGTTTGCTTGGTAATCGAAAAAGGTAAATAATAAATACGTCAAAAATACATTTGTTTGAGCTTTTGCTCAAATTTTTGTTTATATTTTACTTTGTAATTTATAGAACATTTAAAAGACCACAATATATTTTATATATTTAATAAACAATGAAAATTTTTTTTCGGGATATAATGCACCACTTCTAATTGTTCATATCATCAGATTTTGGTATTAAATTTTGGCAAGATGTTTTTTAAATTAGAGTTAAATGTTCATTAATGAAGCTATGTAGTTTTATTCATCTTCGTTTATAAAAAATATGTGCTTCCAAACATGGATAATATTCATAAAATAAAAGTTCCTGGAAAACGGTCTGCAAGTACCAGTAAAATTCAGGAGTACCAATTTCCTTATTTCCAATTTTTAGTTCAATAAAGTGTCACGTCAGAGTTCTAAATAAACTCCATTTGCTTTTCATCAATATTTCGAATGTTAATACACATCGAAATAAATAAAATTTTTAAATAAGACTACTTTAAAAATTCGAAAATTTCGGATCTTGTCGGAATCTTCTTCCAATATTTTTAGTTATTTCTCATATTTAAATTCGGAGGATAATTTCCTTTCTGGATATTTAAGCAAAATAGTATACTTAACATTAGACATCTTATGTTTGAATGAATTTATTTAGTTATACAATGAAATAAGAGACAAAACATTTATTCAAATAAGTTTCCATTGATTTTTTTAATGAAAATAGTATAGTTGTGGAACAACATAGAGGGGTGAAAAATATCATGCGGCAAGCCGCATACGACTCTTGGGTCGCGAGTTTGACATAGCATTATAAGTGCTTCAAACTGGAATAATTGTTTCATTTGGGAACGATTCTATTACAATTGCTTATCAATTGTCTTATTGTTAAAATTTTCCTCAAAATCGATAAAGTTATTGTTACTTATTATCTTCAAATAACTATGTTGAAATTTTGGCTGTTCAAAGTAATATGTTTTAACTGTTAGGTACACGTAAGTATATGCATGAGTTATCAGTCTTCAATATTGATATATACCTTTAAGGAAAAAAATTGAAAGCTTAAAAATAGTATTTCTTTAATTTACCATTAAATAATTGGTCATTGTTGTCAAGTGAAAATTTTCAAGTTTATAAAATGCAAAAAATGAAGTGAGGTTAAGAGACTTGCGATTCATTCTTGTGGTTATCGTTTGTGTAAGTAGCTTCTACGTACATTTGCAGAATAGGGTCAGGCCACTGAATAATTCAAAACACGGGACGTACTTTTGTCGCCCACAGAAGAAGCCTTCATTCCACCTAGCGTTGGCTATATAACCCACCCTATTGCCACCCCATTCCTCACATTATGTTTCTCTAGAATGAGAGCCACTTCGTCGAATGAACCCTCTTACCCTTTTCTATATTGGGTCGAAGAGAATGGGAGCATTTTCCCAGTTTACAACATCAACGCCGGCCTTCCCCAGTTTCTAGCCCACGTCCCACTCTATTCTAGTCAATAGCATTACGTATTTGGAGTCTATAGTGGCATGAGAAGTTGCTTGTTGAAGGGATGCTTGTTGTAGCGGTGTTGGGGTGGATGAGGATGGTCTGCAATATTATTGTTACTCTAATGAATATTTAATTATTCGGGATTAGGTTTTATTTGAACTGGTCTTTTATCGCTCACGAAAATAAAATTGAGGATAATGGATTTTTTTATTTTTCCAACTTATTTTTTCGTAAAAAACGGTACCAATATAAACTTTTTTATCAAGTCAATGCAGAGGTTAGGATAAAGATTTTTGGTAGACGGCAGAAATTGTAGTTTCGTTTTATAAACTTCCTATGTAAATCTTGCTACGTGCTTTTATATTTTCTTGTAAGTCTTGCAAACGTGGAAGTACTTGGAAAAAAGAACGTAAAAATCAGTTGCGTTGTTGTCAGTCAAAGCTCAATATAAAACGTAACGACAACATTCAGAATAACAAACGGACAGACAAACATCCACACAATCATCACATTTGAATCTTTCTTTTAATCACGTCCCCATTATGCTCCCGTTTATATTAAAACGTTATCTATCCATTCCATCTGAGCTATTCAGCTCTTGTGCAGATCTGCGACTATTTGTTTTCCTCTTTCTTGCCACTTTGTGTTGTTGCGCAAACAACAATCTGCAGCCCCTTCGTCGTCGAATAGAGCGCACGTCCATCTCTCAATATTACCTTAGATATGCGTCCTCGATAACATTGCACAGGGAAAATTGTGTACGCGCTTTAGTCTTTTAGTAATGATCATCTGTCTTCCTACTTAACAAATATGCGAAAGGAAACAGAAATAATGACTCGTTTGCAGAACAAACTAAGAATCTGTAAAATTTGAAAGTTTTCCTTTTATCCGTATTGCGAGATTTCAATGTGCTAGAGCTTCGATGTATCGCTTTGATGTTGGCGTCGGATGGATGTTTCAATAAAGTTTCTTTATACGCCAATGTGGTACAATAATTAGAGGCAATTGTTTGTCGGGGGTATAATGAAAAAGTTAGTAGCTGATCAGTCTGAGGTGTGTTGTTGACAAACAATGAGAGCTTCAGGTCTGGCCGACATTGAGGCGGGTGGTCCTTCTATCATGATCTATTTTTCGTGTAATGCTTCGAATCAATGCATATTGTGTGAGGAATGAATAAGGATAATAGATTGTCTGGAAATGACTAATTACTTGAGATCGTTCTGAATCATTTGTAAATGAACTTCATTCATGAGATTTCTATGGAATGAGCGCTCGCCTCTGCTTGGCCTTATAAATCATTATTTTGTTTATTTACAAATATTCCATATTGTTTTCATTTCATTTTTATATATTTTCTTTATTTTTTTGCTTGATAAACAATTAAGAATGAGTAAGTAAGTTTTACATTATGTGTTCTCTAAAATTCACAATTTTTATTGCTTATTTCCGTTGAATTGAAAACCTTCATAACTTTGTTTAGATAAAACCAAATACGATTTTTATAATTGCATTGAACAATAGAACGATTCTTCGGCAATAACTAGAATTGAAATTATTCATTCAACCTCTTTCTTTAAATTGCATTATTACTAAAACAATATTTATACAAATCCTTAACAAATATTTGTATGTAGTTACTTAAAGGCTGCTATTTTCACTAAATACAGATAAGATATACCTTTAAAATAAATATTTTACTTATCTAAATCTGTGTGTTAGATAAATGGCAACGAAATTTTATCGAAAAGTTGATTTATTGAAAATGATTTATTGCAAAATAAATTTGAAAAGCTCAAGGAACAACACTCTTTATCTAGTTGGTAAAATTATAAATATTTTAAATATTTTTTGGGTTAATAGTTGCATACTACTCATAATCGGTAGTTTTCAATAATAAATCGGAAATGTATTTTCATTGATGTGTCATTTGTATAATGGATTATATTATATGGAGCTTCATACAAAATTATTAAAACGATAAAATATACATGAAAAGTTGTCTTAGAGCTTTCAACCATAATAATTGTATAGGATATCAGTCAATAAAAATTTTACAAAGCGCTAAATTTTCACATCAATTATAAATTTTTAACATATTCTTCAGTCTTTTTACCGTTTAAAATTTTCCATTTTTATTATGTAGGTAGATAACTCTTTTGATTTTCATTTTCTTACTTTATTATTTTTAATTGGAAACAAGTTAAAGTTTTTGAATCTTGTCATAATAGATTTGAGATATACTAGTTTCGCTTCAGAAAAGTGTGTTACATTTTTATAGTAGATAATGAATGTATTAATTAAAATTGCAAAAATATATAAAAATAAATTTTGTTTGTAAAAACTTGTTGTTTTATACCCAATACATTAAATTCAAATACATTTTCCATTGTCATTCCTAAAATAACTCATTAATGAGTTGCATATAGGAAAGCCCAGGATTGCAACTATGTTGTTTCGATTGTTTTAGAATATTTCTTTTATTATATGAACAATGAGGAAATGTATTAAAATCGTTATAAAAAAATTTAAGTGGGTGTCTCATTGTGCAACAGAAGAAGGGACCGGGGCTGGTTGGTTAAAAGTATATTAACCCTTTTGGGGTACAAGTGTAACGAAATCAAACTAAAGCCAAGAGTCGATCTTGATGCCCCCCTTAATTAAATAAGTCGCTCTATGTTACTATCCCAAATGATAAAAAAGCTGTGCTTTTAAATTTGATGAACCACCCATGTAGATAACAATTTCGGTATCATGATTTTTGTTGTAACACCTCTAATTTCATTTAATGTTACCGGACATTTGATTCATTTGTAAGTTTGATCCAATAGCATTGTATTTCATAGTATTACTTTTGATTCAGTACTTTTGTCAAGGTCAGACAATGTGAGAAAGAAAAAAAAATTCGTCCGGGATTGGTTAACTTATTTGTTTTGTGGCTAATGGACCTAAAATATGCTAAAAATTTTATTAAATTTGTGAAACCTATAGTAAAGCTTAAGATCTATAGATAGAGGGGTCAGTTGACTATTTTTTCGTGTTATGAAAAATCAAGTATACTAGTGTTATCATAAGAAATTTTAGTTCAAATACTAACTTTTTCTATAACTTATAACTTTTCTCCTAGTTTTCAGTAGTTTTCCTCATATAATAATTGAAATGAAAAAAAAAATGGTTAAACCTTAGACTAAAATTTGGTCCACCATCATTGGCCTCCCTTAAAAGAATTCGTAGTCAAAAATTACGTTCGATGTACGAAAGTTATCATACATTAATAGGTTGAAAATAAAACAAAATATTTAGGAAAAAAAATTGTTATACTCAAAAATACAGTGAAATACCATATAAGAGTCGTTTATTTTGATACGTCCATTTTATAGATGATTCCATAATTTATTTTGCGTTTTTATGAGAATATAAATTTGAGTACTAAAGAAGTTAATAGTTTTGTAACAGAAATAGTATTAAGTCAATAATTTGAGATAATGTAATGGTTCGAAAATCTAAAGCTTTCGTTCTTGAAATGAACTTAAATCCCTTTTAAAATAAGAGGTATTGGGTATTCTTTGTTGAGCTTAAGAAACCTCAAAAACTGCTCCGTCAAGATGAAATAATTTTTGAAATTCTACAGCAAGAAAAGCATTTTTAAGAAATGCAGAAATGACCAAAAAATGTAATTATTTAGAATTTTTCCATTTATTAATTTTTTTTTTCGCCATAGCACATAATATGCTATAATTTTTTTATAAAATGACAATGAAATCCAAAAAAACGCTTGGAAGCAAATAGTAGATCGAATTTTTTCCATTATAGTATTCGTATATCGTAGTTGAAGAGAAAAACAGTTGGTCTATTACAGTGATTTAAACTACACTGGGTTTGGGGAATTGAAATTTTACTATAATTGAATAATTGATATTGGCTTTTTTTGAAAAAGGGTGGTGATCCCCCTAAAGTATATAAGACTTGAAAAATTAAAGGTTTTTTCGGAAACGGTGTTCTAATAACACCAAGAGCTGCCATGTTACCAAACAAGCACCAACATAAAACATTACTATATAAAAAATTTGCGATGCTATCAAAATCAATCATATTAAAGCTACACTTAAAAATCTCTTGTTAAGTTTTAATGATTTATACAGAAGAATATTACGAAATTAAGGTTTAAGAAAAGACAAAACAAGAATTACCTATACTTATAAATGAATAAGCAAGCACTAAGTTTTTTATTGCTTTCCATAAAACTATATACTATTTATTACATGAAACTTTAAGAGGAACTTTCTTCATAAACTCATCAATGAAAGAAGCTATAAACTACAATCCTAAAGTATGTGATAATTATTAATCTTTTTGAAAAATTTAGAAAATTGAATAGTAGTTCAAAACTTTTCCACTTTTGAGTTTTTCAAATCAACTATTTAATTTTGTAACTTTCACTTTAAGAAGGATCAAAATTTTTAATTACAAACAACTCATGAAACAGCTAATTATTAATCATAATTAAAAATATAAGAACAATTTAAGTGACAAATAAATATATTGGTACATAAAAAATAGACTTTTAAGATACAATGTATAATTTACAATATAACATACGATATTAATATCAATTTTACCTGCTTGTATCTCTAGTTCATCTTCTCGAAAAACTGAATTTCATATTTCGCATAAATGATTCAAGGAATATTTTATTTTTGTGGTTTGCATAATTTAATTTTTGAGCATAATAGAGAGGCATTAAATAATTATGAGTGAACTTCCAAAGTTCAAGGAGATCCGTGGATTAACTTTTTAAAATTGGTGATCTATAGTTGTGATACCAACGAAAGTAATAAGTTAATTAATTTCAAATATTTTTGGCTGGTCGGTAAATAGAATATCTTAAAATTAGAATAGAAAATTGATATAAGTATGCGGATGTTTTTTTTTACTGTTACCTTTCTGAATGTCTAAGATTTGGAGTTGATACTGGTGTAGGCCGTTTTTCTTCACGTATTGTACTACTGTTCATTTTCGAAGTGAGCCGTTTTAACACATCATCCATCGTCCGTTTTCCACCCGATAAATGAGTCGTTGTCCCACTATTATTATGGTTTAATAAGGTATTATTGTTATTATTGCACAAACCACTGGTGGGCGAGCTACACTCAGAAGAACCACGCCGTTTGTGCTCGTTCTTTTCTTGGTGCATGGACTCGACAATCCGTTGCTTTTTTGATGGTGGTGATTGTTCGTCTTCGTTTTCCTCAATTTCACTACCCGTTTCTGATGTTGACGAATAAAAAGCGGCAGATGTCGTACCCAATACTGTATTTTCGTCACCTAGATCGCTCAAGTTGTTGCTGCTAGTTTCGTCAACGTCGCTTAGTCCACCACCGTCACTGCTGCCACCGACTATTGTTGGCGGTAGTGGAGGCGCTGTACTTTTGGCATCTTCCTCGTCTTCGAGAGATGTTGTTCCAGTTGTCGCAATCAACACACCACCTTCTTGCAGTTTCGATGGAGGCGACTTCCGTTTTGATGACATACTCCTGAAACAAAACAACGACATTTAATTTTTCAGTAGGTAATTTATAGAAGAAAGGCTAAAGGATTGAGAAAAAGAAACTAAAGGGTGAATCAATCAATTGAACTACAATCAGCTGAAGGTGAATCTAGGAGATTTGGAAGATCGGATTAGGTGGAGACTAAAAGTCTAATTTTGACAGAATAAAGTAAAGATAACGACAAAGTCAATGTTATAAAACTGCAACTTTCTACAAATTTGCAAAAACGAAATATTCAAACTTTATGTAACAATGAATTCACCAAAAATTCCCACTAATTTTTTTGATAATTTCTCGAATGAAGATTTTTATGAATAATACCAGGAAACTATTGAAATCTTCTAATTAGATAAATAATAAATTGCAATATTGTACCATCATCGACTAATTAACGTTGTATTTATGCAAATTTGATATTAATAATGTGATTTGTACGTGCCTAATAATGATGATGACGTTGTCATTGGCCGGTTATAACTCTGCCTTGCTACTGCTATCGGTTATATTGCAGAGTTATGAATATTAACGAACATATTTTTAATCGTATGAAATTACCTGGCCTACGTGACTTTATTTTATTTTATTTCTTCTCAATTTAAATACGATTTTTTCAAATTTTTTTTATTAACGACAACAGTTTAATTGAACATGGACTACCTTATGCAATTAAAGGGATATCCTACTTTCTTTTTATAGAAATTATGAAAATTATTGTTTGTGTTCTAGCAGATATACTAATGCCATTTCATCAAGTTTTATCGCGTTAATTTTGATGATATTTAGGTCAAAATTTTTTATGGTCTGATATATGATTGAGACATTGTATTCGGATTATGACAATTATTTTTATCTCAGAAAAATTTTACTGTGGTCTCATGAGCTATGACATCAGATTGATCTGATAAACAATTCCATTTGGTTTTTTTGTCCTTTTTCTGATGCGCATATTGTGAATCAAATAATAAATATAAGAAATATTCTGTTTGCACTGATTGATAATATTTTTCAGTAACGTTTGTGTTGTCTTTTATTTGATAACCTTTTGCCTTAATTCGTATTATTTTTGTGGTTCGAGACAAATACCAGAAGTGAAAATGTATGTTATAAATAAATTCTGATCTGAACTTGCCATTATTTTTATTTTTGGACAATTCAAGGATATTTTCGCCAATTTTAGTCGAAAAATGTCATTTGGTTAAATTATTTACTCATACGATAAAATAATAATAGGAAGTTACAAATAAATAATTATCAAAAAAATATTTCAAATATATGAAAATACCACTTTTCTCATTTTTACTAAGATAAAAAAGGAAAAAATCAATGAATAATAAAAAGCATTTAGCTAACGGAATATTTCATTGGTTTGATTGAAATTGAATGGTTACAAGCCAATTGATAATCGGAGAACAAATGAGGAGTTTTTTTTTGAGATAAGAATATGAGTAATAAGTGGAAAGCTTTGAGATTTGTATAAATAAGAACACAAAATATATTAATCGTAAGACTTGCTGATATTGCTTTCAGGCTTTATTCACAATATTTGAAAAGAAACAAATTGTCCTGGTATAAAGTTATCTCAGAAAATGGAAACACCTGAATCTCATTAAGTAATTTGATTACATTTTTTATAGTTCAGATAACGATTTTAAGATAAAAATTTACATATTACATTTTTGAGGATTATTGAAGATCTTCTTTAAAAAATAGTTAAAACATTTATTTTAATTTATCGCTACGTTTCGCAGTTTCTTACTATAGCTTATACTATATAATTTCTATTGTTATTTATAATCGCTTGAAGAAGCAGTTATAAACTACGAAATGTTGCGAAAAAAGCAGTGTTAATTAATATAGAAGATCCTCCTACAGTAAAAATTACAGTTTACAAAATTACAGTAAAAACATCGTAATCAAAGACTATGCTTTCAGTATCTTAGTCTTTAAATTATTCTATTTTAAAATTTACTATGTACATTTGTTTACAATTTTAACTACAGTTTTCAAGAATACCGATGCCCCAAACGATTGATCTCGGATTTTGTATGTATTTCCAATGAAATATTGTTAAGAGACCTTCAAAAACAAGAGAATAAATATTTTAAACAATTGTAGTTCAGTGGTTTTTTAAATATGGGTTGGATCGTTGACGACTCATCGGGTTTTAAAAGGAATAAATAGAAAAATAAAATAAATATACTCCCAAGTGATTCACTGAGCATAAATGGGTTAAAGAAGCAGAAATAATACTACCTATATCTTGAGTAAGGTAGTAAGGTAGGTCTACGACTGAGTATATTTGTATAAAATTACATATATGCGACATTGTATAAACTACAAAATCTGGGATCAAGTCCTGCACTGCAATAATCAATAACAGGAATTACGGTGTATTATTGTAATTTTTCTTTAACTGTATTGTTAATGTATTTTGATTTCTACGAAATACTTAAGAATCGAACATTATTATAACCAATTATTAACATGTCTTTTATTTTTGCCGTTAATGACCATTTTATTATAGAGTGACTAAATAAATAAATAAAAAAACCTTTCTCCACGTTATTTTGACGGAAGAAAATAAAATCTTATATCTGCATAAAATGGACTAAGAATGGAGGGAAAGTAAGAAAATATTAATTAATTAATTTTCATAAATATCCAATGATTTGGAATAACTTCTGAAGTTCTAATCAACCTTTAACTGTAATCCGAAAGAATAATAATTACAAATCATAATGTATTCATAATTTTTTTCATGTTTTGAAGAAATTAACAATCGACGAAGTTATTTTGATATATTAATTTTGTTGTATATGGTAAAAGTTGTCTTGGAAATTCATGAAGATGCAAATTGAAAAAATCAATTCTGTTGCATACATAAATAAAATTTTATGAATATTTCACGAAAAAAAATATGCTTAATCAAGGAACATTTTTTTTTTATGTTAAATTAAAAACGATTATGATGAATTTTTGTCTTCTTTGAAATTAGAAACTCACTCTAAAATTACAATAATTTTTCAATTAAAAATCTCAATCTCATAATATTCAAATAAAATGCGTTTCTGATATTATTTATAAGAAAAATTTTCTAAAAATAAATGTTGTATGAGTTAATTTTTATTTTTCGAATTGCTGGATAATTGAGTACCTATTATGTGACAAGAAACATTGCAAATGTGATTACTTTTTCTTCGCTGTCATTAAGTGGTTTGATTGGTTTACTTTTCACTAAGCTTCGAAGAACCAATGCAGGATTAGAGAGATATTAATTAAAAATATTGCAATATTTGCATCTTCGGTGATGTTTCCTTGAAAAGTCCTCATGTTGACGTCGAATGGCTGGACCCAACTGCTTATATGTTATCATTAAAGAAAATGTGATACTGTGATAATTAATTCTGTTCGCTTCCGTATTCCGCACAGATCTTTGAACCGCCGATATGATGAGAGATCAAACACCTTGTTAACGAAACACAAGTATAGGAAAGGTCCGTAGAGATGATGATGATGGACTAGCTAAATGCGGGCATACGGGAGAAAGAATTCATTAGCGTTCGCCGCGGGTGAATATAATCCGATTTGACAGTAGGATGGCACGATCTGTTGCGTCCAAACAATCATTACAACAATAGATTTTAATTGTTCCTGGTAGACAATCACTGGCTACTGTGTTTAATTTTTTGTCTCATCACATAATAGGAAACACACACATACACACAATCACACACAATAGATCAATCTCATCTTTAGCCAATTGATGTCGGCATCATTTCCAAATAGTAGCTACGATTTTGTGTGATTGCCTTGCGGCATCTCAACAAATTGTCTTCACTACTGAGAATTCCACATAAAGTTTTATTATTAAAATAATAATAGCTCTCTTACATCTAAACATATCTCCACTACACTCATTACAATCCAAGAAAAAAAATTAACCTCCAAACATAAAATCTATGAAAATAATACTTCATTTATCTCACATACTATTATATAACTTATTTGCTAATTACTAGCACATTTTTCTTTGGCTAAATTACCTACATGAGCTTCAGTAAAACATAAAGTGCGTTGATCCAAGACTTTTTTTTAATACTATTATTTTGAAACCACAATTTTTTATACAACAAAGATCATTAATAACTTAAAACATTTTCATACAGATTATTTAAGATATGCTTGCTTTTTGAATTCTTACTATTGTAAATTTCAATAGTATTATACATGCAGTAAGTATATAAACATATAATATGTAATCACATGTATGTAGTCACAGCGTTAAACATAAATTTCAATGTGTCTTTGATCTGCGATTTTAATTTTCTTTTTAAAAAAGTTTACACTTTATGCTACTCATTGAAAGTATAAAAATAAACTTTTCTTGTAAAACTATTAAATTAATAATAAATATCTTGAAAGAAGTAATAATAGTTGTAAACTTTATTTTTTTTTAATAAATTTTAAATTTTTACAAAAACTACTGAAATTAGTATACCTATTTGTTTTTATCAACACTTTGAATTTTGTTACGTTTATAATCCATAAATTTAGCTGATCAAATTAATAGTAATGAGAGCTTGAGAATAGTCTACAGTTGGTCTTTCCCAAGGCTGATTATTGTTTCAATTAATTTTAAATTATGAAGTACGTTAAATAAAAAGTTGAAAAAACTTTTGTTCTTGCGTAAAATTATTTGAATGTGTACTTTCATTGGGTTTTTACTTTGATAATACGTCATCCAAATTCAAATGTAGCTAAATTTAGGTAAGTATTTTTTATAGATTTATTGGTTTTAAAGAAATGGGTGTTTCTTTAACAGAAGTATATATATTTTTTTTGACTGAAAAGAATATTATGGATTGAATTTAAGGTTGCAAAAATCGAAGAGTATCAAAAATTGAATTTAATCATACTGGCTGATGAGCGTTATTATCAAATTTGTAAATTTACTTACATTTTAAGACTTATACAATTTTCTGAATAATAGAGTAATAATATGCAAACATATCAAATCAAATTCAAATATCCAAAAAAAAAATACTTTTAGATTAATTTTTAGAATTTTTGTTTCAATTTTTTTTTTTTAATTCTTTCTTGATGTGCGTTCTCAAAATACTACACCAGGAAATATTTTTCTATCAATAGTAAATTTTTGTCACAATTTTTTGTACCAAGTTGCTCACTTAGGACCGTTATTTTCTGCAATGGATAGATACACCATAATCTTAAGAGAGCTATTTAAGGTTGGTATTTTCACATCTTGATAGTAACATATATCTTCAAGATATAATTTTATCCGAAGAAGAGAGAAACGATGAGTATTTTCACCTAAGAGTAGTGATATATTTACGATAAATATATAGGATTTATCTAAAAGACAAATTTCTATCTACTAAAAAGCTAGCTTTAAGGATATGTTCTACCTAACCATGAGAGAAAATACCTGCTCTAAGCAGATAAATATATATCTGTTAGAAAAATTCTACACATATCTCTCTTCTTATGGGAAAATACTCCTGTTTTATCTATCTTCCGGATAAAATTTTATCAGGAAGATGAAGGTCCTTTTCTGAAAGATTTTCTGAAAGCTTTCCATTTTCCAATTTTAGACCTACGAAAGTTTTCAATTTTATTAATTTTCTCATTTTTTAAGTTTGAACATTTTCAGCTTTTGTTTTATAACTTTGAAAGTTAAACATTGTACTTGTTAAAAAAATGCGATTTATTACCATTTTAAATAATATAAACTTCAATAGCTTCAAAACTTATGTAAGTTTTCTAGTATAAGAGTGTTCAAAGTAAAGGAAAATAAAATTGTTTAAAAGATTAATTCTGTTATCCTTTAAAAAACTTTAAATTCAAAATTTTGATTTAATTTAGGAAGTGGTATTTTCCTTATGATTTTTTTTTCTATGAAACAGTCTCCCCATTTTTTTTCAACGTCCATTCCACAAGATATGTCTTCCTTGCCAGTTATTACAGTATTTTTTCAAATTTTCAAATAAAACAAAGTGTGTTATACGATTATAAAATCTTGAAAAAAAAAATAAGTTTCCATTGATGTGTTTTGCACTAAATCCTGTAATTCCATACTTCCAAACGCAGAAGATGAAGCTTAGAAGAAAATCGAATAAATTCTTCTTCTTTATGATTGATAATGTTCGAGATTATAATGTTCCTTACTAATGAAAAAAAGGATATTCTTCATTGAATATAATAAGGGTGAAAAATATAAATAGTGATACACTTGATAATTTTCACTACAGAAGTTTCTTTGCTGCGTTTTCAAAACATCGTTTCTTGTAAAACTCAAATTTTAATCTTTTTTCATTTAATCAAACAATAATATTTTGTTATTTACAAAAATAGTTATCTCTTGTAATACTTATGATTTTTTAGTTGAATTTTTTTATATTTTTGATAGAAAAACAATAAACTTTTCGTATATAGATACTTAATCTAAAATCTTAAAATTTCTATTTAATTTTTTTTCGATCGGTTATCTCTCATAATTAACAGTTATTACTTTAGTAACAATGCAAGCCGTATTTTTGTCCAATTTGCGTTTTGGTTTACGACTAATCACGACTGTATTTATTGAAAATTACAATTTTGCTTTATATTTTGCATTCTTACCCCAACATCATCTTTCTGTATCTCCTGCAACAATTGCAACGTTTTCATCAAGTCCACTTGTTCAAATGCCGAAAAGGAAGTCATTTGCTAGTGACGTATAAGGATTACGATCGTCACGTACTTTCCTACATAATTGTACGATATGAATATTGTGAACGCCAGCTATTTGTTCCATCCCTCTATAACTTATCGCAGTCCCTATATTACTACTTACATTTTCTATACTGATTTCTACATGAGCGGGGGAGTTCACCAACTTTTCACATACTTCATCAATAGATGACTGAGATACTAAATCAATGTTAAAATACAAGTGAATAGAAGAGGGTGGCATTTATAGTAAAAATTATAGACATTTTGTCATTTGTATAACTTATTGTTCGAAGGTTGAATACAATAAATTTACTATATTATTAGCGGAGGCCTTGTTGTAGATTTTACTAAAGGGGACGTAAGTTTGAAGTTATGGTGATCCATAATAAATAACACAAATGATCAGTATTAAAAAAAATGTAATCTCATTAAAACAATTTTGAAAAGGTCTTATTTCCAGAATTTTTGTTCAACCGATGTTGTTATGAATGCTTCAAGCTTACTATCGTATCTTTTGGTAATTTTGGTTAAAATCGATATTTGTTGAATTAGCTAATTATAATACAATTTTGTATTGATTTCCGCTTTTAAATAGAATAGCATAACGTAGGGGTTCTGAAGATAGGGCTAAGCATTTATACAAAAGTGATATCCGGCAAAATTGAGCAAGGCCTTATATTCTTGAACCAAATGCACAATCGAAGTTTGTTGTATTCACGAAACTAGTGAAATCTGTTTATTGTTTGCAATCACACATTATTACCTGTTACATTGAACGGAAATGGAATCCATTTGAAACAAATAGAACAGTGAAAACCAAAAGGAAGGGGATTGGTGCAAATTCAACATTGTAGAGAAAGAAAGATTATCTAAGAGGACGAGGAAATTGCATATAAATTGTCTTTATCAAATTATTGTGAAATAGTTTCGGGTGAAAAGAAGAGGAGTAGTCATGCTGCAGGTTGCCTCTTCATTAACGGTTTGTTAGTAAGTTGAATAACAATAGTATGGTGGAAATGCGAGCTTTAGAAGCTTTAAATGACTTGGACTTTAATAACGTGTTCAAACTTGGGGTTGTCTGACTTCTCTCTCCGGATGCAGACGATAATAATTTTACAAGAAATGAGATTATGAGATTTCTACGTGTCTGGCTAGAAAATGAAATACAGATTAAATGATGATAATTATGTCTCGTTTAGTTAAATAAAACGCGGAAGGGGAACCATTACACTTTTTGTTATTCTTTTTGAACATTAATTTAATTCAAAAATTTATAATATTTATGATTTTCATATAAAATTGAAAAACAAGGCTATGAAATAATAAATAGGGTGGCCATTAGTCATGGTGTGTTACCCATACAATTTCAATGAGGGTTGTGGAATGGAATATGAGGCTATACTTGCGACATTACGGTCATAACAAAAACGATCATTCATGACGTCTATTGGTGAGCTTTCGTAGTTGACGAGTTTCAATAAAAACAAATAAACACACACCAAGTAAAATTGTAATTTCCTCTTGAAAATATTGAATTTTCTTTTTATATAATAAACAAAAACTCTCAACGTTGATTCAGAACCATTTTTTCATTGCACACCGTTTATATCTAATGACAATTTCCCTTCATATAATCATACAAAATTCACATACAAGATTTGAAGAATTGTTTACCATTTATAAAATTGTAAAAAGAAACTTAAATAATTGCCTTCTTCAATTTAATTTTATTGGGCTCACAAAAAGTAACAAACGACTAAAATGTGACAAACTTGATTTAAATAAATATTAGTTTCTGGCGAAAAATCAATTCGGTTGTTGCTGGACAGGTTTTTTGCTATATTCTCGGAATATATGAATCGAAGATTATGGGAAAAGTCGAACTTACTTAATTGGATGGTCTTATTTCAATTTTGATTAGAACCACTTTCTTTATTTCTAGTGCTGGTATTTTCACTCATGGTTTGGTAGACTATATCCTTATGATAACTTTTTAATAGAAAAAAGTATCAATTACATAAATTACACACATTTACACCATTTACACCATTATTCTTAGATTTAAATGCCTGGTTTTCTTTATCTTCCGGATAAATTTTTTTTTGGCAGATAAATGTCACTATCTAGATGTGAAAAAAACAACCCTTAATGACATGGTTTAATTATGCTAAGCAATACCCAAAAGCTAATAAATAATAGGAAATTGAAGATGTGCTTGCATTATTGTTTTCAAAATTATTACTATGATACTGTAAGCATTACTTTCTGATACGAAAACAGTGTTAATTATTTGCAATGATATTTCAGTATCAATCGTGGAGTTTAAACCAACTATTACGCATTTTTTCTTAATTTTTTTATACTTAAGAGTACCATAAGGAATCTCTGAAAATCTAGAGTTTTGGAACTACACAAGTTTTGATTTTGTGTAGAACTGCATAAAATATATAATTACAAAGATTGACAAGTCATTATTTAGTTTTCCTCGGAAAAAAGCACCCCCCACCTATATACAGTTTTATGAACTTTTCTATATAAAGCTTAGAAAAAAAAAATTTTTGTTTAATACAATAATATAAATAATCGATTAAATCTGATGTTTTAATGATACTTACCCAAAGTGAAGTTCATAATTTCTGTAATTTTATTTTTAATTAAGCTGTCTTTTATTAACATTTAGCAAAAGGTAAAAATGACCTTTATTGTATTTGAGTACAAATATAGCTGATACAATATTAGTATTGACTTTCCTTCTAAAGTTTAATGAAATACCAACCATTTGTACAGTAGCAGATTGAATAACGGATAAGGCTAATTTATTAAGCTTAGTTAGTAACGTTAGAAGTTTTTTTTTATGAACATTAAACTCAATTTATCATATATATTATTCGATGATTTTTTTAATATTTTAAATTTATTAGACAAACAATAAATATTCATTTGGTAATTACGTGCTGACTACATTGCTAATTGTATTTTCAATAATGATTTCATCAAATTCTTTCATTAATTTCAAATTTATTTTAAAAATTTTCAAAACTAAAATTTCTTCATTAGGTAAAATTTTTGAATTTATCAAGAAAATATGCATCGTATAAATTTAACCATGTCGTTTAAGTGATAATTCAATAAACAGAATGTTTGTTACAATGTTAAGGACTATTTACAATAAATTTACAAACAAGGTAATGGCAAAGTAAAATGGAAATAGCAGGCAGGAGTTTTATAAAAATTTGGAAGAACAATAAATTATAAGATTAACGCAAATTGCAAAATAAGATCCGAAATATTGAAAAAAGATTTACTAAGACCATGTATCTTTCAAAATCAAATATTTTAAATTAAAAAATAAAATAAAATTGAGATAAAAGGAAACTACTTGAATCTAAAGGATCTTATTAGGAAAATGTATAGTGTAAGAAAGAATTCATCTCCAACCATAATGTAAAAAAGTATAATGGAAAAAAGATCAACTTAACTAAAACGGATGATTAAATTTGGAAGAGCTTTGAGCCAAAAAAATGCATTCAAAAATATAAGCATTTAATATTTTTGCTTAAGATTATTTAAAATAGAAATTATAAGTTACATAAAATGTATAAATTATGGCAAATTACTCAACAATTTCAAAATAATTGTATTCTGTATTTTTTCAAGAGGCCAGTCACTATCTCATTAAATTTTATTCCATTCGAATGTTATTAGAATTAACAATATAATTGGATTGAATAATTTGATCTGTAGATTGTCGATTTTATTCCAAACAGTAGCCATCCACATAAAAATCTTTTGAGACATTCCAAATAAATAATAAATATAATAAAAAACTTATAAATATTGCACATTAAAATTTTATAATTACCATTTTCAGTTAAAAATAAGTATAAATAATTTCCAAGTCAGCAATTTGTGAAAAAAATTAACATAATATCACAAAATCGTTATTTCATTTTCACGTAAATGATGATTTAGACATTTAATTTTTTCTAAAATAAATTAATTGTTTATTTCTAAATAAATGGCAAATAAGGAAAATTTTTGATATAAACCACGTGTGTCCTTCACATTGTTTTTTGTTTTTGTTTTTTTTTCTTGTAAGAGTATATTGGTCTTCTTTGCTTCTTTGCATACAAGAAAAACGTGACAATATATTTTAACTGTTTAGAGGAACTGATGAGAAATTTGACAAAATTCAACGGTATTTAATGATCGTGAACCTGCACGTTCTGCCTACCTAATAATTATTCATTAAAATTGTTAAAACTCGACATAGGCACACTGAATCCGTGGTCCGTCCTCTAAATATTAGATCGAGCAATTTAATTTTGGAAAAACTAATTAATTTCATTGAACAAGTTTAGAGATAGGCTAAGTCGTTTCAGTTGGGGATCTTCGTTCGTGTAAGACCCAATCTTCGATTTCACATCAACATTGTTTCTGAAAATGATTTTTTCGGCAATCTAACCATTGTATTTATATGTTCTAAACACAGTTACGATAATAGATGATGTGTGTTCTACGATTACGAGATGAGATTTAATAGCTTTAATGATGTAATAACAGAGCAGCCACTGTTAACTCCCTTTTCCTCTCGACATTGTCCCGGCGTTTATTTCTTTATGAAAAAAGCCAGAATGAGATTGATAATAGCATAAGTAACTAAAGAAAAAATTAAAATAATATACTGGCTGCGTAGTCGATTATTAAAAAGTTTTTTCCAAAAAAATCTTTTAACCCGACTCTGTTCCAGAGCTTCAATGGCTGATATTGTGTTCCACGTGCTTCATACGTAATCTATATTTTACTTTTATTATCTTGGTGTCATGTCGTTAATATTGTTATTGTTTCAAATCATGTTTTAAGTCCAGATTTGACATTCACTTGACCCAATTATTTATTTCTGATATAACATGCGTATCTACATCAATATGTAACACACATTATTATTTCTCTAGTATATCAATTAATAAACTTAATTTGAGAAAATATCTCAGTTTCCGTATCAATAACTATGTATAATGTTCAGTGACGACTGATGAATGAGTGCTGTGTCACTGCAAAACTTTCAGAAAAATATATTTTTTTTAATATATTTATTTCATATCGCGATTTGTACAACTTTATATAATTGTAAAACAATTAACCGTTCAATATATTATATAACTTTTATTAAATACAAATTAAATTCTACTATTACTAAAAATAATAGTTTCTTTATAATTATTTTATGATATTGTATAATGTACTGAAACAAACATTGCGATTGTGACAGCATTTGATTTTATACAACTGGATTTATTTCGTTTATTTTTTTTTCGAAATTGCAAATCTCCAGGTCTTTACCGATTATTTACACGATCTTTTTTATCATGTGCCAATGGAGTTTCACATCCACAGGATAGGTAAGGACACTGCTAGTTGTCAAGGGAGGTATTAGCGTTATTTTCACGGCAAAATCGATTTTTTTTTTCAAAATTTAATTGAAAAATGTATATCTTGAAGGTAAGTTACAAAGGATACAGCAAGGAATACTGTTGCGGGAGGATTGCTAAAGGAGATGTTTTCAATATTTAGTGGACATATTTTTTATAAATTTCAACTTATGTATTTACAGCTGTATTATACTTACTTCTAATATAGATTGGCAGAACAACGTCTGCTCTGCCGGGTTCAGCTACTATAGTACCTTATGAAAGCATTTTAATATAGCTGTTAATCCAACTACTGTGGAATTGTTGTAAAACGTATTTTGTTACTAAAATTAAAGAGGGGGGGTCATCTTTAGAAAAAGATTGTTTGTTTAGTAATAGATAGATAAGTAAGTAGTAGAATATCTTCAAATTCATTGCAAA
This sequence comes from Sisyra terminalis, assembly GCA_958496175.1. Taxonomy (NCBI): domain Eukaryota; kingdom Metazoa; phylum Arthropoda; class Insecta; order Neuroptera; family Sisyridae; genus Sisyra; species Sisyra terminalis. The sequence continues at coordinate 37,634,788 of OY292276.1, forward strand.
GTATACCTTGGTCTCTTTTTGTACGAATTGATTTTTTAACACAAGCAGAAAGAAAAAAAATCTTTTTCCACGAATTAATTAATTTTAACGCGAATTTTTGTATATGCACAAATCAATATCTTAAATAAATTCTAGCATATTTTTAATACTGTTTACACTTAGTTCTTTTTCATTTGATTTTTTTGGGAAAATATCTATCGTGTAAAAAGAGAATTAGGAGGATAACACTCATAACATCTTTCTAAATTATCGCAGAACAACTATTCAGGATCAGCAGAATATAGTTTGGGAAATACTGTGCTTGCATAGTGACGGATCAGGTCCCGAATTTAAAAGTTCTAGTTTTTAATTAATAATTATTTGTTTACATCTTATTCTTTATTTATTTTTAACAATTTTTTTTCAAAATTATTTAACTATCGTCATCAGGTAATGTTTTATTGTGTCAATTGTAAACAAATTTCAAACAAAGTGTTTGTTGTAAATGATTTGTCGTTACGGATATTGGTTGGATTCATTTTGTGGAGTAAAATTAATTCGAATTCTTCCAGGGTAATCATATATGATCCTTTCTAGTAAATGAGTAGATTCATAGTTGGTTTCAAAGTTATGCACTTATGATTTCCGTTGTATACGTAAATGTTTTGTAAAATTTGAAGATGTTGTTGAACTAGGCTTTCTGGTTGTATGTTTCTTATGCCTAGTCCCGAAAGATCTATCAGTTTAGCCATTAAAGAATTTCTCACATGAACATTTAATTTTATATATTCCTGTTTTATTTTAAGGCCATAATGTGATATATTATAAACTTTTTGAATTCCTAACAGAACAAGTGAGAAAAAATACTAAAATCGATTTATTTAAAATTTTTACCCTCTTCCCCCCAATTAATATTGATTGAAAACTAAGTTTCTGCATTTTCTAAAAGTTTTTATGCGTTTATCTTTTAATGAAATTTATAATATCATTTCAAACTTTTTTGCTGAGGTTTAAATAAAATTTTGATTACAAAACAGTAACAATCATCGTAGATCAGGAGTGGGCATACTTAGTCCTGGTATGATCGACAATAATTTTTCTTGTTTATTCGCGATCGACTTCGAAAAATGGGTTAAATTAAAAACAAATACAAATTTAAAAAGAGAATGAGTAAAAAGGAGTATTTGAAGTACTATTAGGGGAATCGATAAAATATGTTGTAGAATAGATGCGTGATTAGTTTAAAATTAAAGTTTCATTGTCTGTTAAATTTTTGGTACACATTTTTAAAAGATTTGAAATTTACCTTCAAATTTATTTAAACACCTGCGATCGATTGTCGATCTATTCGGCATCGACCGTTTGCCCACCCCTATCCTAGATGAATGGAAGTTTTTAAGAATCTTATAAAGCTCTTAAATCAGTCTCAATATTAACCAAAAAACACTGTGTACAATATTATATTCGGGAAATGCATAAAACTGCAGGTCTTATTAACGTTATTTTTTTTAACTTGACATTTAATTTTAATGAATGGAGAATTAATTCCAATCAGTCATTGTTTTAAATATTGAGTCCCCATTTGAAAATATTTCAGGCTGCCACTGGTATTATTCGTTTAACTTCAACCTGCATTTTACAAAATACAAACTGAAATGTAGATGTTTCACACAAACTTTTCCCAGCTGTGAAACAGTTTTCTTTTTGGAAAAGTCCAAGTTTATAGACATAACACTAAAAAGAGAAGAAGAGAAAAATAATGAATAAATTTTATATAACAAGTATAGAAATATATAGAGATGAATTGAGGCCAAGGCGATGGTTGCAGAGACAAAAGCGGGCCCACGCCAAACGCCAAACTGTTGAAACATTCATGGACCTCTCGTGCATCATCACATCCATTTCCTCTTCCTCCTTGGGCCTATTTATTTTTCTGTCCGCCGATCGGAACCCACTAAACGCCACTCAACCGTTTTATGTTCAATATTCAACGTCAAATATCGAAAGTTGAGCATTGAATTGGACGCGTACAGGAAATGTTTACCCATTGACGATATACAATATATCAATGTATTATGAAACTAATATGTCAAGACGTTTGAAAATTTTATCGTTCACGAAAAGGAGAAACGGAATTGTTTGAACTTTTATATGAATATCAGTAATATCAAAACAAGAAAAATTGCCGTTTCACATTACTTTTTCACGATAGAAACAGTAAACCTTTTATTTTAACATAAATATATCTTAAAGCTGCTTTTCTCGTATAAACTTCCATCAGTGATTATAAAACTATGTTAACTCGGAAGCAACGACTTATAACGAGTCATAACCTAAAGCGACATATTAATTATAAAATTCAAATGCAAAAAAATCGATCAACTACTATTAAGTATAAGTTTGTATGCATTGTACAAACTATGAGATATTATTTCAAAGCAGCTATCTAATTGTAAGTGTAAAATCTCTAATCTTTTACTTGCTATATGTCACGAAACGTTCGTTCCGATACTAATTATGATGCACTAAAGAATTTTAAACACTTTTTGAATCTTTTAACAATCTTATCTGCTTCAATGACTAACAAATATTGGAAAACCGATATACAAAATTTAAAAAAAAAATCAATCAAAGCGAGAATCGGAAAATTTTCAAACCCAAAAAGTCTAATTACCAAAATATTAAGAGAATAGGATAACAAAGATAACAAAGTAAATAACAATATAAAATCTGGTAAGATCGTTTGATTTTGGGTTATTGTACTGAACTACCCTTACAAATTACCAAAATTTCCGTAAAAACTTTTATTTATTTTCTTTGATAATAATTATTGTCTAATTAATAATATAAAACAATTAAGCCTAATGATGAGAATATATTTTCTCATCATACTAAGGGCCGGTATTTTCACATCAAGATAGCGACATCTATCGTCAAGATAAAGTTTTATCCATAAGATAACAAAAAAATGCGCTTTTTCACCTAAGAATTTTGATATGAATAGGATTAATGTGCAGGATATATCTAGCAGATAAATTTTAAATAGCTATAAGGATATTAGAGCAAAAGCTTGGAACGACCAGACTTTCGTTATTTTATAACAGCTGAAAGTTTTTTTCTGCGCATGTCCTCAATACAGGTTAAAACGATATACGACTGTGGAGTTTAGATGGTGGTTATTTTGGTAGGCATCAGGTAACAAAGGTGTATACAATAAAAGCTTAGTTTTGTGAAAGTATAAAGATCAGTTTTTTTTATATTTTCTTCGGAATTGTATTAGAAATCACATTCACCGTTGCTTGTTACAGATACTTAGTACGGTTTCAACCCCCTTCCAGACATCTCTAAACATAAATAGTTAGAATTTTAAAATAAAAATTAGAATTACGTCATTGTATAATAGTTGAATTTTATACACAGTCCTTGGGCAACTATCAAAATATGTTATCCTTGTAACCGGATAGTTTTGATAGATTTGCATCTTCCCAGATGCATTGAAGTTCTGTCGTAGGTGCGAGCATGAAGCATAATATATTCAAGCTGATGTGAGTGAGATAGCGCATTTAGTTTTATTTTAATAATTAAAATATTTCATACTTCATATATATGATGGTTATGAACATAGAAGAACTATTTTATTATTGGATTTTAAATTGTTTGACAAAATGTAAAAACTGTCCGGCTGCTTGTAGAGCATTTTGATAGTTTAAAGTAGTTTAAGTAGTATAAGTAAAACTCAACTTTTATACTTTAAAATAAGTAAAATTGTAATTTATTCAAGTTTAGGGATGTCCGGCAAGAGGTTTAAACCGTTCTAAGTGGTTGACTATGGAGGATATGATTTCTAATATTAATCCCAAGAAAATGTAAATAAAATGATCTTTTTGCTTTCGCGAAACTAAGTTTTTATTCTATACATCTTTCCTATCTGTTACCTGCTAGAGTAATCACTATCCAAACTCTCTAGTTGCTGATCGTTCTTATCTGAATTGGGGATATGCACAGAGAACTACAAAATGTAATTTTTGATTCGCAACATATTTCAGTGTTAGTGATAATATGGGCAATGTCGGAAGAAAATTTGAATATTTTTCAAATATCTGACAAATTTCGTATGGGTACTTACCTCACCATTAGGTTCAGCATCATTATATTTGATATGTCAATGTTTGTGCAACGTACTTTTTATCTCACGTTAATTAAATGATTATGATAATTTCTTTTATTCACGAAACTATATCGGCTGCTATATTATACCTTCCGTTTCTTACACAAAGTCGATTTATTCCAAACAAATAGCTTTTGGTGCAAAAGTGGCTTAACCCTCAAAACCTTTAAAATGGGGTAGACAATCAAATTAGGTGATACAAAACAAGACGAATGATTTGATTGTGAAGTTGCGCAAGGGATTTTATGTAACACTCAACCCGTATTACCTGAATAATTGATTCGTTCGAGTCACATCTGACAGAAATTCCCTCGATAAAAAATTTAAAAAATAACGCACATAAAAAATCAAGTTGAAAAGAAGTGATCTTTTTTCTTGGATATTTCATCAACATCCGGAATGTATTGTCGAGGAACACTTTCAACGATGACAGCTATTAATGTCTTCATTTAAATAAATCGCCTTTATATTTTTGTGTGCGATGCCTACTTGATTAATTGGTCTACACGTTTTCGTTTCGTTTGATCGATTGTTGACAATACCATAAGGGAATCACCCCATACGAATTCGTATTTATAAAACAGAATTAAAACCTTAAATACCATAAAACCTTTTTATGTTCAAAATCTAAATAAATCTCACCGTTTGTGTCTTCCACTGTAAAGTAATATGTTTGAAATGTTTTATAAATGAGAATTGTCTGCAATAAATAGTTTTTCTATTTAATCGCATTGATAAATTAAAAATCTTTACATATTAAAGTTTGTTTATCGATCGCTTGTTCGATTCGTTCGCATCTTGTAAAAAGGTCATATTTCTATGTTGGATGCTGCACATCTCGTTCTGGAGCCACATCTAACTTATTATTAAATCTCTTATGATTACTAAACGATACTAATGAAACAGCATCATGGGAACATCCTTTCGATAGACTACATAGTGTAACCAATACTCGCACATAAATACCATTTATTCTCTTATATGTACATTAGTGTTTTTTAAATGTGTAGTAGTAGAAACTTGTTTTGCGGAAGGTAACAAAATCAAAATGAAAAAAAAATAATTACAAAAATACACGAATCAATAAGAGGAAAAGAGAACGAGACACGAAATATTTTGCATATCCAGCAATAATGGTAATAATAACATTTTACAATTAATGGTGTAATTAAATTTAAAGTATAGTTGTCACCATGTGATTGTAATGGATGATGGAAACTAAATATGTAAGAGAAAACGAGATGGGAAAGTAATGCCGTTTTGATTTGTTCGAACAACAGTTAATGTCCATTTTTTTATCGATTTAATGTAGGTTTGTGTTATCAACGTTTATTCAATTCAACCAATTTTAAAATAAATATTTGAACCTAAAATGAAAAATATCATTTTGCCTCATTGTTATATAAGTTACCGTTAAAGTTCGAAAAACGTGAATGTATACCAACATTTAAATTGCCTATTGTAAAAATATTGATGGTCTAATTTCTAATGTTTAGGAATTGGATTGTGAAAAACTATTTTTTTTATTAATTTCATCGTTTTATGTAATTTCAAAAATGCACGTAAAATTTTTCAAGACATCAAGATTTAAAATGAAATGAATCAAATGAATTAAATGAAGTGAAAGCTAATAAAGCACGGTAACGTTAATGCATTCAAACATTATTTCTGTCCCAAGATGTGAAGTAAAAAAAATTGCTTAAGAAAAAAAATATAGTAAAGTGTTCAAAACCGGAATAGTGAAAAGGGATAATGTCCCAGACAAGTGAATGTGATAGGTTTAAAGTGAAGCACACCTGTGTATAGCTATAACTAGCTGATTCGGGGAAAAACAGCAAATTAACACAAAAAACATCATTTAGGTAGTATAACATTAATGTGAATTTGTACACTAAAAATAACACAAGCATACTGGTGGCTGGATGGTTAAACTGGCCACTCCAAAACTAGTACACGGAAAAAAATGTAGCAAAAATTAAAATAATACATTTAAGTTTCTGTTATTCATTATTACCGTGTAGAATCTAGAATAAATTCTTTTTAATTTTTACGATGTTACCACGTAAATTATATTGAAGAAATATTACTACTCTATACAATACCCATTTTTATAGAACAGTACGCAAAAGTTTATTGAGAAATCAGAATGGGGAAAACAGGTAAGGAGTTTTGTCTCTTTTGTATGTATTTAGTACATTTATATATTCACTTACACTTACAGAAAAAGTTTCCGATGTAACATCGCAATTTTTATGGTATTTATTACAGAAAGCTGTCGTTGTAATTGGGATATTATGACGTAAAAATTTAAATTCAAATGTCCGTAATGCATTTTAAAATTGAGTATTGTAATGACTAATATAATGAAAATCTAGTCCTAGATTACAGTGTTACATCGTAATTTTTACTGTATTTTTTTCCGTGTAGGTGCTGGGCTAAATTTTTGTTTCGAGCAAATTTTCAATATTTGTCGATGCCGTCTTTTACTAACCCTAGAGTCACTAAGACCCTGGTCGTAATAAAGTGATGATAAATAACAAACAAAAAAAGTATTGCACTAACTAGTTAATGTAGTACACTACTTCATGTACACATAACTTCTTCATACTTTTTATGCAAAGTTTTTGATTTAATTTCACTCGATTAATGTCAATTGTTTGTTAAATTTTTTAATGATATATGATTGAGTACTGGATAAAGTCCCAAAAGGCAACGAAACGTTGTACAAAAATCAAATATAAATCATTAAGAAGAAAATTTGATTCTAATTTTTAGTCCAGAAATCCTATGATAATAACCAATTTTTGATTTAATTCTGTAAATCTTAAACCGTTATTTATTTTATATTTTTTTAGTTTAGTTTCTAGTTATTTACACTTAGAACGAAGGATAATTGTTGAAAAGCAATGTTTAATTACTCAATACCAGCATAAACAAATTGAATTCCTCAACATCACAAAGATTTGCTATGATGGATAATTTACTTTACATTTTATATTTTAAGTGTATCGTACTTTAAGGATAACATGGTTATAAAAAAAAAGTTTTTTAAGAGAAAAAATTCGATGAACATTAACCGTTTTATTTTTTCCCTTTTGGAACTTATAAATGTTTCAAACGTTACGCATCAGCGTATTTAGGAATATTCGATTGTATTCGGCACGGAAATATCGTTAAGAATGTATTGCGTACGATTGTGCGATTATCCCCAAGAACTGTTCGGTTTCCCCTTTGTGGATTTTTTTCTTTTCACCCATCCAAAGCTGTCTGTTGGTGTATGGATGAGGCGCAGAACATACACATACATATCTCTACAAATCATAACCTGTCAAGATTCGAACTCGACAAGTTATAACATAACTGCCTTTCATGTGTAGGATACGTAAAGAAGAAAATGTTATAATCTCGTATGCGGAATTAAATTCAATCAATGGTCGCTTCTTATAACATATACATAGACACATAGAGACCTGATGACGGCGTCCTCGTCTTCAGCGTCTTCGTGTATTCCTTTCCCCAGCCTCTTTCTGGTTGCGAGATAGAAACCGGTCCATCTGCACATTGTAATCACTTTTTATAAATATATATTTAATATACACATATATTTATTCTCTCATATGAAAGCAGCGTAGTGCAGTTCGATGATCTTACAACTCTAGGAAAACAGAGCGAAAGAGTACATTTTCTAATTATTTGAATAATAAAATCATTGATGCGTGTTTACGATTTTTTTTGCTTCTCCGGTTTTGGTCATATCATTTTAACGCCTCAACTGTTCATAATGGTTAAAACGGAAAATGTGCTGCTTGCTTGTGTAATGACAATTCACTTTGCAAATAACACATGAGACATACGATTATTTACACCATTGGTGGGCGTCAAATATATTCTAAAAACAACTACTCCAGCCATAAAAAATGTATATGATGACCCAAACTACTTACATGATTATTAAATATTATTTTAGTATCAAATTCTTAATCTAACAGTGTTCAGTTTTATGTGCTTAAAATGGAACGAAACATTTTGCGAAATAATTCGGTGTCTATTAAAAACATATTCCTGAATTTCGGATTTATTTTGTTGGCAACTATTAATTTTTAACAATTTAAATAAAAATTGATAGTTTAGTTTGAATTTGAACCCTTACAAAGGTGTAAAAAGAACTAACTAGTACGTTGAAACAGTCTTCATATTTTATATTCGCTGAGATCCCAGAAGTACAGGTGCATATTTAGAAACCCGAGAATTGTGTTGAACAGTATTTGGTTTCATTTTTTTCGTCCGAAATTTAAAGAGCGCTTAGTGCCTCTTTTGCCAATTAAGGCATCGTTCTTTTTTATTTTGTGTAGAGAAAGATAACTGATTGAAACAATGCACTAAGAAAATTGGAGCTTTTTCAAAAAAATCTAGTGGTTAGTTTATCAGTCATTCATTTTGTTAATACCGGTCAACAAATTGAAAGAACAATAAAATGTTCAACATTATTTTTTTCTTATTATTTAAAACTTGATAACACCAGCACTAAGTGATGCTAAAATTGAACGGTTGATAAAATGCGTTATTGTATATTCAGAGTTCACTTCCTATCAGTAACCTCAATTTTTGGGTGTATTTATCACGTTGTTATTTCTAAAAATTATAATAAAGGCAAAGAGAAAGGATTCATAATCGTTCTATCTTCCTTTTGGAAACAAGAAATGAACGACTAATATGCGTAACCATGAGATATTAGTGGATGAAAATGCATTTGTAATGAGATGATAAAACATTATTTAATACATAACTAACCTTGAAAGAATAAGATTTATCATAAAGAGCACAGGTCACCACATTACACAAGGAATTATTTTTTAAACATATTTTTCAATGAGTGTTATACTTTTTGGCTGTGATAATGGACTGAAAATCAAATTAAGTCAATATTTCAAATTTTGTTTCTCACTTCTATCCATATGAAAAAGCATCGCACTTTTGGTATACACTTTTTTTTTAATCCAAATTTGGCTAATTAAAAGCATGTTCAAGCAACACCAGATTTAATTTTGTTGTTTTTTATTGTGATAATCTATTAATTTGTTCCGAGATCACATAATAAATTTATTGTATTTGTCAGTTACTATTTATCGTCATCAGGATTTTTAAAAAAATGAAATGGCAAAAATATATTCGTTATCTCTTCGTGTATCATATGCAGTTCATCACGTATTTTTTTTATAGTTTCATATTTTGTTTATTTTAAAAACAAAATGATTATCCTCAATTTTTTTTATTATATACTCTTATCAATCAAGGAATATTAAAATCCCTTGTGGTAAAAGTAAACTTATTAGAGTATTTTTAAAACAACAACTTTGAAGATAAATTTAAGTGTTACAATCTTAAGTTACCTACTGTTAAGGTATAAATGTATATTTTTTGTTTTATTGCAGGCCTTACAAATATTTCAATTTAGAAGCGTTCATTTGGAATTAATAGAAATCAACAATAAAAACTTTTTAAGGCTTATTTTACACCAAGAGCGTACCATACATGTATGTCAAATTTAGCAAGTTAAGTATTATAATAATATAGGCAAATATATGTAGGTATGTATCTACGTGGGCAAAAACAGAGAACAAAGATTGTGAGCACATACGTATGACTGAAATACAATCATTTCCTCAAATTTGAACTAACTGATTGTTGTTATGGTTAAAACTGTCATTTTGATTTCCCTCAATTGCCAATTTTTACCAATTGTCAGTTATGTTATTGTTCAACTATGAATATTTTACGGGAAGTTACTAGTAGATATATATTGACTGTCATGTATCTGATAATGTTGATATTCTAGATGAAAAATGAGTTTGAAATATAAGAAATTTTAATATTCTTACGTTGGCAAGACCAAAACTATCCTAAATTACTTTAGAGTTTAGACTATCAAGGCCATTTGCTTAACCTAAATTTTTTCTACCATAAAGCTTTTTCTCGTAGAGTTCCATATTATTACACACTTCACATATAATTATAATAAAAAGAAGAAATTCAATTTTTTTTTCTGACGGCAGATTTATTTTCTACGTAGTTAAAATATCACCCCTCCCTCTCCCCAGCATTGTTTAGTCCTAGCACGATTTCTTTAAATAGAAGAAGTCCATTTCTCTTTGTAAGAAGTCCAAAATTTTGTTTGATCTTCCTCCTTTTTTCTTGGAACTTTCCAATTTTTCTTTTACGGTATCAAGTATTGATTTTTTTTTCTGAGAATATGGCCAATCCTGTTAGATTTGCGTGTATAGTTCTTTTTTCTCAATACTTCTACGTTTGTCAATACATTCGCCCATTTAGTATTCTTCTTCAGTACCACATTACAAAGTTCTCCAGATACTTTCTTTGTTGTTTCTTTAGAGTCTTGATTTCCGATTCGTACAATGTTACATTTCACACATAGCACTTCAGCGACTGTCCTGAATTGAGGTTCCAATTTGCCAGTCGTATAAACAATTACTATTATATCATCCATTAAAACAACATACTTTGGCGTAAATGTACAAGACTTGACTTATGTTTTTTTCGCTTGAATTAATAATTCTCTTTTTTATCAGTAACGAAGACACAACAATAAAGTAAGAAGATAATTTTTATCCACATTTTATATTTCAATTAAAACCCAAACTCAGAAATTTTTTCTAAAATATTTACTTTCATACTGAATATTTGCGGTTATCCTGTAAACGCCTGTGACTCGGGTGTAGACGCTTTAAATTCATCGGGTTCAAGAGAACTTAACCATTTGATATTCGAATAGCTATTCAACGACAACAACATAGTCGGGTACCAAATTTTTAATCCCGAAATTTTTTTTTTAATCCTTAAAATTCAGATCTGAAAATTATAAAGACTAGTTTCTTAAAAGTTTTGTCGTGAATTATGAATTTTAGATATTGCTGCAGTTGAGTTGAGTCAACTTTCTCTTGAGACAATTTGGCAAACATCAAGTACAAAGATCTCTCTAAAATATCGATTTGCAATTACTAATAGAATACAATGTAAATATGTTAAATGTAAGTGTTAGGTAATTTTGATTTATTTTTAATTGCCAATATATTGGCGTGAATATAGAAGAATAGATATAGTTATTACTGTAATTTGGCACTGAATTAAAACTGCAACAGCTACTAAAAATAAATTTGAGTTTAAGATGAAAAAGGCGGAAGTAAGTATGTGTATTCTAGTACTTGGACATTGTATTGTTTTTGGTTGGTTCTTAAGTGTTGTCAACGTTGCATTGGGTTCGAAAATAATCAAGTTTCTGTTCCAATTACATTGACATCCAATTAAACTTGAGGCTAATGCGGTGCTTGTCATCGGTGGGTAAGAACGTTGAGCCGGTGACGAGACATTCACTCTGAGGGCTTGCGTCCGTCTTTGACTCGTCTCTTCTTGTAAATAATTATCTTTAGCAAAAAAGAAGTAAAATATAAACGCGCACATGTAAAACAAAAGGGCGGTATTTGGTTAATGTCTCCAACACGTCGGATGTGTAAGCCGATACTTTAGTTTTTCAGCATTCGATCCCAACTATATATTCGACTTCTCAAGTATGAGGAATTCTGTCGAGGTATGGATAAGATAGATAGTTTTAAATAATTATTTTTCTTTGTTTTTAATTAATAATATGCAAACACGTTAAGAATCACAGCTCCGATTCAATCTCACTAGAAAAACAAAGCATATACATAACACGCACACATGTGGTCACCACAAGTCTACGGCGAGTTTAGGGCTCTCTTACACCATCAATTAAGATCACTATCAATTTCAGTCTGATATTTGCAAAATAAAATTATTATCAACCTACATATAAAATACTTCTTGCTTTTGCTCGAACAAGTGTCGCACGATAATACTTTTTGCCCTGAACCAATCCGCTCACATCTTCGACTACCCCGATGTCACATCAGTCGCGCTTTATAATAGTTTTGTATTGAGTACTACAGGTATTTGTATGTTTTTATTTTAATTACTAAATAAAATGGAAAACTTAATTAACGTAATCAACTGCAGAAGATATTTCAGACATGCATCGTTTATTATGCGCTTTATAAAAGGGAATAAATGTTTTACAAAGAAAACATGTCGTTTTTCAGTTCACTCCGGTCCAAGATCCTTATAATCTTCCATTTAAAAATATATGTGAAACGATAACGATGAACGATTTTGTCGTAATATTTTTAACAAAATCCATTAGCTAAGTTAAAATAATGGAACAAAGGACCCTCGAATGTGAGGGTGTGCATATGTATTATCGTCAATTTGGTCCATATATGAAGGTTTTCATGTTTTTGTCTATATACATTAAATATTGAAAATACAGAAACACACAAGAAACACATGTGTGTATCAAATTTCAACCATCAAATGACCAAATGTGTTCATAAATCACAAAATATCGTTTGCGAGGGGAAAGGTTACGCAGGCAAAGGCCTGGTGCGTAAAGAAAGAAAATCCACAGTTGTCGATAAATCGACATCATCTACCCAAGGAACTCGTGGGAGTCATCTGGATTAACCATATACAATCTTTCAATTTTAACTTTACAAGATATTTGTACAAATGGAATTTGTCTACGTCCGCTTTTATTTTCAAAACATTCCCATATAAGTCCATTTACTCAATCCTAGAAAAATACAGATATTTGAACATTTTCTTCTTGAAAAAATGTAAAATGTAATCAAATAAGTACCTATTGTATATCGGTAATGGACTGATAAAAACTATTTTTATACCGATTCTCTTCAAAGTTTAGGTTTGAACTCCTAATTGGTTAGTAAATGATATACAGTTTTACAGTGTAAGGAATTTGTTAAAGTATATAAGTAAATTAGCAAAATAATCTGTTCCAGCTATTTTTCGTGAAATGACCAAAATTTCTCGTTAATATAAATGGCCTGGAGATAAATATTTTAAACTTGATTTCGTACATTTTTAATTCACGAGAATCAGGAAATTTGGTTCACTCAATAAACGTAGACCCATGCATAAGTCTGGAAATAGCTTTTTAATTTTGAAAAACAATTTTTAAATGATGCTACTGATAGATGAATTGTCAAGGTAGTTGCTACGGAACTGATAGATGCTGAGTTCGAATTTATTCACAGGAAATTTTTTAAATTTTCGGAGTTTTAATATCTTTAGAATCACTACAGATGTAAGTGGTTTTATGCCGAAGAACAATAATTATTTAACAAATTTAGTGTAAAAATTATAAAAAAAAATCTTTTTCCGGAGAATCGGGTTTGTAGAAGTAGTTGGTACGATCAGGATTGGTCAAAATTATGTACCAAAATGGATCAATTGAAAAATTTCATAGTGAATGGCTTAGATTAAACTTTTGGCTCATGTCCCTTTTAGCCACGTCGATATCTGGCAACGTTACATATTCTACTTTGTTTTTAGTTTAATTCGCGATTTTTTTTTTGTTAATTCAATTTTATTATCGTATACTTTTCTCTTTTATCGCTAAATTTTCAATTTATTCGCGAACTAAATTAACAATAAAGTAGAAAATACAATGTCGCTAGATACTGATGTCGCTAAAAGGACAAGACCCATGAGTTTAATCTAAACCATCCTCTACGAAATTTCTCAATATTCCTATTTTGGTACCTAATTTTGACTAATCCTGTTCGTATCGATTATTTCTACAAATCCGATTCCCCAAATAATTTTTTTTTCTTATAATTACTACTCAAAAATTTCTTTAATGGTTGTTGATCGTCAATATATAACTACTTAATAACCAAATTTTTTTTATAGTTTTTACAGTTAGAATAATATTTCAATAATTGCATGTTTAAAGAAAAATTTAAACAGAAACTATATTATAATCAAATTAGATTTTTTCGCTGACTTTGAACTGTTATCCATTATAAGCAATACATAAAATATATATTGGTGATTATAAAACTTACAAAAGTAAGCCTTACACATAAATTTGAATAAAAGCTCAAAAAATGTAATTTTGACGTATTGCTCAGATACGTACTTCGATTGCTTGGCAATCGAATAAAATAAGATCACAGTATTTTTTATATATTGGTCAAACAGAAACGATATATATATATTGTGAATATTGTTGTACTTTATGATCGTTATCTTTGGTTCAAATGAAGCTCTTTCGGGATCACTCATTAAAATTTTGTTGAAAGCTTGAAACAAAGAAATTTTTGAAATAAGATTGAAAAAAATGTAATTCTCTACAAATTAAGCAATTTTTATTTTGTCAAATTCTAAAATAAATTTGAACACACACCGTAATCAATCTTATGCAGATGGAAAGTTCCATTTCAAAGCGGATGACAATTATTAATTTGGAGATATTTTTTCGCGCTAATTATGAAAGATTTATGCATTTGGCGAAGCTGTAAATCTGAATACAAAATATTTGAAATAGTTGCACGGCTGAATTCGTTGCGATCGAATAAAATGCACGAGAAAATTAAGAGAGGACCTAAACAACAACAAAAAAAAGTCGTTCGAAAAAAAAGGCCACGAAATATACATTTGTTGCGAGCCAACAAGATGAAGCTGGTGACAAAGTGACGGGTGGTTTGAAAGGAATGAGGCGCACACATTGTCTTCATTCTATTCTTATCGCTTTCAAGTCGCGCACATCTGGGACATGGAAGAACAATGAATGAAGCCGCCCGAAAAATTTTCAAATAATTGTAAATCGTTCCGAATTTTCACAAATTAAACGCATATTTCACCGAGGAATGATGAGGGGTCCGCGCGTAAAGTGCATCGTCTCGTTATATGCAATTAACATGCATAGTTCTCGACGTGGACAAATCGTTCGTTTCGACAATGGAAAATTAAAACAGTGACAACATTTTTTTTCGGTTATTTATAGGTATGTTCCACACCAGCCACGAAACAAACAAACAAACAGACAACGAAACAAGACCACACTAATATAATCACACATTGTCATCATTCTCTCGTGTTATCTCATTCTGATCACATTGAGACCGATCGTTCAGTTTCTGTTCTGAATGCTGATGCCTAATGGGCATACCTTTTAACATCAGTGCATACTACTCAGATCGTAGTAGTTCAGGTCGTATAATCTCATCTCTTGTATGAATGGACCACAGCATTCCGTTCACACATCACGTCGCTTGTTTGTCAATCAAATCACAGCATCCAGATCAGCTTCAAAGCCCTATACGTTTTCGGCGTCTTCAAAATATATTGCTTTTTTCAGTTTATTTTCATTCAAATAACTAACACCTCTGACTCTTTCGAAATCGAAAATTATTAAACTATTAACGTTTCAAAATTCAGTCTTAAAAATCCGTTAATTCTTTAATTTACATTTCTCTAATCGTTTACCGTGGCGTCCAAAGCCTCTATTTGGTGTTTCATTATAACGTGATTGTCTTCCATACTAATACAATTAGAACAATACGATGCCTCCTGGGGATTCAAAAAATTACAACAATTTCAGAAAAATATGGCAAAATTCAATCATTTTCTTTAAATCTAAAAGCCGCTTTTAAATAATTAAAGTAATAATCAAACAATATAATCAATATATTAAATTGAAAAAAAAAACACTATGGCAAGAAATTTTACGAAGATATTCACAGCATCATCAATAATGATTTAGTACTTGAAAGTATGGACTTCACATACTCATTTTTTTGAAGGTATATAAATTATGGTTATATTTCAATAGAAAAATTCGTTCTTGTTCATTTTACCCACGAAGTATAAATGACAGGGGAATGAACGCTGTCTTGCAAAGTCGTCCACAAAATAAGAGTACAGTGTAAAGGACTTGTCAATAGTATACAAGTATGAATATAAACGCCAGCAACATATTTATATAATTCACAAGAGATTAATAATTTCAATGAAAAAATGTTCCCTAAAAATAAAGTAGAACTAAACAATAATGTAAAATTAAATAATTTAAATCTTTATACAACGTTTCGTCGATCTCTCAACTCCTTTAGGTACTCAATTATTAAACATCAATTGTCAAAAATAACAGGCTACCACGATTTATATATACAGAATATGAGTAGTAATAAGTTAAAAAAACAAAGAATTTTTGCAATATTGATAATAAAATTAAAATAGACCCATGTTAATGAACTAATAGCGCATTAAAATGCTTTAATTTTAAGATTTTTTTTAAGATTTAGTCGCAAAAAGAAATATTTTCTTGAAAGTACTTTTACTATACTGTTTCCTATTAATATACTGTATACTGTTTTTGTTTTACTATACTTAAAAGCAAATAAACGTTAACTACCAATAGGGACACGATATATCTTAAATTAGTCGAAATACTATTTTTTGGAAATGTAATTTAAATAGTTGAATATTGCAATTTAAAAATAAAAATCAACTTCAGACAAATGAAAACAGAAACTTGAAGGAAAAATGAAGCAAGAAGTTTACGATTTTTACTATAAGAAAAGAAAGTAAACTAAATGTAATTCTAGCAAATATTCATTGGGTTTTCCAGTAGCGTAGTGTGCAGGGGGGTCATGACTCCAGGCGGCATATAAAAATGGGGCGGTGTATTGACATTGATAATTTCATAAAAGATTTTAAGTTGTGAAAAAAAACGTAGAGTACATTTTTAAGCAACTAAATAATTTAACGGTATTTTAAATTTTACCCATTTTCTGGACTTATAATAAGAAAATAGAGGGTGTTGAATTTCCATACCTACGGTTTGTATTTACGAATTGAGCTGTGTGTCAATCCAGGTGCTTATTAGGAAGTGATATTTTTTATGAATACATTATAAACCCTTCTGATACCGCGAAAAAATAGTATTGCTTAGAAAAAATATTTTCTATAAGAAAATGTAATTTATTGATCATTTTGAAAAAAACTCAACTATCAGCTCCAAAAAACTCTTGTGGAAGAAAAATTCAAAATTTAATATTTTGAGAAAATATAATCAATACCTTCGTTAACCACCTAAGTTTTCTGTTATTTTCCCTTACCTTGAAAATATGATACCTTTTATAGCGGGAGTACCTAAAAACCAGTACCTTTTTTATAAAATTCAAAAGAAAATTATTTGGGTATCACATTATAAATAAACAGAGATAGAAAACTACATGTGCTAATTTCTTTTTTTTTTTTTAGAAATGGCAATGAAAATATGGTCTTAAAGACGCGTTAAATACTTAAAGTATTTTATGATTAAAACCAGTCTAATTGCAGCACTTGTGGAAATAATGACTCATTCATTTCCAAAAGTAGCTAATTTTAGATTAAAACAAAATATAATGTGATTGTTACAAATTTTTTTTCAAATTTTTATATCTGAAATGTGTTTGTCATTATAAAATCAGAAGTCGGAAAACTTTTTTTTGTTAATTTTTGGAAACGGGTTCATCATAAATACTCTATATTCAACAGTCTCTTCTACAACCAAGTTATTATTAGAATTTTCCATATTTTCTGTCATTTCTTTTCAACAATAACCAAAAGGTTTCTTTTGGGCTTATAGAAAAATAGATTCAGCTTTTTGTAGAAAAGAAGAAATTAAAATATATTTACAAAACTTTAAAACTTGAATTTCAAATTGTAAATAGAAATTAGAGATGGAAACAACAAGTGCTTCGATTTCTGGTCAAAGTAAAAAAAGAGAGAAAAACCGGTGCAGATATTTTCGCTTCCATTTTACTTGTCCATAAGAAAAAAGATGAAAATCAAGAGATGAATTTTGTATTTCTATCTTTGATTTCTTTATGGTAATTTGTGCTTTTGTGAAACAGGTGGTGATGTTTGTGTGATCGTTTCAAAAGTATGAAAGTTCTTAACTATAATAAAGTAGCTCAACTTGAATAGGGGGAGGAAGAGGCAATGAAATTTTATTTAGAGAAAAAAAGTCTAGAAAATGAGTAAGATAAAGTTTGCAGTACCTACATGCACATACTACTCTGTCCTCTCATGGACAGAGCTTTTCTTAAGTGCGCATGTCTGTACTATGCATTTCATTATTTTAACATTGTACGGCTTTTACAAATCAAATTTTTAAATTCCTTTTAATTTTTTATTTAAAATAAGTGAAAAAAATATGGTAAAACGTTATATTTTAACGCTTAAAACAGTTTAAATATTTGATTAATTGGTGGAAATATTTAAATTTAGTCGCTTATTATTTATCATACAATTTGATATTATACAAAACAAACAACTATTTTGAAAAAAACAAAATTATCACACAAAGGCATTTTACTTCTCAACTTCTCCCTAATGAGAAATAGTTTCAACAAAAAAATTGTAACGTGACCCACCCTATTTTAACACGAGATTATAATGGAAGGCGACTGAAATGCATAAGGGACAATCACACAAGAACCGAATAAGTAAAAAAAAAGTAGCACTCAGTTCAAAAAAAGCACAATCTTAAAATAGGGGAACTGAAAAAGATCTTTCTGCCCCCTTTTATCTTTCACATACGCATACTAATCTATCACACAACTAATCATTATTCTTTTTCTTGTTTAACTTTTGACTCTAATTGTTCCTCTGATTTTCATTTATTGTTATTTTTTCAAACAACCATCAATAAAATAAAAACATTTTTGTCTGGATACATTTGTGTTCGCTCCCTAAAATGTCTTCGACAAATGTACTGTAGAGGCAATGGTAATATTTTCCGAGAGACAAGTTTTCGGTTGGATTAGTTTTAGTAATATAATTTGAGTATTTTTTTTCTTCTATCGTATGCTACTATTGTATATCATTATTTTTATGTTACTCGTAAGTGTAAAGTAGTATAAAGTAGAAGATGAATCGTTAATTATTTTCTTTATTTTTATAATCGGGTGCTTTTACCTTTTTGGAATAAAATGATGTTGATTTCCCAATTCGAACGTACTGTAATTAAATTAGCAATAAATTAATAAACCTCAACGTCTTCGAATGAAATTTAACTCGTTAAGACGGCAATAAATTTGTATTATGTTACCCAATCCTGCTGTAAAATGATGAAACATTATACATTATCTCTTGTCCATTTATTATCAAAACTTTATAATGTATTACGTATAATTTATTTGTGTGTATAAATTTCATAGAAAAATTCTTCTCAAATTTGTCAATGAAATGAACGGGACGAACGATTGTGAGATCTTTTTGGTTTTATCGCTACGCGCTCGTTCGGTCATCTCGCATTTCTTGTCGTGAATGATTCACAGAATAATAATAATGCGATAGTTTCTATCAATAAAAATGTAAAGAATATTTTTCGATAGGAAAAGAAAAACGTTTTATACACATTTAAATGAATTGAAGTTAAAAGCCTAACAATAATTACCATTGTGTTTGAATGATATAAGGCATGACGTTATCTTTGGTTTTGACTTTAATTACAATTGTATGGTCGCTTTTTCACATACATGTTCACAATTGGGTCCTCAGTGTTTCAATCGTCTGGGTATGTATGTACTTTATAGCTAAGTTGTGTTAATCTTCTTCACTTTTCCTGATGGTCTCACTCCTGTACATGGAAGATCAAGTTTTTGTACGTACCAATAATTGTTTCAGATGAAGAGCGTATTAAAACACACATACAATGCTTGTAATAATGACCAAATTGTTCTTTCATTACCCAATTGATCTATTTTCAAAAACTAACCAATTCTTTGCTTGTAAGTGATAAAATCTTAAACTTTCAATATATAATAAAAGTTGTTGAAAAAGCCTCATCAAAAAGAATGTGATGGCACCGCGATTCGCGGATGTACGCAATTTCAAACACTTGACCTCGTAATAATGTGATTGTTCTTCATCTGATTATTGTTATGATAAACAAACGCCAGATTGTGTGAGGAACAAACCGTGGCATTGTTAAAACAAAGTGAGGATAAATATGCATCTGTTTCCTATTTGTATAAATGAAAAAATTGTAAAAATATTTTCACATTTTACTCACACATTGTTCGCAAGCGAGCGATCTTTGCGAGGAATTCAATGAATTTTTAGAACAATGTCGATGACGTGATTTTTTCATATATCTTTTTCTCTTTCAATGCATCGAAGCTCTCTTATATATCTCAACGATATTGATATTAATTTTGTTCTCATCATGAAACTTTATTATTTGTACACAATATGTAAATCTGTCGTCCATTGTGGTCAAACACTTCAATTCTTCGTTGACATGTTTATATTAATAATAAAAACTTTTCTTCGTTTTGTCTTTCAGTATTTGGAATGAGAATTGTCTGTAAAAATTATTCTGTTTTTTTGTTTATCAAGATGCTTTGATATAATAGTAGATTCAATTTCATTTATAATATTTGTATAGCTATATTTAACTCGTAAATATTAGTAGAAAAATGATGTATCTAAACGTTTTTCAAATTAACTAAAATAAATTTCTTTAAAGAAGACAAATAGTAATCCTACGTAAAAACTTTTTCATCTATAGTTTCGAGACACAAGAAATTCAATATTTTATTGAAAATATGACTGTGTTTCAAATACATTAAAAAATGTTTATAGATGGTGGTTTCTTCAAAATTAGTTACCAAAGATTTAAAATATGCTTCTTTCAAATTTCACCCTTCAGTTTTTACATACGAATATTTTTTTAAAAATATACGATTTTACTCAACAATCAGTTAGGTAACTGTTCTGTTTAGTGTTTAATGTTTTAGTTTCTATAGAAAAGAGAGCGTCAAAGACAAAAAAGTTCTTTTAAATAAATGCGAAGAATAAGCGAATGGAAAACATGTAGAAAGCATGTGCACGAAATTAATGCTTCAGTAGAAAAATTATAAACGATCAGTTGGGGACTGTACGGGAACTTGGATATGGAAAAATTTGGTGTTGAAGTATCAAATTTTACAGCGTTTCGTTCAGATACTTTTCAACTTCATCGGGTAACTAATTATTTAACTAAATATTGCCTGAAGAAGCTTAAAAATACACCATTAAACGATGCAAAATTTAAAATTTTAACTTTAAATTATTCCGTATGCAAAGTTCTGAGAAATACCCAACTGACATTAAATAAACGTGGATAAGATTCAAAACAGTGTCGCTATGGTTTATATCATTTTAAAAACAAGAATAATTATGGTTGAAAAACTGGAACTGAAACTTCACCGATAGTTGCTTAAATGTTGTATGTGGAATATTAGGATTTGAAGCAAGAAAAGACGCGTCTAGAGAACTTGGAGTGTAGGATGGAGAAAATAGAGAAATCAAATAAATAAAGAATGAAAAACTATTGAAATTCTAGAAATGATTAAAGAAAAAAAGGAGGAAGCAGTCAAAAATATTTTCCCACAGGTAGCTAGTGTTGAAAAGAAAAGTGCAACCATACGGAAAACTGAACTTGACTAAATAGAAAATTTAGAAGAAATTGTCTTTGCTGGTTCTTAAATATAAATTATAACAGTACATTTTATTCGTCAAGAATTTGAATTTCCCTCCCTTTATGTATCCTTTTTAATTATATGTTGTAGGAAAATATATTTTTAAAAATTTCACTTTATAAGTACTTAGACTTTTGTATATCAGCATAAAGTAAATAAGGTTCTAAAAAAAGTTACATTTTCCTGCATCCTAAGCTTAAAAGTTTTCATAATATTTTGCTTGTGAATGCACACGTTGATTACCTACTCAAGTTAGTTTCATTGAAAAATTTAACACTATTCGATTATTCAAGTTATTAGAGTTATACTTCTTTAGGAACGGCATAAGAAGACTTTTGCTTTTTAGTTATTCATTATTTACCAAAAAATTTCACTACTTCTAAATCTTTAGTAGTTTTTTCGAATCTATAATTGAGTTAAAACAACAACAAAATACTTTATATCTACGACCGTTCAAATTCTGTTAAGAACTCTAGTTATGGAATAAAAACAATTGCTACTTATTCCCAGAAATAAACGAGTTATGTATAAAGAAATATAACTTCTCAAGTGCGTTCATAAGTGCACTTACACATTTTCTTCAATGTGGATGGAAATACTAAATAAAAATTCTTAGAAATCAAATCACAATTGATAAAGTTTAATTTTCCCAACGAAATATTGAAGCTTGAAGGTGAAAAATTGAAATCGTTAACATTTTTCTTAATTAAATAATTTAAAATTAAACTTTAATTAAGATGATTAAAAAATATTATTTAAGTTTTTTGGTAGATACTTGTAATTGATTGAAAACTGATGTCATTATTTTTAGTACCTATTCTTAATTCGTAGTGTCGGTGTCATCCCACAATTTGATTATAATACAGTATTCTGTTTGCAAGACTTTAACCTTTTGTAAGCTAAAAACTTTCCCCTTTTTGTCAGATCATTCAAAGTTTTGGTTTCCTATTTAAATATATACTTCATTTTACTGAAGAAAAAAAAATCCCAAATATGTACAAAATATACCTACTCAAAAGATTTTTTTTCCAAATCAAAAAAAATAAATATGGAAACAGTGTTTTACTACAATTTGTATTACATCAATGTAAGTTTCACTACCGATAAAGTACAATTTAATCATAATTACAAATTGCCATTTGTTAAATGAAAAAAACAAACCTTTATTGAAATGTATGAAAGAAGAAACTTTTTTCATAATTTACTGACTATATAGTTAAAATAATAAAAAGTAATTTATTAAAATATTCAATGTTAGTTGAAGAAATCCAAAGAGAAACACTTAAAGGGAAGGTAAAAAAAATAAAATTATTAAGATAAAAGAAAGTATTTTTTTGTAAGTTCTTTTTGAAAACATACTTACTTTTAAAATAAATTGTTTAATTTTAAAAATCTAAGCATATTTGCATGATTCAAAAAGAGGTTTTCAAGATGTAGGCATTATTTTTAATTGAAATATCTACCTTTGTGTTGTAGGTACATGATCTAATGGACGATCTTAGAGTTTACGGCTTACCTGAAAGTAAAAAACAAAAATTAGTCATAAGTAAAGAAAAAAAAATAGAAAATTTGGCCTGAATCCATATGTATTTATTTAGAAAAATTTTCAAATTGTATTAAGATTATTATCTCGACCATATAATTTCCTTAATGAACACGAGATTTACAAATTTTTTTTCTAATCAGGCAACAAACGAATGTTGTGTTGGAAGATAATTTTTTGTTGGAAATCCATGAAATTTCGTGAATCAATAAGTGGGAAACGTGAAACGTAATCAAAGATTTATTTGTATTTGTTTCGGATTGATATATGATTTCGTCAGCCGAACGAGTTTCGGTGATTTGTCTCCAACACCATCTCACGTGTTGTAACAATAGGATTGGTATAGTGGAGTCGTAAAAAGATTTCTAATGTTCTTCAGTTTAATGCTCTTATGTGCTGTGTTGACCACTCATTAATTATGATAAAGATAAGTCAAAAACGAATCAGAATGATTATTGTAATCAGGTGTTTGGAAACAACGAGCATCGCCCCCGGCTCAATAACGGCATCGCTTGCCACTGCCTCTCCTCTATTAACAAACATAGCACTAACTGTGGGAATTATTAAAAAAACATTCATCTTTTATTTGTCACATAACAAGGTACAAATATGCAATAAAAAATACACGACAAATCGATTTAATATCCAATATTAATTGATAAAATTTAAGAATGATTTAACACTTTTTCACCAAGTCACCTCAACGATTTGATTAAAGGCACCAAATCAAATTATGACTCGTCATTTTCGAGGCGTTAGTATCATCGTGTGATATCTTTATTTCAAATCTGGATTAAATAGTCCGATTTGATGTTATAATTTGGCTTTTAATTGAATTGAAAGACGATGTTATAAAACTGGTTATCCAATTTGAAATATTGGATATGATAGAAAGGGATATGTCTTCTTGACTAACATCAGTGAGGAACTGATCACAGAATATTGAGACATCATCGATCAAACAAGAAGTGATGGTTATAGTTATCAAGTATTTTTTATTGTCAAGTTGTATGATTACTTACTTACAATTAGATACGATCAAAGGTGAGTATATTGAAATGGGAAAGCCAATATCAAAAAGTAACTACTTAACATTACACTAATGATGGTAAAGTGAATAATAGAAAGATTTCTGTTAATTTTAAATGAAGGGAACGAAGACAATTGTTGATAATTTTAATTGATTTTAATATGGTAAAGAACTTGCGCTTTTACAGTCAAAGTTGTTTTATGCGTCTCTAAAATAAATTATTAATCATTCTCTGGCTGAAGACAGAAGAACTATGTTTGTTTAGCAATTAAAAAGGTAGAGAGTATATAAATAATGCATTTGATTTTGTCATTACTTGAGTATTACATTAGTTGAATTAGATATGCTGAATCGCATAATCTATAACAAATTACTTATATAAAGAACAAGTATTTTACATTTCAATAAAAAACATTAAGTAAAATTATTTAATTTAAATTTTAAACCTTCTTTAATGGATAATTTAAGGCAATTCATAAGACGAAGTTCTATTGATCATAATGGAAAATTGCAATATCAATTTTTCGTGAATCGTAATAACACTTTGTACAAAAAGGTCTTGAGGTATATGACAAAATTGAACAATTTTTCTAAGCCCAGTATCTTTTACTATTTGTAAAATATATTATGGTTTTATTTATCTAATATAATTTTCAAAAGTCTATAAACAAAAACTTGATCAAAAGTGTGACTCATTACATAGCAGTTACGGAGCGATCTAATACTACTGAATGATGACTAATGATGATTACTGAAGAAGTTTGTTTGGTAATCGCATACGTATTTACGCAATACGTCAAAAATATATTTGTTTGAACTCTTGTTCAAATTTTTGTTTATAGTTTACTTTTGTTAATTGTATTACATAAATAAGACCACAATATTATATATATATATATATATATATATATATATATATATATATATATTGCATTTACAGTATAACTGTTCAAAGTCAGCAAGAAAACTAGTTTGAAAGCGATTTTTAGTTTATAGCGCAAAAATGCGCTAATATTCGTTATCAAATTTAAGTAAACTATTTTTTTTTTATTTCTACTCTTTTCTTCTAAAAAATAAAGTCAAAAGTCGCAAAATTGTTTTGGAAATTTTTTATCAAAATTTATTACAAAATTAGGTTTTGTTATAAATGGTCGGCAGATTTTAATGTTTGAATTTTTTATAGAAAATGTTCCTTCTAGAATCGACGATTTCGAAAACGTGTCTACTCTCATATTAACGTTTCTTGTAGTAGAGTTAATACGTTTTTAAGATTTTCAATTCAATTATATACTTATATTTGAAAGTATGCAAGAACTTCTTTTCAAACTGTACAAATATATAACTATGCCTAGATTATGGAAAGTACATTAATCTTTTTCTTACTATTTTTTAGTCACAATTATGTTATACTAAGCATTACCTGTGAAATATTCACAGCCGAAATTATCAATTGAATAAAATCGAAATGACAATTAAATCAAATGACAACAATCCTATAATACCTATCATATTTGGTTTTCACTCAAAGATTTTTTTTATTTCCACGCATGTGTTTAAATACATTCTATGTTCTCTGTCTTTTCGACAAACATCAGAGATAATATATTAATTTATACGTTTGTTTGTAATTACGTTGATAAGGTAAAAATAATACAAAAGATATTGGTAAGTTTGGTATCTTTGATGAACATAAGAGTAGTAAACAGAGATATTATAGTATTATTTTTCCAAATCGGCTTGAAATTTAGTAAACTAAGATGTTTGACAAAGTCTACATACTACTTGATGTAAGATTCATTTATTCGATGTATTTCATAAAAAAATAAATAAAAATAATCATAAAACTCTTGACTTTAGCAAAATGGAACATTTCTTTCAAAATCAGAACGTCTTATTGTGTAGTCTATGGAACGTAAAGAAGAACAAGTTTCAACTGCTAAAACTTTCTGTTTACCATACAATACAATATTGCTTCATTTTTTGATAAATGTTTATAAAGTCATCTGGAAACGGTTAATTTTAGCAATAAATAACAGTTTTCCCCTCCATTTGCAGCAATTAGCGCAAATCTATTTTATGTGTTTATTAATTTGCTTATTGTTCATTTTGGGAAGCCTCTGTTCTACTGAAATCAAGGGTGTCAGGATCATTTTAACCAGACCTTTAACCAACAAAAATTTTGTACTATATCAAACATCAATAAGAAGGTCAGCCATAAATAGATTCATAAATAAGTCATTTATATTATTCTAGCTTATCATTCTCGTTTATTGAAACGATAGAAATGCTTTACGTTTCAACTTAAATAATTGTTTAAAGATTTATTTTATCCATTTCAATTAAAAACAACATGAAAATGAACTGAAGCAAAAAAAAAATAATTAACCGGTTTCCACTGAAATTCTTCATCGTATTAAACGATAATCGAAGATTAATCAACGAAGCTATAACTCTAGTGACGCCACCGTCATTTAATTTAATCTCTATTTCTACAATCCGTTGCAATTTATTTAAAACAAATCAGAAGATAACAATTTATCTTAAGTTGAACTTAAAAGATTTCCATTTCAATTCATGAAAACTTAAATCACCTGCAATTACTTAAAAGCCATCTGAACATCTCAAACTACAAATTGGTGTTCAATTTATGAAGAAATAATAATTTCTTGAAATTAAAATATATAAAACGTTATCATTACATCTTCACATTTTTATACGAAAAATACGTTAAAATAATCGTCAATTTTTTATGAAAATGCGGTCGGTTGTTTCAAAGAAAACGTTCTTCTAAATGACAAAATAGAAATTCCACTTAATTAGCAAACTCATTAACGAAAAATAATAATTATTTGTAAATGTATTGAAATCGGCTAATGAATGAATAATTGAAATATTGTATAAAGCTTCTATTCGCGAAACTTGTATATGATAATTAACAACAGTTATTTTTGTACGTATGTACGTACCTAATTATATTTTAGTATTATATTAAAGGAGAGAAATGGTTTCAATTTAATACAAATGTTGTTTTCTTAATTGTGATAGCCGGAAATCGAATGGATTTTTCTCATCTTTTTTAAATAATCAAAAAGAGAACTCACAATATAAGAAAAAAAATACTCGCAAAACTGAAAATACTCGAAAATTAAATTTAAATAGATATTGAAGGATAAAGAGAAATATGTTTTAAAATTCATTTAATTTAGGTCATTTTGAAATTTAATCAATTAACATATATATAGTTATTCATTGACTTTTAAACTACCATTGAATGATTCTTTATCAATTTAATAAAATATTTGTCCTGAAAATCTGCGTCAAAATTAAAGTAAATAATGTAATTGTTACAATGATATATTGAAATTGCGATTTTAATGGACATCCATATTGTATTTATGAAACGAATTATAAAACACATTACAGTGCTTAGGTTGAAATTTCTTGGTACTCACATGAAAAGTTTGAAAGAAAAATGGACAGAATTGTCAGCAGAGAGTGTTGAATCAGTGTTGATCATTTTATATATTTTAAAGGAAAGAATTTAAATATATTTTTATATCGATCAAAATCTTAATTTTTAAACATGTTGATATATAGATGCAGAAACACTAAAGCCTTGAGTATTTTCTTTTAAAACTTTAAATAATAGCATAATAGCTTTGATCACGGAAGTTTCTTTGCCAGTTTATCCCTATAGAGGTCCTAACACATCCTGTATAAAGATTAATACACATAAAATGTTCATATTTGAAGTTAAATTCTATACGTAGGTGTTACTTCAATTTCAGATTTCAAGAGTTTTACTTAGATAATTATGTTTTGTCGGACTGGAAAACTAACTACTTCATCTTTGGATATTTTTGCATAAATATTTTATTAACTTTTATCACAATTTCTAAAGTACAAATGAGAATAGTTTTGTACAAGAGGTAAGCTTAAGTTTTCTAAAGTGAAAAAAACTAATTTCTTTATATTAATGTTTTAATTTTAAGCTAAAATACTTCAAATTTCTTATAAGAACGTAAATATAATATTGATGTTTAGCCAAAAGAATATAAGTCATGCATTTATCAATATAGGTAACTTTTTTGATCAAAAATGCTAACAGTCTTCATTAGTGCAAACGTCTTATATCCCGATGCCACATGAATCTATATAAAAGTTCGACTTATTCTAAGATATATGCCGCCGATATACAAACGAAGAAAAATAGCATTTCCATTCAAAAAATATAAGAAATTTTTGCTCTTTAAAATATGACTTCAACCTTATTGTACAAACATTTAAGATATAGCATTAAGGCTTTGAAACTATTCGAATAATTTTCATTGAATTAAAGGGAAGAACCAAGATTGGTGTATTTAAAAAAAATGTGGTATGTAATTTAAAATATTTTATTCTTTTCTTGTTTGAGACTTCTAAAATTTAATATCTTCAAAAGTATTGTCCTATATTGGATTCAATGTATAAGGACGTTTGAGGTACTCATCTATAGAAGTATGGGAATGAAACTCAAGTTCATTAAAAATTCACTCACAAATTTTGTATTTCAAAAAACTTAAGACTTTTAGTTTTTGTCAAACTGCTGAAAAATTCAGTTTTTTTAATAGGTAAGTATACAGATAAGTTATTGCCAGTATTATTACAACGGAAGCATGATTTACTTTTATACATTTTTTTTAATTACAGCGCAATGTCTTTGAAGAATAACACGAACATTTTTGTACATTATGGTATAATAATTTAATTTTTATTATGTAGTTTCCAGCCAAATATCTTGAAATCAAAATTATTACCCTCAAAATTATTAATGCATGCAAAGTAGAAAATTCCGCTTAAGTAATAACTTTCGAGATTTTTACGCTGAAAACAGACGTATGTTTTTGAAGATAAGTTCTCGTATTACGAAAATTTAGATCTGATTTTTTCTATAAGTCCCTCTACTCGTTTGTCTTCGGATTTCATGCCACTTATGTTATTTAAATAATAAAAATAAATTTAAAAAAAAACGCGTTTTTGTTGATTTCGTCAACATAAAGAACGATCACAACCGTCATTATTTCACGCCGAAAATAGTAAACAAGTTATTTTACGATAATACATTATTGTCATCGGTACATTGGCCTTCTGTGGACGACGAAGACACAGTAATGGTAATATTAGTAATAATGCCTCCTTTGATTTTGGATATTTGACTCAAACGTTGATCGCATCAAAAATGCTATTATTCTCATTATTTCATAAACTATTGTCAAAAATCAAGTTTTATTTAATTTGTCTTCTTTGAATACATTGAGTCGAGAAAGAGAGCCGCCGCGATCTGATCTCACTATTACAGACATCCACATTTGGATAGAGTATAGACCGACTTTTAGATATTCACACATGTGGTCAAGTTCATCCGAAAAAGATTTTTGAAACGACTGCTGCTGATGAAATATGAACACATTTCAGTCTTCCGTCTTCGCATCAATGCCACGGCCTTCCAATCAAAGGGACTTTTCGTAGTAATTAGTCACGATAATAGCTCAGATGGTAGGTACCGTATACTCAAAAAATTTTCTCCGACTCATATTAAATATCTTATAATATGCAGAATAAGATAATGATTTGAATTTTTGTTTTTTGATCGTGTAAATATTGTAATTACTAGATACGATGCAGCGTACAAGTACTTATGCTTTTAATGATCCACGGAATGAAGTGATGCTGTATTTTAACGGGGACATGTGGGGTGTTCTTAATTCTCACTAGTTTGTCTTATGTATCGCTATGCTCATACATAGAGATCAAGTGAACAACCTTTTTTGAAATGCTTAAACCGGTTGTTCGAGGCCCTTTCTATATAATATAATAATATTATTATTGTTATTATTACTACATACACCTCTATATCGTTGTCAGGTGTGACAAAGTCGAGATTATCAATGCCTTAGTTGAAAAAGAGAGACGAACTCGAAATTAGCATGACAATCGAGGCGCGCAAATGGTCATTTTAAAAACAACCTGTTAAGTTTGTTAATTTGTATCAGCTCGTTCACATTTTTTTTCTTAATTTTTAAAAAAAAAAATATTTATGTGGTAGATACTTATATAATACATGTATATGTCGGTACATAGGTATAAATTGTTGTGCACTTCAGTGTAATTTGTCATTTTTATAACGTTACCCATTAAAATAGCTATTCAACACAAACAACAATGATAAATGATTGTAACTGAATGTGGATCCAAATTTTAACTAGTAATAATAACTTCATGGAAAATATCAAATAACAAATAATTCAGAAGAAGAAAAAAAACACAACACGGTCTTGTACTTTTGCTAGCTAAAAAATTTATGATTAATAGCGTCGATAGACCTTAAATATTTGAACTACTGGTTGAAACTAAAACTATATAGGATGCTATTAAGAACTATGTTCAATACTAATGGCGTGACATCGAAAAATAAAATGATATAATTTCTACGATAGTTTGTTGTGGACACTAACCAAATACGAGATATTACCCGTGTGAGAATTCTTGTAAATGTGTTTTTATTAGAGAAGATTTGTTTTTGACATTTCTTATTATACAATTTCTATATGTAGGTACCTTCATAAAATTAAACGAAAAATTTTCTTATTTTTTTTAAATCCTCTCTTTTTGTGCC
Source organism: Sisyra terminalis (assembly GCA_958496175.1). Lineage (NCBI taxonomy): Eukaryota > Metazoa > Arthropoda > Insecta > Neuroptera > Sisyridae > Sisyra > Sisyra terminalis. The sequence continues at coordinate 37,665,571 of OY292276.1, forward strand.
AAATTAAAATTTTGCTTAGTTTCATTTTATAATTGAAGATTAAATAAAACTAAGATAAAATTCTTCGACCGTAGGCAACTTTCGCTAGTTGCTGGTATGTTATCAACGAATTTAGTATCTGCCGAAATAAATATAAGCATTTAATTCTTTAAGCATTAAACATTCATAAAGAACATATTGAAAAAACAGAGTTGATACAATACTTTCAAAATTTTCAAATTTTGGTAACTTCAATGCCTACCATGACTTTGGCAGCTTTAGAGTAGTCTGCCATTGTTATTTTTACATCATAATAACTATATATTGTAAAATTCACAAACGATAGTCTTAAATACAATAATAATGAATACTATGAAATTTTCATACTTGTCGCACCTGAGTAATTCCAAAGGCATCCTCGCCGGAATTCATGAATGGCAGATATGAAGACTCAGACAAAATTTCAGATTTGATCATTGATCTATAGGTGGCCAACCTTCTTACAGTATCTTAATGTAGCATATAGTGGTTGTAAGCAGGTACCTTAATGTTTCATCAAGATTTATTTATGAATGATTTAGGAAATTGGTAAAACAAAAAATGGTTATTAAATCACCACAAAATTTCATTTTTCAAAAAATTTGGAAAATATTTTAAAATTAAAGTAGATACCTTACAAGAGTTTTATGATAATTTTTATAAAATTTTCAATATTAAACTTTAGAACTTTTAAACATTTCCAAATTATTATGATGTTTAAGAGAAAATACAAATTTTAAAGCAATTCTACAACAAATTTAACACTTAAGGTAGTTAGTTTTGAATTCTTTGCGCGTACTTCCCCAAAATTTATCTACTTATTTGTTTAAAATCCAACTTCAATAAATCCTTACTAGGTTTATTTAATAATCTTTAATTATATAAGTATCTTCTACTTATATTTGAAGTAAACATTTTAAATGGGAGAAATACAAATTAATCAAGTACGATATAAATATTTTACTACACAAAAATTGAGGCTATATTTTTTTTATTTGAAATTATTCTATACGTGGATAACTGTATGTTTCAATTTAAAAAATTTTGAAACGAGTAAATGGTATAAAATAGGAGCAACAAGATGTGTTTCTTAAAGATTCAACTATCTAACCATATATTTTCCTTATTCTTGATATTTTATTTTATTTTCAATAATCTTCCCCATATTTTTGATCTAAATCGTTCATTATTTTTGCATTTTGCATCAAGAAATGCTAGGGAAATTACTAGTACGCACGCGCACCTTTATTATTTGGTTTACGGTTTTTTTTACGAAAATTTATATGAGAAAATCTCAGATTTATAGTTTGAAATTTTGACAATTTTTGTATTACTGCTTTATATTCAAACATAAAACAACATATACTGTCATAATATAAACGTAAAGAAAAAGCAATATTTGACATTCTTCGGTCTAAGGATATAATATTTATTCACAGGAAAACGTTCTCTTTTCAAACGCCATCTTACGGAAAAAAAGGATAACGAAATCTCAAAATGATTGTTATTGTAGTTAAAAATGTTTTGTCAAATAAAAGAGAAATTATACCTTCTTTATCTCTGCATTGAAAAAAATATATAAAAAAAATATTTTGTATTTTATCGAATATAGTAGAACACATTTTTAAGAGAGTACTGAAACTTCTAAGTACGCTAGAAGAAAATCATAGACGAAAAAGAGTCAAACTAAAATTACTATAATAACATTGTTATCTAAGACTAGACTTAACTCATTCGAATATTTACAATGTTCAGTTTAAAGCATATTATTTATAATTGAATTTTATTGTTATAGTATTGTAATTTTTCAAATATAATAGTAAGTTATAAATTGAACATTATAAAGATTAATAAATATAGTTTATTCCTGGTATAGAATGTTAGAGTGCACTTGTATTAGCACTAAATAATTCAGTTTGTAATTATTTTAATGTGATAATCTAAGAAATTTGTGTTTAAATGTTAGTTAATTGATAACTTATTGAATTTAAACTAGTTTTTACTAATATGTTAAGTAAATTATGGTTTTCTATAACAAGTTAAAAGAATCTATATTATACGATATAGTAAAGTGTTAAGTATAAAATTCTTTAAACGTGATAAAGTTTATTCTTTGAAAAGTTTCAGTTATAAAAAAACTATATATCGAAACCTTTCCATCTCAAAATAATTAACAATAAAAATAAAATTTAAAATAATTTTTACTTAAGAGTCAACGACAATAAATTGGTATTATCAGAGTAGTTTTCTCATTTTATTACAGACCTTTTTATTAACATTTTTACTGAAAACTAATTTTATGCATTAAGTTATTTTAATAAAAAAGATAAAACCACTTAAACAATAATTTTAATTAATTCCTAGTAAAATGTTTTATTTATTTAAAGTCAAATTTTTATATGTATTTACTTTTCCATTTTATACTCGTATCCACTATCAATTGGAGAGGAGAGTGATATACCTGTTCCAAACCAGAATTGGAATCGTTCGATTTTTCGGTCCCACGCTTAAAAGAAGATGAGAAAAGCTTTCTTTCAGCAATGTTTTTTTTAAATGTCAGGTGGATTCTATTACACACATTCTTCTCCCTTTTTACTCAAATGATGCACGAGAATAAAACCGGACCTGACAATAATGTACTCGTATCATACAATAGTAATTATGAATTTTGCTCTTTTTTATTTTGTGCTCTATTGTGATATGTAAAAAGCTTTATTGTACCCTCACATATGTATGCCTACTTGCGTATAGGTATGTAATAACTATTATGAATTCAATGAGAACAAATAAAATAACGGTGAAAGTTTGGAGCAACGAAAAGATAATAGATGTTGAACGTGTGAATTATTGCGCTGTTTTTTCAACGTCGATTCTTTGTTGGAACGATATTATAACCAATTCATAATGATCACGATATTAAATAATTTTGTGTTCGAAAAATATAATTGATCCTTCCATGAAATATTTCTTGTTTTTTTGCATAATAAAAGAACAGCCTTGAAATACCAAATTCCTTATTCTAAAATTTGAATTTTTTATTAATAGGTACATCTACATTTATAATTAAAATGATAAGCTTTTCTCAATAAATATAATATATTCTAAAAACAATTTTCACTGAAGAACTGTGACTATAATTATCTTTTTTAAATAATTTAAATAATGCTGGTATGATAAATATTTTGCTGCAATACTTACTATGATAACATATTTGTATTGCAAAAAAAAGCTAATATGATCACCTTTCCAAAATTTAGCATTACTTTTTGAATATCCAAAATAGATACCTATAAGTTCTATGTTAAAATTTAAACCACAATATCAAAAGGAGAAACGAGAAATTTTAAATTCTGTGACGTCATGAAGTTAAATTGTACTTGGGTATATTTTTTTTTATAAAGTCATACAAACTCAATTAGTGTCACTTGTATGCTTGTACGTTGAGAAGCCAGAGAGTAGGGACAGATATATTAATAGTTTTATTAATAGTTTAATTCTGTCTCTTTTACTTATATATGCCATTTGAATCTATTCACTCCCTTGTACAGAAAAGTTTCCAGCCTAACATCGTACTTTTTGTAATGGTATTTATTACAGAAAACTCTCGTTATAATTACGATGCTACTACGTAAAAAAATCAAATGTGTATAGGAAATTTTAAAATAGAGTACTGTTAAGACTAAGTCTAGTTCTTATTACAGTGTTACATTTAAATTTTACTATAATATTTTTTCCATGTATGTAGAGGATATAAATTAATGACACATTTTAAGGTTTCAATGCGTTTTATCATTTTTACTTCAAAACCGTCAATTTTTCTAACGGTTTGTGTGTCTGGTTTTAACCAATATCAGTTTTCATTAGTTTTTTTATTAATAAGTGTTTAATATATTTATATGGGAGAGTTCCTGGACGAGTGGACTACAGTTTTTAAGGAAATTAAAAATATACTTTCTTCAAAAGTGTTTTGTTTTATGTACTTGTTCAAGTGAAAGTTAATAATTCAAAATTTTTAATAAAATAACAACAAAATTGCAATAATTATTGCGATTTAAAATTTTAGAAAATATTTAAATAAATACAAAATCAAATATTTTTTTCAAAGAAGAATTTTTCAGCATTCTTTTTTCGTTCACTTTTTAAAGAAACTATTTTAATTAGAAAAACTTTAAATTTGTTATGAAATATTCCAACCTTATGATTTCAATAAAATTATGAGAAAATTAAAGAAAAATAAAACGCACGACAAATTAGACAATATTATTTTTAAAATTCAGAACTATCACAATTAATGACCAATAAATACTTTTGACTACTGTTATGGAAAAATTTTTTTTTCATTAAGTATAGAATATCTAACTCACACGCTTGGACTCTAGGATAGAAGACGTCCAAAATTAAATCCGTGACAAATAAAAAATCGAGTCCTGATTATGTAAATTAGCTTACGTTTCACATTAAATATATCATTAACCAGCAAGCCGATATTATTAACCATAAAATTTTGAATTTAAGACCAGAAAAACATTTATTAGTAAAAAAGGTAGGCCTATTTGGCTTAATAAAAATGAGGCAAATCCTTTTAATGGTCAAAATATTTAAATATCGGACCTACAACTTTAACAGGTTTGGCATAAAATTTAAATATTGACTCTTCTAGTATTTGGTGAAGTGTGTAACATAATTATGACAAATAAAATTAATTTCGGAATTCGTAGGCATAACATATTAATGTAAGTTTTCCTGTTATTTTTTTATAGTTTTGAAAAATATTGATATTACTTTAGTCACTTTTTGGTACTTTTTTTCTGAGTATTTTTCCATGAAATAATACAAATGAAATATAGGTTTTTAGTTCATCCTCTAGTTTATAATCGAAGGTAAAATTAAGAGCCACAGAGGAAATGGAAAAAGTAGATATCATGGCTTATAGACTTATTCGCTATTAATACTTTAATATCTATTAATATCAACATAGACACTTTGAAAAATTATTAAGATACAAGATAAGTTAGTTAGGGTAAAAACTAGCCAAGATTACTTTGGGTACCTAGTTACTCTTGAAAAAAGGAACTTAAATACTTATCTTAACCTACGTTTTTAAAAACTTAAAAACATATTTTTTTACCTTGTATACTATGTACATACTAAGTTTCGTGACGTATTAGGTAAAGTTGTTAGGTAATCAGATAATTTCTTATCTTTTAGGAAAAAGGAAAGTATATATGTTTAATCTCCTAAAACAGTAGAAGATTAATATAAGAGGCATAAATTGAACCTTATAGATCAAAACAACATAAAAAGCTTTGTATCACGGTAACTATTAAAATATATCTTGGTAACTAGGTATCCACGTTTCTTTTCGGTTTCAAAGATACTTTTTAAGTTAAAGGGTACAGTTCCTATAAGAAATGTCAAGGATTCTAGATACTTTTTGTCATAAATTTAGGGAACTAAAATAGAGTACCTTAGATACTTTTTCTGACAGCGTTTTTCAGGTTATTAACAAAGTTCTCTACTTTAATGAACCAAAAATACAACCATTAACAATTTCAGCCGAAAGGTGAAAAAATGTAATAGATATTACATTTAAAATATAGATAATAAATGCTGCCGTATTAATAACAATGAAATTTTAATTTTCCGAAAAATTATCACTTTTTTAAAACCAAAGTTTACGGATGAATGCAAAACAAATGCTGCAGTATTATGTAAACTCAGAGATATGGTTTCTTATACGAATTATTTGCTATTCAAATGCTTGCTGTTGAATTCAGCAGAAATATTATATGTGATTAAGTATCAAGAAATTTATAGTGAAAATTGTTTTAGCTTTATCAATCTGAAGTAGGATTTAATTTATTTCTTTACTTATTGTATTATTGGATTGATTATTTCATAGATCTAAAGTGACAGTAGAGTTCAATAAAATTTCAATAATAAATATATAATTTTTTGCAGTGGCGCCAAGTAGTTAGGTCACTTAAAATAAGTGTTGCTGAAACCTCAGGCAGTCAATGCAAAAAATAAAAGCAACGATACAAAAACATACAAGATCAAATCTCAATATGGCAACGGCGCCATAATTCACAACATTAAATTAATATTATTATTTCTGACTATTGAACGATAAAAATGTTATCACTGTTCAATCGAGATTATGCATTGATGTGCAATGTTTATATTTATGTCTCTTTATATATGTGTGTGATGAGACAAAAACATAAAATCTGCAGTGAAAATAAATACAGAAAAATCGCGTGCCATTTTCGAATGCAATATTCAACTGTTGGAACTTTTATTTTCTCGATATGAATTTCCTTTTGCCCATTTTACTAATATTTGTGTATATGATTTGTTTATCCTATTAATTGCATCAATTAAATATGTCTTCAAGTAGATCGGAGGATGTCGCGTCACGTAAACTTTTTTATGCCCTTATTTTTCTTTTATAGACAAACAATTTAATCTTCAATTAATTGATACATAAGTTGGTATTTTTTGTCAGTCTTTAATTAAGACATATATGTATGTGCTTGAAGATATTCTGTTTAAAGTTGTTACTTGCTTGATTTAGACAAATGTAGAGATTCATCGATGGATAATTTGATTGGCCAAGTATATCGCTCTCGTGTTCGACAGATGATGTCTTATTTTTTTACCGATTGATACTTACCCACTTGATATAAGCAAGTCTGAGTTTTCAATATAATTAAAACGTAAAATAGTTGGGAATCATTATTCGAATATTTTGCATAGATTGTCGTCAATTGAAGTACGTATAATTTAAAATTTTAACTAAAACAATCATTAGCAATTATAAAGACTGTAGCTGGTAATAACTCGAGTTACTGGAAACTAACAAAATATTAATGTAATTAGTAACAGAAAAATATTATCCTAAACAAATTAATTTTGATAATAATAAACATAACACATTTTAAAATGTTAATTTCTTAGTGAATATCCATATGGACGTTTAGGTATAAAAAGTTATAGCAACATACATTTTATAAATGAATGGAAGTTGTATATAAAGAGTGTGGGAATAGTTCAAGATTTTCCTAATATTTTATGTTCTTTTATTACAAATTTAGTTATTTACTAGAATTAGCTTTTTTCTTCTCAAAATTATCCAGTGGTTGAAGTATGTACCACAAATATTGTATGATATTTTGATTTTATTGAATGCATCACAAATAATGAATGTACAATCGTTCCATATATAGAAGCTTCACAAAAAGCTTTCATTTATCTATATCTAGCCCATCTATTATGCACATTGATTAATGCCAAATTAAGAAAATGTACGATATGAACTTAGATCTATAGAGCTCTAAATAATTTTACTATTCCCAAACTTTTCTTAAAAAATTACAATTAAAAAGACAAAAGTTTAAGGTTAAAATTTTAAATATTTAAAAAAGCTTGACACAAGCTGATTATACATATTTAGGCAATTTTCGAATTATTTTTTTCCCTCTATAGATATTTTAATTTATAATTTGAAAAAAATCTTGACAAGATTAAGACTTTAACAATAACGTTAACAGATGCCATCAAGCGAATGCAAATTCACTGACTTTTCCTTGAGTTTTAATTTCATTTCTTTTGTTATTTAAAAACAATTTAAAAAAATCTTCAACTGTTTGAGGTAGTAATCATACTTCATGTCAGTGCTTCTCAAACTTTTCGTACCACGATTCCCTAAATCAGAAAAAAAATTCAAGATCTCCCTCCCAAAAAATTTTAGATTTGATCAACAGTAGATTGTTTATGTACCATTAGTTATTAATATAGGTACATTATTAATAAAAATACTTTTTTTTTTAAATCTAAATAGTTACAAATATTAATACATTATTTATCCAATCGGATTGAGTATTGCGATCGCGTGAAAATTCGACTAATTTACTTTGATCACGTTTTTTCAATTTTTTTTGTGATATTGAAATATTTTGCGGCTCTCGGGTACGAACTTTGGGGCCTCCTAAGGGACCATGAATCCCAGTTTGAGAAGCATTGCTCTATAATAATGAAAAAACAACAGATTTACTAATTTTTTGAATAAAGAATTTCACAAGATAAATTAAGTTATAGTTTATATTTTTAGACGAATTTTTTCCCTTGTGTGTCTCATTTTACATTTTACATTTTTATCTTTTCTAACCTATAATCATTGCACGCTAAAATACAGAAATTGGAATAATATGGACGTGATAGAAGCATTTTTATTTTATATTTTTACTATTAAGATCATTCTCGATGAAAAATTTAGGACAACAGAAAGTTTTTCAAGAACGGTCATTTGAGAAAAAAATGGAAAAAAAATTATAAGAAAGATATTTTAATAATGGCCATAAAAACTATATTAACTATAAGTACCGTATTTGTAACTAAGAACATCAGCTAAAGAAGTTGTTTTGGTGGTTCTAAATCAAATGAACAATAAGATTTTCGAAAACATCTTTGTGAATTTTGGATCTCCTAGCCAAGAGTCAGGAAAAACATTTATCCGAAATGTATTGCCAAAAAAATTATATAAAATTAAAAATTGTCAAAAAACGATTTTACTAATTCATATAATTTGCTCTTAATTAAATTCACCGTGAGAATGAAACGATTTAAATTTAATTAAATTTGTTTATCTTGATTTTATAAAAAATGGGTAGATAAGTGTTGCGACATTTATTTATTTTGGGTACGTGAAATTAAATCCAAGAAAATCTTGGTTACCCTAAGTACCTATCCACTTATAAATAGTATTCGAGATAAAGCTAAGTAGTGTACTTCAAATAGTATGGAAGTTGATTAATTTAAAGTATGGTTTTAAGACTTGTGTATACAGAAAATAATGAAAATATGGTGTTGAAAACTTATTATAAAATTCTTATAACTATTATAGATTGCTAAGATTGATAGAGAGATCCTTTTTTAAATATTTTTTTTACTCAAAGATTAAACCTTGAGTTTAAAAACAATAAGAGAAACAATTTTCCAAAACAATGAAAATTACGTCATTTTCGGTGTTAAATATAAAAAAGAAGGAATCAAATAATAGTTTTCTATCAATAGTAAATGGAAGGTTCTTTTCAAAAGTACAAAATTGAGAGATTTTAGTATAATTTTGATTTTTGAATTAGGAATATTTTTTGATTCCTATGTAAAATAATAATATTTAAATAAAAGTATAAACGAATTTTATAGTTCAGTATAGGAAATAGTTATAAATCTATTTAATATCAATTATAATGATAGAGCTTTTACGAAAGTAAAGGTTAGTAGCCGTAACGAAAATCACATTCATCTTACTATAAACAGTAAACTCGAAATTATCCAAAGCTGAATTTCAAAGTTTTCTTTACGTGAAATTTGCACAAATTATGTGATTCAATTGAATTCCAACAGTTCCAATCAACCGTTTGTTCCAATAAATCCCAACTGTTATTTGAGCTAATAATCCCAATGATTTTATACCTTACTAGGGTTTAATTCGAAGGCACCTAAAACCATGTAAGAAATAGCATTAATAATTTCTTACGAATATTAAGTTAAATAGATTTGGAACTTTTGAATAAGGCGTTTTCGCTGAGAACTTTTGGTCTTAGACTTTAATCCCACTATTGTTCGCATTCAAAACATATTTGTATTATTTGATTAAACATGAAGTATTTTAATACAGTATTTCATACAAGTAAGTAGGTACCTGTGTTGGGTAAAACATTAAAGGTTCCATTTTCGATTTATTTGTTGGAGCAAAATTATCCAAATAAGAACCCAAATTTATCAAAAGAAAAAAGTTTAAATTAAATAAACTAAGTGAAATAAATTTAACTTGTTAATTTGTTTTACTCTTTACCGTATTCCATTTCGTAACTTATCTATGGTTTAAAAATATGGTTTTGATTCTTGTAAAAGTGCCAAAGCAGCTTTTTTTCTTGAAGTTAATAACATTTAGAAATAAGTAGAACTCATTGTCTTAAATTTAAGCATATCAGCTGTTCTAAAATATTTAAATTTCCAAAATTCAAAAAGGAATCCCAAAATCGATTCGGTCATTGTATAGATAGGTATTTCGGAATACAATTTTCGGTGAAATTATGCGGAGCTGAATTTCAATGTTTTCTTTAATGTGAAATTTTGCACAAATTATTCAATGCGATTGATTTCCCAAAGTCCTGATAAAGCTTTTTTATCAACAAGTCTCAACTGTTATTTAATGATCTCAATTATAGTATAATTCACTATGTTTTAACTCCATTGGGCCTTATGAATTAGGCGTTTTTGTTTTGAACTTTTGGTCTGAATTAAAACATATAGTAAAGCTTTCAGCGTTTCAGTGCATTTTGTAGAGAAGCAATATATTTGTTAATGTTTCCCCATATTTATTTTTCCCTTATTTCTCTATTTGTTTGAAATAATATAAAGATTAGGTACATATCGTGCAGTTTTAAGGACCACATTTATAGATATTATTAAATATGAGGTAATTTAATATTGTATTTCTTATAAATAGGTACCTACTCGTATTAAATAAAACAATAAAGGTCACATTATCGATTTATTTATCGGTGTATATTTCAATTTGTTTGTTTTACATGTGGCCGTATTTCTTTAGCTTTTGGTTGAATATGATTTTAATTTTTTTAAAAGTATCGAACCTTATTATTTTGGGATTGTAGATATAGTATTTCGAAATCAGTAGAATTCATTGTTTATAATTTGAAAGTATCAGCATTCCTACAATATTTATATTTCAAAAATAACAAGGAATCCCAAAATCGATTCGATCATTATATAGATAGGCACATCTGAATATAAAATTAGGTATAATTTTTTTCGATTGCACGCACTAATACACTAATACACACACACTAGGTTATTATCTTTTTAAAGGAAAAGTAAAACGTAATTCTTTTTTCTTACGATCCCTTCGTGCCAGCCCTACACAAAAGGGTTTAGTTGAATCGTTTGTTAAATATAAAGTGGAGCAGATTCAAATAATAAATAACCACACAAAAGCATAATTTTGTTATTACGGATTTTTTTTCAGTTCTCGTGGAGAAGAAAGAGGGTCTCCTTTTTAATATTAAATGTAGCCTCATACAATACTCACAATCCTTTGTATTTCTCGGCAAACAAGGTCATTTTTTTTCTTACATTTATAACATTGAGTGCTACAGAAGAGTTAGATTGAAAGGGTGAGAAGGTGGATGAACATGAATAATAAAAAAAATGTGATGTGACAATGGGATAAGCTACTTAATGTCTTTTTGAAAATGATTTCAGTATTTATTTAAAATTGACTCAATCAATGGTTCCACGTATTTCTTATTTAGCTTAAGTAAAAGCTTTTTCCGTGTGTACAATATGCCGCAAGGTTTTGTCACAATAACCATGAAAGTTTATAGATACGGAAAAGCAAACGGCGTAAAATAAATTCATTGGGGGCCAAAGGCTATACACTGGATGTTTTGTATAAAAATTTGATACATTAGAGAAATTTATTATTACAAAAAGAAAAGCAAACTACATAAATGTCGATTCAATTGAATTAAATCACTAGCGTCAAATCTTTGTGTACCTAAATTTAGTGTAGAAACCTATGAAGAAAAAACCAAAACAAAATACATAAAATAGAAAAAGAGGGATTAACTGAGCAAATGATTTGATTTTTTTTTTTTGAAACATTATAGGTTAACGTCCTCTGGTTAGAATTTTATGCTAATTTTGTGATGACAAAAAAAATCAACGTCAAAACGATGAATTAAAAAGAACTTGACGAAAGATGTGGTCAAGATAAAAACAAGCGAATCAAATAACATTTTATTAATCTGTTTTAATTCTTTGCAACCCAAAAGGCCTACAAAGTATAGATATATAAGTGTTACCTTCTTGAAATATTTAGTTAAAAATAAATAAATAATACGATTATTTTCTTTATCTTTTTTTAAATTCTATGACGTTAACTTAATGATTGTGAAACCATAGCAGGTATAAAAATTTATCAAAGTTATTCTTGGAATTGTACTATATTTTCTTACAACTAAGTAAAAAAAAAGAATTTCATTTGTACTTTTCGTAAATTATACTAAATTATAAATTTGGCCTTTAATTATGTTGTACCTACTACTCAATATATGTGTATTTTCTGTATTAATTATTAAGGTGGAATAGCATTAAAGAAAAAACCTTGCGATTATAGTGTAATTGGCACTAAAAAGCTGTTCAATTTAACTTACCTATAGAGAACGCAGGGTTGGGCGAATATTCACCTGTGATGCAACACAACAATTGATATAATACACATGGAGTAAGAAAAATCAAATCAAATGCACACACTTCCAAATTGTACACCAATAGAATCAAATTCCAATTATTGCAATAAATTTCAACAATAAGCGATTTTAATTATCTGCAACTGAAGAGCCGACAAATAATTTTGCAAATGATTATGCCCATGATTACATCATTGTAAGCCGTCAATGCTGCGTCATGTCATAAGAAGAAGGCGGCCCCGCTGGGTGGCGCTCGGCCCCCGCATACCGCCGGACACCCCAGAACAAACACCACCCCTTTCAGCTATTGTTTAATGGCATTCACCACCAAATCGCCAACAATGTTCGCAACATTCAATAATGACCGAAACAAAATACGCACACAATTGATTCACTCAATGACAGAATCAACTGTCAAGTCAATTTTTGCACAGAGATCACAATAATTTCGGGATAGTTTCGATCGGAAATTATTATCTTTATTGATTAATTGTTGGATGTAAGTAAATAAGCACGCGGGAAATTTAAATCAGATTCAGTCTGTTTTCAAGTGAAACACTAAGAAACATACAACAGAGCGGAGATCTCGCGCGACCGACGTTCGTCTGCCGTGTGCTCCCGGCCTTTGAACGAACGGATGCTGTGCTGGACCAAAAGCTCATCGATATATCGCGCTCTCACTTTGCCTCACTGAATTGTTCTCTATCGCGAATACTATTGTCACGCCCCGCGTTCCGCCCTCTAGCACCCACGTGTAAGCGCCTCGCTCCGCCTTTCTAAACGACAGGTGCGTCCGTTCTGGTCCACCGTCTCAAATCGAGAGAAATTGGCATCTTTCTCCGTTCCGTTTCGGCTACAATATTTTCCGTTTCGACTATATGGCTTTTATGTGTCTCTCTGTAGAACAGAAGCACCCCTCTGTGTTTGTGTGTGTGTAAAAGAGACACATACCAGCTTCTGTGCGCTCTTCATCTTCTTTCTCCACCTGCAGTTAAACTGCTTCATTGATCGAATATTAGTAATATGAAATTTTCTCCCATAAGAATTGCCAGACAAAATACATAAAACATACCCAAATCATTAGCACCACCTCTATTACAGCTAATATTCCACTTATAAAAATTTAATTAAAACTTTAATTCCCTCAGCTTTAAAATAATTGAAATACCTTAACAACCATATAACCAATTACTAATAAACAATTTCCATACTTCTACATCTTAATAAGTACATTTAACATACCCGAATAATTAATCCTTACGCAAATTTCCATTTTTTGGGCTGCGAATTTAATTATGCAACAATGTACGTGTATAAGGATAAACTGTGGCACATAGTTAACCAGATACTTGGTAAAGTAGGGATAACACATATTTAGGGGTGAATTCTCCGCTCAGGATTTATCACCCTTATTTAATATTCAAATTCAACCAACGTGGTATTTTATTTTAACATCTTTCATAAATAGGCAGATATACATCATATTGACAGGGGCATTCACCTGTAAACAAGTGTAGTCAAATTTATGGAATAAAACGCCGAATCGAATTTAATTTTTTCTGTTTCACAAACACATTTGTGTGATTATGGTTAAATACACGTATGTCTTTCTATTGAATAATAAATTATTGTTGCGAAAAAAAAACGATAAAAACTGATAATAACACAATCATATCGATATAAGAATACGAATGAAAAAGTAATAAAAATAGCTATCAAAAATTAGTTAATAATAGTGATTTTGCTGCAAAACCAGTTTTCTTATTCTTCCGTCCTATACCTAGATATATCTACCTACAATAATTAAGTTAATTAAAATCTCGACTAATTTTAGTCAACAATAAATATAATAGGTAGGTACCACCTTTTGAAGGTGGCCAGATGTTTTATTACAGGAATTTATATTACTGTTTTTTTTTAAATTCATAAACAAAACCAAATTTAATACATTTCTACGACATTTCGTTTCCTACTTTCAATACGATTTATGTATGAGTTTATTTGGCAATTAAAAATATTTCTTTTTTATAATGTTGTCTTTTACCGATATTTCATAAAATATTGAGGTAATCTCAATGTTTTTAGAAAAAAAAGGATTATTTTTTTTGGTAAAATTTAATTAGGTTTAATCATGATAGTAAAAAATCTATGACAGAAGCAATAGAAAATCGCACGGTCGTCTACCTATTAAAAGAAAATCTTTTTATCTACATTTTTTTTCATAGGTAGTCTTTGAAACAAAATATACCGTTGTTATTTGTTAAAAATGAAAATTAATTAAAAACAAAGTAAAACTATCTACAAAATGAGCGTCAAATTGGTGTTATTGAGAATCATAATAGTAGACATCTACCTGAAGTAGTCGGAAAATCGATGAAACGTATTGTACAAAAATAAAAATTCCCAAAAAAAACAACGAGAATATAAATAATTGTAACACTTATGGATAATTGGTATACATGAAAAAAATAGTGTTAAACATTATGTACAAAAATCAAATGGGTTAGACGTATAATGAAACTGTAGATATTATAAGTAGATACGAGTTATCTATATACCTATACTGAGCTTATAAAGTTCACAGGAATAATTTTTAAGAACTATGTCTAGAAAACTATTTGTTGTAGGATTTTTTTAATTTTGTATTTAAATGAATAATATTTATCGCAAAATATTAGGTAAGTGTTTCAAAGCTCACACTAAGTAAGTACCTACTTAAGCATACGGTTGTGGTCCGAGCAGTGATTCCCATGTAGACATGTATGATCGTGGCTTGTGAAAACATCGGCCTTGTTTCCCTTAACTGTAGTGGTTTTGAAAGCTGTAATGTTTTTGAGTGGAAGAAGAAGTCAAAAGCGAAAGAAGAAGAAAATGATGAGACAACAGCATTGACGGCGGACAGCTTTAGCGTAGCGGTGGCGTATTTGTATTTATATTGTACGTGTGTATTCGTGTCGGGAGGAGCTTTGGGGTCGTGGCGCAGCTTTTGGCGGGCGCACTATTGTTACGCGGGGGCGGAGCCACCCAACACTTGGCCAAACAATCCTTTGAGGTGCGGGGCGCCGCGACGACTGCTGCCTATTGTGTGCAGTGGGGCGGCGCCGTCGGCCCAGTCAAAACTCTCATAATGTTCCCATTATCTTTGCGTTCGAATATTAAGCTACAAAAGTTATATGTACCTATCGCCAAAAGTTTCCATCGACGATACCTGGCCTCACACCACCACACCGACAATTTCTAAAGCTTTCATAATAGACATTCACCACCTCACACCCGCCGCGTCACCGCTCTCTTCATTCCAAACAGCTATCCCAGTTTCATTCTCAAATACGAAAAGAAGAGAAAAAAGGAGCTAATAAAATTTTATACTCTGTAGTTTTTCAGTATTGATCGAAATTCTCTGTATATTATTGATATTGGCAATATGTGAATATAGTAGCTTTAATATCGCATATCTTTATTATTAGCATTTTTTATATCTATGTAAATATGATACGGATTGTGAAAAATTTTAATAAGAAATCAAGAAGACAAATAGAAAACGTCAAACATATGAAAAAATTTAACTACATTACAGGGATGAGTTGCAAGCTCTGAATCAGTGCCTACCTTAGTATCGTTTATCTCTGCGATATAATGAAGAAGGGGAGAAATTTTTCTCAATGTTTACCGTATGACAACGTTTATATATTTATGTAATCAAATGTTTATTTATCTTAATATTATGAGCTGCAGACATTACTATTTAAGTAGAAACGCCAAGAATTATTACGATTGGTTGATTAAAACGAGTGCTTTAAAATAGAATAATTTAAGTTGACTTTTGCGGGGCGAAGACCAGTATTTAACTTCTTCTGTATTTTATTTTAATAAAAATATACTTTTGAAATACTGGAAAAACAAAATGCTCAATCATTTATGAAAGCTCTTAATAGTAGTGAAATACCTACTATCAGCGAAGGAAGCGCACAAAATATGCGCAGATGCGCAGACAATAAAGCATTGTGAACTCAATAGAATACCCAATACTTCTTAATCCATTTCCAAACTTATCTTCTTTCTAGTAACGGAAATACAGAATAAAGATATAAAAATGTTTTTTCAAAAATATTTTTCTTAAGAATTTTTAATTTGTATCTTCTAATTTTTTTCAATTAAACAATCTAAATTAAGTATTAGTTTATAGAATTTAAGCAAACTTCATTTGTATTTAAAAAAAAAGGTTTTTATAAGTTCACAGAACATTAAATAGGTATCTATTGTTGTTAATAAACATTAGATTGTATTGACAAATTTTAAACAATGACTCAAAAGTTATTTTACCGATTTAATAATAATATTAATTGGAATTGATGTATATAAATAATCGTATCCCTATTTTAAAACAATTCCAGTTAAGTATTCTAAATTTGTGAAATTGATGATTATGAAAATATTGTCTAAAACTTCTTATTTATTTTTATTGAGCACTAAATTAAGCTAATTTCATAAAAAAAGTTTATAGTTGGAAACACAAATGAATTTACATTTTTTATTATACGTAACTCATACAATGAATGCCATTATTTTGTATAGCTAAGTGTTCATTTTATAAATTTCATTAAATTGAACAAAAGTAAATAGAAAATAAAAGTGACAAAAGCCTAACTACCACTGATCACCTTCCCTATATAATTCTTATGGACATAACTATCCGAATAGGACTTAACTATTATTACTTTTAAGGCTCCATATAAGTAAGGTAGGTACATATTTTACACCTACTATACAATTTCATTGGGCTATACCTGAATTGGAAGGACTATATGTTTATCTATAATTTATATATGCATATAATATGATAGACTTATAAGTAGAAATTTCGGACTAATAGCTAGAAGAACTGGAGAAATGGAACTACTAGTAGTTAAAAGGAAAGTGGAAGGCAAACGTAGCAGAAGAAGATCTCCAATACGATGATCTGACCATGGAAAGGAATTATCACTCATTGCCTGAAGCTACACATTTTGCATAGGATAGGTAAACATGGAAGATGATATCACCAATAGGGGTGAAAAGATATGAAAGGATAGAATAGATACCTAGACTGTTAAAAATTTTCTCCAAATACCTAATTTGTTAAGCATTTTCATCATTTAATTCATATTTTCAAAATTTGTTACAGTTAACTAAAATAAAATAAAATATTTAAAAAAAATTACTGAAATTAACAAACTGAGCTTTTAAGCTAAACCAGTTGTTACTTATATTTTATTCATTAGATGTATCTATACATTCTTCCTGTTTTATTGTTACGAACTATTGGTACAGACTTAAAGTCCTCCACTATGTTTTAACTTCTCAGTCTCAGAGCATTTAGCAAATTATATATAATACTGAGAAAATTAAACTATTTTTTTTAAATTTTAAATAATTAATCAACGTCGACTTAATTAAACATATAAAAACGTTTGATACCCTCATGCAAATATTTTAACTGAGTAAATTTACTCTTCAAAAATAATTCTGATTTCTTATACGTAATAGTACCTACACGTACAATATTATGAATTTGCGAATAAGTTTTCTTCTAAAGTATAGGTGAGGTCTGTCACCACCTATTTTGCAAACATTTAAGTTTCAGGTATTCATAATCATTATTGCTTTCATATATTTAGAAAGAGGATCTTAATATTTAAGCATTTTCCATAATATTCTTTTAACTGTAGGTATTCTTTATTTTTAAAAATTATAAAAAAAAAAACATCCAAAAATTATTTCATAATGCAGTCCAAAACGATCTACTCAACAATTTGCTAAAGTTGTTAACAGAACAATCCTTATGGTAAAGTAGCTGTTTTTATATTTTAACAGCAAACGCAAAAATAAATGTTTCATTTTTTGCGAAATCAACTACGTATTGTTTCTATATAGTTAACTAGAATTCAGATTTAATATTTGGAAACAACTACTTGCTCTTCATTGTTTTATAATTTTATTAAACTTTTGAAGGAAAAATATCGATAAAAAGTCCAATTATTACAAGTAGAATGTAGAGATTTTCTAAAATTTATTACTTAGATATAGTTAATGTAATACTTTCTGGGCATATGGCATGGTATAGTAAATAGTAATATGGTATGACCAAGTAGCTAGGTTGACTAGTTTTGATAAGATAATACTTTGCTTACCTACTAAAGCGTTTAAAATATATTTTCTTCGATATACAAAGCTTAAGTCTAATGTATTTTGTCAAAGACTTGGCCGCTAGTAGCCGACTAAACTACTAAGAAATTCTTTATGGCGAAATCAGCTAGTTTACTTAGTTGATATTATAATTTATGCATTTATTGCTTTAAAATATAAGTGGTGAAAGAAACTAATAACTATTTTAGAAAATAGATATAAATGTTATAAGAACGAGTTTATTCATTTTCACTAAAAAATCCGTTCTGAATCGATGGTTAATGAAGTAATTCTAGTCTAATAAGTTAAATGCTAGCAAAACAGGTGTAATATGATTTGCAGCTAAGTGCAGGTGTCGTGGCGCCTACACGCTCTGTTCCTTCCCTTTCATACCTACTACTGACTGTGTACTGAACTTGGAAATGTATTCATATATTCACATATTTTATTGGAGTGTATTGAGTGTCATACCTGCTTGGTATTTTTATCTTTCTTTCGACGAAGTGGGGATGTCGGAACAGGTGAATGGGTGGGTGGTTTCATGTGAGTTATTGTTACATAATGAGTATTGTCCACGTGAGCGGGGGTGGTGTTGGGCGGAGTCAGAGGCTGAACAGAAATGTTAGCGCCAACCAGTATATAATGACGTGTGTATTTTAATAGAAAATTGATAAGTTTCGCTATAAAAATGTGGCAGCATTTTACAAAAAAAAAAAGATGCACGCCACATGAAACAATTACTTAAATTACGTTTCCTCGGCGTCCCTAATATACAAACCTCAGCAACATAAAATGCCTTCAATTGATGTGCAGGCTATTTTTCCACCCCGCAACTGGGTATTGCGTTACATTTAATATTTGAACGAAAGCACTTTACTAAATTAGGGACAATTCATTAAAAATAAATCACAATTAGTATTTTCGTAGCGCAGGGTAGATTGTTTAATACGATTTATTTTGATGTGCGATGTCGAAGCACATGTGGCACACATGTCATTCGGGCAAGGGTTGACTTATTGCCTTCTGGATCACATTACACGGGGATTGTCTCTGCGATGCGCTCCACTATACCGTCTATATCTAGGCATCTATACATCTCTTGTACCTAACCCTAGCAGGAACCATTTAAATGAAAGAGAATAATTATTTTTATTATTATTTATATTTGATTTTTTATCCCGTTTCGGGTCCTTTATTTTCGTTTTTTACTTTGTCACCACGCTTGTCGTGTGTTTCTCATTTTAAATTTAAATCGAAATCAAGAGAGATACAGCCCGAACAACGGTTCTTATGAGATAATGGATGGAGACAGAAATAATTAATAAACATATTTTTTCCTTTGCTGTGTAGGATTTATATTAACATTTTAATTTTGATGAGATAATTGGATCACTGATTTGTGTAGAAAATAATTAGATTTAAATATGTTTGACTACACAAAAGGAGTACCTTTTTATTTCAAAGTCTTTCTTTAGCTAATTTCCATAATAAATACCACTAATTATATTGATATCTATTGTGGATATATCCATTTAATTTTACTGGACCTCCAAGAAATTGTAGATTAAACAACTTTTAGAGAAAGCCTTAAAAATAGAATTATTAAGTGAAGGACGAGAATAGTAAGCAAATTTTTAGGGGTTAAAACTTGAAAATATCCACGGGTTAATTGTGCTTTCTTAAAAGCAATGTTTAGAAATAGTCATACGTCATTTACAGGTATTTTCAGAAAAGTATAGAAAGTACCTACATTGTCAATTTTAATTTTGTTATTTGTCTTATTCTTACCCTATGACCTTCCTATACTTGTATGATAACAATGAATACTACTCACAATTGAAACTATTTTTCATATAAGACAAAAAGGAAACAAAATTTGTTTCAAATCTTGTCATTTTCATATATCATAGGTTCCCAATACTTCTCACTTTATGAAACACCACGTCTTTTAGAAAAAGAAAAAAAAATGCTAACACCTTAAAAACAAATGAACCTCACAGTTCTGAAGCTGATTTCATTCCATTCGTGTAAACTTTAGCGTCTTCATGGAAGGTATAATTTTCATCAAAAGGTGATCAATCAAATCAAATCATCCTATTTATAAGCAGTTTATAATTTATCATTACAATACAATAAATCAAATATGTTCTATATAAGCGACGTCCCCATGTTGGACATTAAAGGATGCTTTTTTGCATTTTGAATCTAAATTAGTCTTAAAAAAAGTTTGAGAATCAAATAATAAAGTATAGCAATGGTCCCCAACTGAGTGGTCGCAAGCATCATGGGACCCGCTTATCATTTTACATGTGCTCACCGCTAGGTTACTATGATAAAAATATTGAATTTTAATATTTAATTGTTATGTATTTTTAATAATTCGCTACAATTAATTAATCTTGAAAAATAAATATCGCTCGCTATTCAGTTGACGTTCTAGAAAGGGTTCTAAGGCTATTACACTAATACACCTCTGGTGTATATTAAGCATTTGTATCAATGTTTAGTGCAAGTATGACCGAAAAGAACACATTAACCATAAATATTTTATTATAAATCAATGTAGGAGTACCTAAGATATTATGGAACTTTTAAGAAAATTAATAAGGCATCACAATAGAGAAGTGGTTCCTCAAAGTTGACTGGGCTTCAACCCATCTTTAACAAAAATTTCCAATCTTGGAATGCACCTTTTAGCTATCTTAAAAAAGGACATTAATATTGGTAATACTATTGGAAATACCAAATTTATTACTTCTTTTTTTTTTAATTCATATCTTATACAATTTCAAATAGCCCATGATTTGGAGCCCTTCAATATTCGTTCGCGACCTACAGTTTGGGAAACACTGTTATAGAATATTATGGTCAAAATGGACCTTCATTCGAATTGAATGGTATTAAGGGTTCAATTGTATAAACCTAATTAAAAAATCGAATATTTAACATTTCTGACATGTACTCAAAAAGTTTTTAAATTAGCATACACCTTGAAAAAAATTAAAAATGGGAAGAAAAATGTGTAATTTTTTAGAAATTTTTACAACTACTATCCTAAAATAAATTCATTTTATACCAATATATCACCATTATAGTTCAAAAATTACAAAGTAAGAAACAGAGTTTGTTATATTTTATATTTTCTTATGTCAATTCCTTGTATTCTTATATCTTATATTATCGTGTTTGTTGGTTCCATTATGAGAAACAAAATTTAAATTTTTTAAAGGATCTTTGAGACATCAATTAATTGAAGCAGATAGCTTTTATTGCAGGAAGTATTACAAAGAGGGAATATTAATGGATTATTTTTCCACCCAGAGATTGTATTGGATTTTTTAAATGAGGCGACTACAGAGAAAATGAAACATCTAAATACATGTACAGTAAAATTTCAATGAGAAAGAAAGCTTCCATCAAAGAGAGGAATGGTTGGTTTGGCGGCTGAACCACGCAGAGATATGTGGATGTTACTTCTGTTGTTGATGAGTCGGGAACGGAACCTTTTGATTTTGTTACAGTTTCTATTTGGTATCAAATTCAAATACAGCACAACAACAGACAGCGATGAGAATAATAAGAGTACAAATAGAAAGCCGAAAGCACAGTAATAGAAGGAGTGGTGCAGAATAGAATGTGCAGTATGGTATGGATAGTGTGTATATAGAACATATATAGATAGAAACACATATGATAGATGGAGTTTGGATTTTATTTTTTTTTGTGGAAGGGAAGAGGGATGTTTTATGTCCAGGATACGGAACTGGAAAGGGTGGTTAGTTTGTAATACGGATGCCACACGACAGACGATGCTGAAAACTTTGAACTGATTTGTTCATGTGGAAAAATGAACAGCGTCGAGTGCTGTTTTATCATTATTTGTCGTGAAAACGGAGACAAAGTTACTACGTCATGCAAACATGTACACCCCCCATGCACCATCCTTGTACTCCATCCCTGGAACTGTTCCTCAATCCAACCCGCCATTACGACGACAGAAAATGCTCTGTTGATTAACGCGGCCGCTTGAAGCGTTTCTGAAGCTCAAACGTTGCTACTGCTGTTGTTGTTGTCGTTGTTGTTGCTCTTGTGTTATCATCGCTTTGCTCCTCCTGCTACAACTACTGCTATTAATGCCGTTGTTGCTTTGCTTTGTAAACATAAATTTGTGTATATCACGTTGTATTTAGAGCTATCTTTTAATTTAATGCGTGCATCCGGCCGATGTTCCGCTACTACAATTATCTTCCTTTGTGCGCCCGTAATTAAAGCAAATACTTTACGTGTTTGTTACTCTTTACGATCCTTCTTTGCTCATTTCTATTTGTCTACCTCCGGCTTTTTTTCCATATAAATAACAGTTAAAAATCAAACCAAAACGACGAAATTGCTCATTTGATCAATTTACGTTTAAAATTTTCACTCACAATATTTAAGGCTATAAAATATTAATAATGCATAATAAATTTTCGAGTTATTTGGAGTTTGTCTCTTCGTGTATAGGGAAAGTTTAATGTATTGAGTATGAGAGCTGTGGGAGCTGTGGGAGCTTGGGGATGGCTTTGTGTCTTTTCACGTAAACCATAGGAGTGAATGGTGCGAGTGGGAAGTTTAAGGTTCATAATGATTACGACATCCGACCTGATTTACTCATTTATGATTAATACAAGTATAAAGTTTATAATAAGCTTCGCTATGCACATAACTACCGTAAACCTTGGTACCCCGACTCATTCTACACGATAACTTTGTGCTAAGCAATGAGATGGCATCTAATGCATTCTCCTCTTTTATAATTGTGTTATGAACAATCCGGCATGTATCAAACACGATAACATTAACCATCCCCCAATCTCAACCCCTTTAAATATATAATTCACATTCATACTTGATGACGGGGTTAAATGTAAGTAAGTAAAGTAATTAACAAGCAATTAGTGAAGGAGATTGTGGGTCGCAATTAAGTCCAGTAAAATTACTTAAAATATGTTTAATTTTATTTTTAGAAAAGTTTAAAAGATACCAATCGATATATTTCACTGTTTTGGAGTTAAAAGATTGGAGTTTCATGGTGGATTTTGGATAACTTTTTTGAAAATCGGATTGAAAGTATATCTATGTATAAACTACTTTGATATTCTGATAGATGTGATGCTGGTTTAAGAAGAAAGTAATTGGGGTGGTGTAAGGGATTCGTGGGCGCTGGGTGAGAGTGATGGATTCGAATGGAACATAAGTTCCCTAACGACTTAATTTTCAGTAACATTATCATCTCTGACTTGCTCCATCTCCCTTTGGCGAACCTACAAACCGCCAGTTTCCCGGCCCGAAGAGAGTTCCATTTGTTTGTGATGTTGTGGCGCACTGGAGGAAGAACGGGTGTCTGTCGCAAATGCATGAATATTGTAACGTTTATAACTGCGTTCACTCCCCTCATCTTAACTTATACATTATATGTATATATAAATTTATCCATATGTTTGTGTGTATATGTTTCTCGTTCCACAATTATGTTGTCTTCCATTATAACTTTGACTAACGGCCATGAAATATTCAGAGTGAAATCTCTGTAGGTCTGCTCCGCGGACTGCTTATATATTAACTAACATATCACCATCAACCACCACCGAACCTCTTCATCCACCCCAACAGCATCATTTTCCTTATCTCTTTTTCTCATATTTCGTTCATTTTGGTATTCGAAAGAGCAGGACAAACGGAGACACCAAACCGCAACGATCATCTTTCACAATAATGATGTTTAGATCAATTAATTTGATGCTTGCTTTAACTTCACTTTACAGTATCGTACTAAAGTTTAATTTCTCCTTATATATAAAGCTTTTCGTTTGATAAACTTCATTATAATATAATAATTTTTTTATTCCCTACTTCCTTTTGATACTCTTTTACAAGAAGTCAAATAATTCATTGTGAAACTTTTGAATAACTACTGGTAGTCACTATTTCACATAATTTTTGATAATTGTAGAAAAAAAAAGGTTTTAGTTTCTCATAATTGATAAATCAGACTCTTGTAGGCTATTCAATGGTATAAACTAAGATTATCATTGCTTCTTTACACGTCAGAGGAAAAGAACCTATTTATTGTTTTGTTTTTTTTAAATTTGGTTAAAGAAAATATTGAGCTTTGGTGAACAATTTTTATGATACTAAAAACAGATAGACAAAATATGTCAACATGATATTTCTTATGAAAATATAAATATGTGGATAAACTTAAAACCAAAAACAGTTTTGCTATCTTGAGTCTAGGAGGATAATTGCTATAATACTGGCTTATATGCAAAATCGATTATGTATATTATTAACAAATATAGAGTTACTTCTTGAGCAATCAATTATTGTTGATAGAATAAAGATTTGGTAATATCTCGATATTATTTATTATTAATTGGAGTCCAGAAAAAATATTTTTTTGGAGTCTCCGAACTAAAAATAGGAAGTTGTTAACTCTAAATAAAGAACCTAATACAGTAGTCTCCAATAGTATGTTTGTGGGCACCATAGTAGCCGTTGATCATTTTACATATTCTCGTTGTTGGATTAAGGGCGATTGGGGTAATTAGAACCATATGAGGAAAAATAAAAAACTTTAGTTTAAAATCATTTATTTTCTTGGACACTAACCACCCTTTTGTTCTCCAACTTGCAGTAATTACTTTCAAATATTAAAAAAATGTGCCAGTAGCCAGTTAAAATCACTTTTTTTTTATAAATGTTACTTTCACTCCCATTACCCCGCATGTCGGGTAATAAGAGCCAGAAAATTTCCATATGCGTAATAAGAGCCATCACATAACACTCAATAAAGTTGAACTTATTTTTATTCATGTATCAGGAACTTAAACAAATCAAAACTATAAAGAATCAACAAAATATAAACTAGAGCTTTTGGTATGGTCTGTTTTCTAGTTCGTGATATCTTACAGATAATATAAACAATATTGTATGGCGAGTTAATGGAAGTGTAATTAACTCTCATTATCCGAATGGTAACCATTTTAAAATAATGGATCGAATTTACAAAAAAAACTTGCTAAAAAGTTTAGCTTACACTTTAATACTAGGAGTTGTGAAATAAAGCATGTAGTAGTAATAAAACACAATAAAATAACAAAAGTTTTTAGGCATTTAGTTTGTTTGCGAGATTTAGCACTTTTTATAGCGATGGATAATGAAACAAGCTTGTTTTAGTTACCACCATGTACGCAGTACTAAGCCGGCAAGGTGATTACGTGATACAACAGAATGTTCTCGAATCCGTTTGTGCCATTTTCATACGAATTTTTTATTCCAATCTGTGTAAATTATATTGGCTTCCATTATCTGCTAACTTTCATTTCCCCACTTTCATTCCCCTTAACTTCCACGCTTCCCTTCTATAGGATAAAAATATTTAAGTTATATAACTTCTTTTGTATGCTAAAAATTATTCGCAAAATTACCAAATTTGTATTGCAAAATAAATATTGCTCTTCATTTGGCTGATATCCAAGACCATGCTCTTAAGCTCCAAACGCTGGAAGACCTCTGACCTCATATATCAAACATAGAATCTTAAGGATTTGTAAGGGTTATTTATTTGGTTTCATCAGGTTTGATTTGTATTTGATGTATACGGTGCAGAACAGAACCCAATAAAAACTCAATAGCCACCGAATACGATGTCATTGGTACAATAATTTCATAGTGAATAAAAATACAATAATTTAATACAGTCAAATGAAATAATTTTACAAAATTAGGATCTTTACATCTTTTGGATCTTTAATTTAGATTTTAAATAACTCCTTAATTAGAAGTTTGAACAAGTTTGATTTTTTCGAATCAATTTATTCGTTTAAAATTATTTAGGATGATCTAGGATTAATATATCAAAAAATAGTATCGATTGTTTTTAATACAATTTGGAGGTTTTTATGAATCGATAGATCGATTTGTTCACGCTTTTGTTAAAAACTAGAATTTAAACCAGGGGCAAGTTGGTATAAGAGTCGTAAGAATCGTAAAGTACAATTCTTAAATTATAGTTACTTATTACAATTCTCTAAAACTATTGATTAGATCAAGCAATACAACGATAAGTTCACCTATAAACTTGAGTTTTATATTAGCAAAAATTATAGTAAAATTAGTCAGTTTTAAAACATGGAATTTAATTATATTACTAAAAGATCTGTAGTTTGAATCTTTTCCATGATAATTTAATGCCAATTGGGTATTCTCAGGAACTTGACTACGGTAAAGTTTGATATTAAATTTTATGAATCAACTCAGATGAAAAATTGAAAAATGTAACAACAAAACGTTGCAAAATTTGAAAATTTAACATCAAATTATTTCGTAAGTTCCCAAAAAATACTACACTGACATAAATCTAAAACCTTTAAAAGATAAAGTACAATTAAGTATGATTTAAAATTTTGGATTGTTGTGTTATAATTTTTTTTTAACAGTTAAATTTGTGAACTTACTTTGGTAAGATGAGGTATTTTTCAATTCATGCAATGTAGTTAAGATTATTTTAAAATAAATAAGAAATTATAGAGCAACGATCGAGCATCAAGCATCCTATCACGTACAATTTATTCAATTCTATGAGTTTCAAGTTGCCTTTTGAATGTTCAAAAAGATGGAAATAAAGTGGGCAAGTTGAACTTTTTCTAACATAAGTTAACTCTGTCTAATGTACAGAAGTTTATGGTCACTTTAAGTTTAGAGTAATTTTTCTTCTTGAGTTTCTTTTGGAAAAGAAAATCAAGTGAAAAATTAAAATTGAGAACTATAAAGAACACAGTCCTCGCTTTGATTGCAATATTAAAACAATAATGTAAAAAATTATTGATTTTATTTATTAAAAAAAAAATGACAATAACCAATTGTACTGTCGCTTTCTTCAATCTTCTTCGATGTAACAATATCGGTTGACTTATATGGAAATCGTAACAATGCCATGTATTGTATTCGGGTATTATTGTGACAATCATCAGATTTACTTGAACAAAGAATTATAGAAACTCTTTTCTTTATATTCAGTCCATCTTTACAATACAAAACTTGCACATACAAAACTCAATTATTACGATGATGAATACACAATTCTAAATAAAAGTGTTAACAAAAGGATGAAATAAGCGCGATTGTTCTGTTTATAAAAAAGCGGAATTCTATTTACTATTAAAGATTGTGAAAACGTTTTGATAATTTATAAAACTATATGTAGGTTATGATCTTTCAGTGTAATTGAGGGAAATTTTTATCTTTGTTTGGGGTGACCATTAATCTAGAATGACCATGTGAAAAGCAGATTTACATTTCTCTATCTACAAATGCATACATTCACATGTATAATATCCACATAGATAGATATTAAATGAATGCTTTTTAGTTTTGTGGTCGTTTCCAGCTCACGGCGGTTGGAATATCCGGTCGTTAAGTCAAATGTTTTATTTTGAAAATAACGCGGTATGCTGGAGATTTGTGAAGCAAGCATCTGTATTGTTTTTGTATCTTGTATCTATAATTATTGTATAGGTATATCTTACGGATTTTCGAGCGTAACATCATCAATGAATGCAATAAGAAAATTAAAACACTGCAAATCGTTTATGAGAGGAAGCTTACGTACGATTATACTCATACATTTATCGTTTATTATAGGTTCATGTTATATTCACCTAAAAATTTTAAAATAATATATTAATTAACATATCATTTTAAAATTCATTTTCTATGTTAATTTAAATGAAATGAAAACAAACGATAAATGGTAAAAGAAGAACGAGTCAAAGACTCGAAATAAACATAAAAAAATCAGAGGAGCATTTCGCAATAAACTAGACATTATTACTGAACTTACCATTTTATAATATGCATGTTGATTTCTAAACGAAATTTTGGCTTTGATGTTAAACCAAAGAAATAATCCTGAAAGATTTTGCCTTTTGGCGATATGACATACAAAATGGTCTCATTGGCGGACAAATATTGTAGGAAAATTCTATTTGCGTACTTTAAAATACGATTTATTAAGTTTTGGTAAATGCATCGATAATTTAAAAACCCAGAGAGGTTCGTTTGAAAATGTATTGTATCAAAAGGAATAAAATTATCTGACCATAAGCAATAAAATTGATTTATTACATATATAGTTTTATTGTTTAAATAAGAGAAAAATTCAGGTTGTTTAAGATCTTTAATATTTTATTATTTAAACAATTTTAAAGCTGAGATCTGATTTTTATCATCTATAGTTTTATTTTTACTAAAAATTGTTATGACTCTTAAAAACTTATCTGAAGACAACAGCCTGAAAATTGAACGTAAAGTTTTAAGTAGATAAGTAAATAAAAAGCTTCACCCGAAAATTAAAAAAAAGAAGTTTAAATGCCTGATTGATCAACAGCTGAGATATGGAAATGATTTGCTAATTTTCCAGAACTTTAGTACATATGCATTTGAGAGAAGAAAAATAAATAACAATCATGTCTTCAGAGCTTAAAGTTATATTTTTGAATCATATTTTTAAAAAATATATCTAGACAATTAAAATTTTAGACAATGAAAAAAGTGATTAAAAAGTATTCTTCTATGTCTCTTTAAGACATTCAAATTGGCTGGTAATTAGATTGAAATAAAATTTGATGAAAGTTTCCAAGTTTTCAACTCCTTATAATCCATCTTGAATGTTTTAAAGAAGTGCTGAAGAATCAATGTCATTCCTAACTGATGCTCAGATGTTTGGTTGCAAATTTTTGTTCTAGGGTAAAAGAATGTAAAAAAGCGCTGAGTGTACATTGCGCATTCATAATTGACATTCATTTTAGGTATAACTTGGATAAAAATAAGCTCCTTTAAGCTCCTTGATGATTTTGATTTTTTATTTTTTCAATTAGTCATCAAGATCGCAGCCTTTTTTTCAATTTGGTACAAATCTAACGGGGTAGAGCACACTCCCATTGAAGTATCTTTTTAAATCACAACCATATCTAGTCTCTTTTATTCATCAAGCGTATTTAATTTTGAGACTCTAAGGCTGGTATCATCAATGGATTGGGATGTTGATGTATTAAAATTATCAAAGTAATTTGTAGCAATAGTTCCAATTTTGCCAGCTTTTATTGGTACTAGCAGGACTTCAATCATGATGAATCATGTAGCATCTGATAGTTGTCTAAATATTTTACTATTGTTTTTATGGAAAATTATCGGCGTAGTCCCACAGTTAGATGCCATATATCCACATTGAAACTAAGGGAAAGTTTGCAGTGTCTTCTCAATAGCCAATATTATTTCTTTGTGGTATATAATTCCACATGAGTCTTCAGCTTAGATAGGTTCCGAGGTATTTGATAATATCTGACGACGGAATCATGGTAGAGCTAAGGGAAATCGGTGAGCGTTTTTTTTTTCAAAGTACGAATATGATTCGTATTAATTTGGTACAGTTTAACCGATTTTCCGTTTGTTCTCCCACGAACTTAAATTTAGATGAGAATGAACTAGAGATGAGAAGTGCCATAAGAACTCAGATACAAAGACGTAACTCTCCATAACCTGTATCTCCTTGTCGTGAAGATGGAAACGTGTCTTAAGGGTATTATGGCAGCCAAACTGACAACGGACCTAGTAAGAGCCGGAATAATTCAAGTATTATAGTATTTGACATTTCAAGTATTAAGAACGATGTTGAAAGTTACTTTTGAGAGAAATTCCGACTTTGTTCTCCTTGGTACATTGCCCAGTTGGGACCACTTACGAATCTTTATCTGCTCCCAAGAAAGTCAGAGAATGGAGGACTCAGAGTAAGTTGTTCTCTACCAATCCGTAATTGCATCAACCGTTAACCAAAAAAGAGTTGTCAGAGTATGCAGGTTGGCTTTTACTTTGAATATTCGATCTTTTAGTTATAATTTTCAAAGTTTCCAAAGATGAGGTAGGCATTTTTTTTAATTTGTGCAGAATGCCATCGTGCCATACTTTATCGAATGCCTGGCTAATATTGGTGAAATCAGAATGGTAGTAATTTAATCTAATTTTTAATTCAAAGTTGTATGTATTTGTTCCAACACTGAATACGACATTGCTGGATAGATAAATACTTTTTACCAAGAGATAATTAAAAATTTAACAAATTTCAAAATTTCTTACCCAACCTTTAAATTTTCGAAGTACAAATCAACCCCTTTCTTGTTTGCATTTAAAATTATTTAAGAATCCTTAAATTACGCAGAATAAACGTAAGCGTCCGAAAAAGCTAAAAAAAAATAATTTCTACTTCACTTTAACTTAGTTTAAGTTGGGTTTCTAAGTTTTTATCATAGCAAAATTAACAAGTATGAAAATGTCCTTGTTCCAATTTTCAAAGAAAGAAGGGGTTGATTAATTCAGTCAAACAATATACATTATTCAAAAATTAGGAATGATTAACTGAATAATGAATATTGCAGGTTACATATTATATATTTGGAATCCAAAATTTGGTTTTATATTTGTAACCGAAAAAATTTATTAAACAAAATAATATTGTTGACGGTTCCAAATTATGAATCAGTTACCTATATACAATTGAAGAAAATTAAAATCTTGACGTCAGAAAATTATACAGAATAAAAAGAAAGAATAATGTTTGATTTTATAAATAAAAATTAATACTTTTTCAATAACTGTTTATATTTATAGTTGCACTGCTGAAACAATTTGACGGTTGCATTTATAATTAATTTAAATTTCTGCAAAGATTAATGACGTGCAATATTATAACTTTTTTTTAGAAAGAAAAAAGAACGTACGACCTTTAAAAATTATGATACTACCTTTATACATGTGAGTAAAATAATAATTGTTTAGAGTGGGGCAGAGGTCGATAAATTTCCATGTAAACATATGAATGCAATTACGCTTGTAATTGGATAATAATTTAAAATGAATTTATGCAAACGACATAGGGACATTAAATGTACATTTATAAATGAGACTGGAAAAAAATAAATACAAACAAATAAATCACAAGAAACTGACCTAAACCGATTAAGGATTTAAGGGAACATTCAACGGCTGCAGCTTTACATCGCATAGCGTATTTTCAACCTGAAATTATTAACAAAAACAAATACGTTGTTCCAGATTCCATTTTTTGACGTCATAAAATTTTTCAATGAACCTCATGAATGGTCTCAAAATGACAATTCTGTTGCAACACTGCACTGTTAAATATATAAATACTCGGGCTAATGCAAGTCAATGGAATGAAATGAAGTTCAAGCTGAATGCAACATTTTATAAAGCAGATATTAATAGAGACTGCCGTTGCATATAACACATCCACATACAAACATATTCATACATTTACATTCTTGCATTCATTGGGAAAAGACTTGCTAAAGAAATTGTAGGCGACAAATATTTCCTCTATTTCAGTTGCGTGCTGCAGTTGTCATGTTCAAATCTTAGCACTCCACCTCTCTGCACATATTATATACAACCTCATATGATCCCGTTTACATTTTTCTTGCTTTTATTCACAAAACTGGGATTTTTTCGTTGTATTGTAACCGCAAAGCGTTGCAACAACTATGCTGCATTTCTGTGAATGAATGTCCAGAGAAAATCTTGGCTCGGGACTCGCACGCGTCCATCATTCCAAACAAAAAAAGCACAACATCCACTAAATAAAATATATGTGACAGCGATGAACAGGATTATATCGTATACTTTCTCAGTCCCTCTCAATATCAAATCCATTAGCTGCATCTCTAAAATCGGAAACGTTTACATGTACATTTCGGCTGATATATCTAATTTTATTATAATATGCACTCGCTGGCTCACGTTGTCAACCAGTTGCTGAACGAATATTGTTATATTCTTAGTTATTGTTCGGGCAGCCTTCGTCGCATTTGTCTTCCGCTGCAAATGCTAATTTTGCCCGCATCTTTATCTTTTTGATATGTCCATAAATCACTCGATCCACTTCATACTAAATTGCAACAAAAATATTTTATTATTTTCTTTCATACATCCGAAAATATCCGAATCAATGACATGAGGCATTCCAGCAATGCAACATGCTCTCTTTAATACAAGCACATTTATATTTGTTATTCTAAATAACTTTTGATCTTCCCGAAATTGTTATAATAATTCGTTAATCCCCTGCCTCTAAGAAAACATTTCCACTGCTCGGTATGACAATAATCATTGACTCTTTAAGATGTCTTACTGCTTCACTTTATGCGTATGTATGTACATTTCGATGCAGATTGTCATTACAGAAAGTAATTTTCGTGTAAATATAACGCGAAACTTTTACGAGGATAAGATCAAATAAACTACACACTAAAGTACACAAATAATGACGATGAGGAAACAATCAACGACCGATCTTGTTCGGTTGGAGGTTATTTATTGTCGAAACAAATCAATATTGTTTAACATTCGGCATTTAACACAACTTTAGGATTCTCTGAATGCTCACAATTATTCTTGTTGGCATCTATAGTTCTATTGTTAATGTTTCAATGGCTTAATAGCTTTTGTACAAACAAACATATAAATTAACGAGATGGTTGTAAACATTTTCCCTTCAAAACAGTCCACCCTCCTAAACGTAGGTACATGTTTTATAATTTGGCAATTTTTCCTCAGATTGAATACACCTGTTTTTAATTGATCAATTTATGATGACTGTGTTTTGCAATAAAAAGGGTTTGAATATAATTGTTTGAAAAAAAAAACGGTTTGGAATCTAAACTAAACATAAAAAGAATAAAAATAGCATTTACAAACATTCACACACACGCATATATAGGTACCCCTAGTGAATTTCAAACACTTTGTCAGTTTACGACCCCATAAAACATATTGGTAATTCTGTTAACGACAATAAAAATTGTAAGAAAATATACACATTTTTTATTGGAAATAAGTTCATGAATTTTTCTATTTAAAATTTATTGAAGCGCTCTGGATCGAATATCACATCTCGGGAAAAAGAAACAAATCTTAGCCAAATCTTCAAGCTTTTGACATTAAATGCCTCTGAACTGACACAATTTCAAGATAGATCCGACGAATTAATTTCACAGAACAATACCGTGGCGAATTTGAGAAAATTTGCCAAACAATTGTTTGGCAAAATTTATGGGAGACAACCGCAAAAATTATTTGAACCATAAAGATTGAACAATAAAAAAAAGAGTTATATCCACATCTTTATTACGTGATTGCGTCTAGCTCAAAAAACAAACTTTAAACGTTAACAATTTTTCTTAACGTTATAAATTACGTAAGAAAACTTGAAATTAGTTAAACTTATTGTTTGAAATTAAGACAAAACAGTAAAATAAAATATTATTTTGAGAAATACAATCATTCAACAATAAACTAATATCGTTATTGGCTATTAAATGTATAGTTTCGCTAAAACTATTTGATCATAAAAAGTATAAGAATGGGAAGATTCGAAAGATAAAATCATATAATTATAAATTCTAAAGAGTGACCAATTGAAGAAAGTGAAGATGTAACAAAGACTTAGCAGGTGTTAATTGTTACGATTATACAATGGTTATAAACTTGAATACAAATACAATGTCCGCTGTAACAAAACGCATTGAAATAAATTTACTGAACTGTGTATTTTATGAGAAAAAAAATGGAACTGAGCATCAGTTAATAATGTTAAGCCTATTAGTTATAAACACATTATAATCAATTTCTCAAAAATAATTATTGACATTGACTTCTTGAATAAGACCACTCTACCAAGGAGTCTGAGTACAAATTATTTTTTGTTCAGGAAATTTCAATAGCAACAATTATTTTTTTTAGACAACTATTCTAAAAGTTTTGAAGACTAATCAATTTGATAATGGAGCTAATAGAACTACCAAAATTATGTTTGTAATTGTCTCAAAATTGTAATTTAAATTATATTTTTTGCACAGAAAATGTTCATGATTTTCAATTTAAAAAAATAAATAGCTTTAAGAAATTTTACTAATTCTATTTCTGTATAGCTTAAATTTAAGGTACAATGTTCTAAAATTATGTAGTATCAGGAGGTATTCGGGTCCGTGACCATTACTTTGGAAGAAGAATCAAGTGAAAAAAGCATGTCGTTTTGTTGTAGTCTCGTGTATCTTTTTTCATTTAAAATTCTTCTTGCTGTTTTCTTGGGAAGTTTTGGAAGACATTGAGGGTATGATTAGCGTGTTATTGTAGCTGATTGAATCACTGTATATGTAGCCAGTCTCAAAGGATAATTGCGTTCCTTAAGTAGTTTGGAGCGCCAAGTATAGCTCTTATGATTTCAGATTGACAACATTCTATAATTAGCAGATATATGATTTTTTACTTTATCTTCAAAGTTGAAGGCCATATGTTCAAATAGGTTTAATTATTGTTTTGTAGATTACTAGTTTAGTTTTAGTGCTAAGTTTTGATTTTTTGTATAGGATTCATTTTAGTTGATCGTACCTACGTGATTTTAATTTGCTCTTTCATTTATAGTAAACTAGCTGACCCAACAAACTTCGTACTTCCAGCTGTTTCGGAGGAGTTTGGTTACAAACATCGTGACACGAGGTTTTTATATATAAGATGTTCTTGCTACCTAAACCTACTGTTTATAATACGAATTATTAGATATATTGCCGAGTTTCCTAGTGAAATGAATTTGGCATTGATTTTTATTCGTGTACATGTTTGTCGTTTAAGGATGAAGGTAACTTGAACTGACTTTTTTCCTTTAATATGATGCCCCACTAGTAGTAACAGTCCGTTATAGTAGTTAAGTGGGTTTGGAGATGTCTTTGCATCATTTTACTATTCCTGCTTCAATAGAAAATATAAGGTAGATTAATGGGCTTTCATTAGAATACAATTCATTCTCGTTAGTCGGTCGATGTTTAAAAACATTTTTATTTTAGCTACGACTCCAGTATAATAGGCAGCATAATTTTTACAAATCAAAATGTGCAAAAGGAGTACATATTTTAGTCAAGACCTTAGAGTTTCCCGGGTATTTAATATATTTGCTGTCTTTTCTTTATGAGATAATATTGCATAAACAATTTTGTTTAGACGCTACAATCGATACTTGGAGGGTAATACATCCCCCATATTTTCCCAACATTAATAATATTTTTTGTCTTTAGAATCAATTGATATCCTTTGCCCTTGGAACTCATTACTGAATAAGTTTATTTACCTCCAGCTCTCTTCATGATGCTTTTCTTTGGTATAATTTTTCAATCAAACTCTCACTTTAGTTTACTATCATTTATTATATTAGACAAAATTATGGAGATATACTGTTCTGAATAATCATTGTTAAATATAACTTATGTAGGTAAATATGAAAAAATACCCCACAATTAGTGAATTCCAAAATTGAGTTATTATCCTTTTGATCAAAGAAAGTGCTTTAATTTAACTAAAAGAATGACAACAGAGCTAAGCTACAAGAAAAGCAATTATTTTTGAAATTTGAAACTAAAAACTATTTTTGACCTCAAAAAAATAAAATAATTCCTCTGTTTCTTGTTTCAATGTGAGTTTTATCAAGTGCCTGGGGAATCGTTTTTGTTCTTTCTTCAACAATAAATTCACATAAAAATGCTTTAAGACATAAAATTACAAAAAAGCAATGGCAATTTTGTCAAATCAACAAATTTATATTCTTAATGTGTGATAGATAACTTCCGTTAAAATTGCTCTGTTGTTGATTAATAAAAATAAGCGCTGATTGAAATGAAAATAGGCTGGAAACATAAATGTACGCCATTGACGTAAGAATTGTTATTAAAAAAAATTGTGCTCCACTCTTAATTTCATAGATGACTTATATAACGAAGAGTCGAATCATTAAACGAAAACTCGCCTACCACTTGCGTTATTATTACACTTTTTGTCTAAAAATATTTCAAAATTATTTTCCAAACAAACTTCTGTTGGAACAAGAATTTGGAGCCACGAAGATATCGGGGAATCGAGTATTGTAACTAAAGATAAAATTCGGTGAGTTTTACTAAATCAAATGTCTATTTTCACTATGGAAGAGATTATTTCAAATATCATGATTTTTATTGCTCTCATGATATATGACTTAAATAAATATATACACTACGAAGGAGATTTCCAATTATTCTTAATCTCTTAGATCGTTTTATTGCTGTTTCATAATTGAACACATTTATAAAAGATGACACACGCCAGTATAATAATTTTAGGTAAAGCGATTCAAGCTCAAGTTATTGCATCTACAAAAATTCTTTTCACTCTGGAGAAAAACTTGTTGAAAACAAAATTAATGAACATTTTACTTTATTTTTAAGCACTTTCCAAAAAAATGTTAATTAGAAGTTATATTTTTTCGAAAATATGTCACAACACCTTAAAAATATAACACAGGTACAATTCGCTATAAAATTAGATACAGAAAATATTATGGTATGGAGCGAACTTTGAATTTACAGCAAATATTGATACAGTAGTGGTACAAAAGATGATAGTAATACACATTACGCATGAGTTTGCTTAATTAATAAATATTTACGATTTTTCCATGCAATTTCCTATGTAACTTCTAAGAATAAATGTACGTACAATATATGTATAATATGTAAAATGCGAATTTATAAAAATGCAATTATATATTACGGATCGCTGCCAAAGATACTTTGGGTATCTAGTAACACTTTTAAAAAAAGGAAATTAAACACTTATCACAAGTTACTTTTTAAGGTACTTTTTAGTTACTTTGTATAAATGCATGTATTAAATTTCGTAACGTATTAGGTAACGTTGTAAGATATTCAGATAATTAATGCATTTTTTTTTCTTTATTCTTTATTAACTTAAGAAAAAGAAATGTATGTATGTCTGATCTTCTGTAAATACAGCCTTCTTTAAAAATAACAGAATATAAATATAAGAGGTATACATTGAATCTTATAGACCAAATCAAAATAAAGCTCTGTGTCTCATCTCTTGATATAACGATATCTAAGTTACTTTTCGGTATCTAAAATACTTTTTATGTTACAAAAAAAGTACCTTAAATAAGCTATACTTTCTGTTAAAAATTAAAAGAACAAATATACAGTATCTTAGCTACTTTAAAGTAATCAAAATACTTTCTTTTGACGACTCTGGTTGTACCTAAACTAAGTAAAAGATATTACTAAGACAAATATAGATAACAAGAACAAAATATTTACAAAGCTTTGAACAATGATAGTAAAACTATTGATTTCAAAGAACTTTCTTCAACTTTTAAACAATTTTGATTGATTTTTTTTTGGTTGTTGTTATCTATCGTCGATTAATAATTACCATGCTTTTTAGTGACTCTAGGGTTAATAAAAAACCGTAAAACCTAACACCTAACACCTACTAGCTTTAGAGCGGACACATTAATCACTCGGCCACCAGTAGGCTGATTTTGATTCGTTGAATGAAATTTTTGCCTTAGTAATTCAAATAAGTTAATTCTTATATCCAATAATAGAAAAGAATCTAAAAATTTCTATAATAATGGTATTTTTGCTTCAAAAATTTTGTGAAAAGGTATATTAAACATTTATGTTCCACTTAGAGAATACATTTTAATAATATCTGATTTTATCAGAGTTGAATATTTATTATTTACGCTTGTAATTTCAATGTGAAAAATTATGTGAATGAAACAATGTGAATTTTCCGAAAGTATTTAAGTCTTTCCTAGAACATTTGGAGATGAATGTAAATGAAACCTATATTCCTATATTCAAAACAATTATCAGAAAAATATTTATATAATTAGATCTTAAAGAAAACTAAAGTAAAAATTCTCAAACTACTTAAAAATTTATTAATTATTTAATATCTGAAGCGATTTGAGCAAGATTCAGAATACGTAGAACCAATTAGTAATCGAAATTTGAAATTATAATAAGTAGTTGTAGGGGTTGTTGTAATAGTCATAATATTAAAAGTTGGGGATGCTTCATACATTTGAAATAACTTCCAGTCCCGATTAAAGAGTCTTCTATGTAAATTGGTGTCATGAAATATTTTTGATTGATAATTTTTTGCTGGAATTACCAGTGTTTTTGGTATTGCACTTGCTTCTTTGATTTAATTACATGACTTATTCCAAATTTGGCAATTAAGTATATTAAGTCAAATGAAGCCTACTGGTGGTCAAATGGTCAAGGTGCCGCCCCAAAACTAGTAGATATCGGGTTCGATTCTCGCATAGAGGAAATTTTTATTAACTCTTAATTCACTAAAAACCTTGGCAGATATAAAGCGACGACAAATAACGACAAAAGAAAAATAAGTTAAATGACAAAGCTTTGCTTTATTATTTTGTTGGCGATATACTAGGTGCATAAAGCACTCATATGCAGACATAATGTTCATGATAAATTCTTACCCAAAACATGCATATATTTTACATTTGACCACAAAAAATTGAACTAAAAGGCTGTATTAAAAAAGGCAAGGGTTGGCTCAAATTATTATGTTTTTTTAAACATGTCTTTTTTTAATCGTAAAGGATAGAGCGAGTTTGTTTTACTTATTGAGAAAAAAGACAACAAATTGAGCCCAACACTTTCTTGTGTATTTTAAAAAAAATGTCATTTCTCCCTAATAATTCATATTTTAAGTACAAATGCGGCTGCATGAACTCTAAAAATATCCAGAATGGCTCGATACGTGTTTTACTTTTATAATATACTTTCAGTTTATTTTCATTTCAAATCACTTTACGAAAATAAATTTGGAACACATGTGAAATGGAAAAAGAGAATTTGTGGATGACTAGAACGAGTGCTGATCATTTGGAATTCTCGATTCAACAATTATATAAACTCATAGCATGGCACATTGTCTTCAGCATATAATTTACCAAGTGCTAGTTTCAAAAGCTTTTGCTGTAAGTCTGATACATTCTCTGGACAATCTGATTCTAATTTGACTTTAACAAAAAGCAAAAATTTTTATAAACCAAAAAAAATCAATGTACCAAGAAAATTTAAGATCTGAGGAAGTACACATCAATCGAAAGAATATTGCTTTAATAATAAACTAATATAAGACAAAATATAATCCAGATGTGTGAGTATATGTCTTGCGGAATACTACAACTGCCACTTTACTTTTCCAAGTCCATAAAAAAAATCCAATATTTGGTACAAAAGTATGTAAATTTAAATTTCAATGATAAATATACACAAATTAAACATAAAAAACCAAAATCAGTGGCGTACTTTTCATTTTAAAAGAAGTATGTAGACGGAATGGTGAAAAAAGAATTGGTGTTTAATAATTGGAAAAAACATTTCCCGAGCATATACTAATTTAATGCCATAACTTTGCAATGAAGATATATTAAAAATATATTTTTTACGACAGAAATTAGATAGAATTTATGCGTTCTATCAAGTTTTGAATTTGTACAATGTGACGCAATAATTAATTAAATCTGTATTAAAGACGTCACAACATTCAGTGCCAAAAATGAATGTTGAACATCTTCGTTAAGAG
This sequence comes from Sisyra terminalis, assembly GCA_958496175.1. NCBI lineage: Eukaryota > Metazoa > Arthropoda > Insecta > Neuroptera > Sisyridae > Sisyra > Sisyra terminalis. The sequence continues at coordinate 37,705,593 of OY292276.1, forward strand.
TTAACAAATATATTTACCATAAAGAATATTTGTAAATACTAAATATAACGATGAAAAACCAAAATAAATGCGGCACAAATTTTCATGTGACATTCAGATTGTTAGTATGAATCAATTTATGTACTACATTTGCATGCCTGTGCGTATTTAAACGTTGCAATTAAACGTTGATTTTATTTTCTTCTGTCGATTTTCTTTCGGATGTGCTTTTGTAACAATTGGTACAGCCCTGCAATGCACACAGATGTCGATATGGATGCTGTGTTTATTGTTTGATCAACTCAAGTCAAAACTGAGAAACGAACTTCACTTCTGGGAGGTTCATTTGATTTCATTGTTTGTTAGTTTTGTTTTATCTCTTTTAGTTCATAGCCAGGACCACTGACGGATATATTCAGTAAATACACAAAGTTGGGCATGATGCAAACAGACACAAAACTCAACATCATTATCGACAGTAATAATTCTAAATTTGTAAACGTTCAACGAATCCATTCAATACGATGAAGAATGAAATAATAACAATAATAAAAGAAAAGCACAACACATGTGATAGGTATTTCGGTGAGTTTTCTAAACAGAAGCCATTGTATAAACTTGTCATTCAATTTATGGAATTTATTTTTAAAAACTTGTGTGTAAAGTGAAAATAAAGTTACGATCATTTTTTGTTGAAAATATCACAAATTCTAGTTAACTACACTTTCTGTTAACTATGAAGAATGGTACCTTTGAAAAACTATACAACTAAAATAATATATAAAATTATTAAAAATAATTTTTCTGTTTTCTGTCTAACGGTAAGAGTAACTTTACAGTATCACACCTTTCGACAAATAAAAATTGTAGATACATAATTTTACGAGTAACTACTAAAAAGATATTGAAAAATAACCACTTCGATCACGACGTCTAGTGGTTAAAAATAGTATTAATTTTAGTGTGTATCTTAATACACAACTATATAAAGTAGCACATTATGATAAAATGAAAAATCAAACAAGAATTCTTGACTAGAAGAATTGTTAACAGTTCCTAGGTTTTTGGCTTGATTATGATTAATTGGATATTAACGTACGTTTTAAGTTTTTTTTTAAATTTTAAAAAGCAAACATATTGGTGAATTGGAGTAGAATTGTATTCTTTCACATTACGTTATTGTTGGTTTTTTCATTCACATTTTTGTAGAAAAGTGCCTAGTGATCAAGTAGAGGCATAGGGAGATTCCTCCACTGGGAGTGATCTCCATCACGTCAGCTCCGGTCATCAAATCGGATTATAGGACCTAGATCCTGATGACCGATTTACTTATATATATAAAAAAAAAAACATTTTTGTCAGTACAAGAGTATAGTTCGTATATAAAACACCCAGTTGCTCCCCTTTTCTAAAATAAAATATTATTCAATTAAATTATTTCTTGACTACGACGCGTTTCAACAGTCTTTGGCTATCATCATTAGGTAATAATTAATAATTATATATTACGGATCGCTGCCGAAAATACTTTGGGTATCAAGTTACTCTTAAGAAAAAGGAACTTAAATACTAATCTAAATTTACTTTTTAACATACTTTTTAGTTACTTTGTATAAAATGCATGTATTAAATTTTGTAAGGTATTAGATAAAGTTGTTCGGTAAGCAGATAATATATTTTTCTCTTTATTAGTTCAAGAAAAAGGACAATATGCTTGTCTAATCCTCTGTAAAATCAGTACATAGTGGCAAATATGTAAATGGATTTTAGGGATACTTTGACGTTTACTAGTTTTATTTTTGTTATATTTATCGTCACTATATGACTGTCATGGTTTTAGCGACTCTAAGGTTAATTGAAAACCGTACCGAGAAATATTGAAAATTTCCTTGATACGAGAATCGAATCGAACCTAGCATCTACCAGTTTTACAGCGGTCACCAATTGGCATGACGTCAGTTGTAGTCTACTAATATGTATTTTTTTTTTTGGTCTTTTTTTGTAACAATTTGTAACAGGCATTTGCATTTTAAAGTGCTAAGAATTTTCATACCAAATAGATGTATAGAAGTTTATACGATTTTTTTAGGGAAAATATGGGATACTTTTAAATTAACAATTTAGTTTTTCTTTGAAAGTATCACAATAATGTAATCCACTTAGTTAGTTCTGTATCTTGTTACCATATCAATGATTATTTTATTTGTTCACTCTTCTCAAATCTTCAATGTTGATAACTTGATCCATTAAAGCTCCAATAAAGCTTTAAAAATTAATTCTTTCGTATTTTCTGAGGATCTATGTTTCATGCTTTGTTTCAAATACTCGATGAATGCTTTGGAAGACTTACAAAAAAATTCTTATTGCCCTAAAAAGTAAGCCATTAATTTGGAAAGTGACCTAACTTCATTTTAAGGACAGTCCATCGTATAACTTTTGATTTGCTTATAGACCAGATTACGCTGATAATTGTACTATTACATTTTTACAAATTATTGATATGATATCCATTTTCGACACACTAGTAGCAACTTCTTTGATTGCGAAATTTATGTATTCATTGTTGAAAAAAGTAGGTATACGAACTTTTCCTATAGTGATGAAGTATACTAGTAAGTTAGTATACTTACTTACTTGATTCGTGATATACCAGCGGTGAATTGTTGGATACCACTTTTATTCCATTTTATCACAAATATTCCAAAATTCAATTTCTTATAATTTAATTATCCAACAATAAAACAATCACCAATAATAACACCGGCACACAAAAAAAAAGTGCTCTGTACTTTTGACCGGACCTACATAAATCTACGTATTTTGACCCCCTGAACACGAATCCGGGGTCGGTTTGACCCATACACCCTCAAAAATTCGAGAAAACTTTAAAAAACCGAAAAAAATGGTTAAAATCGGCAGTTTTGGGGACAAAAAATTTTTTTGAACTAAACCGAGCATGATTTTCATGTTTTTCGATCCGCTGAATACAAATTCGAAGTTTATGCAAACCATAAGCCGTTTTTATTGTAAAAAAATTGCCTGCTTTGCGAGCCTACCGTCTGTCCCTGAATCGTCTGTACCTGGGTTAAAGGCGTATATGCCGTCATGGTTGTGCCTGCCATGACGGCATAAACGCCTTTAACCCAGGTACCCAGGTTTTCGGTTTTTTAAAGTTTTCTCGAATTTTTGAGGGTGTATGGGTCAAACCGACCCCAGATTCGTGTTCAGGGAGTCAAAATACGTAGATTTATGTAGGTCCGGTCAAAAGTACAGAGCACTTTTTGTTTTTGTGTGCCGGTGTAATTAGTAAAAATATTTCACTTTGCCGTCACCTGCCTGTTTTGCTTGAGGAATTGCAAAATCAAGACTTAAAGTATGATTGGAATATTTGTTTCAATATATAAAATATATTCTCGAGGGGCTAATTGCCTTTCAAATATATTGTTTGTCAAATAACTTCTATAGATTAAAAATTCAATAATACCTATATTTTTTGTTCTTTTACTTATTATAGCTAATAATCTACGAAATTTCAAGGTTGATTTTGATGCAATGTATAAAGAAATACTCTATGAAAGTATCTTAAAATAAAGAAGTACCCACTTAAAGTATCTCTTTAAATATATAAGAGAAGATTTTCTCTTCAGGTGCTAACGACACTAGGTCGTTAGGTGGACTCTCTTCGCGCAGGCAACCTAAAACTGGTCACGTAGGAAGCAGTCCCCCTTAGATTGATTCTTACTGCTTTCAGTGATCCTTTTAGGAACGGAGTTTTCTGAAATCTTTTCTTATAGGATACTTATGTTATAATGGAATACACCCTTTAAATTTCACGTCTCTACAACCAGTGGATTAGACTATGCGTTGGTTCATCAGTCAGAATAAACGAATTGATATATATAGAAGATAGATTCATATAGTTATGAAAAAGAATCTTATTTTAATTGATAATTTTCTTATTTGAACTCTAGTTTCATTTAGAATTTACTTAGAATATTTCTTTGAGTTATATTTGTCTTTATTATTTATTAAAATAGAAGCAGAACAGAAATGTAGGAATATTTATAGTAATTCCACGAGCAATTAATAATCGGAATCCTTTGAAAAGTAAGACCCCTCATCATATGGCTCGTAATTCTGATTTATCCGGAAAATTAATCTTGTTTTGTCTTTGTAAAAGCCACAATTATTTTTTCTATTTCAAAAGAAGCTCATAATATTGAAGTTTCCGTTGAAGTTTTATAGGTTGAGATTGTATAAGAAAATAAGTAAATCGGTTACTGGTCACGTCATCCCTGATAGACAATTCCTAGCCGCCTTTACCGATTTTTTTGAGATCTGGAAAGTAAACGCGGGAGATTTTCTCGATTTGATTTGCTACAATAAAGAATTAAAGTTAATTAGGTGCGACATCAAAGCTCCCGTTGACATAGACTTCCGGTGCACTTGCGTCCATTCACACGCCGACAAAGATGTCGCTCGTATGAATACGTGTACACCAATGTCCGTGGCCAACGCGAACTACGTTTCCTTGTGATAATAATTTATTATTATCAACTATTATATGAGTATTAGGTTTGTTATTTGAAATTTTCATAGAAGTGAAAAATCAAATGTCGCACGTGGAATAAATTTTTTCGATGTTTCATGTCTCAAATTTCCTCGGATGTGTTATTTATAGTTGAAGAAAATTAGTGTTGTTATACGAAGATTTTTATTTTGAATATATAAGAAAAGAAAAACACGCGCTAACAATAACTCGAACACACAATGCAACATGAGCGTCATCTATTTTAATGCTTTCGTAGAAGATGTTGACACAAATGGGGTTTGGGTGCGGGTGGTTGTTGTTTCTTGTTACTATCATTTTTGTTGTTCTTCGTCGTCTTCATCTTGTTTCTGTTTTATGTCGGGTGTTAAACATGTCAACACTTTGCTCACGTTTGAACAAAGCGACACCGACACAATGCCATAATAAACACAAATAGAGGAGAGATCCCAGACAATACACAAAACACCTCTTCGATGGCCCGTTTGGCAATGCTTCAAAAAAATTATTCAGGATAAAAAACCACATTAATTACAGCAATTGTTCAGAGTGTCCGTCAACTTTACGCTCGATATAAAACCTTGCACCAACTGAAATTTATTGTTTCGGCCACGTCAGAGGAAGTTGCTAAATCACCTTATGCGACAAAGAGTCAAGTTATCAATCCAAGCCAGAAAGGAATCGTTCAGGACCATATACTTTTCATGCCAAGCTATTATTTCAATCTAATTTAAAAATCAATTATCAATTCTGTCGAGTCCAACATTAACATAACAGTTTTTTTTTCAGTTGATAAATTTAATCTTAAGTAGCCATTATCCAAAGTAACAAAAGTAGCCATAACTTTTAAGATCTATAATAATAAAATTTGTAAAATTAAACGGTCATAAATTACCCGAAGGTGTATATTTTCTATTCCACATCTTCTTATATTAAATTTTATATTTTTTTACGTACTATTCTTGAATTTACAATCATTTTTTTTTTTAAATTTTACTGATCTTTAACCTCAAACATATCTTACACAGAAATTTTAAATAAAAATAAATTATCTATAATTACAAATTACTCGTAAAATAAATTTTAGAACTTCAATTTTTTTTCATTTCGATTTCACACCTATGTGGAATTTCGCAAAAATAAAAGTAAAAAATTTATGACGTTTTTACATTCGATATTTATGAGTCAGAAACAAAAAAAAATATCAATCACTAACCATATCCATATTCACGGTTAAAGAAGATTTTATTTGACCATTTGAAATCAAATTTTGTCCAATAGACGTAATGCACATATTCTAAGAAAAAATGTTTACCAATGTTCAAAATATTAAAACATACTAAGTATAACTTGATAAAATCGAAGAGTTACTCATTTAAATATGCAAAAAAATAATTAAATTCAAAATGCCGAAAACGAGTTCCTATTGGCTCAGCATTAAAGTGACGACACAGTACAGAAATTTCAAAATTCCATGGACGTTTTCCTCTGACACAAATGTATTTAAACATAAGTGGTAAGGTTATTTAAATCGTTCAAACTAAATGTTAATGATTGAAACAATTTACAATATTTAAAATTTAGTGTGGTCAAGTATATTTTATTACACTTCGTAAAACTTTTAAAGAAAAAGAATGGTAATTTACCCTTTAGAAGTCACTTAACAATTAGTCATCTGAGCAGAAAAGTAGAGAAATCATTTGCTTCAAATAGTTATAATAAAGATTAAGGGGTATTAATTTTATTGTGTATAGCCTTTGTATATATTCATGAAATGTCCAAATTTCGGTCAAATTTATCTAGTCATTGTTGAGAAAAATTTTTTTTTTTGATTTATCGATTTTTTGATATATTTGCAAATAAAACGGCATGTAAAGTTGAAACTTGGAGTATGAACATACCTTTTTAGTACCAACATACCCTCAAAAAATTCAAACACCTTTTTGGGGCTGATGTATTTGTTATCGTTCTTTGAGTTTGCTACACTTTTCGTAAAGAATAAGGACATTATATTTTTGTGTATTTTAGTCTTTGTATTTATCCATTAAATGTCCAAATTTCGGTCAGTTGGTCTTGTCTTTCATTGTTGAGAAAAAATTTTTTTTTGATTTATTCGCTAATAAAGACATATAAAGCAGAAACTTGGAGTATGAACGTACTTTTTAGTATTGACATACCCTCAAAAAGTAGTTCAAATATTGGTTCAATTTGGAGCCAATTTTTCTTTGTTATCACCCTATGGCTTGTTCTACACTTTTCACATTAATTAATATTTTTGAACTATCCGAAAATTATTAACTATACTTTTCTCTAAAGTTTCATATATAATTTGGTTGATTGCGAAAATAAAGTTTTCCCTAGAAATCTATTATAAACCCATAAAAAATGATTTTTGTAATTCAAAAACAATAAAATTATTTTCCTCATTTTCCAGTTAGGTCAATATTCTTTAAATCTTTAGAAAACTAATCACTGGATCTTGCATCAATAATTGCAATTATAGTTTGAACATTGAAAAAAATAGTTCTTCATACTTCTATTTAAAAAGTCAGTAATGAAATGGTTAATGAAATGTATAATTTATACATACACTAAATACAATTACTCTTTATTCCATAGTATAAAAAATTAGAGTATTTTTAGGGTAGAAAAATGTCTTTCGTGGCGGGAAATGTTAAAAATTGTGTAAATTATTACTGTTTTTGTGACAACCGCTCAATGATCTATTTGTATATCGGTTTCAATAAATAAACTGTGGCGTCATAGAAGACTCATAAGCGCATCAATCGTTTTCGGACTCATTACTCATAATGCTCAGTAATATTAAAACTTTTTTCTGTCAAAATATAAATTTTTCAGAATTTAAAATTGGGTTATCCTCACTTTGGGTTTTCTTCACATGTACATATGGTCCACTATACTTGCTTTTTCTTGATTTTTGAATATTAAGAAACAAATAAGAGAAACCTTTATAAAGAAAAAGTTCAAGAGCAGTCGTATAGTTTCTTCACAAAAAAATTTTAGAATTGAACAATTAGTGTAAGACTTTAAGTTCAAAAAAACAACGGTTAAAATTTGACACCGTCGAAGAAGTTTGTTACGTCACGATTATAGTCCCTAAACATTTTCCTATAAGACGAAGCAGGAGCGGGAACACATGAGCACGATATACCCTAAACATATCTCTCACAATTCGTCCGACATCCGATGCCAAGTATAATGATTAATGATCTAACACATTAACAGGCATTGACAAACATGGTAGGTATTGTAGAAGGCCGAAGCTGTCTGAAAAGAGCCGCGAGATGAAAAGAATCTCCCTGGAGCATTCTCTATCGATAAACCTTTCTCGCTCTGCTTTGTGTTTGCTGGATCGTCATGTCGCTGTTGTTTGCTTTTTATTTTGCTTGGTTCTTCGTTTTTAATGTGGTCGCAGTTCGGGATTAGTGTCGTTTGCTGCCAAAACTGTTTTCAATGAACAAAAAGCCATATTGTATGCGCGCGAACTGCAAAAGTGACGAATTTATAAATATCGTTTTATATATTCGATGTGATGTCGTCTTTGAATGAAGCCTTTGTTATAGATCGAGTCCCCGGGGTAATTAGAGGTCCCCAACTCGGTTCCGGGCGATGCCTCACTACGTTCCACATTATTTCACTTTAGACCTTTCTTCTAGCCTTCTGTACAACTGAAGGAAACAACGGTGTATTTCCGGGACCACCAAAGTTGACTACAATTCATACTGTTCCCAATATTTTTCCGTAATTATATCTGTTTACTTAATAATTTTTAAATAACATATACCTTAATTGGACTATTAAGTTTTTATATCAAACAAAATTCATTTACCGAATACATTCTCCAACCTAAAATTACAATATGTAGGTAAATTTTTAATGGTTTGAATATTTTCTTTGACATACGAAAACAAATTTCAGAAATAATTATTGGTTAAACTAGTAATTTGAAAATTTAAGATCTAAAATCAATAAGACGATGGTTTCCATAATATGCTTTATTGAGTTACTAGTTTCAATCTTCTTAAATTAAAATACAACCTTTATAGGTATAACATAATGAAATTTAAGAAAATATGGCTCATACAAATTTCAAAATATATTTTTAAATTCTCGATTTATATTAACTTGAACTGAATATTAACTTGAATTGATATTAACGGAATGAACCGTGCAATTTTTCGATGACTTTTCCAACGTGTTCTTGTGAAAGGGGGTGTCTGTCTATTGTTTCTTATTTAATTTTTGTTCGTAGGGCCAATGTTGGATTTATAAGTGGACTATAAGAAAGGTTTTCCTTTCAAAGGAAGGATTCTTTGAGATGAGGAATAAATGGCAAGGAAGGGTTTCTTAAACAGGAAAGTTTTCTTGAAATGAAGAATATACTCATTCTTTATATCAAGATAGAGTTTCGTACCAATAAAGAACTGGATTGGCAGACTCACGATACCCTGAAATTCAGTGTCTTAGAAAGTCAGCTAAGGTTGTATGGCTACATAACTACAAACCAAGTCTTATGTCACAAGTTTGCTTTATAAGCGATGGCGGATCCAGGATTTTTTCCTGGGGGGAGGGAACAAGGGGCAGATGGCAAAAAAATCAACAATAACTATACAACAAACAGTATATTTCTACAAGTACAAGTATGTATAGGAAGGTTTATGAAAGTGTCAAAGTGTCGCAATCGTAATTCCAGCCAGAAATAGACAAGAGTTTCACTAATGTTCTTTCTGTTAATTTATTCATATATATTTTAAGAACTCTAATAATTTGATTTGCTTCTAAGTATATAGTGATGGAATCTCCACAGTACACAAAAATACCGTAGGGGGGCCCGTGCCCCGTGCTCCTCTTAATCCGCCCTTGTTTATACGAAGCTAATGATCTTAGATTACAATGATATATATTACTTTTATGAAAAATTTAACTAAGCTAATCAATAATTAAAATGGATGATGGGGTCGATAACCAACCCAGTCCTCATATTGATACATGCACTAAATAGCGAGTTGGCAAATCTTTCGTTTATGCAAAACGTAAATGGATTAGGACAAACGGTATTTGTTATGTGGAAGTATTTGTGAGTATTGTGAATTTCTTGATCCATGGATTTTTGTGGAAAATTAATTTTTCCTCTGTTAAGATCACTAAGTAAATAAAAATGTATTTTTGTTATAAGAAAATTTTGCTATTGGATTATGAGCTATCTAAACATAGTGTCTTTCGTTTATAAAAATGTTACGTACTTTCTGCACCCAATCTAAGTTTATTATAATATGAATACTATGCAATATAACTTTTGTTTTAAGAAACTATAAATTGTTTTTTATTATTGTTTATTCTTTGTTGAAACCTAAATTATAACAAATTCGGAAAAGTTGAAGAAAAATCATTTCCAACGGAATATTATCATGAAATTTTTCGTGGTCTTAAATATGAATTTGTAACAACAACCCTTACCCTAGCTTTGTGTTGAACCACCCCTGACATATAAGTTAACAACTAATCCACAATCGGTACATTGTTATCACACATCGTGATTTGAACGATGAGGGTTTGAATTTAAGCCTCTTTTAGAGGTAATACATAGTGTTCAAATTTAAATTGAAATAGCGCGAGACAATCGACGGATTTTCAATTCATACAACAGTGTACACGTATATAAATACGTAGATGAACATACACATACATCTACACATTTTCCTTTCTCATTCTCTTCCCATTTTCAATTCCCCCAGCGCTATTCTTTGACACGTTCAGTCGACAACGTCAAGGCGCTCGTTTCAATAAGGATTCAGGTCTCTCCATGTAATTGAAACTTGCACCACAAACTCCCACAGTCGCACCACCCTTTCATTCAGGATGCTTCGTACATCGAGTCATACACTCTTCAATACCTCATACACCCCATTTTAAACCAGAAAACTGTGTAGGTATACAATATTAATGAAAAAAGTTTATATTTTCGTTGTCAATGGGTTTTCTAACGTGATTAATACATCGATGAAACTCTTAATTGAAAAAAAAATGTCTCCAGCAAATTCAAACTCTATTGAATTCAATCACGATAGATCCCCCTTTGTGTTTTATACAAATAAACGAAACAAAACAAATAACTCTTTACAAGAAAATAAGAGGCGAAAATTCGTTTGAAGTGATCATTTTCGTAAATATACAAATCGGGGAGATTATGTAAGAATAACGAAAACCAGAACAGAAAGAAATTGAAACGTTTATTTTTCCTGTTACTTTACAAAGCTCTCTTTTGAATATTTTAAGAAAATCAAGTAAACCATACGAAAACAGAGCTGTGGAAGAAGCCACGGTAAATGTGTATTTCTGGTTTCCACATGATTCCCCAAAGAAAATGAACTGTGAACTTTGTTTTGTTAAGACGAAAAACTTTAATTTCTTTTTTCAAGTGAGCAAGAGAAACGGTTGCAGATGAACGTTTTATGGGACTGGTAATTCTATGTGGAACCTTTCAAAGATCGTATCTTTCAAATAAGAGATACACGTGGGGTTTTAACATATTCTCTGGTTTGATCCCTCTCAATCAGAAAAATCTCCCTGTCCTAACTATTCAACCGATAACATACAATGTAATGACATTAATGGCACCAAAATGCATTTTTGATAATCCGATAGGTTTTTTCGCTATTTATATACGAACTAAGTCCTTTATATCTATTTTTACGTAAGTAAAATTGTTAGCTTTTGAAAAGTAAGGTGAATGCAGATCAAAAATTATTCACGACTAGCCGGTAGCTGTGCCTTCTTAACGGTAACATTATATTACATTAGTAATGTTATTGATTAGTTTTAGTGACTTTCAAGAAATACATAAGTTGATTATTTAATTTTCCCTTCGTTTAAATGAAAATAATGTCCATAATGCTTATAAAAATCATTGTAAGAATATGTATATGATTAGGTTGTTTTGATAGCAACTTCGTTTTTTTTTTCAGGAAAATGAATAGCAAGTTTCTTATATTGTAAGTATAACGATATTTTTGAATTATTGTACACTTTGGGTCGATATCTTTCTGGCAGTAGTATAATTTTACACTTATAAAATTTTTATTCCTTGATGGCAAAAAATTAATCCAGATGGTTTTTGACTCTATTATTTGACGAAAAGTTTTAACCTTCTAAAAAAATTCATATACATTTGATAGTTTCCTAAAAGCTTTAGCAGCTTTAATGCTATGTAAAGTCACACCAACTATATGCTTTAGATTTGATACTTTCGGATTATTGTTGGTTTTGATATCTACAAAAAATTTAGATACCATAACCTTTACGTCCAACGAGGAGATCGAAAATCACCTGGAACGATTTTTTGTTATTAAAGAACAAAAATTTTATGATCGTGGAATTATATTTCAACCAGAAATTGTCATAATAAACAATAATAATATCAGACTTTAGTTTACTGGGGGCCTAATGGTCAAGGTGACCGCTAAGAATTTTATTAACCCTAGAGTCGCTAAAAATCATAGTTCAGTGGCTCTTAACCGGGGTTCGATCGAACCCTAAGGGTTCGGTGAGCCAGTCATGCGAATTCGACGGTGGCCAAGATAATTTAATTTTTTAAGATTTAATTTGCCAACTAAAAAGGGTTCGGTGAATGCACTTATGAAACTCATAGGAGTCAGTACCTCCAACAACAACAAGGTTAAAAACCACGGCCTTAGTAGCTATAAAGTGACAGTAAATATCAATTAAAAAATAATACCAGAAAGACGACTGAGGATGTCAGACAAGATTGGACTGTATATAATCAAATAAAATATTTATATAGTGAAAGAAAATTGTCTCATTTTCCCAAAAAAAAAAAAAAAAAAATGAAATATTTTCCGAACAACCTAATATGAAATATTTAAAAGATATTTACTTTGATAGTAAATGACAATATTTGAAGAAAAAAATGTAATGAAACGAAAATAATGAACCAATATCAAAAAATTTATATTTTATTACGGATCTAAAAGTGGTCATTAAGCTTAAATTTTAAAATTAGTATAAAAGAACACATAAAAAATGTATCCAGAGACTTATACCTACATTAAATATATACTATCAATTAAATCGGGAATCAATGATAATGGAAATAAATTGAAATTTTTAAGTATTTTGACAATTATCGAATTAAAATTTTTGAAAGTTAGGAGTTATTAAGCGAAAATTTGAAGAAAAAAACATTTAAACCCCTTGTTTCACCTTTGTCGAATATTATTAAAAAAAATGTATCGTTTGCAAGTTAAAGCGTTTAAGCATGATTTTAGGTTTATATATTTGTCCCCAAAAAGTAACAATTCGTTGTTTTCGATTCAAAAGTCAAGGTTTTTTTCGCTAAAAATTATAATTACTAATATTCTGTGTTTAACAATGATAAATACTTTATCAATAATAAATATTTTATCAATTATAATTGATATAAAATCAATAATATTTTATCAACTATAAAAATTGCATCATACGACATAAAAACCAATTAAGTAATAGTTGTGAGTTTGTTATTAAAAATATAGGTATACTAAATTAAGTGAAATAATTTATCTTCAGATTAAAAAAAGGATGTCTTTAATCGAATCAGTGAAATTCCTAAAGTCACCAAACAGATAAAGTGATAAGTATTTTATATGCATATTATTACATTGGTGCGTATGAAAGGACGTATTTTTAAGTGAATATATAAAATGACATATTTTTTATCAAAAGCTGAATATTAAATCCAAATATACTCTATTTTCTTCAATACACATTTCCAATGAGACATAAAAGCAATGATAACTATCTTAAAAACATTTTCACCCTTAGAATCAATAAATTATGATAAAGAATTTTTCAAACTGTTTCTATTTTTATACTGTTAAGCTCATAATTTTTTTTGAGTTTTTTGGGTTACCAACTCTCCAGTTTTAGCTTGGAGACTCCAGAAAAAATATGTTTTCTCCGGACTCCAGCTAAGAAAATAAAAATCTCCGAATTTTTCCAATGTTCAGAGATGGCAAAATTATCTAAAATTATTAGTAAAGCTTTTTCAAAAATGCATTTTATAATGCATTTGTGGAAAGGATATTTTCGTTAATGAAAAATCAATTTATGGATCGATGAGGATGATAATTTGAGTGTTGACATGATTAAAGCTAAACTATGTACAAATAATAATTATGGTATGAATTGTAAAGAAGTTTTGGATTTTATACGTAAATTGGAATAACAATCGTCGCTAGAAGTAACCCAAAAAAGCTCCAAGCATGGTTTTAATAATAAAATATCTAAATTTTATTATTCATATAAAGTTATGGTAAAATTCACCATTAATACTTTTGTACTATTGATATATGATATGAAACAAATTAAATACCCAAAATAAAAAAAAACACCTTTTTAAAAAAAACAATAAATCTTTGTATTTATTTAATAGGTTTTTTTAGGCGAAGCAATCTCCAGATTTTTGAATTTTGGAGTTGTTAATCTAAATGGCTTTACATTTTTAAGAAAACAATACAAATATCACAATTTTGCCAACCAGCTATCAATTTTTTAAACATTTAGAACCGTTTTTACTAGCAAAACCAGAGGTCGGGATCTTCAAATTTAAGTATTTATATAATTATTTTAATTTATGAAATCGTTCTTATTGCAAGATAATATTTCTATTTTGTTGAATAGTTGAAGCCTAAAGTTTGGCATTTTAAAGTGTCATTGGATTTGAGCCAAAGAGCCGCATGAGGCTCGCAAGCCTTAGGTTTCCGACCTCTGGGCTAAACAGTATGAAAATTGATACAGCCGGAAGAAATCTATATGAAAGTTTTTTTTTTTGATTTATAAATTAAATTTATTATGAAAATCTTACTGTTACTAGTGCATTGGATCATTTAGATTATATTTTGAATTGATAAAAAAAAACAGCTTTTGAAGAAATATATAGGTATAACTTTATATATCGTAAACTGGGGCTACTTGAACATACTGGGGCTACATGAACACAACGCGAATATGTTCATTCCTGTCGCTGTTTTAGTCATATTAAATAAGTTTTTTGTTTAGTTTTGTTTTGTGTCATTACTGTTTGTCATTATTTTAAAATGGTGCGTTTATATAAAAAAAAATCCAGGGGTAAACCCTATCAAAATTATAAAATGAAGGATATGGAAAAAGCTATGGATGCAGTTCGGCAAGGAATATCCAAAAAAAAAAGGCTACAGAAACTTTTAAAGTGCCTCAAGCTACATTAGTACGGAAGATGTTTGGAAGAAATCCGAAATCCGTTAGCCATCCGACTGTCTACGTAAATGTAAATTGAATGTAAATGTAAGTATGAAGAATGAAGTCATGTAAATTTGAAGAGCAGTTGATTTCTGAACCCCTGGCAGTTGTCGCGAATTGGGGATTCACATTGACAAAGGCTGGATATTCGAGATGTATTGAAGAAATATCTAAAAAAACAAAGTTAACCTGTCCGGGTCTTCCAGGACAACACACCAGGTCCCGATTTCATTGATTTTTTCATCGCCAATCTTTCTGTCAGAGTTGCCTCAAATTTCAGGTCGTCAGTCTATTATAAATCAATTTTTTTTTTATTATTAAAGAAAAGAAAAATTTATTTTATAAATGAAGATACATTCTTCAACACTTAAGTTACATTATACGGGGAAACTTGGTTATCTAACACGTATATAAAGAGTTTTATGCTAAAAAAAATTAATGTCCAAGAAGCCCCAACAACAGGGCTATTTGAACACCAATTCTAAATTAACTTTTTTATATGCGTGTATGATATTTTAAAATTTTTATGCTAAATGTATGATATAATTATTAAGTTTATGTTGGTCCAAATATATTTTTTTAGCACCATAATTTTGATTTTTCTGTCATTATTACAAAAAACGTGTAAAAAGTGTATTTAAGTAGCCACACTTTACGGTATTGATTTAAAAATCTAACATTTTGTATGCACAAACCTATTTTAAAGTTACAAGAAGAACAATATGTATTTAGACCCGTGGTTTTCTATATTTTTTGTCCTATTCTCTTCTGAAATATTTATTTTATACTTATAACTAGTTATATGAATAACAGTCGGAGTGTCAATGTCAATGTTGTTAATTAATGTTTTAGATTCTTCGAAATAAACTCCTCTGAAATAGTTTGGATAGCGAAATTTTAATTTATTAGAAGTGTTTCTCTATTAGTAGTTTAGAATAACTATATTGAAATTTGATTAGTTAGATTTAAATTAATAAAAATAGTTCTTAATTCCTTGAATGTTTTGAATTTATTTTGGGGGTAAGAAAACAAATTGAGGCATGAGGGGCTCGGCTAGGTGACCATATTCATACAAGTGAAAAATTATATTTCCCTCTAATTGAAGAGGTATTGAACAAAGTTTATTGTTGTGTATAAGAATTATAAAGAAAAAATATTGGAGTTGAGGTACGGTGAGTTAGATTTGAAGCATGCACGTGTCCATTCCATTAAAAAAGTATATAAATTTCAAATATTTATGACGCGTTGGGAGTTTTCAATCATTCTATCTCGTACAAATCCATTTGGCCGTATAAAGATGAAAATATGAAAAAATAATAATGAACAGTACCATTTTAAAAAATGTTGAATGATGAAATAAAAAATACGAGAAAAAGAAAGGAAAAATAAAATTCATTCTCTCTGCCAACCAATGTTCACACAATAAATAACTGAGCGCAACGACACAAGTGCTTATGCTAACCTGCACCCTCGATGAGCTTTATTTTATTTTTTATTTCATATTGACCTAAGAGTGCGGAGAATTCAAGTTGAATATTACCAGGGAGGAAATGTGTAGGGGTCGGGTCACGTTTTGTTGCCGTAATCAACCGGTTCTGTGGCCTTCCCCCGATTGACTTTCGAATTGTTTTTTTTCTTAATTGAATTACTTTTTTTTTTATTTCCGATCATTATGTCGTGTGGGTCACACAACTGGAAATATTCACGAGCCACTTAGCGAATTTCATGAACCACTTATCAGCCACCGTTTCGGGGGGTTGAAAGGAATTAACTTTGAATGTGAACTAAACTTATTTTTGGAAATAAGGAATTATTATGAAAATACCCCCGTGTTTTTTTTTGTTCTTAACTTACCTTATTCCTTTCTTACTGATTTAAATATAACATCTCATTTAAAAATAATATATGAAAGTGGAAATACAGCAGTTTCCTTATAAAAAGATATTTAAACATGAAAAATTAAATTTAATTTTTCAAATTGATTTAAACTTTTATGTTAATTGTTTACTTTATCACAAAAAAAAACTTCTACCCTTAATAAATATTTTTTCTAAGATTATAAATATTGTGCAAACATGAAGCTTTATGCTATTTACTGGGCTGCTCAATACTTTTTCCAATCATTAAAACTTAAAAATGACAACATATTACCATATTTGTAGTTAAAAGCATAATTTTTCCCACCAACTCTGTAATCCTGTACTTCTTCAAAACTCCGTTCCGGAGTTTGATGCGGTTTACAGTCCTCTTTAGAGAATTCCTCGTAAAAGATTGTATCGTATAAATTCAAGAAACTTCAATACTTCCAATATTATTTATAAATATAGGAGCAAAAATTATTCACAAACGCTCAGTAGCTCACGCTAGCTAAATCTTTGATTCACCCTAATATTGCAAAAAAAAATTGTAGGTCTTAGAGAGCTCCGTGAAATAATACTCAATATTGATTTTGGATTATATAAATTTTAATCAAATTTAAAATTCAACTGTTACTTTGGTGTGATTGTCATATTGTTTTCGAGTTATTTACATTGTCTTTTTTATTTACATAAATAATAATTGGTGAGATATCATTATGATTAAAAAGGTATAAGAAGTGTTTTGGAAATATAACTAGCATTTTAGTATATTTTTAGGAGAAATGAACATAGTCCACGTAGTTTACGGACACAACTAAACATAAACAATATAAATATTATCATAATTATCGACATATTATTATGCCATTAAGGCGAAGTTGCTGAATTCAGCCAGTTGTAGCAATGTATGTGTTCTCAGTGTTTATATCTCTTGAACTTTTGAAAGAGTATATCATTATCGATGCTAAGAAGTTCAATTCCCAGCATATTTGGAGTTTTTTCTTATGGCATACGGAACTCACTGATATTAGCAAATATTGATACTTGAAATCATCTACTTTTGTAAAAATTATAAAAAAGCTAAAAATTTCTCCAAATTTATAAGTAAAAGTAAATAGAAGTCAAACTCAATTAGTATTCTTTTTGAAAAATGATTAAAAGCTTTCCGGATGAGAAAAAAGTGCGGATTTTAGGAATATCTTCACCTTTGGAAATAATAGTTAGTAATTTCTTAAGTAACTTGTAAAACAGGTAATTTTTAAAACTAATGACAGGTTATTTTGAGAACATTTTACGCGGTTTAAAATAGGAGCTTTTCCGGATCATTTTTCAAGGTTAATTTGAAGAAAAAAAAAGAACAAATCCAAACGATCTATGGATGTTTCAAAGCCTGAGATTTTGGACTGGTTTAAGCAGGGAGTATTTCTTCCGAAATGTCTTTAAGGGCAGCTTTAAATAACTCGTTAATGATTGTCTACGTAAGGCAACAAGTACGAAACAATAAAATTGAGGTAGACTAATAAAATTTCATCAAAATTTAAATATTTACAGTGAATTTTTGTTGTGGTTACATAGTACAAAAAGCTCTAGCATCGCAATAGAACATCAGTCAATCAGTCAATTAATCAATTAGCTCATAATAAAATATGATTATGAAGTTATTCTTAGTACCTATATTTAATTTATTTATGAAAATGATTTGGAAATTTATATGAATAATGATAGTTATTTCAGAAATTACTTTATGTAAACGTAAAATAGAATAACGGATAAGAATGTTTGCGGAGATATTGTTATTCGCTAAAGTTTTAATTTGCAGAATAATATAAGAATATAGGTATATGTTCCCCATTACAATGTGAAACATAAGTAGATAGGGTGTGAAATCCCCCAATGTCTGCATTCCTGCTTCATAATTCTTGAAAGATTGTAAACCGCGAACAAAACGAATATTCCGTTACAATAGAACAAGAGAAAGATGAACTCCAAGAACTTCAACTCTGTACCTTTACATAACATTCAACAAACCAAATCATTATTTAAATTTTTAATAATTACATACACACGTATCACGGTATAGCAGGGAGTTTGATGATGGACTGAGGTGGATATCATCATCAGCGCCCTATTGTTGTGTGCAACAACTTCAACTTCTTTTTTTTCTTCATACAAATTTTTTTGTCATCATCTCTATTATGTTCGCTTGTTGGAGTTCTGAGGTTCGCCCCCGATGTGAAAAACAATCGCTGCACAGCTCCGGTATCCTTCTCTAGCTCATTTTTCCATACAATGAGAAATGAGAGTTGTCGTTTCACTCGCACTGCTATTATGAGAACAAGTACTTAATGCGAGTTCGCATTCTTTCAAATATAACAACAAATTGACAACGAAAGGAAGACGAGTTGGATTCTCAATCCTTTTTTTTTCTTCCAATTAATTTAATAAATAATTAACCCGCAGAAAGGTTCCTAAGTCTGAATGCAAATTTCAACTATTTTTGCATTTTTGAAGTTTTAACTCAACCCTGAAGTTCTCAAGACACACATCTAAGCAAAAATTTTGAGATAATAATTCATATAAATACCATAAATCAGTGTGAACTTGAATCCATATGTCTAAATAAGGAATTAGCTTTGGCAAGTCCCTTCTTTCCATTTATTAGGACAGTAGCAATGGCTCCTAGATTTTGGGTTGTTGGTAATCCATAATTAGCTATTTCAGGCTACAGACTATAAAATGATCTGTAGATTTTCAGGTCAAATGTTACAATAATCAAAATTTTATTGAAATCATATTCATTCGTATACTGTATCATTATGAAAGACATAAAAATTACTTTTTAAGCATGCTTTATAGAGTTACATAAGTTACATAAGAGTTTTAGCATATTAATAACCAATCGGTTAGTTTTGTAAAGGATGCATATTTTTGTGGAAAGTTGATTCTAACACAACAAAGGGATAAAAATTGGAATAAAAACAATTAATAAAAGTATTCAATAAATTGGTAAAGACTAAGAGGAAAATTCCGCGGGGATTTTAATTTCTTGAGATTTTTCTTTTAAGAAAAATAGTTTTAAAATCCACTGCTTTCTAATCTAATTATGATTATATTTTATGAAGTATATGGTGTTCATATTACCCAGGTATTACATTTTTTCGTTAAGAAACTTTAACGATATTTTACAAAAAATATTTTATAATGAGTAATTTTTGCACCTACAGTTAAAATAAATTGTAGTGCAATATTGTAGAAATATGGACCAATAAAATAATAATTTCTGTCAGTACAATGTACCATGGGTAAATTTCAATTTTTTCAGGTGCTTTGTTATTAACAAATTTCGGCAGTTGTTTGTATTATATATTGTTGCCAATATTGACTTATAAGAATAGACCACGTCAGAAAAGGGATTTCTGTGTAAGCGAATGGTACTGTTTGATAAAAAGAGAACTAATTACAACGGATCTCTCTATCCTTGGTTTTGGGTACATGCCATGGAGCATATATGGTAACTAATGTCTACTAATGTTGATGCGCAAACTTTGTTTCGTAATTGTTAAAAACTGATAATGAATAATCACGGCTAAACAGAGAAAGAAGGATCCGTTGTAAATCAGTCTCTTTTTATCGAATCAATGCATATTACACCCACTTTCGGGGTCTATTCTTATGTCTCAAAATGTAATAAGAAAAAATCATGTTGTGTAAAAAATATTTATTTGAACATATAATCATTAAGACTTATCAATAAATCAAATTTGAAAATATTTGATTATCTACCTATTTTATCACCTACGTAATTTTTAATACTTACACATAAGTTTCAAAGTATTAATTATTTAATGTTGAAAAAAGTGACATAGTTTTACATGTTCAATTTTTTCAACAGTACCTATATTGTATGTGTACAAATTTGATTCGTTACAATGTATTAGTTGAAAATGATTGTCAAAGTTCATAAAAAGAAGCTTGTTAAGAAGTCGATATGTCTATATCCGCATTTATACAAGTTTCTGAAATTATTTAGTAGTTTAAATCCATTTTAAATTAACAAAAAAGTCAAGAATCCGTCCCATTTTCAAAACAGCATAGATAGGAACAATACGTCTTAGTGGTTGTTTTCTCTGATATTCATCAGAAAAAAATCCAATTCAAAGAGAATATGCTTAATGTTTTCTCATCACAATCTGATTTAAAAAAAAAACTTACCCTCTCTGATTTTATATGTTGCACGCTCATTAATTTTTCTAGGCCTGTAAGATGGTGCAACCCTCTCCACAAGGGTAAGTAATACTCAAGGGATGCCTCCCATGTTTTTTTTTTTGAACAATTCTGAATGTCTAAATTGGAAAAATTACATTTGACTTTAGTCTTCATTTTTATAGAATGTTTTTTTCTTTCTATTTATATTTAGCTTGTTAAGGGGTTGAGCGTTTTCAGAATGTTTAAGACTAATCGAAAATAGCATAAAGACTTTTTGACGTTGTGATAAAGTGTGATGTCAAAATCAAGACCAAACATCCGACTTTACTTAAAGTCAGCTTTTTAGGTAAAAATGTTAAAGTTTTTATTCCCCGTTTTGAAATAAATATAAATTATTTTATTTGTTTTGTGTATAGGGGTTGGTTGTGGGATTGAAGAGTATTTGATTACTGCGTTTACAGACACAGGAAAAAAGTTGTATATATGTTGTTTTTTTTATGTTTTTACGGCTGCCGTTCACCTATTGGCTAGTGGAATCTTTATCGTTAAGATCTGCACGTAATTTTATGAAAAAGCTTTTTACGGTGAGAGAAAAATGGCTCTGTGTAAAAGAAGTAAGCAATGTTTTGAGACCGGCGTATACACAAAAACAATATTTATTTTTTGCATTGACATTCAGGGAGCGTGTGCGGCACTCACATGCCTGTATTGAGATCTTTAACATGGTATTCCAATTGGAGTCATCAATCTCCAGGACTAAGGCGCTCCGGGACTCCGGTAAACCGCAACCACGATGAGAACGTGTTCTTCACTTACCTGGAACAAAATATACTTTAATACAAACATTAATAAATCTCACCGTATATTTTACAATAATATTTTTCAATTCATAATCTTAATAAATTGAAATAAACTTATTGGTAATAATCAGAGTTATTAAAAAATACATAAATTTAAAATAGTAATAAATCGTTACGTTTATGATCCCAGCACAATTTTTTACTAATATTTTTTCTTTGCAACAAAGTATTGACTTCTTTTTTCTTTTAAAAGCAAGACTAAAGTTTTCTGCCTCGTCTTTCTCTTGGTTTCTATCTTCGGTGAAGTAAGGAGTGATGTATGAGTAGTGCAAAAGAAGAAGAAGGATTATATCTTGTGGAACGATGTGGGGTGGATATGTCAGTTCGATTGCGATCGACAACCCCAAACCATATAGCGATGCCCACAATCAACCCCTTTCGTCTTCCTTTTTTTTCCTCTAAAACACAACATGTGCAGGATGTTGTGAAATTCTCTCAGTTATATTTTTTACATCCTTCATTTCTAAAACCGTTATAGTATACGAACGGTGAACATTTACTTTTTATAATAAATACGATATCGTCTTCACTAATATCTGCTTGATCGAAACTGTTTTTTTTTATATTTTTTCAGATTTCATAATGACATTTTATACGAAAAATATTTTCCCATATTTTAGTCTGCCTCCCTCAATATAGTTTACGAAACAAACGGTACTTTTTTTGTGATTAAGTTTCTTTGAAGATGCAAGGACAGGATATATTTTTTATCTGAAAATTACATAATTGTTACATACACGTGTTTGAATTTCAAACAAAAAAGGGTAAAAAAATGCAACCCTTAGCAATATAATTTTTAACTACGAAGGGAGTAAAAGATAAAAATATTTTTAAAACGAACCGCCGCGCCGTAAAGTTTGATAAAAATGTCATAATGTACAATGTTCTAATGTTGATAAATTGTTAAAAGATTGATTTTTTTTTTAAAAAAACAGATGAAAGATTAAGGGTGTCTTATTAAGCCTTTAATGATGACATTAGCAAGTTTTTAAATTAAAACAAATAAATATATGTACCAATGTTTCAGTAACTAAAAATTTGTTGGTAAAATAATTACCATAGCCTAATATTGGTTCTATTTTCATGGAAAATTTTCATGCAATTTTCTCTCATTTCTTCTGGAAAGTATTAGCATATGTGAGTTGTTTGTGTGCGTTAATAGCTCGAGTTGCGAGAACAAGTCGCGATTGTTTAATGAATGAAATTTGCTTTCGGTTTTGATTGAACGACTGAGCAAAAGCATACTATCCTCATACTCACATATAGGGCCATAGGGGCCATAGACTGATTTACCACCCTATTGGGGTAGATGTCAACACAAAGATGGATCACCCCGGGGATGGCGACCGCTAAACGCTGAGCATATTGCTAATACTTGTCGGCACGTAGCGCCCTATTGTACCGCAACACATCCATCATCCCCATCGCCTCCTTCTCCATTCATATCACACAAAACTCATTTCCCCCCTGGTAATTTATATTTATGTATATATCCTACATATTCTAATTGTTTTCAAATGTCAGTTAATGAAGTGTTGTGTAATGTCGTCAATTGAGGTTAAGGGTTGAAAGTGGAAAAGGAGGTGATTATCGTCAGGAGCTTTTCTACCAAATGTGGTTTCAATATTAATTCATGGCGTGCGCAAGTAAACTAACAATAAGTATATAAACTAACATTAAGTTTTTATTCAATTTTTAAATTTTTGGCATACTCTTATAGTCATTAGACATACTAATACGAAAAATGTAACATAAATGTGTTAGACAATTTAAATTAAGTTTTTAAATAATTTTTACTCACTAAGGTGTATAACTAGAGCGAATCTTGTCATAAATTTTTGAAAATATAATGAATGCCAATGAAAATATACTTTTTTATAAAAGGATTTTTTTAAAGCTCCTATAAAACTTCATTACTTTATAAAGTTTTTATCTTTTTATAATCTCTACTGTTCATAATGTTTTTAATAGGAAAAAATAAGAAAAAAACTGTAATTTAGAAGTGTAGCATAAAAAACATTGGTTCGCAAAGCTTATTATTTAAAATTTACAATATTATTATTTATGTGCTTATCTATAAGAACAATTATTGATAAAGTGAAGCTTGTAAAACATAACTATAGATGTGCAAAATGAAAGAATGCGAGTTTTTAATGATTTTTGCTTTTTAAATAGTTTTGCTGAATTTATTTTTTATGATAAAAGAATACCATAACATACATTAGATTAGTATAAGAAGTGTACAGTGAAGGGTGTGCGTTAGAGTACCGTGTATTCTTTAATGGTAACGTATATAATAAGGCAATATAAAAATAGACAAAAGACAATTGTCGGTAAGGACAGAGATAAATAATGTGCACTCAAACGTGTGAGTGAAATACAATAATTGTCTCAAATTGGAACTAATTGTTGTTATTTGTTTAAACGTTCAATTGAAATTCATTCAGTGGCCAATTTTTGCCATTTGTCAGTGTAAAGCTGTGAATATTTCACCGGTAGCACTAATACCTACTCCTAAATATAGTTAGGTTGATATATTATAGAAGAAATTAAAATTTTAATTTTTAAACATAAAAAAGAATATTTTTTTAGAAAGAATAAAGAAGAATTGTTTCGAAAACTTTAGAGCTAAGAATAATGTTACTATCAATTAAAAAAAACGACAGTTATGTTTGATTTAAAAAAAATATTTGCGAAAATTAAGAGTTTATTTAGAAAAGAGAAATTGTGCAAAAACAATCAATGTTGAATTAAGAAAAATAAAGTATATTTACGTCACTGAAAGTTGGTGTGAATATACTTAAATGTATCAAATTTAAAATATTTAAATTAATTTTAGCATGCAAATTAATACAAGTAGTTGTACACTTATACACACGTGTTAAAAGTTATTATGTAAAAGGAAAAAGAAAGGTTCTTAGGCAAGCGGGAATACTCGAAATAGATTATGTATCTAACATATTATATATTCGCGTTCACATAACAAAGTGAGTCCTGCATTTTGTTCACGGATCAAACAGAATAATTCAAAAGCTCGCCACATTGTTCCCTGCGGCGCATCTACCGATGTTGTTCCTCAGGGATTTCTCCCTATAATAATGTCATTCTTGATTCTTTTCGGGCGCAACAATATAACATTGAAACCGAGTTTTCCTGTCTGCCTACTTGATCCTGTCACAGTGTCATAGCGTTTTTGTCGCTACGAAGGGTAGATGAAGAGGTCCTTGTGTGATAAAACCGCGATGACGTTCCCATGATGTTATTGAACGCAAATCACATGTGACTTTTGTTGATTTGATTTATATTTATGTGGCATCGTAATAATAATGACGATATCTTCTATAGTATTACTGTATCCATTAGATATATATTGTGTTATAAGAATTTTTATTGATTGCATAGTAAGTGCAATTATTGTATGGGAGGTCTCGTAATAGCTGAGAAATGTTTTAACATCACAAAAATTTACAAATTGACTGTTTGATACGAAAATAAATTATCCGATAAAGAATACGGAAACGTGTATATTCAATTTCATAGCTGAATGAAAACGTCCCATGTGTTTTAATGAAAAATTTTCCGGAAATTGTGTGACATCTTACGTTAAATTTTAGAGGAAACATAATGATGCTTAGCTTTTATATTACAAATAAAAAGAAATAAAAACGAAATAATTATATTATATTGTTGAATTAGTATTCTAGACATTTGTACAGACAAGTCAGTTTAGAGTCTTCCCCAGGGAACGGTAGAGATATTGGAGGATTAACATCCCTGCCTACCGATCGTATTAAGATATCCATGACGGTCGTTTGGGTGACGATGAATAGCGGAAATGTCGCACAGACAATAATTGCACAGCTTAATAATGTTCATCAATACTGCGCCATTTCTGTGACGTAATCCAGAACAGGATTGTGAACAAAACATTGATATCGTTTGTTCAATACAAAGCACATGCAATTTTCCTTGCCTTTGGTTAGATTTTCTTTATATTGAATTTTCTGACATTGTAAATTCATTAATAGGCTTTTAAAAATTATCGGTTGATACTAATATTTTCGTATAAGATTACAAAAAAGACACTTTAATTAATGGTACAAAGAATATAATCATAGTTTAAACTAAACTTCAGATTTCTAAAAATATCAGTAGTTGCTAAAAATATCAAAAATCTTCTATTTATAATAAATTTTTCAATTCTTATTAAACACATTAAGTGACCTCTAAGTATATATTTAGATATAACGCGTGTTAAGAAAAATTATTGCTTGTATAATATATGACAATCCTTAATAAATATTTTCTGTCAGAATATTAGATTGAAATCATTTGAATGAATCTTTTTCTGAAAAAGTTGTTCAAAAATAATTAATAATAATTGAATAGTCACACTCATATTTATTTTTAACAAATATTTTTTATACAAAAATACTTTATTTCAATTAATACACAATTTGAACTCAGGGTTTTGCAAAATTAATTGTTCGAAATTCTTCGAAAAACTATAATTTCCGTGGCGCGACGTTACTAATGTCATGCAGCATCGCCAATTTGGACACGGTTCTAAAAATAAGCTGTTAGTAACTATAAACTAATTTATAAGTAATTCCAGATAGTTGATTATATTACTCTTGAAAATCAAGAACAAATTTTATTTTAAGTTATTAATACTTCAAACAATAAGGCAAAATCAACCAAATGGTACATGCAGTAGCAATCAGAGAAGTTATAGTTTATCACAGTTTTTGAAAATTACGTTTGTTAATTTTAGTTTTGGGTTCCTAAAGTAAGGAAATTATTGAAAGGTTATAAAAAATTTTCTTCTTGGTCTATGAAAAATAAAAATACATATTTTAATTAGTATCAGATAAATCATTGATCTTACAACAATTTTAATTGCTTAATGTGGTTCTCTTTTTAGGCGGTTCAGGCATAAAATATTGATTAGGTTCTTATTGATCTAATTGACCTCGATCGAAAGATACAAAAAAATGTCAAAGACAAATGTTACGTTTAAGCTTGTGACTTATTTTTAATAGATAGCCTATTAGTATATTAAAAATATGTCCAAAACTTTTTTAGCTATCAGTAGAAAGCCATTAAAAATATTGGTCACTTGAAAAATCTGATTCGGGAAAATAACTAAAAATTTACCAAACACAGTAAGTGTTATTAAAACTGTTTAGTGATTTTGTTAGAATTTTGGGATCTTTCAATAATACCAAAAGTTTACATTAGTTAATAATAAAATGGTTTAAAGAATTTTTTGTGATTTGCATAAATTTTTATTTAAAATATAATTAATATAATACTATCAATTTCCAAATGTGGACTCTGTTAATTGACTTCTGTAGTATTTATGTTCCACAAATATGCCAGAATTTGTCAAATGATTAGTAAAACACTAAAAAATAAAACCACAAGAGACTCACAAATTAAAATTTGTAAGACGATAACTGTCTCAATTTTTTAAAACGGATGTAAGACGTGAACGAACAAAATAGATAAAGAACGCCGAATGCAAGCACAAGAGGTAATTTTTTTAAGAGAGTTAAAAAATTGCATAAACCTAGACAAAATAAAAAACAAAGATATAAGAAATTAATTTAATATATTTTAAAGTAACGCAAAAAAAGGTAATCTAAAAGAGTAATACTCAACAAATGTTACGAAAGAAAAAATGTAGAAAAAAAAGATGGGTACCGTAAAAAGTGCCTAAAATCTGCAGTGAAGAAAAAGAAGTATTTGTATTTTGCAATATCGCGTACAAGCAAAGATAGATGCATGCTTAAAGTAACTGTGTTTCACTCAAAAAAAATAAATTGCCACACTAAAGTTGCCCCATTTTACTAACGTATTTTTCTTATTTATTTGCTAATTACTCTTGCCACACGCTCTGAAGCTTGATTTGCAAGTAGCCAAAAGGTTTCCTTTGTGTTTATATCGCTTGTATTGAATTCGGGACGATAATTTTTGTGAAATAAAATAATCTGTTATTTTTGATAAGAATCAATAGTAAATGAAATTTTTGTTTTATAATAACAAGTTTTTGCTGGTTCTCTGGGTCTCTTTAAATTTTTATAGTTCATTATCTTATTATCGTCTACCAATATGCCAAGTCTTTTTAAATTCTGAACGGTAAATCAAAAACAGAAAGCACTACCACAATAAGAAGTAGATAAACTTTCATTAATTTTTATGAACAACTACAATAGCAGCTATATATTCAAATTTTCAATAGTTTTTCAAAGTAATTTTCAAGGAGTCATCAAAGAATTACAAACAAAAGATTTTTTCAATTATTTATTAAATTAAATGAAAAGAAACATAAAATGCCAATTTATTATTGAATTCCCACGCATTTCGGCAAATTCAAACAAAAACTAGCATGTATTAATCGAATTCTTTCAAAGAATTCTAATAAAGATATGAATACATTGAAAGATTAACTTATATTCCTAACCAAATTGAAAACAAAAGAAAAAATTATGTTAGAGTTGTGTACCATTAGTAGAAACAATTAGACGTATAAGTTTTGAAGAGAAATGACGTCAATATGAAAAAAAATTGTGACGTCATCTTTCATAATGGGAAAATGTTTATTAAGAAATATCCTTTGATTGTAATGTGGCACAATGTAATATTTTCTTAGATCAATTACGGATGAAAACCTTCATGATCCTGGCTGTAATAATAACATCCTTAATCGCAACATAAAATAGTATCGGCACTAATCTGTTCTATTCAAGTCACCTCTCTGCTTTTTCAAACATCAAACTCACAGAATATAAAATTGGGTGAGAATAATGACAGTTTTGTAGACGAGCTTTATTCGCCTTTAATCCCGCCAACCGTCATCAAACCGACTCTAGTTAGTTCGTGTGTGATGGAAGATTTAGGGTGAAGGCGTAGCTTCTTAAGGTTCTTCGGAATGAGGTTCGTGTGTTGTGCTTGATGAAGAAAATGACGATGAAGAGAAAACGACACTTTCTGATGTATATATATATGTTGTAATATCTTCTTCGGGGTTTCTTTTAGACGGGACGAGGTGAAAATCTGTCTTCTTCTGTAACTCAATGTGTTTGAGTTGATTCAAGGATTAAGAACGCCGTTTTCTCGTTTCGCTATTTCCTCATTTTCCCCTTTCATAGTTCTTACATCGGCTTAAATATATATATACAGATATATTTCTCGATGGAATACAAATTGTTAACTTTAACATTTTTTTAGTTTAATATTAATCGATGGAACAATTTTTTATTCATTTGACTTTTCAGATTAATCTGATGATAAAAATATATATTTTGGAATGTAAAATGTAAAAAAAAATTGGTACCATTACTTTATTGTACTTATGGTCTTACAAAGGATTAAAGTAACGAAGAAGCTCTCGCGGGAATTCCACACTTCTTAGTCATTTTTCGGCTTAAACTTGTATGGTTTTGAAACTTTTATGTACTTAAAGACAGCTCTTATTCTCTTTCTTATTATCTCCTCGTCAATATTGAGAACTACGAACCACATGTCCTCGTAATATTCTCTCACTAGCTTTTCCGGAAAGTAAAAATTCACACCGTCATTCCCATACTCATGTATCACATTGTGATATTCTGATTTAATGCGCCTAATACGAAGAATGGTGATATAGAGACAGTTTGCAAATTACAATAATATAGTGATAGGTAAATATTGTGTGCAAACCGTTTCGTAATTAACACCTCTGTCTATTATTTTCTGTTTGAGTTTAAAAAGGTCATGGACCTTTCAGTTCTGTGAATTAATATTAAACGAAATTCAAACAACGAGACTTAGACGAGAAGAATAGAGGATGAAAAAATATCAAAGCCGTCATTAAAAATTATATGCACAGTTTTTACACAAATAATAAAAGGATTTTTATAGTAGCCACGTTATTTGTTCAAAATATTTTATTGCAACTATTGTTTACTTAGAAAATACAACTCACTTACTTGTGTTTAAGTTTACATTTGTAATAAAAAATATGAAGGCACCCATTTGCAGTAGATAATGAATATTAAAAAACTTTGAACATTTTTTACTTTTATTTTTTTTTAACGAAAGTGATTGAATTTTTTGGGCTTGAGTATTATATAATTGTACAATTCAGTTTTTTGGAAAGTGAAACATTTCTATTCCTGCAATAAATAATAAAGATTTCTAAAAAAAAAAAACAACAAAAAATCACAAGAAAAAAACTTTGCAAGGATTTCTGCTAAGGCAAATTTGCTAAATCAATAATATTTAATTTTCAACAGAGTTTCCTAACGCTAAGCTCAAGTTTGCATTCTTGTGCGATTTTGTTATGCATTCGTTTTGTTACGCATAATATAAATATGTTAATATCTTAAGAGATTATCTTCTTGACATAAGATCGTATTTAAAACCATTGAACTCGTAAATTTTGTTATTTTTGTATTATTAACAGTTAATAAAAAATTGTTAGAATTGTTTAGGACATACAATAAAAAAATAATTTTGTTACATAATCATTTATTTATTACATTCTGCATAATTATTTATTTTCAAAAATCGTTTATTTCCCTATTTAACTTGTAACTGATTATAACTGATGGCTAGCTCTTTATAATTAAATGTTTCACTCACTATAATTGATAGTCCTCCATCTGCGGTCAACTCTTTTAAAGTGATTCAGGCATGTTTTCGAAGGCTCGAATCCCCAGATTTTTTTTTCTCTTACACATTTAACCTTAATTGTCACTGTCTACTCTTTTTTCTCTTAAATCAAAAATCCTCAATAAAATGGGGAGCGCACCTTTCATCTCATTGTGTTTGACCGCTCCCCTTTTATTGAATTTAAAGTTCGGTGAGCACACAGTAGGACACGAGATGTAAGGCCTATGCGTACACAATATATACACACAAATTTGAATCATGCAACAATATAAATAAATAAAATCATTCACTGAAAGAAAAGTGTAAGACGAATGAGTTGATGAAAATTGGAAGCAAAGCAAGATACGAACTCGTATGAAAAGAAAATAGAACTCATCCAAATAATTAAACAATTAAGCATTCGTTAAAATCGTAGATCCACACCTAATTTAGGAAACTTAGCCAAAGTAAAGAAGCATTAGAAGAAATTTTAATCTTCATTTTCGTTTTATTTCGTCGAGATCTATAACAATCCGTCGTTAAATCATGGAACTGGAAGAATCGTAGTATTCCCCATGGTTTACTTTTCTGTAATTAAATTGATAGAATATTTCGTTCCGTAAAATACCACCGAAGCTCTACTATATGTTATCCATTACGCGTAATACGCATACCGAATACACGTAATCGGTAGATTATTCTACCTAGTTCGTGTACTAGACAAAGGCATTACGTTTTTCACGAAGTAGGTATTTTCTGGCCAATTTTATGTAATTCGCAGATTTACAAATTCGACGCATTGTAAAATGGAAAAATAAATATAAATAAGCACAGATAGATTTTATACATATTTTATAGTTAAAATTTAAATTAAGGTTTTAATTACATACATATTGAAACAATAAATTTGAACAATATTATTTTAGTAATGAGTAAAATTAGCCGGTAATTTAATTCCACATCGCAATGTTTGCTGTTTCGGTATTTTTTTCGACGTTATAAAAATTGATTTTCTTAAATTTATCTTGCTATCATAGAATAAAATTAGATAGTATAACAGTAAATGAATCTCTATTTTTTGGATATTAAATACTTGATGTTTTTATTTAATCATTGTACAACGTTTCGCTACTTTCGCAGCTTCATCAGGTACTACAACATACATTAACAGGCTTATTATATAAATATACACAATTAATAAGTGAAAATTTAATTAACAGATTAAATTAACTTATGTAAAAAAAAAACATATCATACCTCAATTAAAAAATATCAATTGTTATTGTACAATAATTTCGGCATTAAAAGTACGACAATAATAATATGTTAAAAGTATCCTCTTAATAGAAAAATAAAATTCCTAAAAGGCAAGTGGTCTTGTAATATATTTAAAGGATTAAACCGATTTTGTCCCATGAATATTCGATTATTACAATATGAAAAAAATGAAAATTGGTAATTATCATTCGATTATTAAAATGTTAAATAAACTGCTTACATATTAGTTAATAGAGAACTGAGCTTTAGCCTATTCAGAACACAGTTTTTTCTTGTTGGAAATTTTATTCTTGAGGAAAGTGTTCAAATTGAAAATGATTAAGGAAATACCAATGCTAATGCTTTTATTGGAAATTTGAATCACTGCTAAAACACGCCCTTACATGTGGTTATACATACTGACAACGATTTCAAAATTTAAAAAAGTTATCTTTCCCCTTGGATAATTTAATGAACCGTTCTATACTGAAGGGGAAGCAATGGAAGAGTTAAAAATTAAAATGGCGTGTAAACATTTTAAATACAGTCATATTATTTTATTATTGGTGTGTGAAGTTCCTGTCCCCAGGATTACGTGACAAATGAGCTAAACACCACATGAAACTGACAATGGTCATTTATTAAAAAATACGCGTCACGGTAATATTTTAATAGATGTGTGTCCGAGTGGATTATGCAAATAGCAGATGATAAAATATATGCGAACGATTCAAAATGAAAACGAAATGTTTGAACTTTACGATGATATTAAGTAATTATATGTTATAAAAAAAATGCTTTTAAATGGTTTGAGCTTCAAATTTATAATAATTTTGTGTAATTCAATTATTATAAAAAATAATATGTCAGAAAAGAAAAATTTTCTTTCCATGTGTCATAGTTTTTCATCCCTATTTTCTTGAGTCTTTAGCGGTGGACAAAGCTGTTACATTGTGAGAGGATTAAGTATCCATTAGTGAAATCCCTCCCGAAAGACATGTTGCCCAACACCCTCTAAAACCATAGAACACATATTCCGAACACAACACATTAGATGTATATTCTTCATGTTCTCATAATCTAACCCAAGAATTACGAAGAATTTGACCAAGATTAAAGAGTCCATTAATTCTTTAAGCACTTATTGGCTTCACTGCATTGTAGAAATACATTTTCTCGTAATAAATTTATATGAAGGTATACATCTCGAGAAAATATGAAACATAATTAATAAAATATAAAAATAAAATGCCATTAAGAAAAATTATAAACGAAAAAAATATTATTATCCGGAAAACTGTTGATTTAATTAATCGTCCGTATTAGACAAAATATTCATGAATTTGTGAGAAGCACAACCTTAAAAATTAGGAACAGAATGTGTTGTGACTTTTATGTAATTCCATAAATTATTGCCATATAGTCGAAAATAGATTTTCTTTAATAAAATATTCTCAGAAATAAAAAAGCATATTTTATTTTTAATACGGTGGAAAATGCTCGTCTATAGATTGTGGTCTTTCATTCGCTTGTATAGGGAGGAGTTTCCCGTTGTTTAAATATGTTGAACATGGGAATGGATGGTAACATATGGGAACATTACAATTTCATTATTTATTAGTGGTCCGATTTGAAGCATGCGACAAGATGGAAAATTATTCTGTCGATCTTTCATCTTATTCTAACTTTTTTCGCTTCATATTTCCACATATTAACAATCAAATAAATTATAAACGTATTATTATTTAAATTTTTTATTTGAGTGCTTTTAAAATTTCAGTTTTTTGTATTTCTTCATTTCTATGCTTAATGTGGAATAATAGAAGGTTAAGGAAGTTTTATGATCAATTTATGAGTAATTCAAAGAAAAAAATAATTTTGCGTAATTAATAATGGATTTTAAAATGATGAGTTTAACTTCAAAAATATTTTTATTTGAAAATTTATTTGTAATTTATGGTTACTTAAAAATAAACGAATTGACCTTCATGGGAATTAATTCAGATTTTTTGTAATTAAATCCATGAAAGTATATATTTCTTTAAGTGAATCCAAAAAGTTTCAAAGGGGCTTGACAAATTCGAAATATTTTCAATTTAAAGTGTTAGGAGTGTGCCGAAGGAAATAATCATTAACAATTTAATATCATTTTCCATAGTATAATTTGATGATTAACTATATGCAGTTTAAAAATATGATTTTATCAATAGTTGAAAGTTAAAATGATGAAACTAATCTGTTAACTATGGAAAAGTTTTATTGCGTTTTAAACTGGGTAATATTATTTTAATGAGTTATTTATAATTTTTAAGAAAAAAAAAATATTACTTGTAACTTATGCCATGCATTACACATCTCTTAGGATATTTTTGTGATTACAAAACAGCATAAAGCACATGCACTTACGATTTTATCGACATTATTTTTCTTCCATTTTTTTCGTGAATGTTGGGCTAAGCTAAGTCAACTTTTATTACTTTGGAAATATTTTCAATTATGAAGGTAAAACGGTCACGGTAGTTTCACGAGAGCATCTTTATAAGACTATCTGCTTCCCACACCTTCATTCAAGTGAAATACTGTTATGTTGACAACTTTTTTATTTACAGTACCAAATAATCAATCTATAGATTTTTTTATAAACATAATTATTTTAAGTTGTAATCGAATTGGTCATTAGCGACTTATTGGATATTTTTAGATTTTTTTTTGTGTTTGGTTATTATCTAGTAGCGTCATGGTCTTCAAAATCTGCTCCATAGGTTTGAGATATTCGGTTGAGTTTAAAACTTCTTTCATTTTGCTTGAAAGTCTCAGTGTTGTTCTTAACAGGGGGGTTGTCGGACCTGATTCGATTGCATGGGTATCTGATGGTATGCCGTCACATTTTGTGCATCGTTTGCAAGGTTTATAAATTACACAGATTGCCCCATTAGAAAAAGAAAATGACGTCATACGAAGAATTTTGAAATTTGAATCAGTCTGAAAATATGTACGAAGTTTTTCTGGATACGCCACGTGGCGCATGAGGCCACCTGTGTATTTTTTAAACCTTGCATCGTTTGAACTAACGCTTGTTCAAAAGATATCCATGTAAGATGGTGTAACCTATTCGCAATTTACGCCATAGTAATTGGTCCTTTCTATTGTTGGCTTAGAAGTTTTTTCCCATTTTATCTAGTTTTCCTAAGCTAAATTAGGCATAAGGGCCAACCATTGCTCCAAGTTGTCTTCACATAGTGTTAAAAAATTTTTTTCAATCTTTCTTATGTTTGGTATAATTAGAGTAAGGTCTTCTGTGATTGCTATCTTGGCGTTTTCGTTACCGATTATTCTTAAGTGAGATGGAATCCGTGCGATGGTACTCCAATTGATATATCCATTGTGATAAGTTCATCTTGGCAACTCTATCATTGCTATCTAGGTTTCTTAATGCGTTCATTACTAATTTTAAGTCGGTGCAAATAAGAGCTTTTATCAATTTATGGCGCTTTATTATGCACGAACTTTTCGAAATTGGGTATGCTTTGCAAATGAAAATTGAAAAACTTACCGGCAACTTTTAGCGATACAATTCGTTGTCTATTCCAATGGTACATATTCATGCTTATCGTCCTGGAAGGATCCATCAGTAAATATTTTGGTATGGAAGTGATATTTGGGAGGAATTTTACAGAAAAGGTTTAGATATATGATAAATGAAGTTATATCCTTTTTATTAGTGTAACCGAAGATAGAAAGGTTAAACTTTGTGAGGATGGAAGATCAAGGTGGGATCGGGTTAAGGTGAGGTTTTTTTACTACAATGTCTTTTAGTGTTGTCTTTGTTAATGTGGAATTCGAGGAGTCTATATTAGATCAAACTTGTGCGAGGTTTTCTTTGGAAAATCATAAGTGTGTCAATAGCTTGTTGACAGCATTTGGAAGCTTCTATAAGTCATTAATTTTCTATAGGTTATTAATTTTTTCTTAGCGAAAACATGTTAAAATATTTCTGTTTGCCAAAAACTAAGTTTTTTAGCCTTAACAAAAAGCGAAAAATGATAATACATCAAATTTTCTTGTCACAAGAATTTGATTTAACACGAGTTAAAAAGAAAAAAGAATCTTTAAGTGAATTGTTTCGTTTTAAGAAGAATTTTCGTACCTTTAAACACAAAATAAGTTCTTTAGTGAATTCTAATAATAATATTTTAATACTCTTTCAAGACATTTCTTACACGATTCTTATTATGCAGGGCCTGTCCTATGTAGCTGTCAATTTGACCGACGTACTGAAATAGGGCTCCACTCTTTTGGAGATCTCACATTCGAAATAAAATCCTATATTTATTACACTAACCGTATATAAAATTTTGTAATTAACAAAAATCATAATTGAAACTGTGTGAAAGACGGGTATTTAAGAAAGTTTGTTCATTTTTTGTGATATAGGTACGAATGAGTAAAAATCTCAAGAATTTATATAGTAATTTGATATAGTATACTTTATATATATGTAATTAAAAATATATTTAGAACTGAGAAAAATAGTCTTACGTGAAACTTTAATTCAACCCCACGCTACCTAAGACCAGCCCCTAATTTTATGACAATTATTATTTTATTTGAGAACCAATGATAAAGTTTTTTTTTTAATTTTAATTGAAATTAATAACCGAATACTTCGATAATGGGATTGCGTAATATTTTCAATCGAATTCATTTCTAGGCTTACTTGGAATTATATTTCATGGTCTATAACAGGGGTGTCAAACTCGTGATCTGATATAAACATTTTTGCAGCACAGTATATCCGACGCAAAGTAAAAAGAAAAATGGATTAGAAACCAGCACATAGAATTATAATATTATTTATTTGTTAGCATCAGGACGTAAACAATAATTAAACTTTATATGTTTTAATTAAAATGTACAATAATTTTTTTTGCAGCCCTTCTAAATTTAAGCATTGTTTATTTGGCCCAAGTTAGCTTTTGAGTTTCACACCCCTGGACTACAATAAATTTTATATATTGAGAAACTAATTTGAATCTAGATAATATAACGTGTTATTTGATCAAATTAAACAATCGAAAATCATGACGAAAGTCAGAAAAATCAAAATTAATTTTTAATCATTTATAAGAGTTTCGTAAATGAAATCTCTGTATTAATACCTGTGTAAAACATTTTAGTTAAATATTTTTTTATTTATTTATTAACTTGAGTTTAGAATTTCGCACATATAGCGAAGTGTAAACTTTCTCCTTTCACGCCCTAACGATGTTTTTTGTTGTTATTATAGCAAAAAAAATTATTAGCTAGTCATCGCCATAGTTAGATGGTACCTCATCAATTCGATTACCCTATTTAAACTAAAGATGGTAGTCTCAGTATAACCACTTTAATTATTGTTGAAATGATCATAAATTATAAGTTCACCAAAAATATAAACATAATATCTATACGGTTACGAAAATTGAATGATGCGACTTAGGTATTAAAGTCATTTTACAAAGAATAAAAACGTTTTATTAGCTCATAATTTCATTTTTTACGACCACCTCCTTAAATTTTTAAAATCACAAGAAAATGAAAGTAAAACCATTCATTTTTTGTAATAAACAAAACGTAAAATACAAAATAATAAAAATGTCTTTCACCTGTAGGGCAAAACCAAAACGAATCAGACGAAAATTTCATCGAAACTATAAAATTATGACCGTCATAAAATGAGAAGGAAATACCAAAAATATTAAAAAGGTCAATGTTGTCCAATTCTTTTTCTCGAACGTATTGGAATTTACGAACGATGAATTTAGAAATTTGAAATATGTAAGACGGAGCAGCGTAATGTGCATGGAGATTAGCCTTTTATGAATAATGGTAACTATTTCTGTTTTAATTGTAACTGTGTAAATTTGAACGTATTAGAGATAGATTGGTGAGAAGATGATTGAGGCAAAAAGAGGTTCGCTTATATCCGGCCCACTTGTCACATTTATAATGGCAAATGTATCCAAAAGCACCTACGTACGGAGTTCATACACATACTCATATGCATTCATAAATGTCACTAATATGTACCTTTATAAATCTCTGTAAGTGTATGCATTATTTTTAGATATTGTTAGCGAGCGTCGCTTATTTGGAGAGACAACAGCGTCCAAAGTAAAGAAGAAAATAAAATATTGTCTCTTCGCTTTTAATAATTATGCATTTGTGCGTGAACGGACTTCTGCATGTATTAGTACATGTGGATGGTGGCATTAATTTATTTGTGTTTGTACCTTCTGTTGTATCCATAGAAACACAAATACATATGTCCGACGACCATTTCCGGTCGACTGACAAAAGAATCACGGAGAGTAGCTTTACAGCTTCAGAACGGTGACACCCTGAGTCCATTTTCTCCATCTCTGCCTTTTCTCTGTTATGCATATCATCACCACATAATAAGTCTTTTGATTTTCGACAGAAGTTAGGAAGCAGAATACACATATGCATACATCTACACCATACACCATATTACATACACACATTCGCTACTGCACAGTTTTTTTCATTATAATTGTAAATAATATACAGTTCCATATGGTGGCGTTTATCTTTGGAATTATTAAAGAGGTTAGAAAAAATCAAGCGATTTCAACACTAGCGGAAGAAGTCAGTTTCAGGAATGTGTTTTAATTATTGTCTCCCTCGCATTTCAAAGAACAACGGGATGTAAGGCAAGCTTTTTTGCCAACTATTTTATTACCTCTTCTTCATTTAAATAATAAAACAAAACTAAAACAATTCTTTAAAACTAATGATATATAGTTAAGTAGCTATACTATAAGAATATAAGAAATTGCAACTAATAAGGTTATCAAGCTACAAATTAAACGATGGATTTTCATTTACAAATATTAATGCCTATATAATACATATTACATACTCAATATACTCGAAACGTGGTAAGCATACAAAAGATCTTTAAAAACATAAAAAAGAGTTAAAATAAAATATAAAGGGTCGATTTTTATACATTTTGACAGTGGCACTTATCTATCAGATAAAGCTTAGTCCGAAAGATAAAGAAAACATGCGAATTTTCATCTATGAGTTACAATCGTATATGTAGAGTGAACGTATTGAATTCATCTAATAGGTGAATTTTTGTCTAATTAGAGTCGGTATTTTTACTTCTAGATAGTGATATTTCTCTCTCAGATAACATTTTATTCGGAGGATAAAGAAAACATACGTATTTTCCCCTGAAAATAATGGAATGTGTAGAATTTATCTAACAGATACATCTTTAACTATTAATTAGCTATGTTAAAGATATAGTCTATGGTGGTAATGGTAATAATATCGGTGTTTCGTTTTACAACTTATTCAAAAATGTATATTTATTCAAACTTCAAATTTTATTAAACAATCAAAAAAATAATACCATTAGATACTTAGTAATGGTTACACGCTTGATTAATTCACAAACCATGTTTAATCGAGGATTTCGTTTTGGTTTTTTGAATTTTGGTTTTGGTTTACTTAGTTTTGCTCGCTTAAAATATAATTTTTTATCATTTCTTTGAGTGGTAGTTTTCCAGGTTCTTATTCCCAAATGATACTTTCCTACACCAAGTTAATTTTTGTTCAGAAAACATTTCCCGCAACTTTGCAAAAATGCAACTTTCCTAATAATTTTTGATTTACTGTACTTGTCAATGTACATTTTTAATTCCCGTTTCTATAACCCTGGTTTATTCAATTTAAACGTAAATTCATTGCTTCCTCTGATTAATATGGTTGTCACTCATGATGTCCTGAATTT
This sequence comes from Sisyra terminalis, assembly GCA_958496175.1. Classification (NCBI taxonomy): domain Eukaryota; kingdom Metazoa; phylum Arthropoda; class Insecta; order Neuroptera; family Sisyridae; genus Sisyra; species Sisyra terminalis. The sequence continues at coordinate 37,745,040 of OY292276.1, forward strand.
CTTAGGACCCGCGGGATTAATCTTCTCTAGCAAATACACTCTTTTACTTGTGCTGTGGATGCGAAACACCAATGCAGTAGTTCTTTTACCACTTCAGAACAATGAGTTTTTCCATAGTATTGTGGTGCACTATATGTCTTAAAAATTGGAGGATTCATTCATTCGTTGAAGAAAAGAGTCATTGGACTCACTTGATTACTTTTAAGATAGAAACATGTATTCTTCTAGCCATCCCTGGAATCCGTGGCATTCTTTTCCAAGCCCACGTTTCCAAGGCATCATTTTGTCGCCGATCAACTGCGTAGATTGTCCAAATCCCCGAAACGTAGGAGAAAAAATACATTTACATAACTCAAATTGCTCAGCTAATCATTATGATAAATAGCAAATCGGTGTAATCTTGTCATTTTCCCTTAATTTTTAGTTTTTATTTCTTTAAAATTTCAAATTGAATTATAATATGAAACGGAACTTATATGAAACGGAAGGTATTAGAAAGAATACTATATTGAATAATTGCCTGTTATCCAATTATTGGCGTACAAATGATGTATAAGCATTTAGATACTTTCACCATTTTTCGGTTGTAGATTTTTGCAAATTTCAGGAAAACTTTTGTTTAGAATCAAATTAGTATAAGTTTTCAAATATGTATATTATAAATTAGTATATATATTTAAATTCAACAATATATATTTACTTGTATCACGCATAGGGTATAGTAAAAATGGAACCTAAGCCGGTAGATGTTCAGATAACCACTTTAGTTTGTTGGTGTAGCCAAACGTAAAAATGTCAAAAAAAAATCTAATCATTATCCTGTTATTACTTATGAGAAATTCTATTGCCCAATGAATTCAGTTAAAAAAAGAAAACTTAACAATATGAAGCCTATTAAAAACGTTTTATCTCACTCTATTGAAAAACTCAATTAAGAATACTAAGTATTTGTAGTATTTTATCGAGAACAAAAAAATGGTTGAAAATAAATATACATACTTATAATTCAAAAAGGTTTAGTTCAATCTAATCGAAACGTTACCTATCAAATAAAATAAAATTCCGCAAACAAATAAATAGTATAAATAGACCACTTTTAAAATTATCTATATACATGTACAGACAAATCAAAGAAACACAATGATTCAGAAATTTTCATTTATAAAAATTCAAAATTATCTTCCTATATATGAAAAAAAATAATATAATGTCTTTATTTAGATAAGACTTCATATTATATTAATTTATCTTTATTTTTGTTATCAATTCAATGTTTTTGATAAGCAAAACAGCACCTGAAAAAATTTTTGTCTTAAATAAATAAAAGTAAGAATGATAACTTTTTTTTGGGAAGAAAATTTAAGTAAATAGAACGCATAAATTCGCAACAGGAGATAAGGCTAGGCTAACCTTTTGATGACTTAAATATATAAATATATTGATAGTGACAAATCAAATAGAGAAGAATATAAAATTTTCAACTTTGTTAACTGAAGGAAGAATGATTTTCAACGTTAAAAATGAGAAGTGATATATCTATCCGTTTTTTTTTTGTTAGACTTTAACGTGTGTGTCTTCGTTAATGACAAAACATAAAAAATAAGTAAAACCGCCTATTTTTGTTATTTTATATTATCTTTTAAGAAAATGAAGGGTTGGACTGACACATAACGCCCGCTCATCAATACGAAAATGACTTCAGCTGTGGTTTTTACAACATGTGCGTAAAGGATTTCTTCGGAAAAAAATATTTAGTTGGGAAGACAAATATGCACAAGCTGAGTTGTTTTTTCCTCGCTAGATTTTGTAAGGTGATACAAGCCCGCAAAAAACAAAACGCTATGATAGAAAACAACCCTTCGTTCAGTTTTGTCGTCTGCCAAAAACATAACAGCTGGAAATTGAAGATGCATTGCTTTTTTATGAAACTTAAGATAAATTGTCTAAAAACATTTCTTTTACACAGGTGTTCCTGGATGCGTAGCAGGGAAAGCCTGAAATTAGAAACATAGTACGATGCAATTTCTGCCTCGATTCCCTCTCTCGATCATCTCAAATCGTCACCATTTCCGTTTGCATCATATGCAATCGCTTCGCACTGTTGAGTATACAATTTCGGTTGATTTTCCAAAAAAAAAAAAGGTTGAGTACCGTCCATTTCTTGCATTTAATTACACGTATATGTGTAGGTTTATACGTATGGCCACGTGGATTTCCATAAAGTTCCATTTACAATCACAGTCCGTACTAATTAATGTTGGTTAAATGATTTGGAACGCAGATAATCTCTCACACGAAAACAGAAACGCATTCGAATTCTTATACACTTACGTGTATTTTTGTATTCTTTCTTTGATTTTTTCATCTAAATTTATGATATTTATGCTCGTTGAGCTGACTTTTAAGAATGACGCTCGAAACCGTGTGTCCTCTTCATTCATAATGTAGGCGCACATAGAACTCTGATGCCAGAAGAACAAAACCAAAAAAAAAAAAAAACGCTCTCACTTGATTTATGGCGCTATTTTGGTGTTGTTATATCGGTCAATAAGAAGAAGAGTGTGTGGTGGATGCGGGCTTCGGCCCCCAGATGAGATTCCCCACAACCGCAACGGAACGCAGCCGGTAGCGAGAGAAGAGGCACACATCAATGAAGTCGCAACTTTTGAATGAATCTTTGTAAAAATAAATATAAACGGTGGTTGCAGGTTATTTATGGCCGGACATAAACTAAAGCTTCCTTGTGAATTTTTTCCGTTATTTGTCCACTAATTTTCTCGAACGTTTAGAAATAAACGAAAAAAGGAGTAATTTAAGGTGTACAGTGTACACTTATCAATGTCCAATTAGAGCGATATGTCTTCGGTAATCTGAACTTTTTGGCGTTTTAATGAATAAAATCATTAATCAATTAGCTATGTACATAATTAAGTCATTCAAAACGAGGTGAAATTCAAGATAACATAGGTTGCGACATAGATAGCAACAAAATTATATAAATCAATTAATTAAACCTTAATAATACAGTTCTTCCTATAAATCTTAATTTTAAGAAATATTGAATTTATTTTTTTCAAAATACAGAAGCATCTTTAAAAATTTTATTCTTTTTATATCAAAAAGTATTGGAAACGATATTTTAACATACCATTCTAACAAATTTGCATTAAAAATTTGTACATGGTAGTTACAAAAACAAAACCAAAAAACACTGCTTCTTGTATACCAAGCTACAGTCCCTGGCCATATTATTAGACACACTTAAAATTTTATACAAAATGTACATATCCTACTTAATTGAATTTAATATGGTTTACTTTACATTATAAAAAGTTGTGTGTATTGATTTTTAAGAAATATGTTTTCTGTACAAAAACCTTCCGGTAAAACTTTGTTTATTAACCCTATTACCCTACTTTAGGATAATAGCCTTTATTTGAAACCCTTTGAAAATATGTAGAAGTTACTGAAGAAAAAAATAGCTAAAGAGGTGGTCACAACAGAAAAGAAGCCCTTAGAAAAGATATTCACTTATGGAATCATCATCCACAAATACAGCAGACGGTATTGTCCTACATAGACAGCATACTGCGCAGAATGGGAACTTAAATATCAGTAAATGGGCTTTTAATTAAATATTAAACAATTCAGCTCGCCATAATTAAGAAGATGTTTAATTAATTTGATGGTAAAAATTTATTTTTAGTAAATATGATTTTTGATCACGCTAGTTGGTAATAAGCGTAATAAATAAAATTTGTACAGGAAAGTTAAACCCAATCATTAATATGGAACAAAATAAAATAGCTCTTACTTCAGATTTTATACAAAACCTATTACGGCTAGGGACTGTATATGCACTGTCAAAAATGGAATTTAGGTAACAAGAGGTTTATAACTTATAAATGTAAGGCCTGTACCGAAAAGTTCTGTTCATTCCTATGTCAATAATGACGACGTGATTGTTAAGGCCAAGTTTGAGTAAGATCCTTTTCTGATAATATCGGAGAACGCAGAAAGTCTTAATTGAGCTTTTCAAACCATTTCAGACCATATTCGGAAGGTAGGATTGGTGACAAAATATTCAAGGGGGACATCTCTACTTGTTCGAAACCAAATCAAGCTTTTTTTGAATCGATTGATAACTGGAGATGAAAAGTGGATTATCTTCAAAAACTTCACAAAGAAAAAGACATATTGTGAACCCAGAAAACCTATCCCTTCCACCTCTAAACCAAATTTAACTCTGGGTAAGATAATGTTGTGTATATGATGGTTCAATACAATTTGAGCTTTTAAATCAAACGAAAAGCTCAATTCAGAAAATTTTAAACCAGTGATCTAAAAAGAAAGCCGGCAATGTTCAATAAGAAGAACATCATATGGCATCATGTTAATGCCAGGTCACATACTGTTGGGAAACTAAAAACAAAGCTAGAGTAAGAATTGGAAACAGTATCAAAAACATCCACCAGGGATAAGCCAGTGTTGTATACTCTGACTTATCCTGTACAAAATCTACAGCTAATATATAATGAAGATTATTTTTGATTAATGGGAAGGAAGAATGATTGTTGACAAACAAAGTAAAAACTCATTAGTAATCCGAGAAATAAACGATTACAAAGTAGATTCAAAAATCATATAGATACCAAGAAACATTTGTCACTAACACCAATGGATTCAGTAAGGAAATCAATCTACGTATAGTAATGGCCAGAACAGCAACGGTGAAACTAACAAAAATATGAAAAAGTACATCAACTTGAAAATAACAGTAAAATTAACTATTGTGCTGATTTTAACAACTTTTTCATTCGCCTGCAAAGCTTGATCCCTAAAGAAATCGACAAGCAAAAGATTAAAGCCACCCAACTAAGGATATGTGCATACAGATATATACTATGAGTAGCATAGACGGGGAAAAGAACTAATAACTCCATCTGGCAAGAACTAAGCATACATGATAGATTCATAAGTAAGATAAATAAGACATACTTGTAGTACTTCAGACATATGGTTAGAAAAACTGGAGAAATCGAACTACTTACACCCAGTTGAAGGGAAAGTGGGAGGCAAACAAAGCAGAAAATTCCTTAACCCTATAGTCTAATTCTATAAAAAAGCAAACTGGGCATTGATTACCTGAAACAGCACATCTAGCACAGAACAGGGAGACATGGAAGATTATACTACCAAACCCATAGGTTGGAAGAACAGAAGAGAGATTCTTATGTAAAAGCATGCACTTTCACCTATTTTGCCTACATTTTCAAGGTAATTAGATTATGCAAATTAGCTAGACATTTAAAAAGTAGTTTTAGATGATTAGGGTAGTCACATTTAATTGACAATCAAAAACATACTTCATCTATTTAAAGTCTTGTTCTCCAGATCCCGATTCATTGCGAATATTTGTACTCATCTTGGATAAAATAACTATATTCACTACTTGGAATAATTCGTTGGTAGTTTTTAAGAACCAAGTCCTTAACTTTATATATATACTGTTATTATATATTAGTTACTGTTAGTGTATACTGTTTTCAAAAATGAATAATCTTTATTAAAACTAGTCTAGATGCCAAGGTAAATTGAGAGTATTTATTTTACCTTAGTTGAATATCCTAAATTAAATCACGTGGTGATCATTGAGGATTATCGTTTTAAATTGCAGCGACCATCGTCTTTAGTCGCGGTGCTATTGATAGTTTGAATCGCCGGATCCTTTTGTATCCAACGATCCATCATCATATTGTCACAAAGAACGGATACGCAACAACAATAATAAGAGCGGCAACATGGACAAGAACATGTCGGATTAACTGTCTCAAGGTCCTTGATTCATTTCGGACCCTTGCTTTTTATTCTAAGTATATTTATTTATTTCCATTATTCATTTAATATAATAATTTCAAAAGTAGTCCAAAAGAATTTTTCTAAATCATTTTCTAAACAACACAATGGAATATATTCACAACAATTGAATGTAATTTTTATGTATAATCCAACTCCTCTTTATAAAAAACACGATTTTTATAAATCTGTGATTAAGTGTATTACGTAAAATGTCTATATAAATTTTATGTTAATGATTATATTTCTAAATTTATTGTAAGTTAAATTATTAAATAACTTGGGAGAGTAAAAAACTGTTCAAGAGCAATTGGAAATAAGAAGTTTTTCTTTACATATGCAATTAGGGATATTTTTAAAAAGGCATAACAAATTAAATGTGTTTATTCTTTGATAATAAAATGATGGCTAAATTCCCCCAAACTTCTCATCATAATTTTCTTTTTTTTCTCCTTTCCTTCGACTATATTTTGCGAGTATGATGAGGACTGTTTAGCCTTACGTGGATGTGGATGATCTCTTTTCTGCATTTATATAAAATAGCAAAGCGCTTCACATTCGCACACATATTATCATTGGGAAAACGGTGTGCATCGTATCCATTCCTAACTGCACACACTAATGGAAGAATGAGAGGGAATTGTATGGGGTTGTTTAACATTTGAGGGAAAATCGAGCGGCGATGAGTACGAAAGATGGGTGATGATGGGGGTGGAGGACTGCTCGTCCAGCCGGTCCGTTATATTACACACATACAAACTTATACCTATGTACGTATATGTAATATATTATGGCCAGAGAATATGGATAGATGATGAAAACGTAATGGTTATTTCTCTTTATATACAAAGATCAAAGGTCTCTAGTCCAAATGGCTGTACTGAAGTGGAGTGAAGTGGAGGGAAAAAGTGCCAGACCGGATGCTGTAACCATAGCCATAGTCATAACCTGAGTCATATCCAAGCTGTAACCGTAGACTGTATTTGTAATCGTAGAGTAGATACGAAGCACAGACACCATTTCGAGTCCCTTTTTTGAGCAACTCATCATAATCTAAGGCCAACAACGTTACAAAATTCGCATTCCCGGTATTGGTTTTTATCATAACGTAATACGTACACACATCCGACAAACTGTTCCCACAATATTCCCAACGAGAAAGGATGTGGTGAATCTGTAGAGTGGGATTTAGGGAAAGGGAATTTAAAATCGTTATACTATTGCAACTGGCCTTATAAATGGGGAAGAGGTAGATAGAAGAACGGACGTCTAATTAGGCAGTCGTCGAGAATGGTCATCTGAACCAAGCCGACATCCTTGTAAAATACGATATATTCCCAATGCTGTTCATACGTCCAACGGGATATGAGGTTCCATTAAAAAATCACGTCATTTCTAATTTTCAACACAACTTGAATCTTAATTATAATAAGTGTTAGCTTCAAACGCAACTGATGAATAGGCGACGGAGAGCAGAGAAAGGCGAAAGATTTCTCGCTTTAGTTTCGTGACTTGCAATATTTTACGAATAAAGAGAAAAAAGAGTTATTGTTGTAATAGAATCAATTAAGCTTGCTGTTAGCCCAGATTTTTTTTTAAACGAATTGCCGCTTATGTTGAATCATTATCTTCTAAACTAATAGTGATAATTGGAAAATTATTCTTGACATCTTTATACACAAAAGATTCTGTATACTAAAAAAACTTTACCTAAAATAAACTTGTAAGTTTGTAATTAAAAATTAATCCACAATGGTATCTCCAAAAGTATTACAAAATAGGTTAATATACTGTACAAATATTTTACAAACTCTTTTACTGGATAACAATAACTTTGGTTTATATCATTAAAGCAATGCGATAAAAAAAATTACGGATTACTGATAGAACAAAGAGATAAATCTACCGAAAACAAAGATTTTATTTTACCGACAAGCTTAGGAATCCATATCATTGGACAATTATTTAATCGACTTTTAATCATATGCGCTTGCTGCTGAGCACTAATAAAATCGGACTGATAATCCAAAACGATTTGTTCTGCTCGTATTTTGCATCCTTCCAAAAAATCCACTAAACAATTATCGGTGGCAGTTGTAGTTCTTTTAGTCTGACAATATTCAATACGTGAAGTCATATTTGATTGATACATTGCAGCACCTAATGATAACTTTGAGACAAGCAAATCAAAAACTTTCGTAATTTTCGTAGGTTTATCATTTACACATTGTTGATATGGAAGAAAAATGTCTGTTGCAATTTGAATATTGTTATTTTGAGCACATAACCGAATTTCTTCCACAAAAGTGTTAAATTTTGTTTTTTGAAGATTGTAGTCATTAGTAAATGTATTGCTGACTATGCTCCAACTGGTCTTCTTTTGATTTCCAGCAGAAGTTATTTTATCGGAATTGATTGAAATGCAGTCCGTAGCTCCATTTAGTTTGTCAATTGATGGAGTCACTGATAAAATTATCTAAAATTATACACTAAATGAGCATAAATTCGATTAAAAATTTGTTTTTCTTCTGTTTTATTAGTGTTTATGTTAGATCTTTTACTCTAATAACACAACAGCGGACAGTTAGAAAATTTTCCTTAAAAAAAGATCCTCCTTGGTTGTTTTGTAAAAAAATCATTATTGAAAAAATTTGAAGCGATAATTTATATTTTTCTGAATTTTTAAATTTAATGCGTATTCAGCATGAATCAGGTTGTTTTTATTTCATTTTTCAACGTAAAATCTATCTTTTTTGGATCTCAAGTTTAAAAAAAAACATGAAATTTGGTACAAAAATAGATTAGATCTTGAGAAAGGAAAAAAGTTACTTTTTTTTTGTGAAAAAAAGATTAAGAGTAAGGGTAGAAAAAAGAGATAAAAATTTGTAAAGGAATCCGTCATTATTGAGGATATAACAATGAAACTTTGTGTTTAGGCACTTAATAAGAAATAAATAAACATTTGTTCACATGTTTTTGAAATTTCGATTTAAATTGGGGTGAAATAAGGGGTAAAAGTTCTTATGGAAGTTCAAATCAATCTACCTATGCACTCCATATTTATCGGAGAGATATACATTATAAGGAAATGCACCCGAAATATGCGTGGAAAAACGAAATACTACACGTTGCGAATGCGCTACCACAGAGATAAATATATAAAATTGAAATATTTTTTTACTACCCCTTGTTTTTTTTTTTTTTTTTTTGAAGAATAATTATTTTTATTTATCTTTATTGCCATTGCTTTGCACACGAAGTGCTGGGGTTAAGATTCTACTGTCTCCTGTTTTTTTCACTTAACTCTTTTTTTTCTCTTAACTCTTTTTTTTCTCTTAACTCTTTTTTTTCATATTTATGGTCAATAGAATCCACCTGTCGCTTAAAGTGAAAATACTACAGAGAAGTAAAGCTTTGTAATTTTAACAATAAAGGTATTAATTTTATCAGAATATACTTAGTAAATAGCACTAGCGTCGTTACTTTAGCCCCAGTTAATCGTACACCAAACATTGTGTATAAAGAAAACATTAATCAAAGATAATATAAAAAACCGAAAAATGAACAAAAAACAAAGAAAAAAATTAATTCTCTAATTATGCCACATTGACGAAGTCGTGAGTATTGACTTGATTAAATTAACGGGACTTGAGATGTCCTTTTGTGAAAGCCTTGAATAGTGTTTTATACATATGAATCATATAAATTCAATGTTTGTCAAAAGGAGTTAAAAGCTCCCATATACCATGTCAAACAGTAAACACAGAAACAAAATACTTTCATTTTATCAAGCCACGCTGGCGAAATCACGGGTATCAACAAGCATTTTAATATTTTTTAGTGTTTTTTTGCTTGATTTTAATAATTAATTTTTGCCTTGTGACTTCGAATTTGAATGTATTAAACTGCCACGAAAACTGTCGAATTACGAAGTAAGGTAAAGCTACCAAAATTGTACCACAACCTACGAGGTCTAAACAGTATTTTGATTAACGTTTTCTTTTAATTATTTTAACTATAAGAAATCAGTCTTTGTAAATTGGAAACAATAATCTCTGAAACTTTTTATACCTATTTATATTCAAAAAAGTAAGTTTCCTCGATTCGTATAAATATCAACTACTCAATATCACAAACTATATAAATAAAATAAAATGTGAATTGTTTTCATTTTGACCATTGATCCAAAGATAATTTTTGCGTAAATAAATGATGCACAAAAAATCTTCCGATCCTTAACAATTCGAAACTTTGTTAGTTCAAACTAAATTCTGGTTTCCCTGCAATTCGACTTAAACTTATTCCACTACTTATTTATGTCCTTAAAGTTAGCATTTAATCAAAATTGAACAAATATACTTCGAATTTGATAATTTTTTTAGAAGAATAAAATGTTAGTATTCAGGTTAGAGTTTTGAAAATTAATGTCTAAATATCAGAATCGTGACATTTAATTTTGAAAGAATAAAATCAAAATTTAAAAATGAAACATCAGACATAATTAAAAATCATACTTACATTGATCAAAAACAGTTGGAGAAAACAAATTATATACGACATTTTTGATGGTTTGGACAACAACTTTTAGTTACAATTTAAAGTAATTTAGATAAGAAAATATTTATGTGATAAAAGTTTATGAATATCTTTAATAAAACGAAGAAAGAGAAATAATATATTCGCTCGTTGCCTTGATAAATATTCTAGGCTCATATTAGCTTGGTTAGTAGATCATAACAATTAAAATAAATGAATTGCTCAGTTATTACAATATTACTTAACTATTACAATTGATACCTTAGTGAGCCAAGACTTGTTTTCTATCACCTTAATTTCTATTTTATTATAATTACCACAATTTTTTTTCTTAATTCATACATTTTTTTAGTTCGACCATATTTGTCGAGCACACTTGATTTTCCTGTGTAATTACAGTTTTTATCCCGCAAATACGGAAAGTTGTCGCCATGAATCATTTTAAAACGATCATTATTATTACTAAATGAGTTTATGCACATAAAAATTGTTTCTCCTCTCCTTCATTTTTAATATCTTCATTATTATCAACGATGATAATTTCGCAATAATTCTGAAGAAAATTGCAATAAAAAATATTGCAATTTGAAATTGCATCAAAGACAGAATAGGTAGGCACCTATTTAATAGTAATTTTAGAGAGTGTGTCGCTGTGGTGTTACAATGCTAGTCAAAAGAAAAGGTAGACATGGAGGTAGGAAGAATATGTAAGCTCATTAAGTCTGAAAATAGTAAAGTGTTAGTTTCATAGTCTCTGACAAAAAGAGATCGAAAAAACCGAATGGGAAAAGAAAGAGAGAAACAGAGTTGGGAAAGGATGATCTCCCAATCTGGTTTTGTACGCATTCCGAGTTCGAGAACCTGTTAATGAGCATTTACCACACAATTGGAAACTTGCTTAATTAATACAACGGCATTATTATTTTTGGTTAGGTAATAAAACCACGGGGACAAACGATTTCATTTCGATTATCTCCGATATAGTTTCAAATGTCATCTAGATTTTCTTTCGAACCGCTTTTTGTTCTATTTTTGTAAATTGAGCCAAGGAATGAATGACGATTTTTTAAAATTTTATTTTATAAGAGATAAAATACAAAACATATACGGCATGTTCGAAGAAAAAGGTAACCAAATACCTTATTTTTTATGAGATTATTTTTGAAATAAGACATGTTAAAAATCTGTTTATTATAAATGTTAACAATACTCCAATGAAAAGAATGGAATATGATAGAGGCAAAAATTTCGTTTTGATTTTTATGTGTTTAGTTCGGATCGCATTACTTTCATATAAAAAAAACAGTCATCAATTTGTTAGGAATTAAAATTGTTACATAAAACAGTCTGTTGTTTTTTTTTTATTTTAATTCCGAAAAAATAAGCAACCATACTCCTTTGGTTATGGAGAAAAAAGAAAAAAAACAGAATATAGCATATTTTCTCTTTAGTAATTATCCTGAAAAGAGAAATTATGAAAAGACAATTGTAATCCGTAATACAAATACATTAAAAAAGTAGTAACAAAATCCATTGTACTAAAAGCATCACTTTGCAGTACTTACTGCGCTTATCGTTTTCACATTTTTCTGAAAAGATTACATAATAATTAGCATTATTTTTGCAGCATTTTTTAAACTTCAATAACTTTGATCTTTGGTCATAACGACTACAATGTTTAGGAGGAAAGAATTCTTTAAACATTGTACAGCAGAAATTTTGACACTAATATGTATTATAAAATGTACTTAAATGAAGAATACCTATACACTGCGTATACCTATAGAATTGCATATATTGAGCTAGGCAGCATTTTTCGACAATAACAAATTAAAAATGTACCAAATTGACTAACATTTGTCGGAGGACCTAATAATGATGTTATTAATATCCATCAAAAAAAAAAGTAAAATCAATTTTTCACATACCTATTCTACTTTCTGCTTACTTCTTAAAGTATTGAGCTTGGTAAGTTATAAAGTGTGTCTCATTAAAAAATCCATCGTTCAAACTATTTATAAAATCTTAAAATTGGTCGGACAAATACCAAAAATGACGATTGTAAAGTGTATATAAATTTAAAGTATATATATATATATATTTTTGTTTTATTATCTATGTTTTTTTAAAAAAAAAACGTTGAAATCTACCCGTTTTTAGACAAAGACTAAGACTATTAATATGATATTAATATGATATCATATTAACTTCATATTAAACATGTTAAAGTTTGTCAAAATTAACAAAGTCTACGAGGTTATATAATATCTTTAAAGTATGAAAATAAACAACGTTAAAGTATACACAATTGATGTAGTGTTAGGTATATTATACATTTAAGTAAATCTTGTAAACAATGAAATTTTGTTTGGAATAGTTTTACGATTGTTTTGAATAATCCACGCCATTCTACGTGAATCATAGAAAATATAAGTACAAAATTCACGGTTAAAAACGCATAAAAATTTAATAATAATTTTAATTAGTTATAAAAACTTTATTAAATTCAAAATTTTGCGAATTAAGAAGTAAACCAATTAGTTATCGGATGCCTGACGCTAAACAAAACCAATTTATAAGAAAAGTAAAAATGTAGTTAATGTAAGTATAACATCCATTAACTAGTTGGTATATAGAATTTAGGGGATTACTCATTACATTAAATAGAGAAACTTTGCTTAATTTGTGAAATGAAGTCAAAGAAACGCACATTCCGTGAAAAGATTGTAAAAGCTTACAATCTTAAACTGCGCAATGATTGGAAATACTGCTCTTTTTTAGGAAATGTGCATTTATTTGTCCCGTTTTACGAATTGGGTAAAATTTTGTCCATTGCATGTAACAAGCAATTGTGCGTAACTTATATAATTTAACGTGAATATATACATTAACGATAGCTCTCTAAATGAAAAGATCTGTATTTTCCTCAAAGAATTATTCATATATTATTGAAGAGGTAAAGGTAAAGATAAAGGCATGTTTCACAGTATCGTATCAGTCAAATACAAGTGGTAGTAAATTTTGATATTAAATAACAAGTGCTTGCTTTTTACTAGCTTCGATTGATGCAGTTGTCCATACCAGAGAAAACTTTTATTCATAAAATTATAATTAATAAAACCTAAAAAATAGTTAAACATCATTGCAATTATAAGGTGACTATGTAATATATATCTTTTTCAACCCAAAAGCATCGAGACGTCGTTTACACTAAAAAACTTAATAAAGCTTACTGGGTGGCTCAGTGATTAAAGGGGCCGCTCCAAAACTGGTAGGTGTTGGGATGGAATCTCGTATTGAGCAAATTTTCAATATTTCTCGATTTACGGATTTTTATTAACTCTAGAGTCGTTAAAGACCTTGAAAGTTATTTAGCGATGGTAAATAACAATTAAAAAATAATTTAAAAAAATGATATACCATAGTTGCCGATGACAGATAAATACGAGTATTGAAAGAAGTGGCATACGTATTACCATTTAAAAAAATAATTTAAACCTAGTCGTAAGGATAATAAAAAATGTTGTGTACAAAACCAATTACCTGAATACTCACTGGTTTGGACTTCGCGTGTTTTATCTTATTTTTTTTAATTGATTTGATATGCTTTTCGCTTTTACTAGGATTTACATTAAAAACATTAAAACGAATGTTCTTTTTACTAAATCATTTTGTCAACCACATACCTATGAATTTATTTATAACTAGTTTTAATTTATTACATTTTCTAGAGAATGATTTATAAGTTAATGAGTTTTAGTTTTAATATTTCACTAAAGAAATATTGTTATAGTAATACTTTGAATGAAAAATTAACCTCATTACAAAAGTTAAACTTAATTTATAAACATAGTTGTGCGTTCTAATTTTACCAACAACTTTATTTGAATAATTAGTTCATCCATATAAGTAATACTAAAGACATACGGTACAAGAACATACTTCCGTAATATTGCTTGTTTTTTCAGGTAATTACGTTTTTATCTATATTTCAACCACATATTACATCAGTTATATAAAAATTTAAGATATTAAAATAATTTATTGAAAGTTTTGTTAAAAAAATAATATAGGAGTGTGATTATTCGGGGAATAAAAGCAATGGTTTTTTCTAAGATTTAATAAATCACACTAATGAATCTGCTTTTTTTATTTTAATCTGTGATCATATCATCAAATGTATTTTTACCATAAATCCTCTTATCATATATTTCGTACATGATTAACGTTCAATCCATCCTAAATGGGATGACTTTCAGTTTTATCTGGGATACCAAAAATGGAAGAAAAGGAAGAAATTACATCGTCACCAATCTATTTTGTACACATTTACATTGTTCAAAAGCGTTGGGGATTACGCACGTGTGAATTACAAGCGAAGTTAAAAGATTTCAGAAGGGAGCGCGAAAAATACATTTAATAAATGCAAATCATGTGAGAATAAAAAGATATAGGTGTTGTTTTGTTGTTCGTGCATGTTTTGATTATTGTTATTCTTTTTTCTTTAATGTAATTTATTACATTTGTATTATGAAATATAATAAGCAAAGCCGCCAAGGACCAAGGACTAAGTGAGCAGCTGAGATGCAAACAAAAGAAGTGAAGCAAAACGCGACTTCATGAATTCCGAGTGCGTCTTAATGCTTTGTTAATAACAATTTGATGAATGGATATCGTGCCACTCGGATGCAAAACACGACTTAACGATCTCGTTTCTTCAATTTCAATACTTCTACCATTAATGATAGCGGCACAACTGAAATTTTCACTTTAATTATGAGCCGAAATTAGCCAGACAAATAGCCAATGCGTATCTGTATCAACATAAATTTACTTTTTTTTTTTCAATCCTTGAACGCATTGGTGATAAAACTAACACGAATCCATGTCTCATAAATCTGTTGGTAGTCATCTTCTTTGTCGAAAATTTCTTCCAGCAATGCACCACTGAATCGTTAATTATCTAAAAATGACACAAACTTACGTTGCGTAACATTTCCTCACCAACTATTTGAACGCAAAACGGATAGAACAATTTTCAATTTGTTGGAATTTCCAATAATAAGAATGAGAATGTAAAAAACATTGCGCTCAAATGGATGATTAACAGCTTGGAAAATTGAAGAAATGAACGAAAGAGTAAAATATTTTCTACTTGGCATGGATCGATAGCACAGAAAACGAGCGACTTCTTGAAATGTGATATCTAAACGGGTGGTGTACCCAAGTTTTTCCGCATAAGTTGAAAGTAAGTTCTCGTCATCAATTTGTAAGTTTTGCGCTCATCAACTTTAACAATACAAAATCGTGACTCATTACTTTCTCTATTACTGTGTCTGAAAGTAATTTGTTTGTGTTAAGTGTATTAACGATAATAGTCGAAGAATTTGTTTCTGTTATTATTATTATTTGAAAGAAACTTTAAGGGCATTAGGTAAAATGGAACGATTATTTGGAACAAGAAAATTAATAGTTGTTATACAGTTTTGTCAATTGTGGTATTCACGTTCGAATGATTATAATAGAATCTTTGAGGCACTGAGCTTAAATTGAAGAAACGACTTATGTTTTCAAACAATTCCAATTTAAACTATAATGTTTACTTTTAAAAATGTAAATTTTATTACATAAACGACTTATAATTTATTTTATTATATGTGGCGGACCAATTTTGGAATATTTTTTTTATTATTGCAATTAGTTATGAGTTATAATTTCGAAGAAGATAATGAAAACATAGAAAAAAAATACGCAGCTGTATACAACAATTAAAACTTGAGGAAACACATTGATACATCAACCATTATAAAAGTTTATGATACGAGGAAGTTATCCTACTCTAAAGAGTACGACAATATTCATTCATTTTAAAGTTCATAGTATTGTGGTTCAAAGGCACTATAGTTTATACTTCAAATAAGGTAAGGACAAGTTCTGATATAAAACATAAAAAACTAAACATCCAATTTGGAGTAGAAGACAAGAAGAAAATTTATTGACAGATTTTAATGTTTAAGAGTCGGTATTTTCACATCTAGATGGTGACATTTATCTTCAAGATAAAACTTTGCCTGGAAGATAAAAGAAACATGTACTTTTTCCATCGAAGAATAGTGATAAGTATGTCAGATTTATCCTACAGATACTTTATTATCTAAACATGGTTTATCTACCCATAAATGAAAATTTCGGTCCAAAGTAAATTTAAAAATGTTACAATATTGGCTTCAATAATTGTAATATGATCATACTGTTTAATTATATTAAGCGACGGTAGTTCCATATTACAGGTTTGATATTTTTTCCTAGTAAATTTTTTAAGGATAGGAAAAACAAGCGTATTTTCACCTTATAATAGATATGTGTAGAATAAGTAGGATTTATCTAACAGTTAAATTTTTATTTTTCAAATATCCATCTTATGGATATGATCCATCTATTCATGAGTAGAAATATTGGCCATAAGTAAGGCAAAAATTGTCTTAGGGCTGAGGTTTTCTCTAATGGATTAATACACCATACCCTTAAGATAGTTATTTACTAGATAAAAAATGTATCTATTAGATAAGTTTTACACATTTATCCTAAACATATCACTAATCTTAGGCGAAAATACACACGTTTTCTCTATTTTGCAAATAAAATGTTGTTTGAAGGATATATACCAACATCTATATGTGAGACCAGTCTAAAGTATAAAAAATAACATTATTATTCAAATTTAATGTCGAAGTGATTTTTGTTGCAAGATGAAGATGATTGCTCTAACTATTAGAAAACTATTTCAACCTTAAAATAGAACAATTATTAATATCAATACTCCAAATTTCGCATTAGACAATCGTACAATGGAAAAAATAGTGTCATTTGAGTTATTAGCATTCACTTTGAATTTTCAAACTAAGCTGAAGTGCATATTAAATAGAATTTTATCAAATTTTAGTTATAAGATTTAAGTTTTAACTTTGCTATTGCTATTGCTATAATGCTATTGCTGAAGTTTTTTATTTATAATTGTTATTTACCATTACAATAGGTCATGAGCGGCTTTAGGTTTAGTAAAAATCCGTAAAAACATTAAGAAAAATAAAAATTTGCATGCTACAAGATTCGAACCCAATACTTACCAGCTTTGGGCGGCTGCCTTAACCACTCGGCCACCAGTAGGCTATTGTAGTTTTTTAAAGATAATTTTTTTTAGCAATATACAACAAGACAGTCAACTAGTATTCGAGTGGTAAAGGTGGCCGCTCTGAAACTGGTAGGTTCTGGGTTTGACTCTTATATCGAACAATGCTTATATGTTTCGATCTACGGTTTTCTATTACCCTTAGAGTCTCTAAAAACTTTGCCAGTCACAAAAACAAGTAAACAAAAAAGTTGTATATTTTGGTATTAAAAAAATGTAAGAATACAATTCAGTAAGATAGTAAGAATTCTTTCTCCGTTTGCATTTTTAGTCCATTCAATTGTCATAGACCATCAATAATGTAAATGTCCTAATAGAAAAAAAATATTGTAAAATAGTTGGTATGTGAGCTGTTTTTGATCAAACTATTAGAGTAAGAATTGCATGTCTCTGGAGTGTCCGGCAAAAATCAAAGGATAAATAGCAAAATAAGAGTTATTAATTGATTGCATAAATATTAAATAAAAAGTTCAGATCTATATCATCGAGTGCAAAATTACAAGAAAGCTTAATTGCTAATACTTTAGTAAAAAATAAAAATGGGGGAAGATGAAGTCAGTCGGAGTAGTTAGATGTAATTTTTTGTAATACCGTATTGAAAATTAAAAAAAAATGTTTGGTTTGGTTACCAAAAAAGTGAATAAATTAAAACATATTTAAATTTTATTTCAATTTCGCTTTAATTGAGCAGTAATCGATTTTAAGAGTAATGTAGTTTAGTTATTAAGCTTTATTTAAAGGTCAAATAAATGGTGATTGAAGAACATACATATATAATACCAATAATGCATTATGAAAACGTTGGAAATTGGGGAGGTTGAAAGCTTGTAATTATTTGTTTTTAAATTAAGATATAAAAATAAGAAACATTTTAGGAACTAAAACCAATAGCTTTAGCCAATCAAAAGTACAGGATCGTATAATACGAATAAATGTTGCGGAAATAAACTTTTACTTCTTCATAAGCTTAAGAACCACGTCAAAAATATAAACACAAATTGATCAACACGAGTGAGAGAAACGAAAACGTCAGAGGGATGAAATCCAAATGAACATCAGAAAACTAACAGATTACGATTATAGCCATTTTCCCAATACAATATTTAGGGGATGGCTGTAAGTTTTTATAACAGTGATATTCTTTAATGTGGCAAATTTAACCACATATCCACATATGTACGACCAAATGTGAAATGTTATTGAACTAGAAATGAAATGATCATGATCGGGGCCAACAAAATATATAAAATAATTATCCTGTTATAAATTCTTTTTGCGAGCAAAGATTAGAAAAAATGATACGTGAAATAGAAAGATTTGTAGCTATTTTTTTTTGCTTAGTGTAATGATAAAAACTTGTTTTGGCCTGGCACAAATTTAATTTTCTTATGAGTTCAAACGACGGTTTCACATTACAATGTTTTTATCCAATATGTAATGAGATGTGGAAGACCAAGATTGAACTTTTAGTTTACTTGAGGAAGAAAAATGAATAATGGCGGTTAATAACAGTAATTTTTGGTATTGAAATTGTTATGAACGTTTGTTAATTATAAATAAATGTTGCTTTCTTACCGTACCTACACACATTGCATGTCAAAACTTATTATGAAATAAACAACACATACAAAAAAAAAAAGAAAAAGTTAGAAATTTCAAAAAAAAATCCCAATTTTCAAACGTATTATGAACTTAAATATATTTAAAAGAAATTCTATTTTTCTTGTGGTCCACTGAACATTATATAGAGTGAACGATGTAATGAACAAGTTTTGCTCCCGCCAAAGAGGAGTTGTACATTTTTAATGAAACATCTTTATGCCAATCTCCCTTACGGCAGAACGACCACCCGAATACCACCATCCCCTCAACTGCGAACTTTCAAGAAGAAAAACCAACGATTCGCCACAGTTCCACCAGAACCGTAATTCATTTTCCACCGGACGCCAGTCAATTATTTAAAAAATGGAGTCCCTACGCGCCTCGTTTTGTACACATTCAGATATGTGCATGTGAGGGACCCTACGACTCCATCGGGACCAATTCCGCCTTGTTTTACATCGTTTTGTTCTAACAATCTACACGACACATGAAAATGATCACTATGTCAAATGGAAAATGTCGAACACGAGCACAAACCACCCCTATCTGCCGGAAAAAAATAATTCTATCATAATTTAAAACTCATAGCATGTAATGGTCATGTAAGTTTTCCAAACCCCTATCATAACTTTGCCCATTCTACTCCGTCTTTTATTCTAAAATTCTAGAAAATATCCGGTAGTTTTAGAAATTTCGTTTACTCCCTCGATACAAAACCTCCCATTCCTATCTTCTGGGAACAAGTCATGACATAATGCATATACACATACATATCAAGTTTTAGTAGTGTGTGTTGTATAGCAGCGAGCTGTATATAGCTCTGAGTTATGAGCTATCAAAACATAGCGCACATAAATTCACATCGGTTGTCTGTCTCATTCCGTATGCAACTTCAATACACTTAAAGTGGAGAGTATCCCAGAAGCAATAGCCATTCAGTAGCCCCCACACCCCATCAGCCATCCCATTCGGATAAGCCGTAGCACGTCCATGACTTTAAACATAATATACCACAATCCTACCCCATACCGCATACACACATATACACCTACGGTTACAACGTGGCGCTAAAATATGAGCAGCAACAGCGCCTTATTTTGCTCTTCTTCTTCGACTTCGTCGTCGTTTTCTTCAGAAAGCTCATTCCATTTTTGTATTGGGTTTCAAACTCGCAATTTATGTACTAAGAAATAATACACCACAAGACTGGGGAGGATATATGGAGATATGTGTTACATGAACATATCCGAAGCTCCAACACCATCAATTGCTGTAATTTTTACTCCCTCTGATATAATATGATTTACTTTATTTTACAAGCCTCTTATTTAAGCTCAAAAAAATTGTTATACATTTTTTTTTAAATTCAATGTAGTAGATAGTATTTACTAGACATAAGCTCATTACAAATGGAAAAACTTAAACAAAATAACCATTTTTTTATGAAATCACCAGTTTTAAATATATTAATTATGAAAATTACTAAAGTAAAATAAAATAACATTAAATTCAGAACAAATTTCATCACAAAATTATCGTTAAACATTTTGATTAATATGATGTAGAGCTTTTTTCTTTTAATGAATTAAATTTTGGTACCAAGAGTTAGTATCTATAATTTTTATTTTTCAAAATAATTCAACAAAGGTCATAGAATGCTAACTATGGTAAATCGATTCCTTAACGGTATTTGAATTATTTTTATGCTGTATGTCATTACCTGATTTATCCTTCAAGTTTCAACTCTCTATTTCTTTTTGTTTGTGCATAAGTCAAAAAAAAAAGAATAATAATCGTGTGTTTATTATGTTCATATTGCTGCAGAAACTTCATTTAAGATCACAAAAAGAAAAGAAAATTAAGTCATGATTTTAACATGATCTGTATTTTGACAGTGATTTGAAGTTTGCTAGTACTATTATTTGCTATTATATTTCTCTTGTCGATCTCATAAGATACTCAACAATTACGCAACAATTATACATAACTATTACTAAACAAAAATTAATTAATGATTCATAAAATTTGAAAATATAACAGGGAACCAAAACAATAAGAAGATAATACATTAACTCATTTTTGCCTGTTTTTTTTTTTAAATTTAAAACAATTTCAACTAATCATAGTATTACCTATATGATACATAATTTTTTTTTATATTCGTTTTGGTTTTATACGAGTTTTTCAAAATGTTCCATTTAAAACACTAATACATTCTAAACTTTCATTGCGTCATGCATAATGGAATATGGGTAAAATTTCTAAATGTTCCAATATAGGAACGCTGAGCAAAAACGGGTTAAAGGTAAAGCAATCAAATTACCACTAATTAATTAAGTTATTCTTTGTTTAAATCAAAAGATAAGTAAAAATAAATTAAGGTTAAAAAGAATATTCAAGAAAAGTTGTGAATGAAGTATAATTCCAAAAAATAAGGATAATTATTTTTCGTTTTTCCCTGTACATAATTATCACAAATTACTTAAAACTAATTTCGATTAGAAATAATAAAAAAAAATCCAAGAATACTTTTTATCAACTTGACATTCTAAACATAAAATATATATTTTGCAAAAAATATCTACTTTGGGTATTTCCAAAGTGTGTAATCACTCCCATAAACACGCAATCAGGGGCGCGAAAGATGCTACTGTTTTCTACTATTACTGTTTTCTCTATTCCGAAAACTGACTTTAAATGCTCACAGCTATAAATTAACCAATTGAAATCACATTTCTAGCAATAACATTAACAAAGAGCAAGTATTGATCAAAAATCAAAGTGAGACAACTAGAGAAAATAGAGTGAACAATATGAACCACGCTTCATGCTTGACGTAATAAAAGCTCCCACATCACAATTAGCTAACTTGCTGCTATATTTTTATTCTATTTTTTCATAATATATAAAAATACTTTAAGGTTTGTTTATTTAAACTCGTAAATCCCCTGAAGCTGTACCAATCGTTTTGAAATTTTTACAAATCATTGTATTGATATATGGACATATTTTTATAAAAAATCAAGAAACTCAATAGAGTCTCACATCAACTGGTATAATGAAGAATGATGCGGATTGTCAAAGAAGGTTTTTTTATCGTTATTTTTGTACTTAAATCGATATTTTTAGAAATGTATCGATTTTTCTCAAAACTGAATTGAACAATGTATATCTTGAAGGTATGTTACAACACGCATAACAAGGGAAGCTGTAAGTTGCTAAGGGATGTGTTTTTAATGTTTCAAAACATGTTTTTATTAAAATTTAATTTATTTATTTGCAGCGAATGTAATATATAGTGGACTACCAAATTTAGCGTGTAATTATAATAATATAAATCTCCAAGTATGTTTGTTCTAATATTATAAATACACAATTACATATTTTTGAGAAATTCTTAAAAACTTAAAACTTTAGTAATCCTTACATCTGCATTGATATTCCATTAGTAAAGTACTGAAGTCATCAATAATTTAAAAACTTAAATATCATTATCAAGTGTTTAGTTTTTATAAATTTAACATTATAGCATGTAAACATAAGAAACTGTCAATCATAAAAAGTTTCCCGCTTTTCGGATAATGCAGATTTTTCCATAGCAGTAAGAAGGTTTATTATTTAATTATAAAAAAATCAGTACTTGATGAGATCCTGGGTTGGCACAAGGCCAAATTAAAAATTAAATTGTAAAAATGAGTCGAAATTGTGGAAAATTAATGTGATTGCCATTTTGTTCTGAATTATGTCAGTTCAGTTTTTAGTGAATAATAGAAAATGCACATTTATTATCCTATTAAATAAAGCAACAATAATTTCAATATGAATTTATAGTAAAAATATAAAGCATCTTTCATGCAAATATGAAATAGGGTAATTTTTAACTTTGGATAGGCACTGCTCAATAATTAAGCGATAAAAATAATAAATGACGATGGTTTAGCAGTTACTATAAAGATTATTTTCAATTTGTAATAATAAAATTAAATGTCAGGTGGAAACTTTTCAACTCAATAATATAGTATGTCTTCCTTGGATAGATGATTGTTTAGGGAAGCATAAGTGAACTAAGTAGTTTAATTAGTTTTATAGTATTAAATTTGTTAGTATATTAAAATATCTAGAAATTTACTTTGATAAAAAGTGTGAAACCAAAAATATCAAGGTGAGTATAAGTTCTACAGAAAAACTAGATACAAATTTATTAACATTATAATTGGTAAGCAAGGAATAAAGTCGAAATAATGGTAAACAATAAAGTTATTTTTTATGACATTTAACATAGCGAAAAAGTAGGTGATATGAGAAATTAAGAAATATAAATATTTATTATTCACTTTGGTATCGTTTATATCGCATCGCCAAAACGTTTTAATAGAAAATATAAAAATAAATGAACGAATAAAAAAAAGTATTTTTTTCCGATAAAATGTTATCTAAACTTCAACTCCTTTGTTTTAATTATATCTTTATTGAAACTTGTATATAGTGAGACTATAAATAGAAATTCAAATTTTGGTAGTATTTAAATAGAACTAAAATAAATATGCAAATATATTGGGAAAAAAGCTAACTATTGAGCAGCAATGTTATTGTTCATTTATGAATGAATGATTGAGTTATAAAACTGTACAAAAACTCAAAAAGCCCGAATGGTCTTTTTGAAAATAACCAAATATTTATGATCCAATCATTGAAGCCAAAAGAATATTAATAAACGCATTTATATTTGATTTTGTATAACGAGGGCAATTTTGGTACATTCCGCACGCTCTTTATCACCTACGGGGAACTAGTAATGAATGTGTTGAAATGTGATACTCTTCACCTCAATATTTATTTTTTGTCAAAATAATTCTTGCCAAATGATTTTGGACAAAAAAGTATTTAAGTATACACTTAAAGAATATTTTAAGTTTTTGTGTATACCCTTGAATATTTCTCCTCAAAAATGAACCATTTTCTGAAGTCTTAACAATGGAAACAAATTGTCAAATCTAGAATGTTTGACGTGAATTACTCATTAGATAGTTAATATATCAAATTCATATTGGAAAGAAATATAAGAAAC
The DNA here is from genome assembly GCA_958496175.1 of Sisyra terminalis. NCBI lineage: Eukaryota > Metazoa > Arthropoda > Insecta > Neuroptera > Sisyridae > Sisyra > Sisyra terminalis. The sequence goes on from OY292276.1 coordinate 37,769,291, forward strand.
GAAACTAAATAATTAAACAGATAAACAGAATGGAGTTACCTAAGTTATCTATTTCTTAAAACAAATTTTTAAACATTATTAAAGTTTGTTTTCACTCATATTAATATACATAAAAATATTTTAAAACTTTAGTTTACCCCTCAATTGAGTTATTTGAGTTGTTATACTTTAAAATTCATTTTACAACCACTTTTGAAACTATTTAATTTTTGAATGGATTCCTAATATTGATCATAAAAAACATATCTAATCAAAGACTACAATATGATACATTACTTAAGAAAATAATTATTTTATCTCAAATATATAGCTGTCAAGCTATATTAAAGTTAGCCCATATTAAAAGTTAATAGTAATCAAATTTCTTAAATTTTTTCTTTTAAACAGCAACTGTTAGAAATACACAAAATGTGAATTTTTTTTAAAAAATACTGTATTATTGAAAAAAAAGCATTTCTTAATTCTTTTACATTATCAATATTGAATCAGAAATATTTCTGTTGCCATTAAAAAGCCATGGATCTTATTACACTATCACAATTTTTCTAGTGTTGAATATTAACATGTAGATTTTTGATGCGTTGAATTTCAAATCCAGTGCTTGCCATACTTTTATATAAAAGACCATAAGCACATTTTTTTTATCGATAAAGGACATAAAGGATATTATTAGTAGTAAGTAGTGAGGAAACATAATTTGTTGGCTATGAATAACTTTTATTTTGACAGAATTTTTTTTTTAAATTTAATGAGCCAATGAGGGTTCCTAAACAATAGGTAAGTGTGCTTATGAGTCTTTTGTGACGTCACAGTACACATCAAAATGCGTATTAAAACCGAGATATAAACAGATAATTGAGCTGTTACCATAGAAACAGTAATAATTTACACGATTTTTGACATTTTTTACAAGTTTTTGCCATGGAAAACATTTTTATATCCAACAAATTACTAATCATTTTTTTCTTAAGAATAGAGGTTGCATAGATTGTAAATATTTTAAATCATTAACATAATGTTTTTAACGACTTAAACAATCTTTTCCTTGGTGTTAAAGTACATTTGTCATTCATGGAAATTTGAAGTTTCGTATTGTGACATCACTTTAATGCCGGGCTAATAGGAGCTCACTGTAGGCATTTTAAAATTAACGATTTTTTTTTAATTTTAAAAAGAATAATTCTTAAATTGTATCAAGTAAAGTTAAAAATTAACTGCAACATTACGTTTTGAAATTAGTTTAGAACATTTTTAAAACATATAATATTATTTTCAAATCATGAACATTAAGTCTATCGCCTTAAAAATTGTTTACTATGGATTTTTTGCGACTGTAGGGAACTATGAATTCATAGCTTGGGAAGGGTTTTATAATGCCAGTTCGAATACACTTATTAGATTACAAAACTAGATAGAAGGAATAGAAATAGCAAAATTACGGAAATACAATTCTTGGCAGTAGAGATTTTATCATACTGGAATCCTTAATATAGCATTATACGGATTGAATACGTAGGAAAATTTAGAGCGAGAACCTTATTCTTCCAAAAATCTACAAAAGCATAGAGCTTAAAAGTTCTAGATTTGCATCAAAGAAATATTTTAATATGTTACCAAATTATCAAATTGGCAATGCCAAACATTTTTTTTAAAATTTTTTTAAATTTTAGTCTTTAGTAATAATAAGTAAGTTAGGCCTATGTATAGATGTGCTAACAAATCTCTGTTAACTATATGAACGTTTTGTTGGAAGACTAGATAATATGCATATTTAATATCTTTTATGTATTATCATATGTAATTTGTCCTAGTAATAATAAAATAAAAAATACACCATTTAAAACAGAACATACTAATTTTTTTACTAGAGTTTGAATCAAGTTTTCATAATATTTTATACATGATATACAGCAATTTTATTTCATCAGTTTTTTGAAGTTACGCTTCAAAGGCATTAAATATTTATTAAACAGTATTGAAGAAAAAACAAAAAATATAAATTTATTTTTGTCACAACACATAAACGTTTTTGCCGAGGAAAAACAGAACTTTAATTAAAGTAAACTTTCTTTTAAATCAAGTTAAGTTTCGATTAAACTTAAGTAATTTAACATTTTCTTGTTTCAATTTGTTTTCGAATATGTTCTCCGGTCAAATCTAATATTTTATGAGGAAACTTTAATCCAAATAGAAGCGACGAAGTCATCTAAACACCCATACACAACCTCTATCTATAGGCCATTAGACAACTTAATTATTTCTGCAGAGTTTATCATCCTCAGACAGATTGGTTATCAAGCTAGAGTACCAGGGATGAAAGCAAACGACAAACGTTTTACTTTGCTTATTTCCTCTGGCGTGGATAGGACAAGTTTTTGATATTGCCTTCAAGGACATGAGCGGAAGGAATGCGCTAGACGCCAATATTTTATAGCGGAAATTATTTGTGGCTACCTGACATGTGAAAATAAATATATAGGATGGCTTTCCATTAATTTTCTAATCTCATTTACAGTTTCGATGTCAAATGAAACACATTTTCGAAGGGATGATTAGAATTGAAAATATACACTCACCTTATGAACAAATCAATGTTGGAAATGTTGTCAATCTGCAACGGAGAAGCCTTTGAGGCTTTTTGATTCTAAAAAGAAAAAAAACGAACAAAATTAGGTCAATTTTTATTGAATTTAAAATAGTTCAAACCTTTTTTATGTATTTTACTATAGCTGCCATTCACGTAAGTTTTACATTAACTGAGCGTGGTTCAGGTGATTGAATAATTGAACATTATTTACCCGGAGATTAGATAAGACAAGGAATAACCATGTGAAACGAGTGGGGAAGATTTCGTTCCAAATATTAATCGAAATATTACGATGAAATTGAAAAGGTTACAATTATCCAAAAATGCAACACCTGGGTCGGTTAAATAGTAAGTAATTGCCGTTGAACCTCAACATTTTCGTGGCAATCATGCAAAATTTTTCTTAACATTATGGCCGGCCAAATTGTCAGAAAGATCAAAAGCACGCAAGGCCTTATAAAATCGTTTTTAATAGGTGTGTGGTTTCCGTTTTTTATAATTATGAAAAGGCGTAGTAGGTAAAAGCCCTGTGAAGAAAAAAACATTTACAATAGCGAGAAAAGTTAACGAAATGTGACTCAGGTGTGAGGCATAGATGGCGTTTTATTCATGCGAATGTTTTCCTTCACTTATCTTGAACAATAAATGCATATGGCCACGTGTAAATTGAATGTGACGAGAATGAAAACTGTCACTAAACACACTTTAGATCCTTTATCGCCACCAAGATGGTATCATTAAATATGGATTCGATCAATGCACCAAAGCGACAAGCGAGAGCTTCCTACGGCTACAAATAATATTCTCTTTGTCTCGCATAATTGTCCTCCCTTAATATTGTAATATTCTTTATAATTTTCTCTCCCATGCGTCTAAAGGCTTCGCATTATAAAAAGGATCTCTACCGTGTTAAAGCGACAAAAAAAAACCTTCTTTAAGTTTCTCAGAGTTTTCTTTTAACATTATTTTAAATAATAAAGACATTTTAAACGGTTTGTGAATAAAATGTAGAAACAAACTTGCGGTCGTGTTTGCTGATAAGTGAAACAGAAAAAATTATTGTGTTCGATTTTCGATTGGCGCACAATAAACACAAGTTTCGTTTATCGCTGATAAAATCCACACACCTGTAAAGCCTTTTTATTCGCATTGTTACTAAACTTAATTGGGAAAGGATAAGAGAAGACCAATACTTACTTTTGTCCCACTACATATCTACAACTTTGTCTTTATTATTTATTCTACCAGTGGCGTACACTCATAAATGGCTTCAGTGGCATCTTTTGTTTCATTGCAATTTAGAAGCTAAAGAAAACAGATAAGAGTTTATAATATGCTAATCGTGCATCTTATAAAAACTATAATTTCTTAGATGATTTGGAACTTCTTCATGATGAAGCAATAAAAATCTTTGACACTCATGATTTATTAAAAGTAAAGAATTGATTACCATATTTGTACTTTTTATTAGGTATATAACGTTAATATCATATCTTCTTTGAATGCTCACATTGTAAACTTGCTAATAATAATATAATCTCGATACTAACAATAACCTAAGTTGGCTGAAAATACTTTTTCTTCTTCTTTATTTTAAGTCAGCAACAAAAACCATTTTAATTTCATAAACAACTATAGAATATTATAAAAATCTAGTCAATTTGCATTTAATTTCAAAATATCGTCGTGTTTGGATTCCATAAGCAAGTAGAATTAGTACTCACGCAAATTTCAGTGAAAATTCTATCATATACGTACAATTAATTCCGATCTTAAATTGGTCTTCAATTATTATATTTTCGTGAATTATCGAGAATCTTCAATAATTTAAATAGTCAATACTGTTATTTTTTTATTATATTGTTCTTTATGATCGCTTCAAGAAGCATTAATAAACTACAAAACGTTGCGAAAAATAAAAAAGCAGTGTTATAAATTGTTTAAATTGTAGAAAATCTACAAATATCCATGATAATTGAATATCAATATTATAATATTAATCTACTTATAGTAATACATTTTTAATTGGATGCTGTAGTAGTTACATAAGTCGAAATAAGTAAGCCTTACTTGTGCAATGTGAAAAGCTTAATATAGGAAGGCAACATTTTCGACAAAATGTTGTGCTTGTATGGATAATCCAGTTGTTGAATCGAATGATAATAAATAAAAACTAGTCGAAAATATTTGTTAATGCTTTTAAAATTATATTAATTGGAATAAGGAGAAGAAGCCATTCGCCAATAAACAAACAAAAATTAAGATGTAGTTAACGCCAAAAGAACCAAAACCGGGGATTATAGACTGTGAAGTTTATCATAACTTTGAAATGATTTTGTCAGTATGACGATTTGGGTAAGTAAAAGTCTTACTTTTTCGTGAATTATAGGTATCAAGCTTTAATACTAAATGAAACTAAAAAATAAATTTTAAAATTGAGGAGTTGATTCTATAACGATATACTCTACTAATTCGTAACAACAAGATGGATAACTATTAAAAATTGTTTAAAATAAATTTAAAAAATAAATAATTGCAATCTAAAAAACCGCTGATATTACATTTTTCATCGGTTGTTATGTGTAGATTTATGAAAAAAAATAGTGAACGAACCCCACGCTTTTTTACAATAAAATTATTTAACACCTCATTATTTGACGTGGTGAGTAATGCTCCTTTTACTGTTTTCTTCCGATCTGACACCTTCGGATTATTAATGGTTCCGGTCTCAAAAAAATAATATTTAGACGGCAAAACCATAACGTCTAGTAGGTTAAAAATTATCAAAGTAGTTTTTTATCTCAAAGAACAAAAATTTCATAAGCGTGATGGCAGAAGGCATTGGACTTAATTGTACAAAATATAGCTCAATAAAATAATCATACACTATGATAAAATTGTTTTTTATTTTCTCGAAAAAAAGAAGGTTTTTAAAACAACCTTATATAAATTATTTTCTCATAGTATAAAATAGTTCGACTTTTAGAAAAGTATCCTGACGACATTTACGAAATAACAACTGTACCAGTTCTCTTGTGGATAGTATGTATTTAATTACTAGATAACGATTTTTTTTTATTCTGAGAATTTGAGTTAAGACAAAAAAGAAAACAATAAAATTATTATACATTATTAAATTGCCAATGGTTCTCAATGCGTGTGCAAATTTTCAAATCAATCAGAAGTTTCGAAATTGATAAAACTGGTGTTCAAAGATTCCTTAACATAGTTACAAGTGAAGCTACTAAAAGCGTGATAAAAAAGTTATATTATGGTTTATACCATAAAATACAGGAAAAAAAACAATCTCAAATAATCAAAAGTTAGTTTTTTTAGTAATAATAATTTTCTAGCAAAGGTACTAGTGGCCAAGTAGTGTAGTATTCAAGGTGGCCGCTCTGGTAGGTGTTAGATTTAAACCTCATATCGAGGAATTTTTCGATATTTCTCCATTTACGGATTTTTATTATCCTTAGAGTCACTGAACACTTTGGTAGTTATAAAACGACGGTAGATAATACCAAAAAAATATAAATTTTCGAAAAGTATAAATTATATTATATTTTCGAGGAAAGATATGACAAGCATTCTATCTATCATTATGGGTTTAATACATCAAAGAAAACTTGGCAATATCAATCACATAAATAAGAATTTTATACTTGCATAATTAATTATTGTTATTTAGAAATTTGGACACCAATATACTTAATACTTTACAATCTGGTAACGTCTCATTTTCTATTTTGGTATTAATTCAATTCTCAAATATATTAACCGCTTCACTATTAATCATCAATTCATTATTTCCTATTTCATTATAATCGATTTAATCGTAAATTTATTTAAAACGAAGTAGAGAATTAGACGTTGCCAAATTGTACCGATATAAGGTAAACCTGTGCCGAAATATGAAAATTTTTCTAAAAAATTGTTTTTTTTTTATAGTTTTCGACTTTTTCAATATATATATATATATAAAATATATATATATATATATATATAGGGTCATATAAAAATTTTAAAGCTTTCAATATTTATCAAGTATATTAATTATATGGTTCAACGTGCAGTACCATGCAATAGGGTTACTTTGATGAAAACTTAAATTTTTGGGCATTTTTGGACGTAACCGTAGACTTTGGTTTTTTTGGTATCAGCACTAAATGCCACTTTATGTTATTGCCCAAGTGCATGAGAGTCAATATCGAAGATTTTCTTAAGTATCAAAGAGATAACTTTTTCAATGGCTCGAATAACTTGATTCATTCAAAGTAATCCCACAAACAGCTTACATTGACCATTCACTTTTAAACTTTTCTTCACCTTATTTTTCAATTACAAAAATTAAATTTATTTTATTGAAGTATTGTATCGATAAATTTATTGTGTTATTGCAAATACTGCTGTTTGGACTTCAAAATTGATCAATAACAATGACCAATTCTACGTTACTACTTATTGGTAGAGTAGAAACCACTTGGATGATACACAGTACAATTTCCTTAACAATTTCAAATTCATATCGTTTAATCAAATGAAGCTATGTACGAGTTATTCCAAATTATGAGTTCCAAAAACATAATTTATGTAAATGATATTTTTATTTTTTTCCTCCAATTACCTATCCTTAACTAAAAAGGACAAAAAAGCTTTTTGATCAAAGATATTTTTTTAAGGACGAACAGTGGTTTTGTTTACAGAAAAATTAAATAGAAAACTAATATTAATTGGTTTTGTTTTTTTTTTTAATTTTACTTTTTACTAAAAATGTTGTTAACCGCAAATAAAATGTAGTATAGGTAGTTTAGCTAGATAAGATGCAGTGTAGAAATATTCGAAGTATATCTATCTTCAGAAATAAGAAAATATGATATTTGAAAATAGAATAAGAAGTCATAAATATGTAGTTTTCAAATAATAGTTAAAGGTAATTTAATGTATTTTATATGCTGCACAGAATTGCTTCCTCATAATGAAAGTCTCGTACGCCACTGATTTCCATAAGAAATCTTAGGTATATATTCAGTTTTTGATACTTCAACATTGTTAACAGATAAGAAATACAAGACGAAAAATGTTAGGTATTTTTTACCAAATAAACCAATCGATCATTTGAATCTGTTTAAAACTTGAAGTAGTTGTTTTATAATTAATATTTCTCAGGCTTAATAAGAACTAATCGATTGATCGATTACCTTTCTAAGACAAAATATCTAAACCGTCTTCAACTATCAAATAGATCAAAATTATTCTCTGAAGAGTTCATTTTTGATTTAAAACAATAGCGTTTCGATATGGAATATAAAATTTAAATAATAAAATACGCATGGATGTCTTGCGGTTAGAAGACAGACCGGTTTGAAATGAACAATTTTTATAGACATTAGTATTCGATCGAATCGAAAATGAAGTAGCACTTATTCGAAGAGCCTAAATTTGGATCCAAATCTTTGGCTTTTATGATAAAATCACATCGCTGAAAATTAATTAAGAGAATTGTGCTTACAAGCTGGTTTCTAAATATTCGATTGATACGGCAACAATGAGGCACTACGAGTGTATGATCTCGGATTACTAATGCAGAGCCGACTATGCGATGGCATTTTATTTCGAAGACGATTTATTTTCTGCTTTACTTTTTCGATGTTTTTATAAAGTTGCCGCCGTTTATCATCTGGCTCAGTCTTAGCGAGAAATAAAATTGTTTTCACGTATTTGTATTAATCAATAATTTTAGTTGATAATCCTGACACGATAATCCGTAACAAGGAGAAGAAGATCAAGTTAGACCGGAACAGTTATATTATTGGATTGCAGTAGAATCGCCAGGTCGTGACCAGAATGCACCAGTGCAAAAGGTCCGGAGGCGATCTGGGCCTTCTCTATCTCAACACTACAATTTACTAACACACCTACTAAAGATTCAATTTTCCAAATGAAATCAATTAACTTTTTCCAATTCCCTTATATTTTATTCATTTTTTCTTATACTGAGGGAACTAAATAGTATTTTTTTACTTATTTTACAATAAGTCCGGGACTGGTGACATGGTTGTCGCCTGTTTGCTGCCCTATACGGAGTTCTTTCTGTTTATTCATCAGATCTATCGTTTTTAATTGGCTACCTGTTATGTAATAATTGTTCATTATTTCAGTCAAGAAAATGATTGTTGTACCTTTAATGATTGATTGTTTAGAAAACTTCATCTTCTGATGCAAACCTCGTTTTTCTCTGACGACCTGTCACGTATCATTGTCATTAAATTAAAACGGATGACACAAACATATTCAGTTAATATTTAGCGATAAAATCATATTAACACTTTGAAAATCTATATCAACAACCAATAACAATAGCAGTCGATAAAAAATCAATTTCTTCAAGTATAACATTTAATCATCTTAAAATATATCGATTCTACAGTATGAAAAGAAATCAACTTTCTCTAAAATTAAAGTCAATTCGTACTATTTTATTTATTAACATGAAATGTTTTCCACTCAATGTCAATATTTTTTCACCATATATATATATATATAAAAACGGAAGAATCAGTGTCTATTATCAGGACTGCAAAGTAAGAGAATCTTTTGTGAAAATAAAATTTTAATATTACTTTAAATATGATTTATTAATAAAAACCAAATTAAATTGAACATTTACTTAACAAAACAATTTTATTAAATGATTTTGATATTAATAATATTAGCGGAAAAATGGTTTCTTGATGGAACAAAACCTGCACTCTCACACATCTTATAGTTTTTGGGGGCCTTTCTTTCGAGCTGTACCAGTCTCAATTTTGAACTAACTAATTGTTGTCATTGGTTTCAACTGTCATTTCGTTTTCTTTCAATTGCCAATTTTTACCCTTAGTTAGTTTTGTCAGTGTTGGTCTGCAAATATTTTCCAGAATCTTACTAGTTTTCAAATTATAGATTAAATTGGTGGCTCATGTCTTTTTAAGCGACATTAATATCTAGCGACATCACATTTTCTACTTTGTTTTTTATTTAATTCGCTATTTCTTTGTTGGTTCAATTCCAATATCGTATGATTTGCTCGTTTGTTGATAAATTTTCATTATAGCCTGAGTTATTCGCAAATCAAATTGAAAACATAGGAGAAAATGCAATGTCGGTAGATATTGTAGCGCTTAAAGAGACCTGAGCCAAATTGGCTATTTCTAGGTATTGTATACATACTGCATAGTATGTACAATATTATACCAATTGCCTACTCATAAAAATTTGTATCTTACAAATATGAATTAACTGTTTAACAATACTGTACTTGTTCGAAAAATAGTTATCGAAAATATTTACTATATAGAAGTGGATTTTAGTCATAAGCTATCATGTATAGATATGAATAAACAGTCAATTGTATATAGATACAGTTTGATTAAATAGGTAGTTTCGTATATCTACAGCATATAAAAATAGCGATGGAGTAAAATTTAAATTAATACTATAGTAACTGTTTAATTATATTACCCATTTATGTTTATGTGTTGAAACTGATTTCAAATTCAAATATAAGGAAACATAAAGGTATGTAATGTATTATTCGGCTTTCCTTGCATTATTTCAAATTTTGCTTTGAATAATTTCAAAAAAATACCTTTCTTTTAAATGTTTTTAACTTATTGTGTATTAATATGGACATGGTTCAAACTATAAAAGTTGAAAATGTTAAGTTCGACGATATCGATGTTTTAAATTTAAAATAACCACTGACGATGCCTGTTATCTCTTCCTGGCATTTTTTAACTTCTTCGTCGATCATTTCAGTTGGATTCTTCTACCGAATAACAAAAAACCTGTGCTAGTGATCAACTCGATCGACTTCATTGCGTTTTTTAGTACTATGCAAATCGTTCCCAAAATTCGGTCAACTTTTCCCGCTTGAAATTTGTCGCAAAGCGTTTGCGGGCAACTTCCTACTGTAGCGTCACGGTGTCATATTTTATTAAAAATTCAGTCTGATTATCTTATATATAAATTGACTATCTTGCCGTCCGTGGGTTCAGTGCTATGCGCATGCGCTCTGTTATCCCCACTTACGCATTCAAAATGTTGGTAGGGTTAAGTTGATACAGCGCACGGCATTTAAATATGCCTATTTGCTCAAACCGGCTATTTACCAAATTTGTTATTATTTTTGTATTTTTTTCATAACAACTATTTACGTTTGTCAAAATATTATTACTCAAGCACATTAAATAATTATTTACGCACCCGATGGTACATTTTTTTATGAATTTAAATTTATATTATTTGTAATAAAAGCGCGACAAATAGTTAGCCAGTTGTAAATATTCGCTTTTAACGGACTTTGATTGATTATTGATAATTTCGATTGTTTATTAAACGTTATCCCTTACAAACTTTGCTACCGTTTTTCACTCTTTTAGGGGAGAAATTTTCAAAAACCCTTTCTTATTATATATGTGCATCGTATAAGGAAAACACTTTCCAAATTTCATCGACACAAATGTGCACTTATATTTGAAAATACAATGTAAAACGAAAAAAAAATAATGACCTTTATTTTTTAACATGACCGTTAACATGACTAAATAGCTATTCGATTTCGCATATTTGGATGTTATACATACAAAATTGTTGGAAATAGGTGAAAAGCGTGGAAGTAAATTCGAATATATTTTTTTTCAATAACAATAATTGATTTTCAAGTTGTTCTAAATACCGAAAAAAAGTTAGTATGGAAGATTTTATATTTGCATTGACAGTGAAATATATGGCAAAAAATTGCTACCTTAATGCTTTTCAGCCGAATATATAATTACTGCAGATCACAACCATTGGTTCATAAAAATAAATTTTAAAAAGTTTGATTGTTGAAAAACGAACCAATATTTAAAATCGCCTATTTGGTATAAGTACTACATAAGTATTAAACTTTCATACTAATTTAGTGAAATGACGTTATTTAAAAAGTTGTTATTAAAATGGTATTAAAAAAAAAGACTTATATTTTATTTCTTAATATAATTTAGGGAAACTTTTTTTTATATTAACAACACTTTGATTATTAAATTTAAAATTTCGCTTGTTGATAAACTCTACATTATCTCATTAAACATTTTATTAAGATAGAACCTTTAGTTGCGAATGCAACGGGCAACTACTAGTTTTTTTTCATAAAGTCGCTAAAGAAGAATAACTTCAAAAAATGATTGTCGGTCAAAAAGCATATACGATTATATACTTTACGAAGTCATTTTGAGACAATTTGCCAAATAAAAGTAAAATTGGTCATAACACAAAAGTGGAGAAAATTTACGATTTGAATATGATATTAGCCACTCGGACACAGATGCACTAAAGTGAAGACAATCAAAAGAAACAACTCTCAACGGAGATTCATTCTATGTGAAACCTGGCGGTCAATGAATATCAAAGCGAGGGGGTCACATCTGTCCTATTTATGTGGAAGACATTGGTTTGTCACTGTACAGTGTACAAGCCCAACACTCTCCTCATAAACATTTCACACGTTCACGAAAATCAAACTGCAGAAATCGTCCATTTCACGTTCTGTGTTCACTTCTGTGTTCCATTCTCTTTTCATCACTAATTTACAGTTCGATTACAAAATTACAGCGTGTCCTCAAGTCGTAATTTCCACGGAAATAGCAGACAACGCGAAAACGGTATTAGGGGGAACCACAGCGTGCATATTAATCTCAATTATTTATATTTATTTTTTACTCGTTCCCCTGCAAGTTGTAAATCAAACAATTGTTTTGATTGATACCGTAATTCATTCAGTGGTTGGTAAAATGTGTTAGGTTTAACTATGCTGATATAATGATGCATTAAGACAACAGGTGGGAAGAAAGCAAAGCCGGTCCTCAATATAGAAACTCACAAGATATAGTGAGGCTTTCTAACTGGATCTCGATGGTGCGACATCAATTGTCCTCGTGACGTGAGATATAAATTTGCAGCTACGCTATGTAAAAAACTGTTTTTAGCGCTCCATAATTTTAACACTGAAATTAATTCGATTTGATCAAGTTCGGCGAACATGCCGTGTCCGTGCTAGACAAAGAAGAAAAAAATCCAATCTAATCCAAATAAAAAATTGTTTTCGGTTATGAAATATTTTTCACACATAAGTTTTTTTTTGTCTTTATTCTTTCGGTTATCGATGAGAGAGACTTGAAATTTGCCCGCGGCTTTCCGATCCGCTGAAGATAGTCCATAGAAAGTTGGTGTAATTCATAAATTAATATGAAGTGTGTCCATTAACTCACAAATTTATTCATTGAACATTTCTAAGTTATGAGCGAGAGACACGACAGAGGACCGCGGGAGATTTGACCATTGTACGTCGTCTTGTTTTATCGCTCCGTGAATATAGAAAACTTGACACAACGATATTCATCATTTCATGAAAAATGTATATTATTGTTTAAATCTCAAGATAGATCAGATACCAACGCATGTATGTACATATCCTCCTATCTTGTCTTTGACAATATCAACAACAGAGAGGAGAGAAGAATTTTTTTCAAAATGTAAATCATGTGGACGATCAATGCCCGACGATACAATCTAACGGTTTAAATTGGATCTAAAAATCATAAAGCATATGATGAAAAAGACAGAAGGAATGTAAAATATTTTAAATCAATCCTTATGGTTTTATGGGGCGAATATATCCCCCCGAGTGTGCATTCGAAGAAATATTTCACGCATAAAAGTCCAACGCTGGTTTATACGTCCGATTTTCTGCACATTTTCAATGTTTCCAACTCTTGCTGTGCAACTAATTACAACACGAAGATCACCAGCAAAAGGACCTCCCACTAAGGCCTCGACAATAAACAGAACACTGATATTGTTGCAATTCAATGTATTCCCCAATGCTTTTATTGCAACTAAAAAGCACGAATAAAATTTCAAAAAAAAAATCATTAACAAAATTAATTAACTAATTTTTTCCTTCTATTACCTACAGCATTTAAATTAAACAGGTAAAAAAAACGTGATGAAATCATATGAGATGGATTCAAAATTCGACCCTCTAACGAGACAATGATAAATGACTATTTGAACGTTTGTCCAACAAAAAATTAATGATGTTTTTACAATATCCAATGATTGTAATTCAATTACATGGGATTCGACTACTGGAATTGAGCGTCCAGAAGTTCTTTCGAGTCAGTGTTCTGTCGTCATTTCATTGTGATTAAAAATATATTAACGTGAGCGCCGTAGGCCACTGTTTACTGGTCACTGTTTACTGTTTTATTAAAGCCGCACATAAGTCATACAACAGAATAAATATAAAAAAAATATAGTGCCGTGAGGAGGATTTTTTCTTGCATGTTTTAATCCATTTTTTTTTAATTAAAAGAGCTATTATTTTCTTAAGTCGAGAATTGTTATAGTGAATTGGGTGTTGTATTTGATGTGTAGATGGAAAAAATATTGTTTCATAACTAACGATGTGCATAAAAATCGTTTCCCTTATGGTCCATATCTAATTTGACAGGGAATAGAATCATGAGGTTGGAATCAGCGGGGCTTCAGACGGGAATTTCTGCATTGCAATCAATTGTCAAGAAGTAATTTCACACAAGAACATAATTCAAAAATTTTACAGAGCCGTAATTAAAATAAAGTAAAATCTTTTCACATCAAAACACTTAACAATAAAACAATTGAAAGACCAATTTTATCTAATTTTAAATTAATCACTATTTTAAGGAGGTACAAAATTTGGTAATCCCATATGTAAATTAAATAAATATATTAATAGTTTAAGTCATTTTCTTGTTAACATCTTTGGCCAATTGGCCATTTAAATAGGTACGTGTTATCTAAACGTCACATTTCTTGAAGGGATCTTCCTTCTTTGCCTGGAGATTGACCAGTAAGGTTGAGCAGGGGGGCAAGTAACTTGCAGCTATCTTTGGGTGGTAGTATAGGATACGATTTTAATTTTCATGGATCTCAATGCTACGTAGGTGGGCGGCAAAATATAGCCACGAGACGTCAAAGATTTTAAAATTCAAGTCGAATATAATACATTTTGGGTGAACTGACGTTCATTTGGTATCCATTCACCAAGTGTAAATTTATCAAGAGCTTAAGTATCTTCGGATTTTTTAAACAACGAATCATATCAGTGAAATTTGGGTGACTGTTGTTTTTCTGCATTGATGTTAAATTAAAAGTTGATATGCATTAAGTGCAGTAACTTAACTTATAGCTTAGTTATTATAAAAGCTTCAGATCTTTTTTCTGTGATGGCTTTTTGCAAGAATTTGCAAGTTATTTCTGTATTTTCAAAGAAAATCACAAATTTTGACTTTGATTCATAAAGATATCTGAATCAAAGTTAACTTCTATTTAATTGTGCCGAATCCAGAATAATGCAATGTAAAACTTTTGCAGGTTTATAGGAGGGTTTATGGACGTGTTATGTGTAATAAATTTTCTGTTCCCAAGATCAAAATTTACTAATGTTTAAGCTATTATTAAGTGGGTTCAAATCTATGAAAATTAAAAAAATACTACAATTAAGTAAAATATTTGTTTTTAAAAATATTTGTTATTCATAAGTTAACATTTTTGTCAGTTTTACCTTACTTATGAAACTTAAATCCTATTTATGTAACCTATTTTACTACACAAAAAATAAAAATTTGATGAAAAGTAACTATTATTTTTTTTTAAATTTATGCTAGAAAAAGTAAAACCATAGTATAAAGAAGTATAAAAGAAATTAGAAGAAGTTTTACATTTAATCAAATTATATCCAAATCTATCACGTTTTGTCTCTTAATTATTTCAAAAGCTTAAAGTTATTTTAGTCGTTAGATTTACCTATACTGAAATTGTATAGCTTTATAAAATGATTGCCAATACAACTGATAAAAACGTTCATCACTAGAAACAGAAGTACCATGGGTTATACATACATGAGTATAAGTAATATCGAGGCACTATTATATGATGTACTTAGACATATTACTAAAATTTAAATAACTGAAACATAAATACTACCCGATACCGATTAGCGAACAAAATCTTAAAGTTTGAATTTTCCGAAATTATCTTTCGCCAATTGATGACAAATCGTTTGTAGAGGTTTCCACACTTGTGTAAAAATTTTCTCTGACTTATCAAAAATACGTAATGTACTGTTTCACAATATCAACTTTAAATTTTTTATGTGAAAAATTGAATTTCACAAACGATAATGATGAAGATGACAAAAGGGTATAGAATGCTCTTTCGCTTTTTAGTAGATTGCAAAAGTTAGCTCAAGAACAATTTAAGAGAATTTCTTTTATAATTCCTTGTTGTCTTCAATTTTTTGGAAAAAAAGGATGGTTCTATTCATTTTGCATTGATTTTTTTCTTGTTTCATTACGTTACTATATTAATAAAATTTTCCTACCTTTTCGTTTTTATATGCCACTTAAAACCGTTTTTTTTAAACTTTAACTATATCAGTGGCTAGCTAATTCAATTTTCATAAATAATCAACGACCACTAAACTATTTTGCAACAAACGAAACGGATTCATTCATAAACGATAGCCAATCGATAGATCGATAGGTAAAAGTAAATTTCGAAAAAAAATCATCTATAAAATCTTTAAAATCTATAAAATTTACTGGCTAATCTGTTTTGTATCAGTAATAATCCTTCGTGCTGTATATATTATCAATGTTATTATTTTAAGCGAATCGTAGGAAAAACATTAAAAATAGTTTTATCAACGTCTTCAGTTGACAACTTTGGCTGTTTTTGTCAAGGTCGTAGGTAATTGAGCGATAATTTTTTTTTCTTTAAATAATACAATTTCCATTTTTTGTGAATAAAAACGTGATTATCATAACTTGTTAGAATAAAACTAATTTTTAAGAAGCCATGGTCGCCGCCAGAAATATTTCTAGAAACGAACAATTACTACAATTGGAGTTTTTATAAGATAGTCAAATATGTAATTAACATTAATATATACTTACTACTTATTTTAAATTTAAAGAAACGACTTTTTATAATTGTGACTCCAATATACACCTGTTTTTTTTATTTAAATTACAAATAATTAAAACAACAATTTTGTCCACTGGTGGCCGAGTGGTCTAGGTGATCACTCTAAAACCGTTAGCTAGTGTTTTCGATCCTCGTATCGAGCAAATTTTCGATATTTCTCGATAACGGAATTTATTAACCCTAGAGTCGCTAAAAGACCTTAATAGTTATAAGGTGGCGATAAGATAACAACTAAAAAAAATAATATCAATTTCCGAAATACCAAACTTTCAGTAAGCCACCCTCTACTTAGTGAAATAAGTAAGGTTATCTGTTTTTATTAATTTTTTCATAAAATTTTATACTTCATAACCAATCATTTCAATGATATTAATGATGGATGACAATTAATGATCAAAAAATGATGGATGACACTTTCATAAGGGTTCAACATTTTTTTTCTTCTCCTGCTGTTACTTAAAATTTGTCTCGCATAATGAATGACTCCTTAAGATTAAAATTAAAAATCTATAAGCTGAATTTGGAGTTTTTGAAAAAAATATTTTATATGTACGAAAAATGTTTCATAAATTAATAAGTGAAACATAAGATATAGTAATAATCTACGCTATATATTAAATACGTGAATATACCAACCGTACAGATTATAGGTGTATCATATAATATATGTAAAGATGTTACTTTAGTATCTGGGTATAAAATTTAACATTTTCCTATACTTTTAAAGCCTATCCTGATTTCTTCCCTACAAGACATTTCAACATTTACTCTTACAAGATAAATATGAGGAAAAAAATAAAAGACATTTTGACGTATGTTGACACCAATGCTGAACATCCAACGGTACTTTCCGAAAGAAAAAAATCCTCTCTCCTCGTTATTTTCTCAAGTTTCAAGTTGATCATTTTTTTTTAATTTTTATTTTGTTATTTTTTTTAAATAGCTTGTCAGATAAAATTTTGTTTAAAAAATATATCTTAGCAACGAGACGAGACGTCTAAGAGAGAGCGTAACACAAGAAAAATGATCCATCTTTCCTCCACACACCGTACGTATGTACAAAAGATGGATCGATAGATCTATGAATCTTCCGAGCGTGTTTTGGCACTTGTTTGTTTTATCGGTGCCCAGTTGGAGGAAGACTAGCTGACGGCATTAACCTCATATTCTTCAGGTGAGAAAGGTTGAATTCGTCGTAACCACAAGGTTATCTACCGTCGACCATCACCATCATCACTCGGAAGTGTCTATTGGGGCTGCTGGACAACCTGCACTGGACCAACGACATCGTCATGTTACAATACAATTGACATAAGGCAGATGAGAATTTTTTCTTTTTCTCCTAACGTAATGGCCGATTAAGCAACAGTAACGACGAGAACGATAACAACAACAACAGCTAGGAATGTGCATCATATAAAACGCTGAATCCATTAATCCGTCTTGTTGGAAATCGAACGAACCAAGTCCGGAGCCGAAGACATAGAATCAACTCAGCAGCCGTAAACATTAATAGAAAGAAACGGAAAAAATCGAGAAATATATTCGTGCATATAAATACTACACCTGACGACCAAGTCGACAACTAGTTTTTTTCTTATTTTAAAAATAAAAATCTTTTTTTTTATTATTCTCAAATACACCTGTATATCAGTGAAGCTGGTACCCAAAAAATCGTCACAGCCCGTAAAAGTGAATGCTATTAGAAGGTCAATGACCATCGTTCTTTATATTATTAATACATGTTTATTAACAAAAATTACACAATTTCAAAACTTGCGTTCAAATCTGTATTAAATATTACCTATTGGAATAGAAATTCTTGCCTCATTTGAAAAAGAAAAACAGAAAAATAATCAACCATTTCAATTATTAGAAAAACCAACAGAGAAATAATGACCGATTGATTATTACGGCCACAATGGAAAAGATTCAAAGCGGCATTTATCACCATTTACGCAAGAATTATTTTTAGAAATCGATTATATTTTTATAGAAATTTGAATTTTTAAAATGAACGGTCCCGCACATAAATTTTCTAAATGGATGATTAAAACAAAAAAAAAAAAACTAGATAAAAAATCATTCATAAAAACATTTATTTATAGGACGGTTGCATTTTAATTAATCTTTCGAAGAAAATGCATAGATTCGGGTTTCAATAAATAAAAAGAAATGTGAATTGAGCAGCGTACTACAGTTGTAATTAAGATACGGAAATTCGTTTAAAATGGCTTTAATGATTGTAAAAATTCATCGGCTGTCAAGTACTAACAATAAATTTAGATAATTATTAATTTATGTTGAAGATATTTGTGTATATCCACCATTAATTATATTTACATTCTATAATGATATTTTTTTCTAATCAACATTTGGAGAAAAAAAAACGTTGTAGAAAAATATATTTTTTTAAAGGTTTTATCTGAGCTTCTTATTCCATTAATTCGGTGCTTACGAAATTCTTAATTAAAACAGAGATTATAGTTTTCCATTTCAATTTTACGCATTTATTAAAAGATAAAGAAAGTAACCATTTTGTAGCTTATATGTCGGAATATAATATTTTAATTTTTTATTTTCTAATATTCATTAAGGTTCCATTGTTGGAATTTCAAGTAATTAATGTGATGGTACTAGGCTAAATTTTGTTATACCTGAACCTTGAACCTACTATATGCAGCGTTTTTAGGAATGATTGTCGGTGGCTCAAGAATAAATTTTTTTATAAGTTCTGTCCTTAATTATATATTAGATGATATTCACCCTTTAAGCTTGATTTAAAGCTTAATTTGTATATATGAATTATTCTACTTTGTTAAGCCTAGGCCCGTGAGGCCCGGGCCTAAGGCGGCACGATTTTAGGGGCAGTAAAATTTTCGAGGTGAAATAGTGTAGGAGAAATTCAAATTTAAAATTGATTTGACCTAGTTTCGCTATGAATGTATGGAACATCTTCAGAATAGTATGTAAAATATTTAATTTATTGAAACTATTTTTCAATTTATCTCACTTCTTTTTTCTATTGTTGTATCACTGGTAATTAGGGGACTTCCATTTCGAGTACATTCAGAACAAATTTAAGATCCTTATACTGATAATTTTTTAGGAGCCGTGGAATTTCTTGCTAAATTCGATCCGTTTTTGTTAGAACATTTAGTCCTATGCGAATCATTGGCAAAATATTGAATGGGACCTAGAGCGGCTTCGGATTTAAATCCGCCACCAAACGTGGTTTTCCAACGTATATGGTGGAAAGTGGTCTGGATAGCAATATTTGACGTCTGAGAAAATTTAGTGTTGATCGAAAAATAAACAACGTAAATTCGCTAATTCACTCTACGTAAATTCGTAAAATACGTAAAAACGTAAATTCGCTGTACCCATGTCTAGTGAAAAACTATTTCTCAGAAAAAAAAATAATTAAACGAAAAAAGTGAATTTTCCCAACTTTTTTTCTATATCGACTATCAAACTTTGGATAAGGAACACAGTGTACGGTTGTAGTTTTGTATTAGATCAAAGTTTAAAAAAATATTTTTTGATATGAAATTTTTATTTCAGGGTTGATAACAAACTTTTGAGAAGAAAAAGATACACTTTTTCACCAAATGTTCAGTTTGGGAGCTTATATAAACTTTTTTTTTTTGGTTTTTTTGTCAAATCACCACGTTATTGGGAAAGCTAATAGAAACCAGAGGTACTGAAGAATTAACGAGCGTCAAATATTATCGTGTAGAACTGGTTTTCATGACGTAAAGTACGAAATAGAGCTATAAAATGTCTATAGATATTAATCAACGCCATCAATTTTCACCCCTACAAAAATGTTTCCTAACGGATATTTATTAATTCATGGTTTCTAATCCTTAAGCCAGCAATAATATAACACTACAAAAAATGAAATTGTTTTTGTCTTTTTAAAATTTATTTTATGGTTTCTCTATTCATTATACTCCAAAATAAAGAAATCATAACTACATTCCATATAAAGTTTGCTTTTGAAGTAGCTTTGATAATAATACGTTTTTTGAACAATCGTAGAAACATTAAACATTTAAAGGTGGAAAAGCGAAGGTCTAGGCAATTTAAAAATACCCCGAAAATATAAAAAAGAGCTAATATTTACAAAGTGCTTATAGGTATCTTTTAGTGATAAAAAACATTCAACTGTTTTGTAGAAGGCTCAAAGAGATGAAAATGTCGTCCAGAAAGTGTGCAAACGATGCATTAAACATAATTCTGTTGGTCTACAAAGAAAAAAATCTTTTTCAGTGAAGAATTTTCAAAAATTAATTTTTATGCGTACGAATAGTTTGATAATATTAATATCTTGTTCCTGGATTTTTAGAGAAAAACAAAGTTAGAAATTACCGATACTTGAAATTTTGAATTTTTTTATTAAAACGAGAAATGGACCACTCTTACATGAAAAACCTTGCCCGAGGTGTATGGCTCTGGATTTGAAAAGTTCAACCACGCGGGAAACTAAATTTATTTTCGTCAGCCAGAAAACAGAAAAATAAATTGAAATAATAAGTTGAAAAATATCTCTAAAATACATAATATGCTACATGTTCATTTCGATAAGTTTGAAAACAATTTGGGGAAGCGTCTACTTAGAAAACCAGGAGAAAATTTTCATCAAGATATCATGGACATTGAACAACGCTTTCAAGGTGAACACAACAAAAATATGTTCGAGAACTACATTTGGGATTTGGTGAAAGAAAGTATTCTAGTAAATAAAAAAAAATAAAAGGTTTACGTTTTAACTTTATACCAAGATTTTTTTGTTAAAATATTGATCACTTGTTCTCCTAGGTACCAGTAGTGTAACGTTGTGGATGCAAGATGAGGGGGCATGGCTCCGAGCGGGTCATGGAAATGAGGCGGCATATTAACATGGATAATTTTATAAAAATGTTGTTTTCAGAATAATACAAAGAGTACTAAACAGTTAAATAATTCATAAATTTAAAGGCATTTGACTTATTACCAATTTTCTTGACTAATAATGAAAATAGGGCGCGGGAAATTTCTAGTTAGCTCTGGGTAGCAAAAACGCACGCTACGCCACTGTCGCGTACAACAGTTAACTTTTTCAGGCCATATTTGTTTTTCGTCCAGTTATCGATAAATCTAACGACATTTCATACCCTCTTATCAAAGTCAAACTTGAGTTGACCTATGTAATCAACCCTTTTTGCGACATGTCGAGAATCCGTGAAAAATTTAACCGAGTCAATTGTACTGAAAATAGTTTATAAAACTATTTTTATATTTAAAATTACAAGTACTGTTTTGTTATTTGAACTGTAAATAATAATTTGTCACTATGTCATTACAAACACGGCTTTTTTTACTACTTCTAATGGTTTTTTTCAGGAGCTTAATGTGAAAGCCCAAATATTAAAGCTTGAATCATTGCGTTACAAATATTTTGAATTTTCAATAATAATTAATTTGTTCAATAGATATATACCTCATTTGATTTTATAATACTTTTTACTGAAATGTATAAACAAATAGTAGATTGCAATTAAAATAACTTTCGTAATATCAGTTTGCAACTTTTTGCTGGCCAATTAAAATAAAAACGAAAATGATTTTATTTCACAGGCAAAATTCTGTTGTAAAATAAATAAAAACAATGTTCAAATATCAAATGATGTTTATTATATATCCATATATACACAAGGAGTACAAACAGCTGTACATTTGGTAAATGAATAATTTCAGTAACATAATTTCAATTTTAGAACAATTTTTAAAAAAGCTTTTTTGCGCCTCAATTAAAATTAGTAGTTGTGATTTGTTAAAAGCTCGGCGGTGTTAATTTAAGTATCCTTTGTTTAATTCTAATATCGGTAGCAGAAGAATAGTTTTAATTTCTTTTGTTTTAATTTTTGCTCACTTGGATATTTTTAATCAACATTAATTTGTATAGTGTGAAAAATAAGTGATTTCAATAGAGTTATAGTTTCAAAATCATTAGTCATTGATGCTAAAAAATCATTGATGCAAAATTGAGTGCACTTTCTTCACTTGTGATTTAATTTTCTCTTAACGTTGCTGAGTAATTTCTGATGCTTCATGTTTGTTGTAATCAAACAATTGAAGATATTCACCATTGATGTAAGTACGAAAAATATAATCAAAAATGTTTTATATCACACTTGTCTCTCCGTTATCAAAAACGTATTGGTATATACCTTCAATAACAAATTCAAAAATTTCTTGATAAAAAATTTAAGAACTTTAAAAATTAATCTAAAGTCCCAATAGCAATTCAATATAAGTATGGATATTTCAACACAGTAAAAAAACTTACTGTAATTTTTTTGGAGGTTTTGTAAAATTATGTAATAAACAAATATGTAACATATTGTTTTGAATCTGAATTATCCACTTTTACACCTTTAAGGTGTAAAAGTAGATTTGCTACTAATTTAATACTAATTGAATAGGTATCTTATACATTTAAATTGGCATAGAAGAAACCTGATATTGAAGCACAACTAAAGGTAATTAAAATAAAACTAAAAGATATTAAAAAGATTGGAAAAATGACTGAAATATCTATTTGGATACTATTTTACTATTTGAGGTTTTGATTTTTTTAAAGAATGAAGTCGAATATATTCGGGTTTTTTATAGTTTGCTGTAAATCTTGTACTTCTATAATCGTACTTAAAAATTGAGGTTCTTTTACTTATTTAAAATCCCTAGTCATAAAATTAGGGTTAGCTAAAATACGATTAAAAATTAGTGGTACTTTTATTAATAATACAATTGTATTAAAAAAAAGGTATTTTTTTTTAAAATTTGACATTATTTTATCCTGTTTTTATAACAGATTATCACCTAGCCATCAAACGAGCCTAGTGGTATAAGAAAATAATTTAAAATATAAAATATGCAATTAATACTGTTTTCTCGCAATTATTTAAAATTATTTAATTTAAAATCAAATATTTTATTTGATTTATATGATTTTTATTTGACAAACCAAAACTCATAATTGGAATTTTTACAATTCTCATTATATGATTACACATAAATAATAATAATATTCTTAGTTATTTATTTAATATACCTTTAGTTTTAGTGAAATGCTTTTTCCAATTAAACAAACTAAATTTTAAATTTTTGTTGTCTATTTCATAGCATTTTTATATCATACCCTTTAATTATAATTAAAACCCCGAATAACGTCACAAAACGTTCCGTATTTTCGTATATAATTCCGTTTATGTATAACAAGGACTTTGGGAGTGGCTTTCTTAAATTATTAAAAATTCATCAATCAAAACAAATGAGCTTCTTTAATTCTGGCAATCCTATTGGCTAATTGCCTCTTGCATTGAAATGTGTGTACTGTTATCGGATATAATTCAACTAAGCGCTTATCGCTTACTTCTGTGCACTTATAAGCTTATTGATAGGTATGGAAAAGTACTTTCTCGAAAACAGAGATTATCAGTGGCGTATCTACAAAGAAACAAGTGGAGGTAACAATTCCGGGCCCCCGGCTGTAGGGGGCCTCTTCGATTTCTCAAATACCATATATAAGCCTTCATTAAAAAATTAAGAAGTTATAGAAAGATTTGCCTTGCATAAAATAAGAAGAAGCTTCTTTATTTTTGTGAACCTAAAATGAGGCGCAATAACATCGTTAACGTGAAAATATTGAATACTGCTCATTGGTGCATCTACAAAATGTATTACCATTTGTTAAAAATTTTTAGTGGCCGTTGTTTTTGCCCAGGGACCATATTTGTTAACTTCTAAAACAAGGAAGATTCTTGGAATGATTGAGAAAATTTTAAGAAGTTAAGAAATTTAAAAAAAAAAAAATAATGGATATATGTAATATCTCAAGAGGCGTCAAAAATACTAGGATTGCATCGATATTATCATTAAAACGTCAAACGTTTTGAATTCCACGGTTAGTAATGGTTGGTAACATCTTTCATTTGTCGTTGATTGAAAGTATGTAAGTATGCTAAATTCTTAGCAACACTAACTATTTTATAATCTATGGTAAAATAAAATACAAAAAAATATTTCCCATCAGGAGTTTTGAATTTAAAGAAATACATATGTTTTGATTAAATAATAGGAGAAAATGATATCAATATTGTTTTATTATAATTCCTCAATCATTATTTGTATAGGGAAATAAATCTTTCTCGTTGTATTATAAACATAAAAAGCCATAAACGTGCAATTAATCCAAGTCAGAAACAATCAATTAATGCAATCAATCATTTAAATTGCAATATTTTACTTCAACTATTAAGTGAAAAATTTCCTCACCATACATTTTCTTACTCCGAAACCGCGCAAAAGAAAATAATCTATAACAAATAATTAATAAGCATTGTAAAACTTACATCATACGATAAAAGAGAAAGATAGTATGCAATAATAATAGCGGCTAACGCTTGCTAATTGGATTCAACAAATCACTTGAAATTGAAATGTTTGTTTTGCAAATATTTTCTGATTATTATTTTATGTTAAAGAGAAACGAATTGAAAAATAAACAATAAAATAAAGATAGGAAAAGCAAAGTTCATTGTAGGAAATAAGAAATTATTTATAAAGATTGGAATAATACGTTATTGTTCAATTGTAAATGATAAATAAATTCTTTGTTGAAAACCTGCTTGACGTCAAACAATCGATTTTATAGTTTTATCGTTTTATTTCACTTTTTAAACATGTAAAACCCAACAGCGTTGGAAGAAAATGGGCGAAGAGCAATTTAGTGAAATTCAAATAAAAGTTTCATTAATTTAAAAAAAATAAAAAAAATGAATCAACTTAAGTTATCGCATACTTAAGAAATTTAGTTTTAACAATTTAGGCCCTAAAAATATATTTATTACAATGTTTACAGTCGTTTTATAACGCACTAAATTGAATGCGTATATTTACATAATGAAACACCTGTTTTAACATTAATGTGATCGAATATATTACACTGTTTTTGACATTTTTGTTTGTAAGTGATGGTCATTTTCTTTTCAAGAATGAACTAGTCTAAGAATTTAAACATAATTTTTCAACAGTGAAGAAGCCAGCGGTACAGTGCGGAGCAATACATCGTTAAAATTGTTCAGTAGTAGTAGGTACTAGCAGGTTCCGAGTTTCCGTAAATCAAATAGGCCAATCAAATAGAACCAACATTTAGGATTGATTGATTATGTGGTTTGACCTGGCATATAACTAACGAAAAGATCGATCATGTTTTTTCTCGAGAAAATAATCAAATAATAGAGTTATTTAGCATAAGTGATTGCCACAATTTTCTCTTGTAGAAAAATAAAAAAAACGATTTTAAGCCCCCACGTAAAGTGATTTTCTTAAACATTTTCCACTTACCATTGTGAAAAAATTGACTAACAAGAAGCCATTCGAAAATCTCAAAAGGAAAAAATTGTTTTAAACGTTTAAGATTTTTATAACAAACCAACAATTGTAGAACCCACTTATCGTATGTACGTTAATTTATTCAAATGCTTCAATAATATTTACGATATTAAATATACAATTTTAAACCTAGTTTAATTTTTTTTTTATTTTTTATTGAGAAACATTCAAATATTATACCATATTATGCTGATGAAGCTTACCATAAGCTTTTTAGAAGTTTTCTAGCACAAAACATAATAATTAATAGACCTGTAGCTTTTAGTGAATGAAAAAACTTAAAACAGTTTTTGATAGTAGATTAGCGTAATATTAGTAGCACTTATCTAAAAATAGTTTAATTGTATTAGTTTGTCTTACAATTAACCCGAAAGTCTAAAATTTCGAAAATCACTGAATGTTAATTTTACAAATGATTTTCTGTATTCTTTTATTATTAGCTAATATCATTGCTCAAATATCATGGACCGAAAATTCCTTGTCACCAACACAGTAGGATGAACTGAAAAATCAAACGGCATCTAGCAATACCCAGAATAGTGGCGGCAAAACTAGCAAAACTGTGGAAAAGTACATTCATCCGGAAAAGCTACCTAACGCGCTGATTTTTCCAAAATAATATTTTTCCAGATACACCTGTAAAGTTGGTTCGTAAAAAACGACAAAGATTGAAGACTATGAACTATAGGTATGTACATTGTATATAAACGCAAACTAAGAGTATCATGGACGGAGTAACGAACTAATAAATTAATCTTGTAAGAATTTAACATGACGAACTTATATAAGTAGAATAAATAAAGTATATTTGTGGTACTTCGGTTATATAGCTAGGAAAACTGATGAAATGAAACTACTTATAGCTGTAGGGAAAGTGGAAGAATTTTCCCCCACGATGATCTGACCATATAAAAGGGCTGACTGGGCATCAATTACCTGAAGCAACACATTTAGCACAAGACAAGGAGACATGGAAGATATTATCACCAAAACCATAGGGTTGGAAGAACAGAGGAGAGAAAATATCTCTGACTTCGTTATTGTTACATAAAAATATGTCTATAGTATTTTAAATAGTCACAAAGAAAGTAATAGCTCTCAAAAATTCTCCAACCTCTACTTACTAGCGTCATTTCTCCCCTTGTGCCATGGAAAAATATCGTAAGAAACTTAACCGATTAATTTCCTCATAGGTGTATAACCATTGTAGTTGATCGAAGCCGAATGGCTATAAATTAATAAACATTTAAACAAATTCCCAACTATTATATGGAAATAAATATTGGTAAAGTTTTATTATTTTGAAAATATAAAAGCATCTTAACAAATCGAAACAAAACAAAAAATTTTCAGAAATTCAGAAATTTTTACGGGATGCCCGCATAAATAATTTGACTATATGATTTTATTTACAGAGTAAGTGTATACTGGAAATGATTGACATGATGTGATACGACTGTGTACGTTCCGGAATAATTTTTAGGTAAAAACTTTGATAATAATTATTAAAAAGTTCTAGAACCTTAATTGATTTTAGTCAGCTGCTCAGGTAAGATACAAAAAATATAGAAATATATAGCTTATATATTTAGTAAAAAGAACATTTTCTGACTTTTTTAACAAAGCATAACAGATAAAATCTTGTATGTGACCCAGTAGTAATTGTAGTCGTTCCAAAAGTGATCAGTATTGGATTAGGGTCTCTCAACAGCCAAATGTTAAATATTTCCTGATTTGGAGATTTTTTTAACTTTAAAATCAGTAAATACGTTGCAGTTAAAGATCGATTGCAGGATCGACGGGAAAAGAGGAACCGAAAGGAAAAGAATGTCATGGCTGCGAAACATCAGGCAATGGACAGGGATATAGTGCACAGTTCGTAAGAAACAGAGAAGCAATAGACAATTTTATCATTAACAACTTTTAGTGGATACGCATTGGAAGAAAAAGAAAAAATAGCCTTGCAGTTATAAAATGGCAATAAAAAAGGGGGTAAAATTAGATTTGGAAATCACATTTAGGAGGAAGATTTTATTTTTGATGCCGTGTAACACTTTATGACGAAAGAGTGGCAGGTGGTCTAGGACTATTTTTCGTATTGTCTCTATGCCCAGCCTCTGTGAATGATGACGATATTGCAACTTTTCTCAAACTTAACTGTAAAGTAATGTGAAAATTAATGGGAGCTTTATGAGGACTAACTCGCAATCTAAGCTAATGCAGTAAATACTAAATCAAAATCCTACGACTTGCTTCTGACGTATTTTGGAAGTACAACCAAAAATATACAAAGGTAGAAAATCTGATTATAACAGGATACTATAAATGCACTATAAGCTAACGCTACAGTACAAAACGGAACACAATCTGGTTGCTGCTGGAAAACATATTTTTAATTTTTATATACCGTATAACTACTAAGGTTTAAGGCGACTCTAGAGTTAATAAAAATCCGTAATCGAGAAATACCGAAAATTTGCTAGGTTCGATTCCAAAACCTATCAGTTATAAAGCGGTCAACCTAGACCACTCGGCCACTAATAGGTTGGAAAAAATATAATTGTCATAATTATCACAATTAAAGTTTGCTTCATTTTGCTCTTTAAGAGATTTTCAATGAAATTATGGTCAACTTTATAGAATATTTATTCTATGCCAAATACTACGGGACAAAAAAGATCTATTCAATTTGTTAAATTCACACTTAAATATTTTTAGATAACAAAGATTGAAAATTAAAGTATTTTATCTACATACCCGATGCCATGAACCATAAAATCCATTATCTTTAATTGATTAAATAATAAAGGATTCTTTTGTTCCAACTCTTTTGGTATTTAATACAAAAGTTTTAAGGTTGAATAACGTGAAATTATCAATCACGATGTAAAAGGGTTGACTATATGATAAACGAAATTAGTAATTAATTTTAATAGTTAGTGGAAAACAAATGGTGAACAATGATGATGACCCGGTTTGGTAGGTTACAATGAGGCAAAGGTGTAGCATCTAAAGAAGAGTAACTTGGACGTTCCATCCAAGATTTATATTTAAATACTACATGTATGCATACACATATGTATATATGCATTAACACACATAGATATGAGAATTCTTACTTTGTATTTGTATTGTGGTCAGCTCTATAAAAGAATTTTTCCTCGTTGGTCGCCAACATCACGACCAACAACTAAACTTGTTAAATCACCTCTTGTCGTGCCCTCACATTCCCGCCCCCAGGACTCCATATCGCCCCACCGGCTGACCACATTCATTATTGTGTGTTATACAAGTTCGAGTAGTGAGAATTTATATATATTCTCATTTTTAAATACTCAATCTACAACAATTCATAATATCGTACCTACTTCAATAAAATTAATTTCTCCTCCCCGATGCCCCATTAATTTACTTCGTAAATCTTTTGTGCTATAGAAGCGCTGGGACCGCAAATTCTTCAATCACATGAATGTTCTATACGTATACAACACATATATAAACTATTAAGTAAGTAAAAGATAAAAAGTTTTATTTATTCTTGTTGCAGTTTGACGTGAGCTTTAACAGTAAGATTAGAAATTTTCATAACTTTCAAGTCTTCAAACAAGCTTTGGACAGGAACATGGTTACGCTAAGTGATTTTATCTGAAAAATAAATCAAATTATTTTTTTCTCTATATGGGAATATATACAATAATCAATCATGAAATTAACGTTATAATTTATATATAAAAGCCGCAATGTCCGATTTCAATCTTAAAGCTTCATTCTTACTTTTTACGACCGTAAATTATTTTATTTCACTTATAATTTATCTTAAAGTTAAAGAGAAGAAATTTTTATTTTAATATTGCTACAAACTTTAAATGAGCACTTTTATAAGACGTTTTTCAAAGAGAAAGTTTTTTTTCTGATCCTATTTACTGTTTTATTATAGATAGGCATAAATTACTTTTTTTAATGATTACGCTCTGAAAATTTTAATTATTTTCAACAGAGACAATGGCTAATTGAGAGATCTTTTATTGTGCGTACAAAGTCGTAGAGGATGTCGATAATGGGTCTACTATAATAAAATTTCATTGATCTCAATAACGATCGCAGCTATTAACTGTTAAAGTTTAATATTATACGAATAGATATATTTTTTATTTGATTTTCTTGATTATTTCATCAAAAATAATTAAGTTGTCTTTAGACTTGGATGTCCATCCTTTAAATACTGTTATTATTCAGTCATATAAAAAATACACGCTATGTTTTGTCTAACTTTTCTTAATGATTGTGAAAACGTTAAACAACGAAAATTACAAATTGTAATATAGCATTTGACTTTTTCCTCCTTAAAATATTGAATCAATAGTAAACATATCAAATAAATCTTATTTTCATAAGAAATAAATGTTTAATTGTTTGTATCTTATATTGTAATACACAGAAACAAAGCATACTCACAATAGCAATAAAAACTTATGTAGGCACATTAAAACCATTAAAACTATAAAGTTTAGTGTTCAAACTGCACATAATGCAATTTAATGATGCACATAATATCTTTATTTTCAAAATTCATGAAATTTTATATATTTTTTGATATCGACATTTCAATCAAAAATATGTATTGAAAATCTTTGCACTGAAATTAAAAAAATGCATTATACTCGTAGTTATATATGACAATAAATTGCTCGAGAAAGAAATTGTACGTTCGTTACTTTTTCATTCATTTTCATAACTTTAATCAGAGTATTTTATTACTATGAAAATATAAAAAGTCTATGTTCTATCCAATGTTACGTAGGCTTTATTTCAGGTTGTAGAATAGATGAGCTTTTAAGCTCTTAAAGTATAAGTAAACAATAAAAATAATTTTGGTTATTGAAGACACATTTATATAATTATTCCCATTATTAAATTATACCGTTGTATTTGTGACTATTTACAATTGGTTTTTATGTTTCATTGGAAAAATTAAGGAAAACTTTAAGCTACAATTTTTGTTGCGTAAAATTTTATTAAAAATTAATAATTTTAAATTTTCGAGTGCTGTAATGAAAACTCTCAAAGTTAACGTAGTTCGTGTTTTATCGGTCTGTTTCTATTGCTTTATACCACATGTAAGCAAACATACATAAAAATTATATACACTCTTCGATTTCAGAATCTATATCAAAATTAAATTAAATTAAATTAATGTTATTCAAAAAACAACAATAGACAATATACACATTTTTTCTTAACTGATAAAGTATTTTATTAATATGATGAAAAACGAGCAAATGAGAGTCCGAAAACTATAATTGAGCTTATGGTTTTTGACGCCACAGTAGGCATCAGTACGCATATTAAAACCGAGATATAAACAGATCATTCAACTGTTATCGTAGAAGCGGTAATAATTTTCACAATTTATGACATATTTCACAATTTTTCAAGGGAAACATTTTTGCACCCTTAAAATTACTGTCAATTTTTTCCTTAAGAATAAAGGTTGTGAAGATTGTGAATTTTTTAAATCATTAACATAATGCTTAAGCGATTGAAATAACCTTTTCCTTCCTGGTAGGATAAAGTTTACCGGGTACAGGTGTTATAAATAAAAAGTTTATTTTATTGGCCTGAAGTAAATACAATCAAATAACTACAACTATACCTTCATAATAAACGTAAAATTATGTTATTTTTTTTCCTAAAATCACCTTTAGAATTGATGTGGACGCCGAAAGGAGAAAAAGAGGAGGAAAAATGGTTCATAGTTCGCAAGGTGAGTGACGAAGGTTCATCTTCAAAAGCAATGTTTGAAATTTTTTCAATTCTTTTGAAATGCATGTCTTACTGCAATTGCCAAGAAACGTTTACTGAAACAATACTGGAGCCTCTGAATATCTTAGGTTATAGGTTTGTGCCGTTCTTATCCCATTACCCCGTTTCTTTTATCGCAGTTATTTCATAGCTCAAGTCTAGACAGCGGTGACGATAAATTGGTAATCGGCGATTATTTTCAGGAGTGGATACATTCTATCAATATCATCTCAAAAAAATTCAAGTAAAACAAAAAAAAAAACTTTAAAAGTTAAACGATTTTGGGATTAAAAGAACAATTAACTTGAAAAAAAAGTATTATTATTAAAATTATTATTTTAGGTTTATCGTCCTACGCTTTAGGTGTGTTATCAATACGGTTACTCTACTTATTAAATCAGTCACAGTTTTGCTTCCTGTTTTTGTAGGTTTTTGTATCATAGAGGACCTATACAATGGTTTTATTTCTCTACCATATAATGATAGTTAAATGTTGTACCGATTTGATATGAGTTTTTTGGTATTTTTATACAGTAAATTATAATAATTAACAATATCTTAGACATTTGACGGGAGCCACGTGCATAATTTATTGAATTAAAATGCAAATGCTTACGAAAGAGTTTTAATTACTCTTTGATAGTATCATACAGGTAGCACGAATAAATTAATTTTTTACATCTCAATGGCACATAAAATATTACATTTCACTACAATGTCTTACTCAAATATATAATTTAATTGTTTATATACCTACTGCAAATATATGTGTATGAATTTCTACAACAATAAGTGCTTTATAATAGGAGTGCACATATTCTTAAGTGAGTACAATTCAGTATATTTGAAAAAATGCAATTGAATCTTGACTTGCATAATTTAGAGAAAATGCAATTAAGATAATGGTCGAGAGAGTTAGGTAAATCTCTTGAAAAACTGATGACCATACATTTTTTCCATTCTGGAAAATGAGTTTCGTAAATAAGAAAGTCAGTGTTTGAAAACATTACAAATATTTTCCAAAACTCTTAGCCTCACTTGAAATAATTTTTAATTAAAGTCGTACAATGCATTGGTCGTAACTTGAATCATTCTTGAAAATTTATTCATTTTTTTATTTGGTTCTATAATTTAGCATGTAATTGTATAGGTTGATACAATAAAAGAATTTTGCCAATGGCCATTTCACATTACAAACGGTATATGATTTAATTATAATAATACAGAAGCATCTCTTGTAGCCAGTAGTAGATATCAAATAAAAGCCTACGTCTGTCAATCAACGTGAAAAAATTCGTAATAATCAGAAAAGTTTGAATGCAAATGATACGAAACCACTGGGCTTTTGTGAAAGTTGAAGGATTTTTTCCTCTTCCACACTCAAAATTAAATGTTTGGAAATAATAAAATGTAAATCGGGGCCGGCGATTTGAATCGTGTGACGACGTATTGAAAATAGAATCAAATTCACTTCTTCTATTTATAAAAGGATTTCATTAAATTAGATATGATATTATAAATAATTGTAGCTGGAGGCGGTTTTGGTCGCCACATTCTCCCATTATATACGAATACACTTAAGTAATGTTGGATTTTGTGTATATTATGTATGTAAAATGTGTGTAGGCTATAACGGCCATAAAGACAAGCCAAAGAAATAATTCTCGTGCCGAACGATGACGATGAACGGTGTGACGATTGGGTTGTGTGGTTTTTCCGCTATTTCCGATTCTTCGATCTATATTTGTAATGATTCAGCTATAAAGGTAACAATCAATAATCACACTTTCCTTTTCAAATTAAAACACTTCCTAAGACATTTACATCATAATTCAATAAGTGCACACCTATATTAGATTTGGATCAATCCTTTAATGGAATTGCTTACCAATGATAGGGTATTGATTGAAAATTATTTTGGTAAGAATGTTAGAAAAAAGTTTGATTTTTTTTGTGAAATGATATAAAACCTTTATCGTTCAAGAAGTGATTTGGAAATCAAACTTAATTACAAAAACATCTTAATTTTCAGATTTTTTTTTTAAAAGTTAACCTATTGTCGTTACCTTTTTTATCTATATAACAATCTATTATTATTATTATTGCTGAAAAAGCATATAAAATTTGAACCAGTTATACGCACAAAGGGTCCTATAAACTATACTGCGTAGAAACCTTATAGTCGAAGTATATAATAACATTATACCTATTTAGTTGAATATATGGAAAAAAAGAAATGTCTCTTGATTTTGTTAAAAGTTATCAATCTTCCAGTAAGTTTGTATAAGAATTGATAAAAAATCGTCAAAATTTGATTATCGAAGTTGGATTAAAGAAAATTTCATTTGAAATTAACAGGTTAAGCTTTTTCGTCTAACCCATTTAGCGATAAGTTAACTTTTTTATTGGCAAGAAAAATTACCTCTGTTGTTAAGTTTTAATCCTTTAAGTGGCTTGATGCATTTAAGTAGCTAGTAGCTCTCTTAATGGTTACATATTGACGCATTGAAGGTAAAACAAAAGAAAGAAATTCACGTTGTTTTTTACGTTGTAAATACCATGGTACCTAAACAATTTGAGACTTGTAAGTTTCTAAAATTTTGAAATGCTGCGGAAAGCAAAAAAAAAACATAACAAATACAAGTACATCGGAGCTATGAAGCCGAACGCTTTGAAAGAAGCTTGAATTATATTCATTTTAGTGGAGGATTGAAGTCATCAAATTTGTACCGGTTCCAGCTGCTAAAATTCTTATGTTTTACAGTAAACAGAGAATAATTAAATTTAGCAAAGTTTTAATGTTCGAAAATTGTTATTAAATCAATACTTGATTGTAGTGAATGTTGATAAAATAATAAACTATAAAGTTACGGCAATTTCAATTGGAGCTAGAGCCGGAGTTGGAGCTAGAGTCAAACATTAGCCCAGGAACGTAAGCCGACACTAATTTAGTTCAGATTTCCAGCCGGTTATAGCCACTTAAAGTATTAATATAAGTCCACATTTATTATATAAAATAAATATTTTATGCATTAAAAATAACAAATAATTCATGGATTAAATGCATATTACCTGTTCGTGTATATATTTTCTTAAGAAACCCATTGAAAATAGTTATGCAAAATTTGTTAATACATATTTTTCCATTGATATCGTCGAAAGACAATACATTGTTCTTTGACTTCCTTATTTTCAAAATGAGTCTTTATATTAAAAAATATATAAACACAATTCAAGTCTATGATTTCGCCGAAATTTTTTCAATATGAATGCCAAATTTTAATGTTGCAAACAATTGTGACTCATGACATTACATTGATTTTACAAAAGTTTCGATGTAAAGATGTGCAGAATTTTAGTGATTATTTCATGCTAAAATTTATTTCCACTTTAGTCTTCTACTTTTACTATAAGAGCTATTATTATAAAAAATATTCTCTTATTATCAGAATGTGAAGGAATATCAGCATAAAGAATAATAAATTGATACTAAAACAGTTTCAATTTCATATAATCTATTCTATTATTGGCCTAAAAGTAACTTTTAATTATTAATTTAATATTTTAAACCAAATGGATGGACATGAAATGGATTGACAGATATAAT
The DNA here is from genome assembly GCA_958496175.1 of Sisyra terminalis. Taxonomy (NCBI): domain Eukaryota; kingdom Metazoa; phylum Arthropoda; class Insecta; order Neuroptera; family Sisyridae; genus Sisyra; species Sisyra terminalis. The sequence continues at coordinate 37,804,780 of OY292276.1, forward strand.
TTCTGATGCTGAGGAAGACGAAGTGTTTGTTAAAACGTTGTGCTTTACAAAAATGGTAACTAATTTTACTAACACTTGTATATTTTTGGGTAATTCAATTATTTATTTTATCGATAGTTTGATACGTGAAAATGTTTCTGTTTTCAAAAAAAAAATATACTATTGTAACTTATTTTAAGTATTTAGTATAAATTTTTCTATTATAGCAGAAAAAAATATTTATACAAATAAAAATAATTTCGTTAAAGACTAGATGTAAATTATGCCATTCTTGGAGCATATATTTAATTGATTTGCTTATAGTTTTCGGAAATACATTGCATTTAAATGACTGAAGAAATAACTCATATTATTGTTTTAAAATTTTATTTGACTCAATGGTACATAATTAGAAACAAACAATAACGAAAAAAATGAAAGAGATGAGGCTAAACAATCTATCTGCGCCACACAATAATCAGCAGGAAGCTCAATGTTGGTAATAATGTAACAGTATAAGCCATTATTATTATTCGTTGTTATTGCTACTATGTAAAAATCAAATGATCAATTATATTATTATTGTTATGTAAGCGATACAGAGGGGATAAGCAGACATACTGTCGTATAATAATATTAATAATAATAAGTACAAGTGTAATTGAAACATTCATAGACGTTAGGCAATCGTGTTCACTGTATGAAGTTACATAAGTAATAAAGGTGAAACAACTTGCACCTGTTTGTGTAAGTGAGCGTACTTTAGATCTCGAAGATGATGGGCGTTAAGAGCAGTAATCAGTAGCTCTCACTTCTCATCAGATGATAATCGACTTTGGACCATAGCTACGATTGCTTTTTAAGTTTCATCTCTTCAAACACAATAATTCTCTTCTTAATACTTTAGAAATTGTTAGTTTCTTTTCCTTTTTTTTTTTTTTTTGAAATCGGAAAATAATAATAATAAAGATTATGCAAACAGTTTATATGTGCACATTGATTTTAAATTCATTTTTCTAATGGAAAAGATTCTTATCACACTGATCGTTTTTATCTTTATTGTGTTAGTGTTTGAATAATCGAATAGTATTCATATGTACAATAGATTAAGACCGGTTTTTATTCGTTTCATATCGATTTGGCTTTCAAATTTTAATGGATTTAATTAATCATAGCACAATAAATCTATCAATTTAAAAAAAAAGAGTATTATCGAGGAAATATTAGGAAATCAAATTTGAATGAAGTAAGAAGTAAAAGATCGTTTGCCGGTAAAAGCAAATGTGAAAATTTTATTGTCTTTATTCCAAAAAAAAAAATCAAAAGCACTTATACAAATTCTCTGCTAAAAGCTACAACTAACAATAAGTATTAAAGCTTTATGATAAATGGCATTACAATATGTATGTATCTACTTAGAAGTATTAATTATATGCATTTGTTATCATTTGGTCAGGCTCATTTGTAGAATAATAAATTGCTGCAAATATAAATTATTAAATGATAGTTTTTAATGACTAGCAGCATTTGATACTAAAACCAATAATAAGTAATTAAAAGTTCAACATAAATGTAATATGAATTATTAATTATGCTAAGGTGATGAAAAATATTAATAAGCAATTATGAATGGAAGGACAAATTGTATCACAATACTAAAAACTATTAACTAAAGCCATGTTGTGATTATATAGTAAGTGTGAACTTTTGAAAAATGCTAAAATATACGATACACTTAAACTATGTGTACCTTTAATTGCTTTTTTTTTTTTAAATTGGTATTTACCGTCGCCTTAAAACAACTAATTTAAAGACTTTGAGGTTAGTAAAATATATAAAGAAATATTAATAATTTGTTTGATAAGAGATTGGAACCCAACACCTACCAGCTTTGGAGCGACCACCTAGACCACGTGGTCACCAGTAGGCTTTCACTCTAAATGTTTTGTTTGTTGGATTCTTTCAGTATATCTCTGCTTTCTAAGGATTTTAAATATTTTATCTAGTTTGTAGTTTCCTGAGCATAAGTCAGCATAAGTTAAGCTTATTGTTAGTTATGAGAAATTATTTTTCTGATAAAAATACTTTTGAAAATTGTAGTACCTATAGAAGTATGAACTGGAATTTGTTTATTTGAATTTTTTTTTCATTAAAGTATTTAGATTCAGGTTAAATAAGAATATGCAAACAGTGTTAACACGTAAAGCTCAGAGTATTTCCATAAAAATATGCTTATCACGCTGTTGTCTTCAGTGCATTATTCCATGTAATGGAAGCAAGGGCCCTCACTGAAGCTATATGCAAGAGGATTGAGGCTTTGGAAATATTGGCTTCTTGACGAATGTTGAGGATAAGGAGGATGGACTCAGTGATGAATAAAACACTTCTACGGCACATAAATAAAGAAAAAATATACATAGGACCATAAAAAGAAGAAAGCTGGAGTATTTTGCTCAGGTAATGAGAAATTCGAAATATGAGCTGTTTCATATATTTATGCAAGGAAAAAAAGGGAAAGCGGGGTGTTGGTCACCGAAGATCATCTTCACTCAAGGATTCTTCATCAATGATATGGCCTAGAGACGATTTTTCCGAACAAACAATTGTCGGATTATTGTCGGCAATGTTCTAATAAAACACGACACTTAAAGAAGTAGAAGAAGTATTTAAGTAGGTAACATATAGAGCAGAAACAATGTTTTTGCGGCGGTACCAAAACTGTATGTTAGTTAAAAAAAATCAAAAATTGATTACTTTTTCAATGATTTCATAAAGTTATATGAGGTAGAAGTTATTTTTTTTAAAAAAAGCAATTATCAACCCATTAAAAGACAGAAGAGATAAAATTGTTAGATAGAAACCTAATACTTTCCGAATCGTTAAACTGTAATAGTACCCAAATTCCTTTGATTCGAGTCCAATATTATGTGCCAATCAGGAAGTAAAAGCATAACTTTCACTAGATGTTTGCTTCCTGCTTGATATTCCTGTTTTTCCTTGGTGGTTATGGATAAATTTTGAAAGAAATAAACACGTGGAATTAAACCTCCCAATTTTATTCTAAAAGCTGTCAAATTTATTTTTCCAAAAAAAAAATCACGTACAATTATTGGAAGAACGACCTACATAAATGTCCCATTAATTTGTAAACTGAAGCACCTGAGAAAGGAAAAATCGTTACTGTAACTAAATGCTGTGCAGAAATAAAAGGATACCCGACAGCAACACTATGCATAACAATAAGTAATGTTGAACTAGTGATAAAATCATTAACAAAAAAAAAAAAAGAAATAAAAGGTATGTTTCTATTATGTCCTCTTACAATCCCTTCTGTATTTTGAAATATAAAATTTGTAAGGCTATCGTTTCATCTTATTTTTGTAATATAATCAATACTGTTAAAATCTTTTTATACAAGGCAGTCTAATTTCAATATGGTCATATGGATTGAACCTCTAAGCTTGGGCCAGTAAATCCTCTATCGCGATGCTTCAAAAAGATAAATCCAAAATTCCACGTGCAATTGCAGACGCACCATGGTATGTCCCAAAGGAACCCTTCACCAGTACTTAAAAACATGGATCATACAAGCATGATTGGACCAAAAAGTGAGAGACTGACTCCATTATGAAAGACTGACAAACCATACCAACCCAATAGTTCATCCTTTACTGAATAAAAAAGGCCAAAACCGACTCAAAAGAACGACACCAAATTAACTAATGAATATGCCACGCTGTTCCAAGTAAGAAAGGACTCCGCTGGGAGATCCTTCATCAAGTCATTTCTACCACCAGAAAATTGGCTCAGAGTTACAAGTAGTAACTGTCAATAAGAGAGGGAAAAAAATCTCTGGTGCTATCGTTATGAATTTATGTATTGTATTTATAACGACAAGTGGAAAATAAAATCTTTTTAAAAAAAAATTATCAAGAATTTTTATTTGTACTCCAAATCAAAAAGAAACTCTAAGTGTTTTTAATTAGATTTTGACAACAACATTAAGTTAGTCTAAAATACAATTTACGTATTAAGTAATAAAAACTCGTACACAAATGGAACGCGGAATAACTTTACTATAGAATTAAAATTTTCTTTTTTTAATCGATAATTTATTAAATGTATGCATTTTTTAATTCTTTATGCTACTTGTTTTTCAACTCAAGAGAATGGAAAAAAGTTTCACGTGAAAATTGATGAAAACTGATTTACATAACCCATTGATTCATTAGTAAAATACGATTGCTGAAGGCCACAAAGTGTACAATGTGTACTTATTTCGGTGCGCTTAATCAAAACGCTGAATAAAAAAATTTGAATCAGATCACAGAAAACAGGTCTTTACGAGATAAAATCCGAACACAGGTTCTTCAGTAGCCGTATAAAACTATGTGAATAACCTAAAGCTATAATGTAACCAGAAATATATTTTAATTAAGTAGACATATTAGCGCACGTAACAAAAAACTAACCTTATATCTCTACCTACAATGGATATGAATACGTCTTAATAAAACATACTTTTAAAAATTTTAAATTTCCAAAAAAATTGTCTTTGAATAAGGATGATTTGTGATTATTTTTTTTTGTGCAAAATTTATATTATTACTTAGGTCTTAGAGTTATGGACTTGTTTTGAAATCAAACTATGCTTCGCTTTTTTTGTAAACTCCATGTCTTAAGATGATTTATGAATGGTATTAAAATATGTCTAAGTACAATCTTGTAATTAGCATTGTTATTATAATGAAATATTTGTAGTTTAGCCAGTTCACCTATGGCTAGCAGCTATAACTAACGATGACGTTTATTTCAGGACTTATTTCGATATTTTTTTTTTCACAAATTCATTATAAACTAGGCCAGCGTATTAATAAAAATATCGAAGTAAAAATATTTTACAGAACTTAATTTTTTTCATATAATTTTCTCCCACTTGGAAAAAGTTTTATGTAAATTCCATTTTGATTTATTGTTTGTTCAATATTAGAGTCGGTTAATAATGATAATAGTATTAAGCTGGAAGCAAAAAGACATTATAACGGTCTTATACGAAAATAAATTATCTGAAAGCAATAATAACAATCTCTAATTTTTGTCTTGTTATTATTATTATTATCATTATCGGACTATTATAACAACAAATATAATGAAAATTGGTTTCACAAAACCTCACTGCAAAACAAAACTCGAATCATTTTCGTGGAACATTACCGCGTGTGGTTCCAATTATTCCAAATTTTCCTCCATTCATTCTATATTTTTTCACATATACTCTAACCATTCTCGTTTTTTCCTCGAATTATGTGGCGATAATTTAAATATGACTCAACATTCTTATGCCACTTTATCTTCTGTCATAGATAATTTCGTTGTTTTTTTTTTCCATTTCACTACACAATTGCCTTAGGAGAGGTGAATGGCGATATTTTCAATTAATGGTTTTGCAAAAGACGAATTTACCTGCGGGTTATCATTAAGACGACAGCTTAAATCATTGCAAATAACCTGATTGTCTTTATAATAAATTTAACAAAATTTTATATCTGTAATAGATATGGATAGTTTGAAATTTGACAGAAAATTTTCACTTGTGACCCAACTTTCAATAACTGGAAGGGATCGTTCATATGCAAAACGATCAATTGATCACATACCAAGTGATTGCAAAATTTGATTAAAAAAAGAAGAATATTCAAGTATGTTTTTTACGAGTAAATTTTTGAGAAAACTATAAGATAATGATTGAAGAAGGAGGTGCCGCTAGATTTTAATTAAAATTATAGAACAAACCTCTTGGATACGCCTCTAACTGTCAGAAACATGAAAAATTTTCTCTTCTGTTTTTATTTTAATTTTATCTTAGAACTTTCCGTGCCAAATATTTTTCTTACCTAAGAATACAATGTAGATAGAAACATGGACGACCGCAACGAAACAAAACTCAAATGACTAATTTACTATAATAATATTTTCTTCTAGGATACTTCTACATTTTCTCTTAAGTTAATTTTAAAATATTTCGTAAATTGAAGCACATTTTTTGAGATCGCATCATCATTCTTAATTTATAAAGCCAATTTTAGATAATAAAAACGGTGTTATTTTAAAGACTAACTTATACTCAGGTAAAGTTTTTACTAAACTTTTCTTTCACAGAATAACATTGAATGTAATGAAATTTGGTATAGAAAAAGTTTAGATTAAAATCCAAATTATAAATTTATCTTCGATATAATCCATTTTTGAAAAATTTAAGATTAAAAATCGACATTGCTTGAAAAATTTGTTTGATCTTGAATTACTAATTAAGCATAACTTATGTGTTAGTTATCCTAGAACAATCTAAAAACACCTAAATGGATATATTTATTAATTCCGATCCTAAGTTTGTCTTTAATTATCATGGTTCCGAGGATATGAGAATTTTTTATAATCTGCGGAGTGTTGAGAAAAATATAAAAAAAAACAATGTTAATTATTTTAAATGTAAAAGATCCTCAAATCCTCGGAACAATAATAATTAAATGTATAAATGTAAATATGTATACTCTATATGCTTTTAAGAAAGATTCTTAACCAAAACTTAAAATTTTGCCCCATAAAAAAAAATTACCAGTTAACATTTTTAGACAGTTTAAAGTTGCATTTTAGTTTTCGCTTTATTGAATTTTGGCTATACAAAGCTTAACAATAAAACAATGGTCTATACACAATTTTATAGAAGTTTGAATCATTTTCACAAACTTTACTTCATCTTTAGTAATGGAAAAATATTTTTACTGGATTGTTTTAGTCGAATTTCGGTTATTTAACAATTGGTACATTTGTTAGTATCTTATAACCATAATTGCTTAATTATAAAAAAAGGTTTGCTTATTATCAATGTAAACCAGAGTTTATTATGAGACAATCAAAAAGTATAAATGATGTATAGCTGCACTTAAAATATATGTATATTAATATTACGAAGCTTATGAGTAATTAGATATATTCATCAAATTTATAAAACCAATTAATATACTTCACTTTCATAAATTACGGAAGTTTAAGAGTCGGAAAACTATCTGTTTCCTTCTTTTTATATATTTTTATAATGAAGATATACTTTGTATATTATTGAAATAAACCATAGAGATTTGCTAATATTCTAAACAAACATGCCAAACTCATTTCAAATCTCAAACCCTGTTCCAAGCTACATCTAAATAATATCAATTCTTTTTTTTAAATTGTTTTTATCGTCGCTTTATTAGTACCAAGACTTTTAGCAGCTCTAGGATTAATAATAATAATTAATTTTGAAGTTATCGAAATTCGTTATTAAATGTTAGTTTCATGATATTTTTAGATAAGGTAAAGTTCATGGGCTATTTTTAAAATCGATGCTAAAGGCTTTTCAGCCAATCTAGATCGCTGTACAGTTTTATTCATCCTCATTTGTGAAAATAGCTGTTTACAATTATATGAGCTTTCATACATAGATCATATCCATGATACAAAATATCGAAATCTTCGAAAATGATCTACAGGTAAATACAAGTTAATTTTACAGGTTAGTTTTTATAGTTATCATATGTAACCTTTATGACCGCCACTAGTCACCCAACTAAAAACGATTCGGTTAAATTCTTTACGACGATATTATATGTATTACAAGAAATAAAGTACTGGGTGTTAGCGGATGTGAGAACTTTACTTCTACTATTATAAATATTGTAGAAACATATGTAAGTCACGCAAATGAAATGGAAGTATCGGCAAACATATAAATATATTTTGACCATTTTCATAAAGACATGAAATTTCAAAATATTTTTCAAAAAAAATCATTATTTCAAATTTATGAAGAATTATAACTCAAATTCTTTATAACATATAAAATCTGGCACAATAAAACATTACCTGACGATGACAACTAAAGACTGTTGAAACGCATTATATTTTAGTAAAGAAATAAAGAAATTAAGTCATATGACATAAATAATTAATCATTAACAATTTATTAATTGTGACTCAAAAATAACAAAACAAAATAAAATATTTGTTAATGTTAAAAATATGTTCAAAATTTTTGTGAACAAAATATTTGTATCTATTATAGTGGTTTCATTACAGAATGATAATTTGGTCATTGTGATTATAAGAAAATCAGGTTTAAATAAAATAAAAAAAAATAACAACTGAGTATAAAATGTTTATTCGTTACAGTTTGCTTAACCAGTACCTACTGGCCAAAGAAAAGGTTTATCCATTAAATGCTATTATAATCCCAAAAATTATTACAATTAATCACATCAACCGAGGATAAAATTGGAAGTAATGAAACTCTTTTCGAATAAAAGAACAAAAAATCATCTGACGTGGTAATTTAATATGATTTTAATTTTAGTGGTTGAATGAAAAAGAAGAAATATATCATCGCAAATTGCAATCGTGAATTATAAATTTGCTGTATTAAATATTTATTTTGACTCATCAATGGATAATATGTACAATGAACCAGTTGTGCTTGTCTTCCTGTTCGGCTACCAAAGATGATATTGGTCCAGTGGACTTGAAGTCAGTACGTAAAATATGTTAATGACCACGGATGATGATTACAAATCAGTGGTTTTATCGACCGATACGCGAACCACATAATATTTCTTTCTTTTTTTCCCTACAAAAAGGATTTTTAATAAACGGTTGGCGCGATAAGGACATCATAGTGATTAGAGCGAGATGGTACAAGACAATAATATTATTATAATAGTATGATGTTCATAAACACGACAGTTGAGGCAGAAGCAACCCAAACGTATAATTATTCCAAAGGTTCTTCGGCTGCTTGTAGATGCAGAGAGAACACAAGACCAGAAAAGATCTCTGAAGTGAGTAACAATCTCAACCTTTTTTTTTTTTGAAAAGTTTTGTTCATCTCTTTGGCTCTTTTAATTTTATTTTCGATCGCTGCTATTACTTAACTGGTCGTTGTTTTTTTCTCCTCTTAGTTATTTGGTTTTGTTCTTTTTTAGATTACTGCCGATTGTAGTGCGGGGTCTCCTTGACGTGTTTAGGATGTGATCTTCTCCAACAGCATCATGGATGGTTGATATATTATTTCCAATTAGTGATTCAGAAGACGTGAATAAGAATTATATTTATTAAATCAATTAATAATAACACGAGGGGCTGTTTGAATTCGAAATGTCAGAGCTTGAGAGGTTCAATGACTCATCCCTTTTTAATATATTCACTGTTGTGTTCAACGGAAGATTTATGTGCAATTTTTTATGAGAACAATACAAATGCTTCCTTTATAGTTATAATTATAAAATGTTTTTTTTTCCTTTTTTTAAAAAAAAAAACCAAAATCAAACTGAATATTTCATTACTTCTTGTTTTTGAAACCCTTTTTAAAATTACATTATGAATTCATCGATGTGAAATATTTAAAACCAATTTACCTATCATTTTTAAATGAAAATCTATTCTCAATAATTTATTATGAAATTTATAATAAGTCTTAATGTGTTCCAAACAGTTAATCATTTGTATTTGACCTTAAATTGATAATAAGCTTAATGAATAACCCTTAAACTTTGTTCATATTTACAAAGTATTAAATTATGATGGTTTTGTATAGCCCCGCAGATTTGAGAAATCTGTTCGACCCTTGAAACCCTCTAGCTATGTTCAGGAATCCTTCGATATCCTGCGGTACTTCGCACTGCGTCCTTTCCTTTCTTTAATTCTGACATTCCAGGAGGATATGGTCTACAGTTAGTTCGCCTCCACATCTCCTGTATCCCGTATGTTCACCGATCATTAGATGAGAGTGGGTTGGTTTAGTATTAACTTGAAGGACACAACATCTTCCTTCTTAGTCAGGGTACCTAGGGGTGGACTACTCAGTATTGTTCGTCTGACCCGCTGACTAATTTTGTTTGTGGGCTTCAATGGTTGACTTTTTTTAAAAACTTTTCTTGAAAATTGATCGTGAAATATTATAGTTCGATAAAAACGCTTGCTTTTTATTTAGGCAGTTTTTAAGGAGACAAATTTCTTGTTAAATATTAAAGTCAGATATTTTTATCAATGTTGATGTTATGTTAATATATCAATATTGATCAACGTTTATCAATGTTAATCAATGTTGATCAAGCCATTATTTTGAAATTGATTATTAGTTGGAAAAGTCTTAAAGAGATAATAAAATAATAAAATACAATAATGGAAATAACTTTTGGATGAGAGTAGATTTTTTAAATTTTCTTACACCCTTACAACTTACAAATTAAGTGATAAATTAAATGTTTAAAATACAATTTTTATATTTTTTTTAAATTTTTCCAAGAGAATGCTTCCAAGACAAGTTCATAGAAGGGATGTTTTTATGAGTAAGAAGTTCAACGTATTTTTCTTTGAATCCAGGATTGCAAAAATTCTTAAAAAAGTTCCTTAAAAACAAATCTTGTAAAAGCTCAAATTTAGTACAGAAACAACAATTAAGCCACCTTTTTTCAACACTACAAATATGACTCCAAACCTACTGATGGCCGAGTGGTTTAGGTGACCTCTCCAAAACTGGTAGATAGTGGGTTCGATCCTCGTATTGAGCAAATTTTTTAATATTTCTCGATAATGAATTTCATTAACCCCAGAGGTCTAAAAGTCTTAATAGTTATACACCGACGGCAAATAACAATTAAAAGAAAACTAGTAGATGTTGGGTTCGAATATCGTGCAAACTTTCAATATTTCTCGGTTTACGGATTTTTATCATTCCTAGAGTCACTAAAGACCTTGATAGTATAAAGCGACGATAAATAGCAATTAAAAAATATGACTTCGTCATTTTTTTCGGATAATATTTTTTTCTTTTTTTTTATCTGCCGGTAAGTTTTGTTTTCCATGGAGTTAAACTGTTCTCCCTTCCTATTACCTGTCCTAGACAAGGCTCTTTGAATTGGGGTAGTCCATTGCTTTTTCTAAAAAGCATAGAATTTCAATTTGACTTTCTCGTTTTTCCTTGGTCACTTCTAGTTTCCCTTCTGTAACATCAAATATGAATCTTTTTCCTCTCAGGATATAACCCATAAGTAAGCCTTTCTTCTTGCCGTACTTTAACTGTTTTCTTTATTTCCACGTTTCTTTCATTATCTATCTATTTAATTGTCTGTATTGGTCTCCACAAGTTTTCCTTCTACTTCATTTGTTGTTTTATTAGGGTCCTAATTTCTGATCCATAAAATCACTACATTTCATTCATACCACTTTAGCCACTACATTTCATATACACCATTAATTCGGCTTTGAAGATTAAGTTCCATTGTCCAATCAATAACTTCTTCTTTCTATTGATTGACAATGATTTTCTCTTTGGTGGTCTTTGGCGATGATATATCCTAAATATTTCAACTAGATCACGTGCTCTAGTTGTTTATTTTCAACATTAAAGTGCAGAGGAGTTACTGATAATAGTGTTATTTACACGGATCAGCTTAAGTATATAAACACTTTGTTACAAAAATTTAATGATACAAAAACAATTTTGAATCCTAATTTGTTTTTTTATGAAAGAGAGCAAGCTTTGATTGGAAAATTGAAGGTTCACTAGCAAAAAAGAAAAAGAGGATGGAAATCATAGAGTTACTATGAAGAGGAAAGAATTTTAACTTTCTCGCCGGTGATAGGTGATCATATGGAAAACTTAAATTGCACTAAAATAGAAAACTGAGAAATATATGATTGATATTTTTCTGAATAAAGATTAGGCGACCGTTAAACAAATAAAATATTTTCAGTGTTTAGATATAACAAAGAATATTCTTCAACAGTATATAAACTTGTTTTTTTTAAACAAATAAAAATTGATTCATTAATAGGTAATATGTAAACTAATGATAAAGTTCACAAATCTGTAATTTATTTCTCTGTTTACACACTTCTAATATGGCATTTCGCGTATCATAGTTAATGTGTTATAGTATGTTAATAACTGTTTTATATATAAAAGATTTAAAATAAACCTGCCGTCCAATTTCCATTCGTGCACCATTGATCAAAATCGTCACTCTTATGAACAGTTAACAAATTATCTACAACATGTTTCACTTAACAAAAAAAAGAAGATATTTTCAACATACGAATCCCAAAAAAAAATAATTAATTGTGAGCAATGACAAAAATTAAAGTTGTCTTTTCAATTTATTAATAAATAAAAATAATTTAAAGGTTATAAGTGGACATTAATCAGAGTGCATTTATAAAGATATAGCACCTTAATGAGTTGGACGAGAACGGAGGAAATGTATTAAGATGTTTTCTAGTGCGTGTTTTTTTCTTTTTCGAATTTTATTTTCGTTTTGTCTTGTAGCTATTAGAAGAGGGCGCAGCTGGGATTTAGAATTGGCTGAAAAAAATTTAAATAATGCTCCGCGAACGATGGAAACGATGATGTTACGGGACGCAAACATAAATTTGAAACGGAAGAACAGGTGAGTATGGCGCGCGTAAATCACCGTCATCGTGATAGTGAATGGAACTCGGCCGCTCATTGACACATAACAGTCGCAGATACATCAGATCGCGCGTTCATCATTTTCAATGGACCTCCATAATGTTATACAGGATGTTTCACTGGCACACAAGGCCGTCACATGACCAGGAGGCGCCTCCATACAACATTTCATTGGATTTTAGAATGTAACACCCTTTTGTAGCTTATCTATTTTTCAACATACATTCAGTAAAAAGCCATAACAGTATGATTCGGCAAGTTTGAGCCCAAATTCTTTGGCTCATATCGCTTTAAGCGACATCAATATTTGGCAACGTTTCATTTTTTACTATGGATTGTATGCAATTCGCAATATTTTTGTTAAATCTGTTCTAGTATCCTATATCTCTTTCCTCACTAAATTGTCGTTATGTTCTGATTTATTCGCGAATAAAATTAAAAAACATAAGAGAAAATTGAGCGTTGCCAGATATTGATGACGGTTAAAAAAGAAATGAGTCTACTGTTCTATTGGAAAACTTTTAAATTTATCTTTGAATTTTCCAAATTTTGTTGTATTTTTTTTTTTGACTAAGTGTCAATTATATTGTAATACATAAAGAGGAAATTGAAGTTGATTTAATTTTTCAAAATCTTTAACGTGCTTGATCCAACCAACAATTTCTCACAGCAGAGAAGCACCTCTCCATGTAGAGTCTGTTCGTATTATTATGTCCTGTTTAAACAATACATAAATTACATTGTAGTCTAACTTATGTAAGATAATTTGAGAAAGTAAACTACAAAAATAAATTTGAGCAAAATTTCAAACAAAATGTATTAATGAGGTATTGCCCAGATACGTATTTGTACGGAAAGATCCAAAACTACTGGATATGACCACTGAAGAAGTTTGCTTGTCAATCGAAGTACGTATCTGAGAAATACATCACAAATACATTTTGATTTAACTTTTGTTCAAATTTATACAGTCCCTGGCCATATTAATAGACACACTATAGGTTTTGCATAAAATCTGAAGTATGAGATTTTTTATTTTGGGTCCATATTTTTGATTAGGTTTAACTTTCCTGTACAAATTTTATTTATTACACTTATTACCAACTAGCGTGACCAAAAATCATATTTACTAACAAATAAATTTTTACCATCAAATAAATTGAACGTCTTAAATATGGCGAGCTGAATTGTTTAATATTTAGTTAAAAGCTCGTTTACTGATATTTAAGTTTCCATTTTGCGTAGTATGTTGTCTATGTAGAACAATACCATCTGCTGTATTTGTGGATAATGATTCTATACATGACTATTTTTTCTAAGAACTATTTTTCTGTTGTGACCACCTCTTTAACTACTTTTTCTATCAGCAACTTCTACATATTTTCAATGTATTTCAAATCAAGGTGATTATCCTAAAGTAGAATAATAGGGATAATAAACAAGGTTTTACCTTTATCCAGAAAATATATTTCTTAAAAATCAATACAACTTTTATCAATGTAAAAAGTAAGTAATATTAAATTTGATTTAGTAGAATATGTACATTTTGTATAAAATTTTAAGTGCATCAAATAATATGGCCAGGGACTGTAGTTTACTTCTGTAAATTATATGACATAAATTAGAATACAATATACTTTATATATTGTTTAAGCCATGTAAATTGCTCAAAGTTAGCAAAAAAATTTACTTATTAAAATAAGGAAAGAGTGGATTTTTTTCTTTCGGAAACACATAGTTACATAAAAATTAAAAACAACTGGGCTTAAAGGAAGTTTCAATGTTTCGAAACAAATCCAGTATGACAAAGTTTTTTTTGTCAAAAAAAACTTTTTAATTTATATTAATAAGTAATCTAATTTTTGAAAAAGGTGTGCACCAAAAATTGCGAAACGATCAACCGATTTTGTTTTTTTTTTTGGTTTTATTTACTTCCTTATAAATACCCAACAAAATTATTTATTTCTTCGTTTTTTTATTTACAGTTCATTTAATCAGAATTTTCTATACACAATATTAAAGTTTGGGTATCAAAAATGCTTTAAGCGAAAAATTTCCCAAATTATCTCTTTTACAACTATGATAATTGAAATGACATTTTATTTTCAGGTGTTAATAATTGAGACGGACGATGTCATAGTGGTGTCTAGCGATTAATCTGCATTAGAAAAAAATGTTAAGTTTTTTTAGAATTATTGTGATAATCTTGGTAGTTCCTAGGTCCCATATTTTGGAAACCAACTAAATAATAAGAGTGAAAATTTAAGGTGGTAACTTCGTTAATCTTTCTTTCAACAGTTTAGCCTTTCTAGATTATACTTGGAGACTTAAGTCAAAATTAAAAATATAGCTTACATTCCTTTATCTTTAACACCCTCAATTATTAGCTTCTTTATTAGTTGAGTCTGGTTTTCGTTTTTAAATATATTATGTTGTAATAAATGCATATTTTCCATCTTTTATGCAAAAATTTAAGAATTTTTCTTGGACAATTTAAGTGATATACTAATTGTTTCTTTTTAATAATTTTTTTCAAAGTAGTGTCAATCGGAAGGCCTTTTGATCAAAAAATCATTTGTCTGAAAATTAAAACTTTAACAACGCCATTTTATTAACAATACCATCCATTAAGTGATAACTTTTAATTATTTAAAAAAATAATTTACAATCATTTCTATTAAAACATTGCTTACAAGAGGGTTGTTTGTCAAAATTTTAAGATAAACATTTAAGAAAGTTACTTTTTCTGCTATACTAAAATGTATTGTCTCATCATCATCAAAGCCTAATTAATGTAAAAATGGTCAATTAATCGAGTCCAAGCTTGTCAAAATCGGTTGAAAACTGGTCAATTTACGATATTGAGCTCGCATAAAATATATTTTATCTATCAATACAACTTGGAAACTATTTGGTTCTTAGCCGAAAAATTTGATGCACTCATACTATGAAAATTCGCAAAGTTTTATATTTAAAAAAAAATGTTAAGAGATGCAAATTTTATAGGGAAAAAAATTAATGAATTAAGTGCTATTCGGAGGCGTTATTTCATTAAGGTGCCTTTGTGCAACGCATACCCACATGCGGCGGCCCTGAATGCACAGCACCCAGCAAATAAATAGTCTTTACAACGAAACGAAATTGGGACTATCGCCTGTACGTATTTCATTATATATGAAAAATACAAAATCAAGCAAGATAAAGAAATAAATTCATGCATTTCAAGCCAAACCATTTCGCCTACGTATCTGAGAAAAAAGAAGAAATTATTAGAAATTCCGCCAAGACACACGATGTGTGTGCTTATACTTGTGTCTTGTCCAGAAATAGTTTTATTTTAGGTTCCAAAACATTTGTTACATGAGCGGATGTCATTAAGCATAGAACGCGAGTATTTTTCAAACAAAAAAATTTACATATGCTTAAAAATTTCTTTTTTTCTCTTTCATAATTAATGACGATCAGATACAATTAATATATATTTAGAAGAAAAAAAAAATGCCCAGAAGAAATCAAGGAGCTACTCCGAAACGCCGCAGGTATAGATCATAATATGATTTCGTTGCATTTCTATCATACGTCAATATTGTTATTACCGTTAATACGAACCGAACGGGTTTGAATTAGTTAATTATAATCGTTTGTAATTGATAGATTTGTTTAATATAACTTCAGTCTTTCTATTTCTCGACTTATTTGCCTCATATAGTCATACACAATATAAATGACAATAGTGAAATCGAAGCGCACGCGAATAATGATATTAATGTCGCAGCATTTGTGACGTCGACCTGCCGATTGAGAGAAAGGAGTTTACTTTGTATTATGGTAAACTCATATTTGGAATTGGGTGTTGTTTTCGCTTACTTCTTCTCATTAACATTTTTTCTTCTTTTCTTGTTCATTTTGCAAGAATGAAGATATAATTAATTATCGAAGAAAGGAAAATAATAACATTGAAATTGATTTTTTAATTCAGTCTGCTAAGCTAAACATAATAATAATTAGAAACAGAATTTCAGACACACATTTATCTTATTTAATGGTGACAAATATAGACAAATTGCTAATAGAGAATTAGCTCAAAAGAAACACGAAAAATTGATTTATTTTTACTATTACAATAAGGTTACTGTCGGTTTTTGTAACAGTCATTTCTTTCTCCCAATTTACATCGCATTTATTTACATGATTTCACTTTTATGCGGTTTTTTAAATATACTTGAGATTCTTACAATAATCTCTGCAATCATTTTTGAAGTCTATTTGATCAATAATGTTCACGTTCATTTTATTTTAGTTTTCGAATTGGATTGTGTTTTGTAAACTTCTTGTCGACGAAATTGATAATAGAATTAACATTTTAGACATCTTTTTACATGGATGTGTCTTATTTAGTGTTTTTTTTATATAACATTTGTACGTACAAACATAATACATCTTCAAGTCCTTTTCTATAAGGTTGTTGTTAATTGTTATTCTGGTAGTCATTTTTAATTTGATAATGACTTTAATAAATATTGATCCAAATACCGATGGATAATGCTACCATATATCGAGCGGAGACTTATGCTGTGCAGGTTTGTGCATAAGGATGTTGAGGAGATGCGTTTAAAACAGCACGATCCTCATATTCATCGATAATCATGCTGGGTTGAACGAACTAGCCATACCAGGGTCAGTTCTAAATTAATTTGAGAGTCAAAGGAAAGCCTTACAAATCCAGTCACCAGAAACAAGATCATTTTGGAGTGAATGCCAGAACAAAAGAATATTAAGGGTAATGAAAGGGTCAATACTCTAGCCCAATTTGTCAAGGATCCAGGACACTGTTCACAGACCCACAACCTGTGCTTGGTGTCGCAAAATTGGCAGCGAAAATTACTATCAAGGAATGGGTTTATAAACATAATTCCGCAATATGAAAGAATACCACCACCGAAATATGAAATATTAAAATAAAAAGATTATGGAAAAATCATCACTGAATCTAACAACTAAAACACTTCATCTTAGAAGAAATAAAGTCAAAGGAGTAATAGGTGTAATAACCGGCCACTGCGGACTGAAAAACACCTGCATACTATTAGAGTACATGTAGGTGGTCCAATGTGCAAATTCTGTGACAAAACGGCCTTTCACGTTCAGTGGGAATGCAGCGCTTTGAATGAACGGAGATGTAAGGAACTAGGGATAACAAACCCTGGAACAGGGATAGAAACAAGAAACACTTGTATGCCAGTTACTGAGGTTCGCCCGGCTAGTCAGTTTCAACTATGTGAAATAGGGACCCAAAAAACACAACAAATCTTGACGCTGCAGTTTAGAGCTACAATTCTCTACGGCAGTATTTTCCAAACTATAGGTCGTGAGCGAATGAATATTGATTATGTCCTAATGTAAGATTATGGTATACTGTATAAGATATCAAAAAAAAGAAAGTAATAAATTTGATATTTCCAAAAGCATTACAAATATTACTGCCCTCTTTTCTCAAAAACAGCTAAGAGGTGGATCTCAAGATTAGCAATTTTTGTTAGAGCCCAGTAAACTTTAGGAACCACCGCTCTAGAGGCTAAAATGTACAATACATATAATTTGGAGTTCTCAAAATATATCAATTTATCGATGTATCTACTTTGTGTTCATAGTTGCTCGTCATTAGTTGATTGACGATTTTTAAAATTTAATTTTCATTTTCATGTTTTATTATATATTACATAAACTACGCAAAATAACGTAAACAACGGTTCTCTTGACAACGCATTAAATCTTAATTTTCATCCTTTTTACAACTTTTATTTCTTCACGTAAGAGGTTATTAACTTACTTCTCATAATTTATTGTTTGGGTTCATTTACAAGAGAACAGTCTTATTATTAACTATTATTTAGATCGCTTAGATATTAAATAATCTATTGAATTATGCACAGCAGTTTAATTTGTTTTCGATTTAAGGAACGTAGTATCTAGCTTGTAAATAGAGTGGAAGGTGTATTGTCATCGAATGAAAGTTGAAATTTTTGTAACAAAAAAAAAAACAATTTGCATTATTTGTGCAGTGAAATATATTATTTCCTCAAACAAGACGCTAATTATCGGTGATTTCACAGTCTCTTTTCAATCTATGACAAAAATGCGTTTACAACCGTCCATTATTTTCATTACGTTTATAAATATGCACACATACATTTGATTTGTTGCAATTAAAATCCCATCTGCATCGCATACATAAGCCAATCATAAATGATTATTATCGTTATTATTGCACATATTGTTATGTAGATTTTGAAATTGCCTTGTAATTCTACTATGACAATACAACAAAACACGCCTTAATTGTTATGGAATTATCTGCTACTTTAGTAATTATATGTACAGTTTTTATTGCTCTTAAAGTGCAATGATTTTGTGTGATTATCTTATCAATTTATTTCAAATCAAATTGAGTTCAATTTAATGTAGATGTAGTAAATAGATATAAGAAAGTGACCACATAATGCAAACGCAAACAACTCTTTGTTTTAAAAGTGAGAGTTTCTCGATTTTCTCCGTTGGAGGGTACCTAGCCGAGGAACAATTGATTAGTTGGAGTTGCGGCATTTAGACAAAATGCAATTCTAAACGGATTAATCATAAAAGTAATATTTTGCGTTGGGACAAGGCTGTTCGAATGTCGTTGTTTTGGTGCGTATCAATAATGAATGGCTTTCAAGTGACGATCACAAATACAAACGAATCATATAAATGCCGCGAGATCATTGCGACACTTTAGGTTGTCCAACAGGTGTCAGACCTGAATACCACACGATACCAGAAATGTCCGCAGCAGCAGCATTAACATTAATTATAATCGTTATGGACCGAACGAACGAAAGTCGTATGAGTGGAACACTCTCCGCATTGGTAAATTGACAGTTCGTACCTTGCCCCGTGCACTAATTACGCATATAAATCACATTAATATAAGATTTGTTCATTCATTACACAATGTATATATAAATTTATGTATTTTTATTTATATTTTGGACAAAAAAATGACGAACTTTCAACGTCAGTTTTGGCTCGACTTGTCGTTTGGTTCTTCGTTGCACAGAATATGTGAAGCGAATTTCAAGTTATATCCGGAAATCTGGTTTTATGCTTGTGTGATCCAGAATGTTTCTTCAGGCTTTATGAGGTGCCAATATTTTTATAACTTGTCATGACATGAACTCATGCATAAAAAAACAAATATTTTTTATGAAATTTTGCTCGCTTTTTTCTTAACCAAATAAATAATGTTCGAAAAGAAAGGGGTAAGCATGTATACAAAACAGCACCTGTTCAACACACAAGATTCAAGTACAGTAAAACTTTACCTTGCAATAAAATGGAAAATAATAATTTTTGACCAAAATATAAATTATTTTTTTTCCAATCCATATTGAAAATTAATTAAATACATATTATAATTCAGATTTCAAAGTGTTTAATTGAATTTCATAAGAAATTCCGTTTAAATATCTCACTATCAAGTCGTAATGTTTTTAATAATAACCAGTAGCATTATTGCCAAAAAATAACTAATATCTTAGATACTTTCATAAAAGGAACCGTATCTTGTAACTTAAAAAAGTATCTTGGATAACGAAATTTTTCTTAAATTTAGAGAAATTTGGTACAGAATTTTATTTTGTTATGTTCTCTAAGTTTCAATTTATAAAACGTCTTATATTAATTTTCTATCGTTTCAAAGCATTGATCGGGGAACCGGGGTAAATTACCCCAAATGGGGTAAAAATGAAATTTCTAGGGGTAATAAGGACATTTTTCTATTTTGCTACTTTATAAATGAGTTAACATTTTTACAAACCATTCATTAAACGTAAACAATTCAGGGAGATATCCGAGGCAAGTAATCTCACTCCCCACCACTAAGGGGGTAATATCGACTTTCGCAAAAATACTTTAGGGTAATGGTTAAAAAAGTTCCCCGACCGCTGTTTTAAAGAGAACTTTTTTTTAAGGAATTAGGAAAACATATTTTCTTTTTTTCCTAAATTAATAAAGATAAAAAAATCATTATTTGATTACCAAAGAACTTTACCTAATATGCTAAAAAACTTAGTATGTACATAATATAGAAAGCAACTAACGAAGTAATTATTTAAGTACCTTATAAGTAACTTAAGATAAGTATTAAGGTTCCTTTTTTAAGAGCAACTAGATACCCAAAGTAATTTCAGCAACGTTTTTATGTATGCTGAAGATTTATACGATGGAATTGCAGTAAAAGTTCAAATTGTAAATCTTCTGTAAGCTTTTAACAAAATCTCCAAAACCTTATATAAACACAAATTAACTTCCTGATGTAAGGTTATATCAACAAATATATTTCTTTTGTTTTTTATGTTTCACCGTTAGAAAGAATGACGTAATAATGTTTCCATAAATACTCTAAAAATATCTTGTGATATACGTATAATAAGTAATTCGTGTTTAATCAAATTTTATTTTTTATTTCCCTAACGATTATAATCGCTACGTATAAACCAACTTCGGTGTTTTACCCTAAATATGAACATTATTCGGTATTTCTACAAACTATGGTTGAAATATATATTTAGTAAAAAGCAAATTGAGAAATATTTAAAGTAAAGGAAATTAAACCAAGTTATTTAAAGTTATTTAAAAGCTAGTGAGAAAACTTATATGTCTTATGTATAGAAAAAGCCAATATAGTCGATTATTATTTTGCCAGATATCTTTGACACCAATTCTTTAAATTAAGTCGATAATTATCTTAGAAACACTAAAAAAAATCTGTTAATACAATGTATAAAATAAATTGTGGTATTATTTATGAAATATAATTTACAATAGTAAACTATGAACATAAATTTAAATAAAAGTTCAAACAAATGTATTACTGACGTATTTCCCAGATACGTATTTCGATTGCCTAGTAACCTTCCTCAATGATTCTTAAGTAGTAATGGATCGCTTCGTACCTGCTGTGTTACTCATCACATAGCAGATAAAAGATACATTTGTTTGAACTTTTGTTCAAATTTATGTTTATAGTTTACGTTTGTAAATATTATTACGTAAATAAGACCAAAATATATTCCATAAACAGTATAACTGTTCAAACTGTTCAGTCAGTGAAAAAAATATAATTTGATTTTATACAAAATTTTCTTTATAATTGATTTTCTTATAATCTGATGTGGCATCCATGTACAAATTTAATATCAATTAACAATTTCTTCTAACCGATTGCAGCATAGGGTTTTCAACGGCTTAGTAGTAAGCCCCTTCAAATGGTTTTTGGTCTGATTCCTATTTTTTTTTGTGTACAACTTTTTTGTCCAAGAAAAAGGATGAAAGAAAAATTAACATTGTTTCTACCTTTTTTTTGTTATTGAATAAATAGCAGGACTATGCGTTCTCCAGGTCGTAGTAGGCATTAAGATATACATTTTAGTAGATACTTTTTAAGTAGCCGGAATAATATATAATGCAAGAGTTCTTCTCAATATTTATTTATCGAATATACCAATAAAAATAAAAAACTTTTATCTATTAGATAATTGTTAACCTTATAGATATCAGAATTTGTTAGTTATAATAAAGGGTCGTAAAATTGGCTTTTTTTTATTGCAAAGTCGAAGAATTCCAAAACAATAATTATTTTATATCATCCTATCCGCCAAATGTTATGTATGTAAATAAAGAACATAAATTCATAAGTTTCTAAACTTTTTTGTAACTACTAGTATATACACCGCAACACAAAGAAGTTCATTATTAAATTACAAAGAATATTATATCAATACCTTTATAGTTATTTTATTCGAAGCTATCAATTTGGATAAAGTATGGAATTATCTCTTTAATACAAGTCTATATTTTTGAGTATGTATAAATTCATCTATCTTTCTGCTTAATGTTTGGATGTCTAAAATCCTAAGTTTGTAGCAATGGCTGCTCGAACTCTTCAGTATTGTTAGTATTACTATTTCTCGTATTATCATTATTATTACGGCCATTATAGTTGGTAGTAATGTCTGTCTAATCTGCCTATTAATTATAGAGAAGCCGCATTTAAAACGAACCTTCAAAATAAAAATAAACATTTTCATAATTTTCCTCATTTATCTTATCAATTCTAGTTTCACTGTACCGTATTCGTGTAGAATGTATAGGTATTTTAAAAAACACAGTTATGATAATTGCAGATAATTAAAATTAAATAATTTTTAAGATGATTGTAATTTAATTTGTAATTAGTGTAGTTTAAAAGATTAGATAATATTTGACAAAAGAAGTAAAAGTTTAAATTAAATTAGTTATTGTTTGATATGTGATAAATGGCGCAAAAATAAAATTAATTACTGCTACTAATTTATGATTCTACTTTGTAAAAAGAAAAAAGATAGCCATTACTATTTTAATAACACTTTGATTAATTAATGTCTCCTTTTTCGTTCCCTCCATCGATCGTCTATGTAAAATTGCTCATTTACAAATGAAGAAAGTTGTAAGCCTTGTTAAAATGTAAAATAGTTAGAAATACAAATATTTATTGCACGTAATTTGCGAATAACAAATCAATAATCCTATGCTGCTATTGAAGAAATATTTTTGGAAGTTTTTTTTGTTCTTCAGTGATAAAATCTCAAATATGACAAGCAAAATTCTGAGTCGATTTCACGAAAATTGATTTGAAAGAATAGAAATTCAATACTCATATAGATCAGTTTTCAATTGAGATTAAAGATATTTGTTTGAATAACTTTAAATGTTCAAATTCTTGAAGACTTAAACGTTATACATAAAATTATTTGAAGAACCAATTTAACAAATAGCTACAAAAAAAAAATCATAATACATTTTGAATATGGTAGAATAAAACCAGATACATCTAGACAATTTCAGTTATAACAATAATCAATAACAATTGTCTGAAAAAACACTCAAAAATATATTGTAATATTCCATTTAATGGAGTAGAAAAAGAAAATCTCTCTCAAGTAAAAATAAAAATATTAAATTTTCAAAAACAAAGTCCACTTTACTAATTCGATTTCAAAACATATTTCAACAATGCTCAATTGCTTCCTCTTCAAATAAAAAAGATCAGTCGCACTAAAACTTCTCAGACATTAAAAAAAAAATCTTTTCATTTACAAAATCGACTAATAAAATTAAATATCCACTAATGAAAACTTAAGAATTCAAGATAGATATATATGCAAAATCATCGTTTAGCCGAACGATACAAAGAGCGCAAAGCAAAGAGGCGAAAGACATTCAAACAAAAGTTAATTAAGCCGGAAGAGAACAAGAGATTTCGAGAATAAGAGAAATAATTATGACAAAGAATATAAAAACCGAATTTAACAACTAAGTAAAATAATATTGATTTAAGCATACAAAAAAAATCAACTATTCACGTGGTAACTTCAAAAAAAGGTAAGTCATTTAAATTGGATGAATTGTATTTAAGTAAAGGTATCACATGCTCTTTAGTAATCAAAGTTGCGCTATCAAATATTGAAACTAAAAAAAATCAGAATAAAATTATCCAATAACTGCATTTAGATTTACATTTTTTAAATAAAAAAAAAATATCTTAACATATTAAGATATTTTATTATTCAAAAATAGGTAAATTAAATTAAAGATGTTTACGCATAGCACAACGTTTCATCGAAAAATATGTATTTTATTCAGGGCTGACACAAAAGAGTATTTTTGTTATTCCGAAGTAATTTAGTTGCTTTAAAGTATCCAAGCTACTTTATTTTTTGGAAAAAAAAACTAGTAGATTCTTTTTAAAAAGGGCTGGATTCTGTTACTTAGAAAAGTAACTTAGATATTTTTTGTCATCTAAATACTTTTTTTTGCAAATGGTAACTAAAAATTAAGTAAATAGGAAATAAAAAAAATGGGTATCTGACAATTTGGTTCTATACAATAATGTTTAATTTGTGATATTTTTGTTTTTACAAATTTTTACTGTTTTATTTTTACTTTCCTTATATTAACTGTAAGTTTGTTTTTGACATTTTAATTTATTTTTCTACTTCATTTAAGTTTTATTTTGCTCAGTTCTGTAAAATTTAAAATTAACCTTTTTCTTTTTATGTATAGGAGCTTACAATTTAGAATACATACTTTTCTTTTTCTTTAATTAATAAAGATAAGAAATACTTTATCTGATTACTTATCAACTTTATTTAATACGATACGAAATTTAGAACACACATAGTATGTAACTAAAAACGTAGTGTTTTAAGTATCTTAAAAAGCAACTTAAGATAAGTTTTTCAATTTCCATTTGCTTAGGAGTTACTAGATATCCAAAGTAACTTCGTATACTCTTTAAAAAAATAATTTATTTATTATCTAGATACTTTCCGATAGTATCTTTGACAGCTTTGATTATATTTTTATAAATATCCATAGCCAGTCGATGTAGCAATTATAGTAAAATATAGTCAATTATATTTGTGTCGGACCACGCACAGTAAAGGTTCTCCTAATGAAATATAATATTAGCTGAACAAATACTTTCATATTTGATGGATTTAAATTTTACTCGAAGAAAAATATTTACTTCACAATATTTCTCAAAAGTTTTAAAAAACAAAGATACTTCTGTAGTAACAAATTTCAAAAAATAACATTTAATATACAATATTCTATTTGCTTAAAAAACGAATCCTAATCACTTATCATTAGTATTTATCACTTTTTTTTTCAGAAACATTCATCGTATGGCTGAAAAGTCTTGATTGCATTCACAGATTAAAAAGAATTGGGAAGAGTCAAGGAGGAAAGATCGATCATCGATACAGACACCAAAGTTGGATAGATGACATTATGAAAGCGAACGAATTTATATTGGAAATTGTAGAAGAAAACCGGAAGGAGTCAAGAAAATAGGAAGAAGATGGATTGGAATCCAGAGCCGGTTTAAAGATAAAGAGGTTACCGCAATCGAAAAAATCTTGCTGTTGATAGATAGCGTTGGGGAGAAGAGTTCAATCACACGAAAAACTGAGCAGGACAAAAAAAGTTTCAAAGTTGCAGGTGGAAGGAGGACCGAATTACTATGGCTATTGAAATTAACCCCTTACTAACTATAAAATATTTTTTAAAACTTCATTACCAGTTTTCAAATTCTATAATACTTCATATGTCACTTTGCGCCATTTCTTTATACCCGAAACATTTATGTATAATTTGTAAGTTCTTTTTCAAAGTTTCTCTTCACCCCTTGAAAGTAGTGTATTGAAAACCCCTACCTTCTATTTTACATCTCTATAGTTCTCATAGTTTCTGACTGTGATACACCGACAAACAAATGGACAGAACATAATTATAAAGATTTTGATTTTGCTGTAGGGGTACGAAATCATTAAAACCGACAATTAAGATGATAAAAGTAAATACATAAAATCAAGCTAATACAAAATAAATAAAGACGGCATGGAAATGACTTTTATGAATGACAGAAGCTTAAAGGTATCGAAGCGTATTTAAAATTTACCATTTGTAATACTAAAAATCATTTGGGAAAATATGAAAACAAAAATAAACACATTATTCTATAAGAATGATTATACAATATTTATTAGTTTTTAGTTTTTATTAGTTAACAATTTAGCCATCCTCAATTGTTTTCAAGTGATTTAAAACTAAGGAAAACTCCACTAAAATTCCTTAGCCAAGCTACATTTCAGTTTCATATCTAATGAAAATACAATATTAGTCACATTGTCCTTTTCCATATAAATTGAAAAAGTAAACATGACAGTTGAGGCAATAAAAAAATTGCAACATTTTTCCAATTGAGAAATGAATAAGAGTTAGATGTATTCAATAAAATCAAAAGTTGCATTGTAAAAAAAAACAATTTACCTTAATAATTGATGAGAGATAAATGACTTGAAATTAGAGTCCATAAAATCCATTAAATCTCGTTCAAAGATTAAAAAAAGCACTCACTATCACAATACAACACATTTTTTTCAAAATTAAAAAATAAATCACAGTTGTTTTTCTTTTTCACTTAAATTCACCGTTTCAATCTAATATTAACAAGGAAAAACACCAACCTTGTTAATTTTTCACTTTGTATTTATAAATTTTACGGTAACTTATATTTAAAAGTAATGGCAAAGATGATGCGTAAATGAATATGCTTGACAAAATATACAATTAAATCACTTGAGGATGTTCATTGATGATCGGTGTTCATTTGGAGTATACATAGAATAAATTACCGTGTAAATATTAGTTGCAAACGGAGGATAGGAGAATGTCCCCCAACAATATAGAGCAATTCATTCCCTATTGTATACGGTTTAGATTTAGGGTCTACAGGACACAATAACTAAGCATATGAAGTACAAATACATATGCAAAATGACACAGATTCACTTAACGCACGTAGATGATACATCCATCAAACAATTTGCACGAGGAAAAATCAGATGTGAAATTTAATGGTACGTATTGAAATTTAAAACAAAAAAGAAGCGCTAGAGGAAAACTGCACGGAACCCACGTGTGCGTGTGTATGATCCACGTGTTCTTCGTATGACTTTGACAGTTGTGACCCCGGCGTGGTTGGTGTCGAAATTTTTGTGCTTTTTTTGAATTTCCCGGTTAGAAAGTTGATGATTCAGGGGTTGTTTGCCCTCATCGCTGATGATTCTTCTTAGTGTATCCTAGCAACGTTCCGCTCGCCTTAACACCAGTTCTTGTACTGACAGAGACAGGTGTAACGAGCCCCACACATACACATTTACACACATATGCAATCAACTATCCACAACCATCTACACATGGCTGAGAGATATCTGACCAAAGGCCATTCTGATCGCTGGAGTGGGAACTGGACTTAACATCGCTGAAGAAGCTGCCATGGACCATGGCCGGAACGATCTTATACATATCAATGGTCTTCATACGCATTACGCTAATCTTCATAAAACATAAAACAATACCTCGCACCATCAACGTTCCTGGATAGAAATTTGCGAAAACTTCGAATATATGAGAAACGCCCACGGTTATTGATTAGCCTTTGAATGCCCACACGTACAAACAACACTTCTGGCTACCCTACCACCTGTAATTCCCTTCTCTCTAAACAATCTATCGCAAAATTTCAATATTTATTTTTATGGCGCCGGCATTTCAACTTCCCATTAACACAATCGTCTTCGACACGATTTGTATACATTATTGCTTAATTTACGGCTGTGTGCTTTTATTCCGCTTTGTCTTCAAATCTCCAAATTAGGATCGAGAAATTTATTGTCTAGAAAAACTATTTGTTATTTGAAATTTTTTTATTCAATAATTCCATATAGCTGTTCCGTTCTCACTAAAACACTGACAAACTCTTACCCGAAATCAAAGATAAAAAGTTTCTTTTCATTAATTTTATTACAGCCCATTATTCCCAGCTGAGATAATCATTACCATAAATAGAGATTGCATGTTTCACTGATTGTGAGATGGACGTCTGTGTTAAAAGCGATAAAAAGATAAGCTACCATGAAAAAAATCTGAACACACATTATTTTAATGACTAAAACAAATTAAAGTACAATAATAAGAAAAAGGAAATTTTTTATCTTCAACTTCATTAAATTTTGATTGTACTTGTATATACGACGTTTGATTCTATTACATTTGGAATTTTCATTAATAGGGCGTTTATAAGTCGAACCAAAAATCCAACCTGTTAATAGGGCGCTTAAAGAGAAAGTTCAACCAACCAATGTTATCCTCACACTTTAATTTCAATGATCAAAATCAAAGATCCGAAGTAAAAAATCTTCGAAAAATCCTGATACCAAATTGAGATCATATCATTTTTCTTTAACGGTAAATTTCTCACCAAATTTCTATCAAAAACAACAAGTAGAAATTCAAACACTCGTATACATTTCCTGAATGAAACAAGTTTTTAAAACCAAAACAATTTAAATTATTTCAGCCGAACTCTTAAAAGAATATAAATAACAAACAGATATCTATATATATATATATATATATATATAAATGTTTGAGTATTGTATTCGGTATAAGTATTTTTATATAATATAAAATTTGGGTTTTTTCATCTCAAACTTGTATATTATAGTACTAATCATACATATGTGTGTAGTCCGAAGAGCTTCAAACTGCCAGTGTCGGCTCACACACATCACACTTGGAATATTGCTCAATGATGGAGAACACCCGAGCGAGAACAGAAAATCCAGAAACCGGTTTACAATAATATAAAATTAAAATATTTTTATTTGAACAGAAATAAATTTAAAAGGAAAATAAAAAAAAAATAAAACGGAAAAAAAATCTCGTTTTCCATGTATTCGTACTATTTTCAAATGGCTTTATAGAAACGTCCGAATTATTAGTTTCTTACATTATTTAATTGACCGATATATCCTAACAGGTAGACATAATTAACGTTTCTAATAATAATTGTCTTCAGATTATCACCATAATATTTGTATTCAACAAGCATCTGTTATAACCAGTTGCCGATGTTGATTAAAAGAAATACACAAAGAGAAATACAAACCACGAACTACAATATTAGTTAGATAAATAAATATAAAAAAACATAGTATCACCAGTCGCATTCTTAGGACATTTGATACAAATCCGTGGTCTTATAAGATATACACAGAAGTAAACAGCTATACTCTTGCAATTATTTTGGGTCGGATTGTTTCAACAGTTAAATTATTTACGGTAAGACTTTTAAGAAATCAAATTTGAGAATCAAAAAAAGGGTGCAAAATGAAAATGAGATAGTTATCATATTATCTACATTTGCTACGCTCAAAAAGTTGATATAATATGAAAATTAGTAACTTTAAAGCTTTCGATTTCAATATTAACGACACAAATTTTCAAACCAAAAATAAGTCTACTAATTATAGTTTCTAAACACAACCACTTATACAAAACAAATAGATTTTAAATTTTAATTATTTAAGTGCCTAGATCAAATGTTTTACTTTTTTTGCGTAGTTCTAGAAATTTTTGTCAAAAATGATCTAACGATTATTCCAAATAAACAAAATTCAGCTCTTTATTCTTTTTATCAAAGATAATGCTGCTTAAATTTGTGCTCAGAAAAAAGGATTGAGGAAATTGACTTAATTTAAAAAAGAAATTATTTTTTGTGTATTTAAAACTCAATATGTTACAAAGCTTATAATTGAAACTTAAGTTCAGTTATTACTGTAAAGGATGAATATAGTTAATTAAAATAAAAAGTACTAATTATGATTTATCAAACCAAAATTAACCATTTTTCCCCATATTTTAACTATAAATCAATTTGTATGGCATCAATAATTTGATTGGGGTACAAAACATAAGCTCTGTATTTACACAAAAACTCTACCCCAAAAACTGAACTCAAAGAATCCGAGTGCTACTAATCCAGTTCTGAATTGAACTTACTAATATCACCCGCTTACATAGTTCTTTTTATTGATAAAGCTAGATAGGTATTTACTTATAAGATATTTTTCAAGCGTATTATCTTGTTGCGGGCTAAGGACATTAATTTTAAAAAATGATAATAGAATAAGATAAAAGACGTTATAGTATGTTCCTTGAGTGATTTTGAATTGATATGCGAGAAGAATCTGAAACTTTCTACGAGCTTCCAGATTCAGGCTAAATTTGAATATAAGGTAGATGATTGTTAATACTATGGTTAAACTGTAAAAAAATAAACACAGTTTGTAATCCATCCTGATTCAGTAAAATAGAATTCCGACGAGCGTTAATATAATTGTTTATTGATAAATTAACAACTAAACGTGTATGTAAAATAAATTATTGTTGTCTTAAAACATAAATTCAACAAACCCGTCAATATAAATAAATAAGGACGTAACAATATACTCGATGGAATATATTGGGGAAACATTTTAACTTCATTCCTTACAAAATATTTACTATTGCAATATTATATCCTTACGTCCAAACTTTTGGATAAACCTAAAATTTGCACTTTTATGTCATATTTAGGTTTTCGAATATTAAAATAATATAGAAAAATCTTTAATTATCAGAACTGACTCATTTACGCTGATACATTATTTTGTGTTCAGTTATATTGGAAAGCATATAATTAACTTTTTACATACATATTTATCGATACGACTTAATGACATTATCTTATAGCATTCGAGTACAACTCAAGGGACCAAACAATATTTTACGACCAAATTTTTTTTACACACTTATGCTTATACTTTCTACACAAGCTTATTGGTAAATTAAGATAACAATAATACCTAATTGAATCTACTGGTGGCCGAGTGGTTAAGGTGGCCGCTCCAAAACTGCTAGAGGTGTTGGGTTCAATCCTCGTATTGATCAAATTTTTGATTTTTTTCGATTACAGATTTTTATTTACCCTAAAGTCGCAAAAGAGTTAAGTAGTTGTACAGCAGAGTCCCACATCAAAAAGTCCAACAAAGGATTCCTCGGGTTATCAAGGGAGTTTTTTTTTCACTTTTTCCCTCATATATCGATACTGTCAGAGATTTAGCAATTTTCTCTACAATTTGAGGCATGGTATATTTTGAGGCAAGTTACAGTACCTAGGTAGATCTAAGTATAGCGAAAGATGCTACGGGTTGCTAAGAGTTTTGATAATCATGTCTCTATTAAAATTCAATTTATTTATTTACAGCAATTATAATATAAATTGACAGGTTAAAATCTGTTGGGTTCAGCGAATACTATAACTTTTTATAGGAGGCTTTCGAAGAAATGCTACATAATTAAATCTTTGACCAAGGTTTTTTACTTTATTTATTATTTTAATTATATATAACGAGTGTCAAACCATAGAATTTGCATTCATCATAATGATTTCAATAAAAAATAAATGTCACTAATTTCGAAGGAAATGTGAACCGCTCACAAATCGAACACTGCTTCAATTTTGTTCCATGGCTCATTGGGAATTTCTAATTTCTTTAGACGGTTGATTTGTCGTAATATTTTTTAACTTTTTCTAGGTATATTTTTGATATTTATTGCTTTGTATAAATAAAAACCGATTTATTAAATTTCTCCTGGAAGGAAAGTACAAAAAAATCTCCAAATTGAAAAAAAATCAAGAAGTGGATGTAAAAGAATTAATTTTGATTTTTTTTACTTCTTAAGTTTGAAAGAATATTTTCCATCAAACATCATAAAATAACATTTTAATAAATTTCGATTTTGGTATATAAAATTGTACTCGAAAACAACAAAAACGCTTGATGGTTGAACAAGGACATGAAAGATTTGCTCTTCTTAAGTTGGTAAGTATATTTCTATTAATCTATGTTTAAATAGTAAAAAAAACATTGCTCCTTTTTTTTGAAATAAGCATTTTTAAAGCATATGTAGCAAAATTTAAGAATGAGTCTCATGAAATTCTTTCCAATGGAATAGAGGTATTCATTGAAAGATTGATTGTTTCAATTTTTTTTCACGAGCAGAATATCAGTATACCTTATAATTATTTTATGGAATTAATATATGTGAAGGCATTGTAAAGGAGTTTTTCAAAAACAGGAAGAACCCGACATGGTACGTCTCCGAAGACAACGACTTCGAGATGGATAAGAAGTGGGCCGCCCGCGAGGATCACTCCATCAGATGTTCCCGATGTCGTGTCAATCAATCAGCGGCCGTCTGCAACCGACTCAAGAGGAAATCGAAACGAGAATTTCACTTTACGTCGCCCCATAAATAAGTGCATTTGCTTTGTACTCTACACCTATCGATACCAATCATTTATTCGAACGTTTTATGCAACTTTAACGACAATAAACACACATTCTTGAATGGCCCGACTTTTACTTTGCAGTCAACGAGCGTAAACGTCTTCTTTGTAACGGCTTTTTTTCTCGACACAACTAAACGAAAAAAAATATATAAATATTACGATTGCAGAACTAGAAATATAAACGACCAATTGTTCTATTTTCGCGAAAAAATCTATGAGAATTGTATCGATTATGCTTACGCCTTTCGAATAAGAATTATTGTTTTTTACTGATAGAAAAGGACGTAAATAATATTTTTTCCTTTATATTAAAATTAAACGATGTTGAAATCATAAATATACTGTTACTGTGAAATCAGTGGCGGCTCGTGATAAGCATTTTTTGAGAGGCAAAACCTTTTTTCCTTCTGTATTGCAGTAAACGTTAAGATCCTATATTACGACTTTAAATGGCGTATGCTGTTCAGTAAAAATGAAACGAAATTAGGTTACAATTACTGCTACAATTAAAGCAACCATTAATACTAAGAAAATATCTTTGGGCTACAATCTTTACACCACATTGTGCTACTTTTTTATAAACTTAACGCCTTGGAAATGGTGTAGCAGCACTAAATGCTTAGATACAATCAAAAGCCCATAAGCCCGTAATGGCTAACCACCCATTGGCATTGGTTTCTCTATACGTTTTCTCACCTATACAAGATGCATCCTAAAAAGGGTAAAATATATACCGTTTTTCTTTTTCTTTTTTTTTTCTATTTAGAAAGAAAGTATGCTTCCTTAAACTTATAAAATTTCAAATTATAGAAGCCTTGAAGAAATTTAACTTGATCGAAGACCTAAAAGTTAAAAACATAATATATTTGAAAATCGGTGTAATAATCACAATAGATGTTAAATAGCATGTTTAATAATGAACCATACCTCTTAGGGCATATGCCAAAATCTTATGCATGAAAATCTTAGATTTTTTTTCGATAAAATTATGCAGAGCAAAAAATGTGTATTGGAGATATGACCTTACTCCAATAGTATATTCATGTTAATCATTCACCAGTATCTCAAAAGCGATTGAAAATTTAAATAGGTGTAAGACATAAGGTTTTTCAAAAAAGTTTAAGTATTATATATTGTTTCAGTTATGCCTTCATAAAAAAATTTAAGAAAATTCTTCTCCTAATGAGACTATTTTTCATATTTCAGTCAAAATGGCAAAAAAGTTTTTTAATTGTTAGCAGGAAAGTGGACATAAAAAGGATGTAAATCAATTTACTAATAATTAATTCCGCGACGTTTCGATCCCTTATTATAATTACATATATGTAATGTTACAAGCCATATGCTTATTATTGTTACTACTAAAATTATGCTAATTAACAGTTTTACCAAATTTTATTAAATTTTGTAATGTATATACGTTAGGGTGATTTTTTGTTTGACTTTTTTTTTTGGTCCCATCGTGAAATTTTGTTGGAAATACCAAAAAAAAAAATCCTTGAAAGTTTGAGCCCTTATTAATTTTAAGTCCTCGACCAAGACGTGTAAAGACGGCATTTCATGGGATCGCTTTTTCCGAAGATGGTTTTTTCTCAGAATTAAACGCTCTACAAAAGTGCCCATTGCGACAAAGTCGTAATTCACACCGGTGAGGTAGTACGGGCCTGATTTTTCCATACACTTTTGTAGAGCGT
The DNA here is from genome assembly GCA_958496175.1 of Sisyra terminalis. Lineage (NCBI taxonomy): Eukaryota > Metazoa > Arthropoda > Insecta > Neuroptera > Sisyridae > Sisyra > Sisyra terminalis. The sequence continues at coordinate 37,838,783 of OY292276.1, forward strand.
TTAATTCTGAGAAAAAACCATCTTCGGTAAAAGCGATCCCATGACATGCCGCTGAGATATAGAAATATAAAAATAAAAAATCAGAGTTTCCGTGTATTTTCAATGGGAAATCTTTACACGTCTTGGTCGAGGACTTAAAATTAATATTAAGGGCTGAAACTTTCAGGGAGTTTTTTTTTTGGTATTTCCAACAAAATTTCACGATGGGACCAAAAAAAAAAGTCAAAAAAAAAGTCACCCTAACGTATATACATTACAAAATTTAATAAAATTAGGTAAAACTGTTAATTAGCATAATTTTAGTAGTAACAATAATAAGCATATGGCTTGTAACATTTTTAGAAGGTAACGGTTTTATAGAAGCCTGATGAAGGTCTAATAAAGAACCAAACGTTGCAGAATTAATTATTAGAATATGAATTTACATCCTTCTTATGACCATTTTCCTTCTAACAATTAAAAAATCATTATTGTAAAGTATATATTTCTCTCTTAAAATAAAAGGTTTCTTTTCTTTCCTTAAATATGTCGCTATAAAATTTCACCTGATAACCTACCCCCCTGCATCACTCTTCATCACATCTTCAGCAACTCTCCCCAATATAAATATTACATCACGAAAGATAGACCCCTCCGTACATGATACATTCGGGTTAATAGTAAACAAAATTTGAAACTAAAGAATATTTATTGCATTTTATAGTCGTAAAAGAAAGATGAATAAGAAAAATCAAAAGAACGACTTAAGTAAAATTAGTCGATGAACTGCAATCGTCACGTTTCTTTAGAGCCCCCATCCCTTTTGTAACATCTTGTCACACTAAACGACACTCCTTCCCATTTGTATCTTATAAATGGCTCCTAAATAAAAAATTAAATACATAAATAAAGAAAAAATGGAAACAGCTAATAAAATCTTCACATACATTTTCAATTGCCCGGTGGTATCTGTTAATGTTACCACAAAAAGCTTAAATTTGGTAACGACATTTTTAAACTTAATAGGTATTAAACTATTTGCAGAGTGAATAATCAAATTCAAAAATGTCCAAAACAATGGATATTCTAATACATACATAATATGTATGAACAATTACCGATGATGAATATTAAGGATAATGTTGCTCAAGAGGAGTTTAATTTATTTGCATAACGTAAACTTTTTTTCTATTAAATTGACACAATGGGTTATAATAAAAAGCAATATTTTTCTATTTATCAAGTTTTGTCTTGTGAGGTAGTGCTTTTGCCTTGTATTGATTGACAAGCTACCACTGTGCGAAATTTTTGTTCGTAACCCAGATTTTTTTGAGGTACCTTTCATGTTTTAATTTTTCTTCCACGGGCAAAGAAATAGTGTAACAGTTATTTATTTAGTGTAAAAAGTTGTCGTCGCACACACGTGGGCCAAAGTGGCTTCGTTTCCAATGAATGTTTAACGATTGATGGAACATTAACGGGCATTGTCAAGTCAATCAAATGTCGAGCAAGATTCACGTTGTGTCTGCAATGTCACCGCCATGCGCTTAAACTTATCTATCACTTTATCTACCATTCGTGCAGTAAAATCCATGCTTCCAAACTCACCTCGATAACGCGAAACAGGTGTATTTTCGGATACTCCAAACACAGAACAGGTAATTGCAAATAATGATTGAAAATTGAAACAATCTGCAACTCGGAACGTTTCTCAATAAACTGATGCATAAGTTGAGGGAATATCTTCGACATTTAACGTCATCATGTCTTTTATGAAACGAGTGATGCCGGGTGCGCGATGCAAGTCTCCCTCTGACCACGTCCTTAATTGCATTATTAACATCCATCTATAAATTGTCCCCTTATTGTCTTCTATCAGGATAAAAGCCTCCAAAGAGAAGTAGCACAAACCTCTTTCTAAAACCTCAACCCAATAACCGAACCAATAAAATACTTTTTCTTTTGTTTAGTTGATTTGTTTCAGGACACACCTAATTTGGCCGAAAAAACTTCAAACACAACTCGTATGCATTATTAATTAAACAAACGTTTTTCGTGATTTAATTAAAATTCTTCAATGTGAAGGTATCATGCACGCTAATACACACACACGTTTTCATTGAACAAATGGATAAATATTCCAAAACAGATGTGAAGGAAAAATATAAATATTTAAGTCTTAAGTGAAAAGCAGTACATAATTATGCAAATGCAGTTGGAGACAACGTCAAATATACCTGAAATATAATCAGTGGCTACCTTAAAATCTGTTAATCAAATCAAGTTTCTTTGTCATTCTTTTAAAATCAAACATTGCATTTACTTAAGTATTCCTAAACTTTCTTCGGTTTTAATTATTTTGATTAATCCCCTATAAAACTGAAAGAATATCATAATAATGAAGGAGAAAAACTAAAATTTAATCGATGTAATTGAAAATTTGTTAAAAAATTTGGAAAAATATTAATACTTCTAGACTCTGAAAGTAAATAGAAAATGTTTAGCACACCTATACCTTGTATTCAAACAAAATCTTTATTTAATTAGAATTTTTTTTTAAATCTTTATATTCCTCTTGAAACTTTTTAAAGTTTCAATACAGATGGGTTAACCTTGACAAAAGAAATGTAATTTATAATTGAAGCTTTTAGTGGCAGAGATCCTTAATTCTGTTTCAACAAACAAGCCGGAAACAGTATTTGAAAAGGTTTTGGAATTGTTGAAATATCCAATCTTCAAAGTTAAAACTTCCAAAAAATACTTTCAATTCTCTAGCTTTTGAATTTTGCATAAAGTTGCCAACTTGGAACAGAATATACTGTATTAACAATATTAAATGCAAATATAAGAGTGTATTGTAGTCAAATTTAGTGGAATATAGTTTACAAAAAGTTAACTACAAAAATAAATATAAATGTTTACAATCCAGATAAAGGTGTTTACGATATATTGCTCAGATACGTATTTCGATTACCAACCAATTTCATCAATGGCTATAAAGTAGTAATGGATGAGTTGTAACACAACAGTTACGGAGAAATTCAAAACTATATTTTTAGTCAGTAAAGTAATTTTTTTAAGAACTAAGAATTCATTAAAAATTTATTATTCCATTTAAAATGGAAGCTGCTTCCAGAACGTGCTCTTGTTGTACCCTTACAACGACTCGATACAACATAAGAAGCACAATATAAGTAATTCCAAGTAATTTTTCCTAAATGTATCCTTAGCCAAATAGTAATTTCAAATGATTATTATATTAATTAATGTTTATTTTTATTTACGCTTTGTAGTAAAAAATTAAGGCGGAAATAAATATTAATTAATTAATTGTGACTCGAAAGTAATGACATAAGATATTAATCAATGAATATTACTTTTTTTTTATCAGACTTTATTTCTAGATCCAATTTTTCCATAGGGACCTAATTGGTCCCTAATTGAGATTTATCTCTGAAACATATCTGACGAAATGGTACAAGAAACAGCATTAGGGCACAAAATTTATTCTGCGACACAATGAAAAGGTACTCGTGAGAGAGGTTCCAAATATCGAATTTAAAAATTGGAAATGCAATTTTCCTAAAAAACTTTAAATACTTATTCATACCATTATCTCCGTATATTACCTTTATCTGAATGTTGTTTATGGCCATAAGTTCTTGCGATCTTTATTGGTTATTGTAAAGTACTAGTTCTTTTCTAATAATTTTGAAAAATAATGCATAACATTAGAAGTTAATAAGGGGTACAAAAAAGGTCAACAAATTGCAAAGCTATGGCTGAAATTTAGATTATTAAACATTAAATTCACAATTAGCATTTTACAAAACTTACAATATTTTATTCTTCTTTTTGATTGTTATTTAATGTCGCTTTATGCCTCCCAAGGTATTTTGCGACTCTAGGGTTAATAAAAATTTGTAAGTTGAGAAACATCGAAAATTTTCCAGATACAAAATTCGATCTCAATTTCTATCAGCTTTAAAGTAGCCATTTTGATCACTAGGTCAACAGTAGGTTTATAATATTTTTATTTAGTTACCAAAACAAACAAAATTCAAGAGAGGATTTAATTTGTCATAAGCACTTCGTAATACAATAAGCTACGATGAATTCACACCATCAGCGTTTGGTATCTTTAAGAAAAATCGAAAGCTTAGTTTAGTTAATAATTTGTATTTTTCTGGCTAAAATTCAATGAAAATGAAACTATAATCTGTAACCGGTAAAGTGTAATGTTAGTGTATAGGTCCAATAAGCTTCGGATTTATCGAATATGTTAGAACTTATGAATTTTAACCATATTGCAACAGTTTAGTTTCAAAATTCCCATCTGTAGGTATTAAAAAAAGCAAGAATTGAATTATTGTATTTTGAAACCAAACGTTGCTTTAAAAGAAGGACCCATCGTCAACGTAGCCCCAGTTTTGGCTTAGTTACTCAAAAGTTAAATACTTATTTTGCATAAGAGTTCATTTCAAGTTAACATTTTATCGCATCGAAAATGATTATACTTTGAAGATTATAAAACTGCTGTGGGAAATATACTTTCAAAGATTAATTCTTAACATTTTTCAGTAGAATTTTTCTTTTATTTTTATTGTTCAACCTCAAAACAAATATCTACTTTAAATATTTTCTTAATAATTGTTTTTAAGCAAACACTTGGTAGAGTACTCAGAAAGATAGTAGTGGAAAAATTGTGAAAATAATATATGAAACTATTAATATATTAGAAAATTAATTGAACTAATATTATGAATGGTGATTAATAAGTTTGTAAGCTTATCCTATAATTAATTTGGAACTTTAATTACATTTAAATTATTCATACTTAATGTTCTGTGGTGTAATCTACTTACATAATATCCATCAATGGTGTAAATGACTTTCAATCAATATTATAATAGTTTTTCAAAATGTTTCTAGAACAAAAGTGTGTTGATTTTGACGCAGCCTAGAAAAGGTCAGTGGGTCTGTAAAAAGATTATTCCGGCAATATAATTAAAAATTAAAATTTCTTTTGTATATTTATAGAAAAGTAAAATTTATGTTCACCAAAAATCGATTGATCTCTCAAACTCGTATATAATGATAAAGTATATGGATTTTGCGATTCAAAATGCCTAAAAAGTAATAATGACAAACAGCAAAAGATTAATTAGTAGAATTATTGCAGATCCATACAGGTTATAGAAGATATCCTCTCGCGCAAAGAATAGACATTACGAAGAGAATAATCCGTATACAAATACATCGACAATGCCAAATTGAATTTTAAATAAGCCACATATGTGCTGCAAAAAGAAAACCGCGACAAGATTAATTGCAATAATTTCAAAAGAATGATTTGTGACGTTCCAAACGCGAGATCTGAATTTAAATAAGAATGTGAAGAGAATATAATTGTTATTCGATAATTTATTGCCATTTGAGCACACATTAAATTCTTTTCTTATACCTACATAAATCAATTAGTGGTTAAGCCTACAAGCTTAAATTTAGAAAATAAGGAAAACAAAAAGACGTATTTTTAAACTTTTCACTTTTTACAAATGTGATTAATATGCTTTTAAACGGATACATTGCCGTGAAATGTTACAATTTAAAAAGGCTTTACTTTATTCTCGAGTTTTGCTTTTAGAAACAAATTCCCCCATCATTAGATGCATGAACATTTCGTTGTAGTGGGTAATGATGGACTAAGCTGAGAGATTTTCAAAGCTTTTACAAGTAATATATCCAGGAATTTACAGTACGAAAATACGCATAAAGTACGTTGACACGTGGAAGATGAATCGGCTACCTTCAATCACCCTAGCCCGAAACGACGTTCAACTTTCAGACAATGCATTGGTAATTATTGGGAAACGAAATTAGTTAGCGCCCTTTTGTCACGTTAACAATCGCATCATTGATTACAACCCTTGGTATGTGGACATGTTCCCTAAATATCGACATCGTTTCTGTTTTACACTATAAATAGATTGAGGATAATGAATCCATTTTCTTAAAATAGTATGAGGGTAACATTTGCTTAATTAACAGTACATAGAAGGATTGATTTCAAAACCAACAACTTGCTTATTATATCAACAATCTTCTTGAGAAGAATTTTCTCAAATAAAATTCAACAAAGACATTTTTTATACTGTATCTCTTCGCAAAAATGCTAGGTTGGCTTAACATTTAAAAAGGCTATGCGTGTTTTATATAAAAACTTGTATAGTTTATAGATCTTTACCATTGTTCAGCAATTATTATGAATATCCTTTAAAAAGGTACTGAATAACTACTTTCAATTATTATATAAACTTTATATTCGTTTGTTTTGTTCAAACTCGCAGATCTTCAAAAGTTTTTTATCCATCATTTCTAAATGTTCACGTTGTATTCATAGATATACGCGTATGTTTTCATTAAATCTGAAGCATGTTACGAGTTGTCAACATATTATTTTTGCCCCAAAATCGATATTTTCAGAGATATATCAATTTTTCCCAAACCTTAAAGGAAATATGTATATTTTAAAAATAAGTTACACTAGGTACATTGAGGGGAGTTGTGAGTAGTTATGGGTAAAGTTTTTAAATTTTCAAAAACATATTTTTACTAAGCTATTATGTTTTAATTTAATTCAGAATCGTAACGGAAAATTAAAGTAAATTAAAACTGATCTTATTTTCCTTTTTTTTATTGATAGAAATTAATAACCAAAACAATATTTTTTGGTTCAATGAATCGGTACCAATTCAAAGTATAGATTCTAAGTATATTACTCTAGAGTAATTGGAAAATTCAATAATAACAAATAACGATTGTGATTGATTAGTAATTGATAAGTGACTTTTACTATAATAAAAAGTGACAACTAGTAATTGGTGAGAAATTTTAATAATTAAAAGTAAGTTTAGAATGTAGGTGCCAAAGTATACATTAATGTAATTATGTGTTCTAGAACAATAAATAAACTTCTCATTTTCCATGTGAGAAGCTTATGTAAAGGCAAGTCAAAATCATAGCTTTTGTATCATAGGAATTAAAGGCCCTTATTATAGAAATTAATTCTGCTTAAACTCAGTCTATTTTAACTCATCCCACAAAATATAAACACTGTGGAATTATAAACTATAAAGCATTTTCATGAACGTAAACTGCGCTCAACGGTAAATAATCTTCAGAGCCGATTGAACCGCAACAGTGAATTCTATGAAAGAAACTATAACAAACTATTTTGTCAACATGTAAGTACTCAGGATGCGTATATTTTGTACAATATTTAGGTTCCTAACATTCGTATTTTCTTATGAATTATAGGTATTTATCTAAAGTGTTAAATGGACCTTTAGATTTCAGTAATTTTCGACACTAAATGTCGATTCTTTAACGAAAGTGTAAGTTTCAGATTCAACAACCAAAAACTGCTGAAATCGCGTTTATAACTTTAACGACGTTTGTGAGCTTTCGTAAAATTACCAAAAAAAAAAAAAAATATGAAAAATGAAGTTTCAATTTTGATTTTGGTTGCTTAAAGTAGTTTTGGATAATTAATAAACACTTTTACTTAGAAATATGATAATTAAAATAATTGAGTTTTATCTTAAAAATCCAACTTTACCAAAATTTATCTTATGAATCAAAATGGATTGTCCCAAATTAAGTAGACAATTTTTTTTCATATTTTCCATATAAGTTGTAATAATTAATATCAGCCAGTTACTTTTAAATCACAATCCTAGTAAAATATAATACTTTTTTGGGGAAAAGGATGTTGCCTGGTTTGAGTTTGTATGTGTGTTTACTTAATTTTTAATTTCATTCCGTAATTGCCTGGTAGCTGCTATCCAAAGTTAGTGTGCTGTTCATATTTTCTTATTAGATTGTCGGCACCATTATAAAACTGTTTTAAAAGAAAACTCCCTTTCAAATTGTATATGCATATTGCTAATAGTTTCTAAGTAAAATTATTTAAATATACCACAAAGTATAAACGACAGAAAAACGAACGCTGTATTGCAAAGTTGTCCACTAAATACAAGCACAGTACAAAGGGATCCACTCTCATCATTATACCAAATATGAATATAAGTGCCCAAAAAATTATAACCAATTTTCATATAATTCTTAACGGATTATTAGTTTCAATGGATAATTGTTTTCTAAATATAAGTTGAATTAAATAATAATGAATTTTTGTTATATTAGTATTATTAAAGTATATGAAGAACATGAATGCAATGTTTTACAGCTTGGACTTTAGTTTTGGTAACAATAAAAAAAAAAACAATCAATAACATTCAGTTCGTCTAGTTGGTCAATTTTCTTATCGTCCTGTCGAGTGGATGAATGTTTAGGTTTTTAAATTCTTCATATTTAATTTTTGGAAAATCCACCATTTTTGAAACAATTTTTTAATGTTATATTAAAATTTGGTTCCAAGACTTGGAAATGAAATATAAAACGTTTAGTATATTGTTTTTTTGCTAAATCATTTGGGCGTAAATTTGACGTGTCCTCCATACTTTCCAAAATTCTAGTTCGTATTTTTTTCCGGTAATACGCTTGCATAGTCCTTATAATGCCTGAACCAATATTTCTCTTCATGATGTTTTCTTGATCAAACTAAAATTATTACTAAAAATATGGAAACATAAACCACAATCATGATTACTATAAACGATATTTTTTTGTGTCCAGTATTATATATCTGGCCCGTACTTCATAAAAGTGACAACAAAATCCGATTGATAACATAATTCATGACTTTAATAAGCGGCGTACACTGTAACAATAAAAGAAAATCCCTCGAAAAATCGAATGCCCACGAATGGCTGAAGACGATTCTGAATATATGAAAGAAGAAAACAATGAAAATCGGCTACCTAAGTTGTTTTGAGATATTTAGCTTATTTATTAAAAATACAAAATTAACTTTAATAACATTGAAGCTAATTTTTAAAGTTTTTTATTTATCCAGATCACCCAAGTTCTGCTATTGACAACTATGATAATTAACTATGCTAGATATTTTTTCAATGTTTGAGGATCACTTTAATAAGTTGACAAATTAAAATAGCTACATTAAAGTGGCAATTATTTTTTTGACTTTAATTTTGTTTTTTTTTCCTGAATTAAATCGTATAGTAATCAATTAATTTAATTTCAAAAACTGTTGTTCACATCATACAGTCATAAAAATTTCTAGTTAAATGACACTGATCTTTATTCTGTTTTTATATCTACATAAAAGATCTCTAGTGCCAGATTTATTGTCTTTCATTGATTTAGTAACAATAATAGTTTCTCATGTAAAAGTCTGAGAATTGAACTGGAGTTTGATGTTAAAACATGCGCATTTGGAAAAAAAATATACTCAAGTAAATTTGTTCATGTAAATTGAAGAAAATAGCACAGATATAGCATAAATCGAAAATTAATTGTCAATATCCCGTTGAAGAACAACGCGTTCAACTCGCACAAACAACTGTAATGCCAATTGTGCCGTGTTCCAAGCTTTGTATTATTAGTTCGTCCTTTGTGTTGTCACAACTTACATGTACTTACAATAAATCTGGATAAAAGCAAAAGAAATCAGAAAACACAACAGACACAGCAACAATAAACACAAATACATACACGGACAATTACTAAAGGGATCGACTAAAGTGATGTCCACGTCCATAAAAAATAACAATAGCTTTTTATATTCCTGTTTTGCAATCAAATATTTTACCGGATTATTCCATGCGCCCCGGCCAACGGGTAGGTACAGAGCCCATCGCAGATATTTTTTACTCGCATTGTCAATGCTTACATCATTAAAATACGTGCAGACTACAACAGTTGAATATGGTGCCAGCGCCATTGTTCGACACAATGCCTGTCGTCCTCCTGATTAATTAACCTGATCTCAATGTACAGGTGTCCCTCCGATTAGTCCCTCACCTCCCGTAAGAATTTATTTTAAACTCACTTAACTCATACGACAAGAGAGCTCTACAAGAAGAGCGAAATTGCATCCAACCATTGCGTGATTCGTGCATTCGTTAAAACGTTAATTTTATGTTTATTATTTACATTGGATACGAATTTACAACTAAAGCTTCTGGTTTTAATACGCTTAAGACGAGAAAACCTAGAGGCATTCGAAGTTTTATTATCCTTTTGAAGTAAATTAACAAATAACACCTTTAATCATCACCACTATCCTTTTTCATTGCGTGTATAAACCATGTTTGCGTTTTTCAAAGGTCAAAAAATATTTTAATGAGAAAATACACAATTAAACATTTTCGTATTCCATCTTTCATATTTCCGTTTCATATTTCATATATTGAACTCCTCAAAAAAAAAATAAATATGAGTACATCGCCTGATTTCTGCTAAGAATGCAATTTAAAACTATAAATTACCTTAATAGTCAATGTTAGCTTCAACAGCGAAGTGTTACCTTCTTTGACTAAAGATATTTAAGGCAATGTTAACTGTGCTTAACTCTATCTAGCAAAGTTGTAAAAAATGGAATTGCCAAAGCAGAAGTCAACAGAAGTTATTTAATTTTGTATTGGTAAGGTTTTTATGTTTTGTTGTTCTGGTATTAGAATGACAAAAATACTATTGGACATTAACAAATTGTTTGATTTGAAAATATTTTTGAATTTTAAAGTAATAATTTCATTATGGTTCTTTACCATAAAACGATATTTTACACACATCAAATAATGAATGTACATATAGTGGTAGTATATCCATTATACAGAGTATACAAAATAAGGGTGTTACGAAGCTTTGATTTCGACTTCGAAAATTTTGCAATCGGGAGTTAAGCTACTCCGCTTTTGTTAACAGAAAACAGCCTGCTACCTTCAATGTCACCTAAATTGATTTTAAACTTTTTATTAAATTTATATTAAATTGGTCCTTAACTTAGTACCTTGAACTTCGCCTCTGATTTCGACTCCAATTTTAACTCCAAAAAATCTATTTCAAAACCACCGGTCACGACTTCAGTTGTGGTAAGCCAACCAATTCATCACCGTAAAATTCCTAATACAAAGTAAAGTGTAGCATTTTTTTAGTGGTCTAAGTTAAGGGTGACCCACGCAAATAATATTACAGGCCACCTAGGAAATGCATCGTAACTCCGCAGGCTTTATATTTTTAGATGCATACATACGAGTATATAATTCTTCGGTACGAGAACTTAGTACTGAACTCCTCCTAAATTGCTGGACCAACTTTGCTTTAATTTTCTGTATGTATTTGAATGGGACCCTTGATAGTTAAGATTCCCAATTGGGCCGTATAGATGAAAAGGGTGAAAAGAAAGTACCAAGTTTACCTGATCAACAATCGAAATTTTAAATTAAATAATCGAAATGCCGTCAAACACTATTATTATTACCACTTATCTATATACATACGTAAAAATTAAATTACGATAGCAAAGTGTCTAATGATTGAAATTTAAAAATAACGTCATCTTTCAGTAAATACATAAATATACTGATATATTAAATTCTAACGACTGTCCAATTTAATGTTTAATCCCATTTTAGGGTGAGTATTTGTTTCAAAATGCTTTTATTCCAATTTTAATGTTTTAAATTGTTTGTAGTCGGTATGATTTCTTTTAACTAAAGAATGATCTTTCATGAATCGATTTTTATGAAATTTGGAATTTGTATACCTTGTAACACAATATTTCACTCACTAAAGGTTATACATTGTTACATAAAAATAATAATGAAAGGCAGCCCCAAAGTATAGCTGAGGGATGAAAAAAAATGTTAATTTATATAATTGTAAGATGTATCATTGGAATTGTTTTTAAAAAAATATTCCTTTATACCAATTTTGGCAGGTAGGTAAACGAAAAACCAACGTTCAAGCAGATTGTCTACCGAATCCGCTAGTAAAATTACTTATCACTAACTATGCAAACTAATTTAGATATATTGTAGACTTTTTAATTGTCTTTGTTTTCATACTTTGGTCATTATGATATACATATATTTTGTAGATATATTTTTGAATTTTATAGATTTTACATAATACAATATAAATACACATTTAAAAATAACAGTCGCTTCTTCATTTGACATGTCAAAATTTACGTACAAATTGCATTCCAGTGAACAATAGGTACAGGAATAATATCGAAACCATTCTAAACAGTTCTGAAAATCTCGACGTTCCTGATTCAAGCTTATACCAGAAAATTTGTATAATAGTTATATCATATTTTATATCTCTTTATTGATAAATTAATATTTGTACTAATCATTTTCTATATTTATTATTCGTATAAACTTTCTATTTTTCCTCAAAAATTATCAAAATCATAACTCAGCAGGTAAAGTTTTTAAGAGGTAACAATTTTCATTGATTTAACTATAAAGCAATCGTTCAATAAAATTAAGAAAATATATTTTTAAGTCAATAATAATTTCTTTTCATATGGCCAATTAATTATGCTTATTAAACATTTTACAAGCTTAAACTTTTGAAAGGTTTCAATTAATTAATGCCAAGCTTTGTTCCCACTTGATCCAGAAATATTGATGGGATCTCTAGAGGCTTTTTTTCCATTCATATAAGCCGATAAAAACATTAATTATTTTCACATTCCAATTCTTTGTCAATCAGCGCTTTGATCCTTTTGTATTCTTCACATTTAAAGGACATCTTGAAATCTTGATTTGATCTTGATTGTTCCCTTAATTGCGTATCGTTCAATTTCTCTGATAAGAAACGTGAAGAATATTTCAAATAGGTACGTACCTATACTTAAGAAGATATTATAGCGTTTCGTTTAATTGTAATAAAATCCTATTCTTTGGTTTTCATTTAAAATATTGAGCATTTCCTTTTGTGATATTGTAAGTGAAATAGCGCGGGATGCATAAAAAAATGAGGGATGCAAGAAGAATATACAAAACTATCCCTTTCTTATGCAAACAAAGAGTGACCCAGTCTGTTGTACAATGAAAAGTCCATTTTCTAATATAAAAGTGCACTCTCAAACAACAACGACGACAAAACAACGACCCTCTTTAGAACAACATACAATGCCCTTGTTGCATACGTACAATAAAACACTGGTCTACAATGGACCGTTTTATGTTGTGACCCCTTACGTAAACATATGTTTGCTTGACACGGCATAATTCTTTCGCCAATTCCAAGACGGAAATTCGAGCGACTTTTATCAGTGAATGGGGATTTCAATACGTTTATATGAAGCCGTAGATCGACACGAGGTCATAGCATTGATGTAAAGGTAACCTGCGGCCTTTCTGATCCATTTTTATTCTTCTATTTCTCTTCCCGGTTTTTTTTTCTGTTTATTGTCAAAGCGAACGATGCTCTACGTATGTTTGTTTCCCACACACACCCGGATTCAAACCTGTCTCAATTCAGACAATCAGTCGTCAGAATTCTCCCATCTATCCACCCTTTGTATCGATGTTACGCGAATAGAAGAACAAGAAGAAAACCTCGTCACGGTACTAAAGTGATGGGGATCCGAAATGAGTTCATTGTCTAATATTTTTATTATCCTTCTCTTCTACAGCTTTTGTATTCGATTTGTGTAATTTATTCCGTGCAAATTTTGAACCATTTAAAAATCATCGAAACACGTGGAAGGAGAACATGTGGCTGGAAAATACAAATGTGACACCTCCACAAAACTCAAATTCCGTATTTGCAAAACTCAAAAATTTTCCCCAAACTTACTAGATATCTACAACTAGGAGAGTTAGCGTACCTTTAAGTACCTCTATTTATTTAATGCTTTTAAAAAGTCTTAAACTTCATGGCATAAAAAAAGAGATTTTTATCCATTAAAACTAATGTTAAATAAAAGGATAACAATAGCGTCAAAATACAATGGCTTCCATATCAAATTTCTGCTCCACTTATTATCAAAGCCGAATAACACCTGTATTTTAACAACAAAAGCACAAAATCTTTCAATACGATTTCTACCATTGTGTTCTTTTTAATACAGGATTGGACAGTTGTAATTTACTTTTATTCAAAATCATTGAGATAATCTTCAAATATTTTATAATTTATTCTTTCATTGAAACTCAATGAATGAGTTACCTTATTGCATACAAAATTATTAGTTCTCAATTAATACGTCATTTTAAGACGTATTTGCTTTTAATTTTTAAATAGATATTTGTTATTGTAAAGTTGAGATGATCAATGAAAACTATGAAATTAGCTATACTTATTGCTCAGTTCGCATTGTAAATAAATATTGCAACCTGTGTTTTTTGACAAACACAAACACAAGTATGGAAAAGGAAAATTAAAGTAAATTAAGTTAAATAATGGTATAAGACAAAATAGATAAATATTTTTTTGTCTTACCAAAATACAACAAAGGCGATAATTGTAAAAAAAAAATGTGAATTCAAACAATACAGGATGGGTAAGTATCTCCCTTCTCTTCAATTAAATTTGCAATGAGTAATATAAATAAATAATAAAATATTGGAAAAACTTTTAGGAAAGTAGCAATTATTTTTATACTATTTTTGATATACCATTCCATGCGTTACAACGTGAAACAGCTAGCAAATTATTTTTACGCAAGAAAAAGAACTTTTTGTAAATCAAAGTTTTACTAATAGTTTATATTTCTGTAAATTAAAGTATCAAAGCCACTGTATCTTAGTCCTGTTATTTTTTGCCAAAAGTAATTAGTATCCAAGGTACTATTTAAAATAAACTATGTTCTGTATCTTTAAAAAGTATCTTTGATAAAAGTAATTTCAATTCTGAATAATATCTATGATATCATAAAATAACTAAAAATAAAGATTCACCAAACTATGAATTAGGGTGCATGGCTGCATGGTTGTACAAAATAAAGTTTTATTTGTGATTTTTTTAGTTTGACAAAATTTTAATGACATATTTTTATTTTAATTTATTAGTTGGAGGTATGTTTTGATGTTTTTAGATCTAGATAAAAACAATTATCTTCCAGATAAAATTTCTTCTGGAGATTGGAGACTAGAGAGAATACGATAGAGGTATATGTAGGATATAGGTATAATTTAATTTAAAGCTCTTGTGTGTAAAGCTTTTATCGTTTTTTAATTATGTTGTGTTTACAGGGAATTAGACGTTCATAGTTTACTTTTTCCAACTACAATAAAGATTTGAAATACAATATCTAATTCAGCATTTTCCAAAGAGGCCCATGGACTAGTTTTAGAGAAGGCGCGAATATTATCCCGTATTTCAAACGAAGAGAATTAATAAAGTTTGCATTAATTGGCAAACACGTCCATCTCATTTAGCGGCAATAATAAAATAGTGTTATTCGTTTTTTCTTGAACATAAGAGTTTATATTAATAAATTTTGGGTACTAAAAATTTTTGTGTTTGAATTTTTTTAAATGGAAGAGAGGTACAATGTACGTACAATGTACAAAAGTACAATGTACAAAAGTACAATGTACAAAAGTACAATGTAATTTTTGAAGTTCCTTTTTTAAGAGTAACTCTAGATACCCACAGTAGCTTCGGATACTTTTTAAAAAAGTAACTTATATAGTATCAAGTTACTTTTCCAATGTATTTTTGACAGTATTAGTCGTTGATTGTCATAAATTTTTTCAGCCTTTGAGGGTTTAAAATCGTGGGTTTTTCATCATAAAATTAGAAGCACAACTGCAATGCAAAAGAACATTACGTTTGTTTATCTTCATTTAGTAATTCAATTTTCAAAAATTGAAAACAGAATTCAAATTGGGAGCTTTTACGATTAAAAAATGTTGACAAAAGAAAAAAACCGTTGCAGGAATTGTTGCAAAACAATTCCTAGTAAGCAATTTCCATAGTTTCGTCGGATAGTAGATAACTTCTTCAACCATAGCAGATATATATATTTCAGATTTAAAGTGTACAAATATGAGAATAAGAAAAATAGATAAAAATAGAAATATAGAATATAAAAGTGTCATTACTTAAGAAGCTCTTAAGTTGAGTTTTAATTTGAACTGCCTACAATGTCTATAAAGAAGTAAATTTGAATCTGTGTCTACTTTGTTTAAATTATGTAAAAAAATTATTTCTTCAAAGTTTAAAAAATTCACATCTTAAGTACAGTGAATATAAAAATGTCCATACAAATACGATTAGTTACATGAAATAAAATTTAACCAATTAAACTCAATTCTAATTTTTGTCAAGCTTTAAGCTTCCAACTTCAACCTTAAATCAACAATATCTTAGCGATGATTGGGTATTGGCTAGTTATAAATTTGGAGAAAATATTTATTAACAAAAAAATGTATATAAATCCAATCAATTCCAACAAATTTTGATTATATTATATTATGTAACCTCAAAAGTAATACGATACCTTTCGTACACGTGTAAAACCGTACTTACTTGTTTTTATATCTTTCATTTCTTTCATTTCTATATTTCATTCATAAAAAATGCGTTTTGACATTGTTAAACTTTATAATCAGGTTTAAGAAAAGATATTCATTTTGTAATGTTAAATTTACTTTAATATCTGATCTTCCAAAAAATAGTATGAATATCAAACTTAATCAAAAACTTTATAGTTCAAAAAAGCTTGATATATATATTAAAGAATTGTTATTTAAAAAAAAATCAGAACGAAAGTATTTAAGTTCACCCTCATCAAATAGAAACAGGTACCACTTTACTTATACATTCCAAACCTATTGTTCCCACTGATCTCCCTTTGTCACAACCGGGTTAGCGCACTTAAACTTAAATATTGTTCATACTAATGTATTCCATACATCTTTTTTCATTCCATGGAAAAATATCATTGGAAGCGACATCCATCTCGGCTCAATTCAATGAATTATTAATGATCATCCGCCGTATTGATAAACACAACAGTCAATTGTTGAACAGATGAGTGCTAGCACAAACAAATTGAGGGTCGCACAACAATGAAAATGCATTATACAAAGTTTACATTGCGGATGAATTGCATTTTTAATAAAATGTGCACGTAGAATAACGTACACACATACAACATGTAATTCAAACATACATTCAATATCAACAGATACACAGCCACAGAGTATTTGTAATAATAAAATGCGAGTGTATGTATGGGCTAAAATGTACGCGTATCACTAATATAAAGCGTTTTTCAAAATTTTCATTTTTCTCATACCCTTTTAATAAATGAGCACTTCGATAAAAACCGGTAACAATTTCCTCTAAAATATCTGTTAGAAAACGTTTAAATTAAATTGTTATCATTATATTCCAATTACACGCGTTATTATACGTCTCTGGATCATTGTAAACGATTAATCATAGCGACTAACAAATTGAGATCACGTACTCAATACAAATTTTCTTTTACTATTAACTTAAACACCATGAAATATTCTCGAATATATCATAGACAGGTACCTACTATATATATATATATATATATGTATAATGTATTGATGTGTCGTTTTTTCTTTTTATTATTATTTTCATATTATAAACTTGTATTCTGGTAAAAAGCATAACGACTTGAAGCGGTGTTATTACTTGTTATGATCGTTACATCTGTAATAAGCTTTGTTAGTTATCATCCGCGATCGACGCAAATTTACCTCTGTCACTGGCACATGATCAAATTGAACACAATATGCATTGCAATTGAGTAACGTGTGCCTCCTCCTTTTCCTTGTACATTAAAACCTGCATCCATTCGTCAATTTTGCCATAAGTTCTTCAAGTATTTGCGATACCATACCATTGAAAGGCAGGCGGATAATTTTCTATTAGTTCGATAAATAATTTGTAACGTGCCTTGTTTTATGGACAGATAACACTTGGGTTGGAGTAGGAGGATTCATTTACCGTTACATTTGTTGTTACGTGGTGATGTTTTATATATTGTTCTCAATGCTTTCTTTTTGCATTATATTATTATATACGTCCAGTAAATCTTGATAGAGTCCAAGAGGTGATTTATCACAAATAAAATGCAAAACATATTTTATAGAATCCACAAACATGAAGTGGACATAAAGAGTACATTCATAAATTAAATGGAAAGGTAAGCTATATGTGTTTGGTGCATTCAGGTGACCTCTGTCTTGTTGTAGAAAATTAAATTTCTCACAATGAAAGATCCATTGGTGGTGTGGTAATTCTGCTCGTGTGCTGTTGTTACACTCTTGTTGTCCGTATGCTGTTTCTGTTCTTCGTAGAGGGATGCTTTGCTTGCTCATGGTAATAAAATACGCTTCAGAGTTAGAGCTACAATAGCTCGAAATCTATTTATATTTCAGCGTATAGTTATATACACACGACGACGTTGTCGTATTTTCTATAGATAGTTAGATCGTTACAACACACCTACAACGCGACGGACCCTAACGTGAATTATGTGCGGGGTCGGCCTAACAACATCGACATCCACCCTAGCCGACAACAACACCGCACTTGTTGTTGTTCTGTCCATTGATGTTATTTATTTACAAAGTGCTACATCCAACAAACCTTGCAAGGACACCGCGAACACTTGGCCAAATCTCAATACTCTGACTGATATCAAAACTAACATGACACCACACAACTCTAAACACATGTATAATTAATTACTCTTAAAATACCCATAAAAGGAAAACAAATTGTTGAATAAATAGAAATCTTGACCCTTATCTACTATTACCACTCACGCCTATTTTACAGCCATCACAAAAGAAACTCGCAATTTCATATTTGCATACTTTTTTTACAAGCATTATAGTCATAGGTTTATCCCTTTAAATCTTGAACTATCGGTGCTCCATGGTACGTAAACAATAAAAAAATACATGAAGATACAGAAATGCCATCTGTAAAGGAGGAAATTCGAAGGGTTAGTAAAAAATACCTGACAAAACTAGACGATCATTCCCACCATCTCGCAATAAACTTTTTGAACAACAGTGAGATGATAAGAAGATTACAAAAATGGAATGTAATAGATTTGCCTGATAGATTTTGTAACTAAATATATATTCCTATTAACTATTTATTGCCAAATTATTATTTTATTGTATAGATTTATTTTTATATATTACTTATATATTAATGTTTCACATTATTTTTAGCATTGATTTTGTTATTATAGACTATTATTATCATTCTTATTGTTACTGTTGATTGTTTTTATGATTGTTGTTATTGCTATAAGAATTACTATTATTGTTATTGTTGCTATTGATTGTTAAAAATCTTTGTACTTATACAGCACTTATCTACGGGGACTAGTACTTACATGATTTTCTTACATGGATTGATTGCACTTATTGCAACCCTGTGCAGATTGTGCAATTTATTTGAAAATAAATAAAAAAATCTTGGACTAAAATTTATTTTGAGTACCGTACACATTGAATGAAATCTCAATAATTTGTAAAAAAGTAATTTGACCAAAGGTATTGTTGGCCAGAAAAATAAAGGTAAGCAAGAAGAAATGTGCCGTGCAATGGGTGTATTGTAAATTGGTTCAATGACCAAAATTTGATCAAATTTAAAACTCAAGCAATGAAAAAAAGCTCAACTGTATTTTTCAAATTCTATTGACGCTTTTTGTGGTTGTAAGAATCTCTGAAGGGACAAAAATTGTCCTTTATTTTTTTTTTCTACAAAACGTTTATGATTCTAATAATTGTTATGCTTCGTGCACAATATTTTTATACTATTTGTTAAATCATAAATATTGATATTTTCTGTTTTCCAAAAATCCAGACATCATATAAGCAAAATAAAACTTGAATTTTTGCTACATAAGTACATATTTTTTACTTTCATTATTTATCGTCGCTTTATAACTGCCGGGTTTTCCAATTAAAGAGTTAATAAAAAACCGCATCGATAAATATTGAAAAATTTTTTTGCTACATGAATCGAACCCAGCACCTACCAAGTTTGAGGTGGCTGCCTTAACCACTTGTATGCCTATAGGTACATATAACGATACAAATGAATCACATTTTATTATTTTCATTTAAAACATCACAAAGCTTCACTATTCAACAACTTTAAAGTCTCCATTCTTCTGTTTTCTTCCTTTTTTAGTCTTTTTTTGTATCTGTATATTTTTTGTACATTTATGTATTTTTTGTAATCCATTTGGTGACAAATATTCATATTACAAATACTTACTAAAGAGAAAATAACTTAAAGTTAGTCAAATCAGGGCTCTATTCAATTTTTAAAAATTTATACTTATGGTTGGATCTAGCTTGAACTTATAATAGTACAATTGCTGCGGCTAAAGTTTGTCACGAATCCATAAAATATTTATTGTTAAAGAATTGATTGGTACCATTTTTAAGAAAGGGTTGAAAATTGAGGAAATTGATTTAATTATATTGATGTTACTTGGCTCTTTTCGTACAACAAGTGTGTACTGGTTCTAAACGAAAAATTTCGATATTAAAGACTTTTGCACCACTTTTGAGTTCTCTCCTCTACTAATAGTGGGATGTTTAAAAAAATACTAAAAAGCGGTGTAAAAGCATAAACTTCAACACTGGTAGAAAAATGCATTTAATTAAAGCAAGCCTCTCATAAAATCTAAGGAATAAACCGGTACAAATAGTTTTATACAAGTTAATATCTCTCAATGTTTTATTCTCCATTGTACATATACAAAAGAAAAAATAGACGGCGACAAAATTGAATTAACAACAAAATCGTGAAACAATTCACAAATTAAATTTAAAACAAAGTAGAACATGAGACGTTGTCAAATAGTGACTTGTATAAAAGCTACTTGTACCAAAAACTATTAAAAACAGTCTACTTTTTTCTTGTTTTCCGATACTACATTGAAACCGTCATGAAACTTGTTAAATTTTCTTTACTTTTAAAGAGGTTTTTTTATTTTGTTTTTGTTTTACTCGTTCACTCATTTTGATGAACTTTTCGTCAGTTTCAGTTACTAGACACACGGTAGGGAAATAAACCTTTTGTTCAAGCTTTCTTCTTCAATTAACTAAAATTATTATATTTTCTAAGACTGTGATAGTACTAAGATAGCCAAAAAAATAAGTTAACCCTTTGCTAACCGTTTGTGATTCTTTTGATCTCCAATAAAGTTTAATTTCACATACTTCAAAAAACAAAGAAGACAATTAGCTGAAATAAAATACTTTCCTAACATTAGTTTTGGTCATTTTTACGTCAGTATATTTTTTTTTGAAAAATCAGTTTTGAAGTCGCTTCAGCCTACAGCCTAAATGGGATCATTTTCGATCCCACGTGCATGTATGTGTTACTTTTTCTCATCTAGTTTCTTTTTTGACTAACTATTATCCACCAAATAATTTGCACAAATTTTTCACAATAATACAAAAATCAGGATGAATACTTGTGATCGAATGTAGGCAAAGTTTAATTGGAGAAACTTAATTCGAAAATAGTCTTAGAAATTTTTTCCCATTTCATAGATGTAGCAATTATAAATGAACTTACAATTTGCAATCACATCTTTAGTTTAGATAAATATAGTTTTTTGAATTGATAAATGATTATTAATAGATAAACATAATATAGGGATCGGACAATAGAACGATGACATTTTAATACCACTAAAAATAATTTTGATGTGTTACGAAAAAGTAAGAAATGATATTCATCACAGATGTGAAATTCATCTAAAAGGACAAAAAAATATCCATAAATGTTCAACATATAAAAATGAAACTTGAAAATTAGAATCTGAGATCATATGTGTTGACTGCTAAGATTTAATGATAATACTTATTTCATTTTTGTATTGAAATCATGTTAATTTTGAACGCAGGGCTAAAATAAATATTGGTTTCCAATTTTGATGTTTTATTATTCTAATGGAAGCAAAATTTTCTGTTTTTTCTTTTATTAATTCATAAAGGGGTAGGTAACCTGTGGCTCAGAAAAATCAGGCTTGTGGATCTTGAATAGTTAAATAGAGTATTTTGAAAAATGAACTTAAATTTTGCAATTACCAAATAAGGACTTGTTTCACACCAAATAGCGCATATATTTGTTTTTAAAACAAATTACCAAACATTGTTCTTGGTTCTTTAAAAAAATAATTAATCACAACGAAAAAATGGATCATGAGCCCTTGCCTTAGATTAAACCACCAAGGTTTTCAATTGAATTTTTTTTAACCTAATAAAAAAAGTCGACTTTAGCCTTAAATGACCCTATGTTAAGGGTTAATCATTAAGTCGTATCTTTTCCTACGAAAATTTGATTGATCAACAAAAGTAGAATCATAAAAAAAATGTTCTATTGACAGAAATCACTGTTAATTGTATAATTACTGTTGGGCAACACTCCATCCTTTTTACCCTAATTTACTTTCAGCCAAAAAGCTATTGCTCTTTACACATCTGGAAAAGAGGCGAAGGCTTTTATGATAAGTTTATCATTAGGCGGAGAATTGTAAGATTTCTACTGAAGTTTTGTCAATATAATAACCATAATTGTCTGATGATTATTGAGAGAATGTAAAGAATATTCAGTGTATATTTTTTGGGATCGTGATTTTTTCTTAATAATACTCTACAATAATTCATGGTTATGAATTAAAGTGGTTATTTTTGTATTTAATCTTGAGCTTAATCCAAGAATTAAAAAAAGCTCACATCAATATCCCACATATGCATCCGCAGAGTATTTAATAATATCCATCCCCATTTGTAGTTGCAAATAGAGACATTTATCTTTCAGATAAAGTTTTATCTGGAGAATAGAAGAAAAAAATGCGTATTTTTGCCTAAGAATAGTGATATGCTTAGGATGAATGTGTAGGATTTATCTTACAGATAAATCTTTATTAAATAGTTATCTTATGGATATAGTTTATTTATCAATGATTGAAAATACAAACCCTAAGACATTTGAATACAAAATGCAAAAATCGCTGAAAATTATATTGTTTAGCTAATTTTACTCGGACTTTTTTAGTAATAGTTTTAATTTTCCCTGCTTTTATAAAAGTTTTTCATTTCATCACTATGTTCTACTTGTTCTTTTCATTTTATTTTTGCTTTTACCTTTTTCATCTTTCGCTAAAAGTATACGTATAATTGAAAATGTTAAAATAAAAATGAAAACTTTGTCCCATCCGACATGATTATATTGATTATGACCAAAGCAGATAATAATAAACAACAAGAGTAAGAAAATACAGAGATATATCAGTCGCCGTATATGCTTGTAGATTACTAGCCCCGTTTTCATTAACTAATGAAGATGTTATAAATAAGGAGGAGAACAACATTGAGACAGTGCTGTCGCTGTTGGCTGCTGCATATGAAAACGGGATGAGAGAAGTCCAGTCCACTCCGGCTATTATGTCATATTACACACAACGCCTTTGAAACACGGGGGGTGGCAACTACGCCTGGAGAATGATGTTGTCGGGATCAGTTACTCCCGGAACATTAGCTTTCAGATGTAGCAGTGTTTGCCGTCCTTACATTCACATACATACACAATGACCAAACTCAAACTAAGAGTTCGAGTCCACTCCCTTATATTGAAGTCTTCCAAGAGTTAATTTCAACTAAAAGATGATTACCAAATGAGATGGCATCGAGTGGGTTTTCTCAGTAAATAATGGTTAAGCTCAAACAAAGTGAGTCTGACAAAACTGGCTTTATATTCAGTTCACGTTCTACCAATTTCAATTTTAATAAAACCAGGAACGAACGATATATATACATATTACATTGTACATAGTACAAGTCTGTGATCAAATTTCGCTTTTTGAACAAAGCTCACCTCACCGACACAACATTGAGCTTCAGAAATCTTTTTGTATTATGCTGATTGCGTCTTTGAGACATTCGACCGTTTTGAATACATATTATTGGAGTGAAGAACGGTTCGAGTAGCTTCTTTCCGCCATAGGGAACAGAAGCTGTCCCCGGCCAGTCAATACGCTATTGATATCAATACATAAGAGACGAGACCCAACCGATGGAATGAGGGATTCATTGACCATTCGACTTATTTTCTAATGGTAGAACTCATGACTAACTCACTATGAATAAATTACAACAGAATTCAAAAGAGGTACAAAAGAATATTTGTAATTGTTTTAACTTTTATTAGTATAAATTATTTTTTTAATATTTAGGAAAAAAGCTTAACTTACTTGTATAAAAATAATCATTTATAGTTTTAAAAAAAATACCAATTTAAAGATGATTGTTTATAAAATGAGCTTATGTGTGGTATAATAAACAAGTTACATTAAATTTTTCACAAAGATATAAAAGACTTAAGGATCACTGATCTTGATTATATTTAATTACTAATTAATCGTTTCGGCTAACTTTGCTGTTATATAGAATCACATTTTATTCCTCTTATGTAACTAAAAATTTTTAAACATGATCAGTTTTTTTCTTAAATTAGCCAATGCAATATTCTTCTTCTTATTCAGCCTTCTTTATCAATGATAGTTGACAATTCCATTGGCAAAGGGTAGTCTCTTCTCTGCGGTTCTGTAGTTTTGAATTGTTCAAAGCTCAGATTTCTCCACTGTTGAATGTTACTCATCCATGATTATTTTCTCCTGCCTATTACCCGTTTTCCCTCGCCCTTTCGTTTTGTAATGAGTTGAACATATTGGTGTTTATCATTCCTTAGCATATGATACAGGTAATCTATCTTGTAAATTTTTATTATGTGCATTTTACATAGGATTTCTTCATTAGATTAATACAATATTCAGTAGATATTAAAGGTTCTTTGGAAAATTTTGGGACTAGCAGGAATGAGAATCTAGTTTTGACATTCATATGTAACTTTATTATCAGATTTTATGTTATCCATCAACTTACAAAGCACTATGAACCAGAACTCAACTATGATGCTAACCATAAATATTACCTGGAGAAGTTGAAAAATATATCAACGAAACGATATAAAATTTGAAGATTTAACATCGAATTATTCAGGATCTATGTTTCTGGGAAATACCAAACAATATTTTACGGAAGCCCCTAAATTAATAATCGTAATAGCTCTGAGAGTTGTGATATGTGTATAAGGATACACTATGCATATAGCGTGAAATAGAAATAAGAAAAATCAAGTTTAACATACGAAGCGCCCTCTACATAGGTACAATTTTTATGGTAACTAAAAACAACAGTTGGCAATTGAATGCCGATAAGTGCCACCCTACGCAAATAAGCGCTAGAATTTTACTTACTTCATTCGCCCACACTAGAGAAAAGATCCTATAAGTCTTCCAACAGTTCGAACACAGGTGCTGTTGCATTTTGCTAAGTTCACTCCAAATTTGTGCGTACGTAGACAGCGATGGCATTTGCTATATGTGCTGTTAATCAATGCTTGAGAGTACTCCTCGGCACCATACAAGAATGTAGACCAAAGGCCCAATAATAGTCTTAGTTGATGATCAAGATTCATTCGGGTATCACAAAGAAGTCTCCTATTCTTGACTTTATTTTTGGGTTAACCTCTATTCCCTCTAGGTAAGGATACTATTACTCAGCATTTCAAGCACTTAAATGAAAAACTTCCAATTAAAAATGCGCACCATTTCTTTGGTGTAGTCAAAGAAAAGCATACCTTAGTTTATTTAAATACAACATTCCCACAAACATAATGTGTTTAAATTATTTTTTAGTTGTCTTATAATATCAAAGGACAATCAACAAATCTTTTTAAGAAGAAAAAAATTTATCACATTTTCAAAAGAAAAGAGATACAGCATTTTGGTGAACGAGTGGTATAAGTAGCTGCTCTGAAGTTAGTTCTGGGTTCAAATCTCGAAATTGACAAATTTTTAATAAAATTCTCAGAAATTTATATTCACTCTAGAGTTCCTAGAGACCTTACGTTTTGTAAAACGATGGTAAATAACCGTAAAAAAGTTACAGAAGGAAAATGAAAATGTGCGATCCAAAGAAAGAAGAGTGTAAGCGATTAAGTTGGGTTTTCCAGGATGAGGTTAATTGAGTCTCGCCTAGGATTATTGTGCTTCCTGGGTTCCTAGTCAACGCCAAGCAGTAGGGTGAACGTCAGCACTCGTCACACTAGAATTTTTTCGACAATTTTAATTCCAGGGCAATATACCTTCAGCTTAAATATAAAATAAGTTTCTTTTTTCTAGGAAACAGAATATGTCGTTAGGCAGAAAATACACAATGTATTTACTCCTAAAACTCAAGAAATAATTCATTACAGAAAAATACATATTGAATAGAAAACAATACAAAGTTAAAGAAACCTTAAAGTAAAAAAATAGGAGTTTAATTGTTAACACTATAAACAAAATATAAAAATATTATAAATGAAGTTCAAATAATTTATTTGAAAATGATATTTATATTAAGCGGAAAAAGCGAATTAGATATCAAACAAGACTTGATTAATTTGAAGAGAAAATTATAAACAAACACCCGTCATTCAGCTTTATACTTACTATTAACTACAAATAAGACGATAAATATTGTTTTATATATAAAACGAGCCAAGAAAATCTTTCTGTATATTTACCACATAATCGTTTAGCGAAAAGTTTAAAGTAAATAAATGCCGTAAGCTACCAGGGCGCGTTGGAGTTTTTGAAAATGAAAACGTTTGATTGTATTGAAATGTATTTGAATTCAATCAGCAAATTAGTCTTTAAATTAATTTATTAATTAAATTAATATTTTTGTTGATTGTTAATGCGATGAGTGTGATATTCACCAGGACGTCTTGGCGGAATGGTGGTAGGTGATGGAAATAATTGACGCGGAGGGAATTTAGGGAAAGCACCTACTGAGTTAATGTTCTGATATGCATTGTGTCTATGTATTCGTTTGTTGCCGATCGAAATTAATTTACAGAAATCATCAGCAAAGTCAATTAAATAGTTGAAATTGACTTCCGTTTCGTTGAATTCGACGCTTGTTACGCGAGTGTGTTTGAATGTGAATACATTTCTCATTCTTCTAGCAATCGTACAGAAGTTGTGGCCACAGTATGGTGCAAACAAACATCACTGAACAATGAGTACGAAGAAAGAAAGAGGCTGTAATTAGAATAATCCGAGACAAAATGAATGTTTTATACACGACAACGCGTTTGTTGTTTGTTTTGCATTCACATACTACTGCTTCGTCTCCTCTTTTCCATTTCATTTGTGAAGAGCAAGTGTGGCGCCAATGTCCATTTTGTATTTCTGCAGGAATTAATGCGGCTATTTAAATTGATAATTGGTTCTCCAATTACAAGTGCTGTGTCCACTTGAATTCTTTGACCAATTAACTATGCCAATCAAAGACGTTTTTTTTCCTCTCACACTTCTTTTCCTTAACCCTGTGATTCATTATTTAATTGTAATTAGCCATGATTGTTTCAAAAGTGACTATAAATTTGCATGTTCTTTTTATTATTGTTTATTGTATCTTACGACACAACAAAAGGATGTCGTCTTAAGATATCTGTAGTTTAAAACAGTAAATGTTTTAGTGCAACGCACTCATAAAGATCCGAAGAATTCAACAAGGTTTAATCCTTCTCTCACACTTCCTTTATTTTATTACCTTAGATCTGTACATTGTACAAACAACTTATACAGTGTACAAGTTGTCCTGAATAAGCAAAGTCAATAATTCCAATACCAATAATTTTGCACCAATTTTCTGACGAACAATTCCTTTAAAAACGTACTCCTTTGAAGTCCAATACTATTGCTTCAAAAAACAATTTAAGATTTTTTGAATCATTAGTATTAAAATATGTAAACAGTACGAGAATGTATGCTTATCACTTTTAAATGCTTTTAGTTTTACTACGGCGTTACAAGCATTTTGGTAGCAAAAATATTTATCAAATATTTCGGATATCTTTATTAATTAATTCGCATATATCAATTGTAATTATGGCTTAATTAAAGCACTAATAATTAATAAATTTTTGAACACTTAAAAATAACTCTAAAATGATATTAAATCTATCTATAATCTACATCACGAAAAATAAATACCAAGAGAACGAACGAGATAGACAATTCGATAGTTCTCGTGTCCTCGAAAATTGTCTCAAAAATCATGCTCTTTAGTATATACTTTAATACTTTAATATAACATAAATTCGTTATAATTAATACTTCTCATGTTTAGAAAATAATTTTCTCTTGTGAATTATATGAAAATACTTCTAGCGACTATATTCATACTTGTATACTTATGACTTTAGAGACCTCTGTACTATACCCACATTTCGTGAACGACTTTGCAATACAGCGTTCATTCTTCTGTCATTTTTACTTTGTGATATAAATGTCCAAAATTTTATGAAATGAGTTCAAATACGAAGTGATCAAAAACTTGTTTCTGATTTTTACAGTTCTACATAATTTTTACTTTTAAATTTTGATTTGAAACTGAATTAAAGTTTTAACTCCTATTGTAACTAATTTTTATATCAAACTACATTCGATATCCATAACTAAAGAAAATCTCGATTTATTTAGTTTCAAAAATTTTTAGATTTTGCTCTGGTGGCCATATTGCACTCTCAATGGAGGAATTCAGATGAATCCTGTAAGAAAGGATAGAACCAGGCCGGAAAGAATAAATATGCAATGTTATTTTGTTTCTTCGTTATACCAACCCTCGCTTAAGTAATGTTGCTTAGTTCTCCGAACTGACCACAACCTATTTAATTTAAGTTGAAAGTAGTAAAATAGTTTGGTTTTTCTAATCTATTACCATCACCAAATATAAACTAAAAGAACTTTACTTTTCTTTCCAAATATAATTTTACCGAGAGTGCGATATGGCCGTCAAAGAACAACCAGCAAATTATTAATAGTTCTTTAACGTTAAATATTTGAAATACAGCTGTAACTACTTGTGTTTCCACAAAACTATAAACTTTTAAAAAGTATAATGCTCAATCTATTATATTATGATTAGCAATGTTTAATTCTTAAAGCTTTTTATTTTGTCCAATTTTTCAATCAATAAAAAACAATAAAATACCTTTATAAGTAAATAAAGCATAATACTAAAATTGGATTATATTTTTCTTAAAAATCAAATTTTTATAACGCCTTGGTTTTTAAAGGGTCTAAAACCATATATCAAACAATAGCGATACCTATTCATAATGAAACTTTTGTTAACTCTCAAAACAGGAAAGTTTGAATTTTCTATCACCTTAACCGTTGAAGATACATTAGCGTGAAAACGGAGATACTCAGTAAATTTTCTGATACCGCGGATTGTCGGGACAATTTACAACAGAGTTGTAACCAACAGAGTTGGTTGATCAAATTTCAGTCAAAACCTTGCTAATTTTTAAATTTTATAAGTATTCCAGAAAAAATACTCAAAACCAAAAGAAAATTTACAAGGATATTGTAAAAGTCACAATTTAAGCCATTTTTGTTAAAATAAAACAAATATATTTAATTTGACAGACGATGAAATAATGGTTAACCAGCTTCATATTTGGAGTAGATTAAGCGTTAAATTTTAAAATAGAAAATGCAATAAACAATTACATTTTAGCACTCAAAATTTGAAAAATATTTATTCATTTATAATTTATTTATGCATTAAAATAAATTGTTCATATTAAAAATAGATTTTTAATCTTTTAGATACCTATAGGACTTCAATAGTTCCTCGATTTATACATGGGAATCATGAGTATCTAAGAGTAAAATAATTAGTTCATCTTTACTATAGGTTTCACAAAATCAAACAAATGTTTTTCATACTTCAAAAACTGTTAGTGAACCAGTCCCAGGACACATTTTTCTTTTTCTCGTTGTCTGACCTTTAGGAAAGCACGAACTCAAAAGTAATGCTATAAAATACAAAGTTATTTCATCAAGCTTATAAATGAAGCAAATTTCCTGTTTCAATCAATGAAATTAAAAGTATCACAACCTAAATCATGATACTTAAAATTTTTTACTGACTTACGTTATTTATTGAAATGTAAGTACAGCTTTTTTTCCATTTGTAATAGTAACGTCACGATCGGTATAATTAAGGGAGACAACAATACGAATTCTTGGCCTTAGATTCAATTTACACTCGTACCTCAGATTAGTTATTAAGAGTTAGTCTACCTACCCTTTTTGAAAATCACCGCTTGTCTCCCCTGTGCATCTTGCTGTATGATATTTTATGGAAAAAGGTGTAACTATTGATTTATAAAACAAAAAAAAAAACTATTTTCAAGCGAGACGAAAAGTGGAAAATTAGAACAAAGCTTTCGCTTTTTCTGAGCTTATTTAGTTTGTTTATTACTTTGTATGTATGAAAAATATTTTAAATATTTTAATTTAAAATAAAATGTTAATAATTTTATTAACTGAAGGCAAAAAATAATGTATTAAGAGAATAATTATTTATGTAGTCATTCACATAACTAAATGAAATTTAATTTCCGTTTAACATTTTGCCTGTCAGTCATTTTCATTAGTCTTGGTAGTCGTTAATTCTTTAAATATTACAATAAAGAAAAGATGGATGCTAAAAACTAATCAATTTACGTTAATAATAGTCAATAACAGCTTCTAAATGAATTAATTATAATACTGCGGTAAAGATTTTTCAAAAACGGATGCCTGTGTGTGGTATTTTCAGGTAAAAGTAAAATGATGTATCTAAGTGATTAGTTTGTCGTTACTTTCTAGCTATATAAAATCTATTGTTCTTTTTTGAGGTAACATTTTTATGATTAGCTTGATAAAAGATACATTAAATGCATCGTAAATGCATTGTGGGTTATGTGAATCGGAATATGCATGTCATATGAATGTTGGAGATGGTCAATGGTCAAAAGTTCATCCACTCGAAGATGTGTGGGGTCAGTAGTAGCTCCACACACCTGCTGCATTCTATCTGTTGCGGTAATTTTGTTATGTATCCATGGCTCCATGATATAATACCTTCCGACTAATTGGCATGCACGCTCGGCCGAAGAATTATACTCACATGACCTCCAATCCAGGATCATCCTGCTCGCGCGTATATAATAGAATCGCAATTTTTCGAAAATTCACTAATTGAATTTCACAAATCGCATTCGAAGAATGTACACCTCGACTTTACCCACGAAACACGAACAGCCGGAATCCGAGAATCTTCCTAATTTAATTATCTTGTTGGGAATATATTTCTTTGTCTTTGACGTGAATAAATTTCTGAGTTTCTAACAATATTGATTATCGCTAATTTGTGTGCAATTCAAAAAATCAATGGAATATAAGGGTTGTAATCGTGACTGAAAACGTCAATTTAAAATATTTTTTCTTTGTGTGTCGGCCGCGTGAATATTACACATTGTAAGTAGATAATCGAAAGATAATCGGAGGTGATGATACTTATGGATGGTACGCGCCCATCATTTCCTTGATCTTGCCACGTGCATTAATCATTTTCCTCAATTTGATCTTAAAAAATAAGCGCGGATTTTACAAAAGCACGTCGCAAACTGCATCGCTATAACAAGCGAATGTATGCGATATGCATATGTTCGATGGACGACCAAACGCATCATAGAACTCATATCCTACATGGATGTCCTCATTACGACAGTTTCAACTTACGCTACAATAAGTTCTGTGAATACGAAATGGCAATATTTACACACACAAATGGTAGGGACGGCGATGATAGCAGCAGGAGCAGAAGTAACAGCGACACAAAACTACCACACATTGACAATTTACTGTCGTAATTATAAATAAAATTTTACATAACATGTTTTCTGACTAGTACCCACTTTTAATTAAACACTTGACCGTCGTTAGACGCGCTTTGCAAATCATCAACGTTCATCATCACCAGGAGCATTGCAGGAGCATTCTGTACAGTCGAGGGAGGCAAAGATTGTCTCTTTGGCTTCAAAAGGAAAAAAACTGAAAACGTTTTTAATTATTTATTTTTTGCAAGTTGAA
Source organism: Sisyra terminalis (assembly GCA_958496175.1). Classification (NCBI taxonomy): domain Eukaryota; kingdom Metazoa; phylum Arthropoda; class Insecta; order Neuroptera; family Sisyridae; genus Sisyra; species Sisyra terminalis. The sequence continues at coordinate 37,870,725 of OY292276.1, forward strand.
AATTTATACTTTAATCATTCATTATACAGAGTGTTCCTGTTAAGTATAGACAAAAAATTACTGGTGTTCCTAATAACACATGATCTAACTTTTTGGTTCCATAGCATTTTTTAAAAAAATTTTCAAAAAAATGTTATTGTTTTTTATATAAATGTCATACATACCTAGATAATATGAAAAAAAGAAGAAATAACTTATCAATATTTTAAGGAATGCGTTCCATACGCAATATTGCGCTTTCAGTAATAAGAAACCTAAAAAGAAGATGCGAGAAGAGAAAAACCTTGATTGACATTAGGCATTTTCTATTGTTGTTCTTTACCGTCTTTTCTCACAAATATCTTATTGATTATACTACATTAGTTACAGTTATTTTAATAAGTTTTTGAATAGGATACTTTGCCGAATGATTTCGTTTTTGTTTTCTTAAAGAGAAATACATGAGTAATGGAATGGAGGTTTATAAGATGTACACTTTTTAAATTTTCTTTTGGATGCTATACAAAATTTAATATAATACAATTATTTTTTTATTTTCAAAGCTGAAAACTTCACGAAAAAAAAACTATACAAAATGCAGGATTACATTCAGGTGAACATATTACAGATTCGATAAAATGAAACAGAAAAACAAAAATAAGAAGACATAAAGAGGAAATAAACTTAGGCAATGATATAGTTATTCATTGCACAAATTCGAATTAAAGTTCGATTTGGAAATCATAACCTTTAAACATTCCTTTATATTTTCATGAAACCTGAAGCTAAGGGAGACTAGCAGTACTGTCAACGATACTTTTGGAAAGAATCTAAGTACTAGATGAGTTAATTTTTTTAATAAGTATTCGAAGTTACTTTGGATATCAAGCTATCTTTATATAATTCTTACAATAATACTATTTAAGATATTGAAGATATTAAAAAGATTCTTTTTTTGTTACTTAGTATACATATTATATTATGTAAGTACTAGTGTTATGACATATAAGATAAAGTTCTTAAGTTATCAGATAGTGTAATTTTTATCTTTATTAATTTAATAAAATGGAAAATAAATTTATCTAACCATTTGTAATCAAAACACACTTTAGAAACGATTGAAAGTTAGTATAAGAGGTTTCATCGAATTTTATAGAACAAAGCTGAACAAAACTCTATACCTAATTTTACGGTATCTCGGTATCTAACTATAAAATCAAGAAATTAAGGATACATTATCTAAGATACCTTAAAGTAACTAACTCTGAGAGCTTCGGTGGCCAACCTTAATGATCTAGTGGGTCTCTTTGAAAATTCAGCATTACTCCACGGGCCATTTATAAAATTTTCCCACTTTAGATAAAGATATACTGTAGATATGTTCAAATACGTAGGTTTTCACTACTTTGGTCATTATTTTGTAAAAAAGTGATAAGTCTTGTAGGCCGAAAAAATGGTTTCATGCGGCCCGTAGGTAGCAGGTTGGCCACTACTTCCTTAAATATTTCATATTTTTTTAATTTTATTAATTTATTCTGTTGTTAAGAAATGGTTAAACAAATAATTACATTAAAAATTACACCTAATTTTTCAGTTATGAATAGTTTATAACGTTTATAATATCCAACATTAGTAAGCATTGTAAAGTAGTTAGCTTTAGTAGTTAGCCTTAGTTAAAAATTTGTGACGTTTTGACTGGTGAAAACAGAAATTTTCTTTGATTTTCATTTAATCGTTATTCGCTTATCGTGATACCATGATTGGGAAAGTTAAATCGACACTAGCGTTCTCAGTGATCAGTTTAAGCGTAACAGGAGGCTATTATTAATGAAATTGTAAGCAAATACACGAGATAATTTTTAATTTGCTTTTTTTAATAATCATAACGAAAAAAGACATCCGAATTGTAAAAATATCAGCAGGGAAAACGAATGTAAATTTTATAAATGCCTGATACCTAAATAGAAAAAAATCAGATACCTGCAGTTAAAAGGCAAAAGAAATACCAAAACTCTAATTTTATCCATCGGATCAATAATTCGGAGATAACTAAACCTTTGCAAAATTTGCAAGGTTTGTGGGTTTTTTATTTTTTGAAGTAATTAATTAAAATAATTAAATTTATTAGTGTATTTTTTAATTTTCAAATTTTAAATACTATTTAATAAAAAAAGTTTTTTTTGACAACTTTATCATTATTTTTCATTTCATTTTTGTTCCATGCCTTTTATTATTTTTGGAGTTAGGAATATATTAAAATAAACTTAATTCAAGCCTACTGGTGGCAGAGTGGTTTAGGTGACCACTCCAAAACTGGTAGTTAATGGGTTCGATCGTCGTATCGAGCAAATTTTCAATATTTCTCGATAATGAATTTTATTCACCTCAGAGCCGCTAAAAAACCTTAGTTGCCATGAAGCGACGGTAAATTACAATTAAAAAAACTTAATCTTATATTCACAGCGATTTCATTATTTTTAATAATTATACTTACATGTTTTTGGTTAAATTTACTTAAACACAAAACTACAAACAATATATTTCGTTACATATTTCTTTTTGTGGATTTTTTTTTATTATTTATAACAAATGCTTTTTATTCTGCAAATTGCTATTAACATGCGTGTGAAAACATATTCTAACAGCCCATAATAGTTCATATCTTGTATGGCGCTACAGTCACACATACAACGAATAAGGCTTATATAAAAAAATACCTATTCAAAAAAAAATTACTAATCCAAATGAAGAGGAAGTATCATGCTTGTGTTGGAATTTTTTGATCGGAAACTCGATGTTAGTTCTTAGTGCTAATTCAAGACGCTCTGTATAAGAAGACTTTTACATTTTATGGTAAAGATAGTTTGTGTATCTTCTTAATTTTCCTCGTTTCCTGTCTCATATTCGCCACACCTGTTGTTTTCTAAGATACTCATTACAAAATGATATATGAGACAGAAAGGTAACTAGGAACTGCGTCCCGCCAAGAAAAATGAGTATGAGAAAAACAGACAGAGCAAGACCGCCCTCGACGTCAGCATTGTTGTGATTGATTGGACCAATTTGTTACTCACACTTGTCACGTTACAGCTCTTTTATTGGGCATTGATGTTAATTATTGATACGCACGGACAATTTACAAAGTTTCCGTACAAGTAAAACACGCGAACAACACGAAACCGTCAACAACAATGGTAAATCTTTTCGAGACGTGTGTTAGAAAGCTTACACGATTTTTAATCGTGTGTGTTAATCGTTTTTTTTTCGTATGCTTTAAAAATATTTTGAATCAATGGGCGTTGAACATATTGTACCACATTACAATAGAATATTAAATTTATGGATGAAAAAATTATCTTAGAACATAGTTTTCTTTTTTGTGGTCATGTTCATATCTGGTCAAGTAATTTATTATTGCTGATATTCACACAGTTAAGGTTAAAAGATCAGTAAGTTATTTATAATTTTTTTTATTAAATAGCAATAATGCTCAAACTTCGGCGAGTCAAAGTTCGTTTAAAACTCATTTTTTTTTCCACACTCGCTTAGTCTTCAAGTCTCTCACTCATCCATCCACATAGATAAACGTTAAACGTAGCACGTAATAATTTTTTTTCTAGATTCTGGTTCCTTTTCATTTTTCACCTGTTGTTTCAATTTAAGCAGTCGCACTGCGGGTTCTCTGCGCCAACGATGTACCTATTATTTTATGATAAATAGCTGCTCTATGTAATTTATAAGTTTTTAGCGAATACGACTGGGGCTATTAATTTTAATAGGACTACTTTGAGACATAAAACACTTTTTACAAATCAATGTTTTATCTGAAAAGACAGAGCGTTTCGTGTACATTGACCTTCATCATCAGCATCCACAGAAAAAGAAATACATATAAAGTTCAAATAAAGACCGAGGGAATTATATAAGGGATGAATGCGGCATTGGGACGGGGAAAGTTCACTACAAGAGATAAACCTATTACAGATTTCGCATTGAATGCGGAACAGAAGAGTAATTTCTATACAATTTCTACTGCTCTATTTTCTGTTTCCAGTTGTAGCAGCATTCAACAAGGGGTTATTTTCCAGTGTTGCGCTTTAACAAGAGCCCGTGGAGAACGCGCCATCCCCTTGAAATAAATAAATGTATATATACACGATTCCTCCTACTTTACTTCCTCAGCCTAGAATCGTAGTTTCTTCTTCTTATGTTCCGTTTTCTTCAACATATTTTACTGCTTATTCTTCTTATTTGTTCATTACAAAAAGTCTTTATACATCTTTCGTCAACGAATTTATTTAGTATGAACTAGAATATTCACAAATGAATAGTTTTATCCTTTTCATTAATTTACGTTAATGTATTTAGGGGAGTGCACATCAAACGTATTTAGAAATTAATGGTTATGTCTTAATAATTCCTGGGAATTGGGAAGCACTGATGGAATGAGAAAAGTATTATATGATGTTTTGAAGGTTTCTTTTTTGTTTCAATTATTATGTTCATATTTAATTAATCACATCAACTTTGAAAGTGAAGAATTTAAAGTTTGCCGACTCAAAGAACAAAACTATAAAATATGCTTTGTACATTAAATACATATTGCATAGTAAACCGACTACATTTATTACCTGGATAAAAAACATTTACTTCAAAAAAAAATCGCTTTAAAACCAATGAATATATATTCTAGAATATAATCTTTGTAAAATTACCACAGAACACAAAATGTAAATGTAATGCATGTAAAATTCGGTATAAGCTGAACGTGAATTATCGTTGGAATAATTTATTACTTAGTAGTTTGGATTTCCAGGATAAGTTTAATTGTGCCTCAATACTGCCACCTTTGAACTTATTGTGTTTCCTGGGTCCCCATTTCACCTAGTTAAGATCAAGTAGCTGGGTGTAACTCAGCGACCGGCGTACTAGATATTTTTTGGCTGTTTCAATTCCAGGTTTTGTAATCCCTTAATTCTTATGTATCCATTCATTCATAACACCATATCCCTACAGAATGTGAGAAGCGATGTCATTCTTTATATGACGGAATCTGCATATTGGATCTTACACATATATACTCAAATTGTATGGAAGTATTTTTTCAGTCCGCCGTGGTTGGTTTTTAGACTCATTAATACATTGAGCTGAAATTTTAGCGTAATCAGAAAAATCTTTGCAATGTTTATTTGTCACCTTGAAAAAAAATAATTATCTTAACTAGTGTTTACTACCTTTTTTGTGCTATGACATGCTTAAGCCTATCTAAAAGTTGTATTATGTTCTAACATTAAACATAATTGTAAGTAGCTACTAAGAATCGAAATACGGTTTATCTAAATTCTAAAGTATTGTATGTTGACAAATACTGGTTTAATGTGAATCGAATTAAAAAGATTTTTCAAAGTACTGAATAATGTTATCGTAAAGTTGGATAATTCTTTGATTTCAATAATTATTATCCTTTCATCCTTATTTACTTTAATATGAATCTAACGATTTTATATAATGCTAGTGATGAAAATTTTGTAAAACTATAAATAATAGGTGAATTTCATTCATGGCTTATAACTGAGATATAAAAGAGCTTGTCAACCAGTATGTATATTGTACATATACATATGTATATAATACGTAAATGTTGGCTTGTCAACTCGTGGACATTCCAGATTTTCAATCCATTATAAATTATTATTTCATTTTATAATGCATAAAGATTAAGTTCAGAGAATACTCTCTACGAGATCAATAAGGCCAGTAAGTTTAGTCTTTAATTTTCAATACCCTTTGAAATCACAGCCACCGAGTGCATTGTATATGTAGGTATTTTTCCATTGGAAACTTGCTCAGGAAAATAGGACTGTGGGGAGAGAAAAACTGGAAAAGAGAAATACAGAACAGTATAAAGAGACTTGTAACTCTTTAGAGCTTTCAATACGTTCGGTAATTCAAGAGTTTTCAAGCACAATCTCGGAAAATATCTTACAATAACTTTCCTTTGCACAATTTTCTTCACAATTGTTTCATTTGAAAGACATTCACAAAGTTTTTAATGAATATGTTAAATCTAATTAAGAATTTATTCGTTATTGTGTTACGTTTGTCCGAGAAAGCGATTAAACCGTATGAAGCTTTCAAGAATATGAATTTAATTGAATTTCAATCACGTTATTCGAAATTAATTGACGCTGTAACTTTATCAATGTCCACAGTGTCATGTATAAAATCTTGTATGATCGTCGAAAAAATTGCATTATTTGCAGTTGTCATTTCTAATTATCATCGATGTATACCTCTATGGCAAGTGCATGTTAAAGAGCGGTCAAGCAATGCCATCGTCCTCTACAATCTACATCAATTTCTCTCGTCAGACTCATTACATAAACATGTACACCACTAGTCTATAACATTCAAACGCTTTTACATGGTCATGTTTGATTTGTTCTATTGTAAATGCATGTGATTTATTTTATATACAATAATGTTAAAAAAGATTATCTTAACGTAAGTCAATTGAATGATAAACTAAAACAATTTCTTTCTCAGGCTGATTTTGATCTAAGGAAACAAAGTTGATCTGGTTTCACGTAAAATTATTTCTTTTATAAAGCCATTTATGGGCAGATTTATACTTCATTTATTTTCTTGATTTTAGAAATGGAGGAATTGATTCATCAAACTTATGCCACATTAAAAGTCAATTAACTGATAAGAGATATTTTAATATGGAAGTAAATTGTATCAGTCGACAAAACATAATATGAAATGCGCTAGAAATGATGAAATAATTTTATCACGAAAATCAACGGAAGTTAAAAATCCCATTCAATAGCTTACAAATATTAACAATAACTACTTACAAAGAAATTGAAAGAACCAATTAACCAAAATGATTAACAAAAACGATAAAAATTTGACTATAGTTTTTCAAATACCTATGTATCAAAAAAAAAATTCAATCTTAATTAATAAATGAGAAATTAATTACTTATCAATAACTCTCAATTAATAACTAAGATCAAATGTCATTCTTTCAATTTCCCAAGGAAAAATGAAATTAATAATGCTGTGTTTTAATATTTGGATTGATATTAGCTCTATATGTTGAACAATTGCACCCCATTGCATCCCAAAAGTCTCAAGTAGAAATTCCTAATATACCTGTTACCACAATGAAGTAAAGCACAAAAGCTGAAATTTTTTCTTTCCAAATGTCCCATCATATAATTGTCATTTAATAAAAAAAAAATTCCGATTATTGTGAATTCAACTAAGTATGTTATTAGAGTTTTTATGAAAATTTGGACAAAGTGATTTTAACACTTTCGGGTAGAATCAAATTAGATTTATTTGCTGACTTTGAACGTTATACTGTTTAAAAAATATGCAAAATACTATTTATTAAAGTTTAATTTATGTAAAATAATTGACAAAAGTAAACTGAAAACATAAATTAGAGCCAAAACTCAAACAAATTTATTTATAACGTATTGCCCTGATACGTATTGATTGCCTGGTATCCTTTTTCTCAGTGATCATCAAGTATTAATGGATTGCTGTTTAACGGCTATGTGATGACTTAGGTCTGGATTAAGTTTTTTTGCTTGAGATGTTTAGCTTCTTTCCTACTTAAGCTTAAAAAAACTATCAAAACTTATTAAGAAATATAAGAGCTATAGAGGTTTAAATTACTGATAGACCAGTAATCAAGGGAAACCTCTTTAATCGCAATTTTACGAACGATGTAAGGTATACAAAACAAATATTTTAAAATTAAAGCATGTCAATCACAAAATTCAAAAGTTGATAAATCTTTGTTGAATTTGGGTTCAAAATGATTATTCGAAGTCATTTTGTGGAGCTTAAAACGCCAAAAAAGTGCGATTGATTTCTATATTGTAACTATCCAACAAAGTAAAATTCTCAAATAAAACTTTTTATTCTTCTTAGGTCAAAAGTCTCTTGGTCTTTTTGATACAATAAAGTTTAGTTTGATTCATTCTAAAATGAATTTGTTTTCTTCCGTAACGAAACGCAATATTTAGTTATCGAACTTTGTACTCCTTTGGACTAAAAATTAAATAATTTCAAAAAACTTCCCATAGTTTATCAAATCTTGTGTAAAAGAATACACGCTTTACCTTGATAGCTGTTGGCTGAATAATGACGAATTGTGGATATTATGGTATAATGACTACTAGCCGTCAAAATTTACGGCAGAGTTTATTAATAAGTGTTTATATAAACGCTTTTATTTTAAAAACCATGATTGATTGAAAAACTATATAAAACTACCCGATGAAGAATTCCGTTACAAAACATTAAAAAATTTTGGATTTTTCACAAAATTTAATTAATTTGTTATATAAGCATAGTAAATTATAATAAGACATGATTTTCCTCTAGTTTTGAATTTTTAACAAAGTACAATGGAAAGTATTCATATCGACGCCAATAATATAAATTCAATTTATTATATCTTTTCCTACTTTCTCCCCAAAAATTATATGGTAAGAGAAGTTCTACGTTTCCAGCATTTAAGTCTAGAGCAGGGGTTGGCCCTTTATTGGGGAAGAAGAGCCAAATTTATTGGTAGAGGTTGTGGATTTTTAAAGGAAAAAAGTTAAGATGTTTTTTTGAAAAATTGATTAGAACGTGGTTCATGGTTTGTCCGAAGAACGTTTTTGGCCCTTTTGACCCTTGGCCTAGATTTTAGAATTTTAGGCGGGAAAATTAGTGGAAAGTCAAAATTTTTACGGCAAAAAGATGTACGAAAAATTCAAATTCACATGTTGATTGAGTCTTGCTATGAATATATAAAATATTTACATTAAAATATTATATATTAAATAATTTTTATTGAATTTACATTTAAAATTTTTACGTCACATTTTCCAACTGATAAATCACTAACAATAATGGACAATAAGAAGATTGCTATTTAAGGAATATTAGGAACACATAAGATCCTTATAATGGTATTTTTTTAGAAATTGTAGATCTTCTTGCTAAAATCGATAAGTTTCTGTCATATGCAAACTCTGATAGTGGAAATCTAAAAAGTTTTAAGAGACCTTAGTAGAGAATTTATTTACTTACATTATCTACTTAGCGATTTATTACAAAATCTTTTAAACAGGATCATCGAGATGTGTACCTTAATGTGTAAGCCTTGTGTACCTTAATGACAAAATGTTCAGGGTAAAAATTTTTTCCTTGCTTCATGAACCAAGAAAGACGTAATGATCTGTCCTTATTATCTATTTAACCTCAATTAGTACAAAAAATCGATTACGATGGTATAATCGACGTTTTCGTGAGAGCCAAGGTAGGAAGTATGAGTATATACCATAAGTGATAGTTGGAAAAAAGGTGTGCGCTATAATAATGTCTGTTGAAATATATATTGTATGAAATTTACTTGAAATTAAAAAATAATATTTTTAAATTTGTATTTTTTAAATTAATATCTGATTTAAATACTTAGTACTTAGATGCTTGAAGACTGTAGTTGTAGAGTACAAAGACAGCATGTCAAATGGGGCCTAAGATGGCATTGAGCTTAAATCCACTACTACTACAAAAGCTTTGTCTTTGAAAAGAACTTAAACACAATTTTTTTCATTGTTATTTCTGGCATTGTTGTATTGAAAAGTTTTTATAAAACAACTTTTGAAAATGTAAAGAGCATATTGCAAATTGATAAATAAATTAAAGAAGAAGTAAAAAAATGTGTTCTTCATAGTCTGGTGAATTGGATTTAGTCTAAAACAAAATAAAAAATTTAAGAAGGAACCAAATTGTTTTTTCTTAATTCTTGATTGACTCTTTTTATTAAAGCTGCTACCGTTCTTTCAATCTTTGTATCCAAATAATTTTCATTAATATGTAAATAATAGACTAATTTCACCTTCCCATTATTTCCAAACAAAATTTTGCTTCTGTTCTTTTAATTACCTGTATTATGGGGAAATAAATAATTACAAATGCGGCGCTTCATTGTCAACGGGGGACTTGGTCTCCGAAAATTCAAACAATAACAAATACATTATTGCCATATAATTTTCAATCGATTTTTTTTCGAATGCGTCTTTTCTTAATTAAAATTGTAATTAAAGTGAATTCTATTATACCTGATTGGTTAATTAATTTTAAATCAGCCTCATTTCACACCACATTTACATGACTATTGTAAAAATGGGCAAATTATTTTTTGAATTATGTCTGTGTAAAAATTTTTGGTGCCTGTCTCATCACCATTTGTTTGACGCGACCATTGAAGATTAATTAAAAAAATCGTTTTTAACACACAGCATTATTCTTTCTAAATACAAAAGATTTGAAAAAATAATTAATGAAAAAAAATCGTTCCCATAACATTATTTACCAAGTCAAGTCCGTTATTTTATGTTTAAATTTTTGCTTTTACCATTTATATGTCGGAATATAAGTGTATGCGTGTAGAATAGCCTGAAGATGAAATCTAATCACAAAATATAAGAAGTTGAGTGAAATTAATTTCGACTGATACCTATTTATTCTTGTACCTACCTATCTATGTGTAGTATATGTGTACGGATGTCCTTGTCGTATCTACATTACTTGATTTTGAAAGCAAGACAATGTAACTATTCAAGTAGAAGATTTATTCAAGCTATTTGCTTTCTCAACTTGATCTGATGTCAACATTAAAAACAAAAACAGTTCTCGTGTAACTGAACTGACCCGAGGTCACTGAAAATGTGTAACCAACACATAGCATCCTCGCTTCGAAAATTCTTCGACAAAAGCACCAATGAAATTCACACTGAAATTAAATTAAGAAAATAAATACATTTCTTCACGTAGCGCATATAGTGAAGCGTAATCAATGTATTGAACAATTCCACCGAATTTCTATTATAAATAAATTAAAACGTGTAACAATGTTGATTGTCTCTTGCGTAAAAGGGAAAGTTCAAACAGCTCAAATTATCTGGCTTCAAGGGATATTCATAATGAATTACTTTTTAAAATAAAGAGACATTAAAAACCATTATCGTTACGACCATCATTTATTAGGCCTATGCCTATTCATAACGAAGCGTTGAAGAAAAAAAAAACGAGGACGGAAAAATCAAGATTAGAAATTATTTAAATTCTCTCAACTAGTTATTTAGATCGTAGATCAAGAGAAAATTTTCAATCGGAATTGAATGAACTACCAAAATTAATTGATCTTACAATTGAACTATCACTAAGCCATGGGTACACTGGAATTAAAAATTACAATTAACACATAGATTTTCTCATTTAACAGCTTCCAAACTTGTTTTTGTTTTCAGCTTGACAGTAGGTACGGTGTCCCACGTGGTTGTCAACCACCCTCCAGCGCCGATTTTTCAAATTGGGGTCTCCATTTCACGTTTCAATTAATCCAGAACATCAATTCATCTTCTTCCGCTTTTCTTGAAACTTTTCAGTTTTCGTTCTACAACCCCAAATATTCATTGTTTTCCTCTCAAAATGTAACTCATGGAGATAGCAATTCTATTTTCAAATAAGTCAAAAAATATATTTCCAAATCGAGCTTTCAGCGAATATAGTAATCGGTCAAATTAATAATTAAAAACATGGTTATTAAATACTTGGTGTAAAATATTCATTACTTTTATGAATGCAAGTTGTTTCCAATCAAAAAATTAATGAGCTTTCAACCAATTTAGAACTTTTAAAGTTAAAGCTTCCATTGACAGTTTTATGATATGATGATACAACCTTTCACCGCTAGCTTACGTTTTGCATTCTCTCCGGAAAGCATCTCAGGGCAAAATAAACTCCAAAACAGTGACGGAAACTACTCGAATATATAATTATTTTACTTTTAAGTTTCTTTATTTATATTAAAAATGATGCATTATTAAACATTTTAATAATCAAAAGTATTAAATAGAAGACAATTTTTGATCGTTTTTTAACGTTGTTTTTTAACTCACAAAAAATTGAAAGCCCTTAAATTGAAAGATTTGCTCCGTTAGATTTTCCTTTTAAAGAATTTAGTATCAATTTTTTAGTTTAAATTATAATAATAATAATATAATAATAATAAGTAAAATTTTGTTATATTTATTTATCAAAATTTATAATCATATATCATTAAGTACGATCATCTATCTTATGCATAAGAAGCTTTTTCGAACGGTTTTAAAATGATATAAAATCAACGATAAATTCATATAATTTGTATGCATGGGAACTGTTAATGATCACTATTTTGATCGACTGATATCAAAAGTATGAACTTTTAAATCCTCTTTCAAGGACTAACAAAATCAACTATCCTAGCATCATGGAAGTCCTGCTCCATTATAAAGGCACTGTCGAAAATAATTTGTTGCATCCATGCATAAAAAATGCACATACAATCACAATAGTTTATACTTACAATGATAGTAAAATCAAAAAAAATTACTTATTGAAAACAAAAACAGAATAGCAGTGCAAATATTAACGTACCTTGTTAACGTACCTAAAATTTTAAGGTCTTCCAATCTTACAATGCAAGATGGAAAATGTGTTAAGATTTGGCGCCGCCATTAGTGTGTTTGCGTTACTATCTTGAACCGAAACTATGTACTTTATATACAGTAACTAAGGTAACATAAGTTAGTACATCAGACATTCTTTTGTCGGCGCCACATCTTGACTTATTTTTCATTGTGCAGAAGATTGAAATTTACAATTCTTAATAACAACCACACTTCCCGCGTAGTGATTCAAACACGGGTTTCTTGAAAAGTAGCCCGTTCTACCAATATGGATCTCGAATTATTGCAATTTTTATAGCATTAAATTCGGACTCCTTGTATCAATGTTTTATGATTCTACCCAAAAAATAAAAAAATGGCAGTTTACAACAGCTTCGTATACAGAGGTATAAAATTCCCTCTTAACACCAAAAGCATGTAAAAAAGTCATTATAATTAGACACAAAGCTCAATTATAGATAAAATAGTATCAAAATATATTTAAAAGTCACTTTTCCAAATTCTATCCAAAGAAAAGTAGAAACAATTAAAATCAAGTTTGAGAATATATTGGCAATCACAATTGCTAACTTCCTAAAGAAAAATAATATTGACATTACATTATTAACAAAAAACAACTTCCTCGAAATTCTCAAACTATAGGAAACAACCAAATCATACTAGAAAATAAAACAAGAATGTATAAAATGAATCGTCACTTATGTGAAAAATTCTATATTGCCCAAACTGGTAGATCTTTCGGGAATAGATACATGGAGCATACACCCAGAAAACCATGGAGAACAACATCTTCAAATATTTCAAAACATCTAAACGTCGAAAATTATAAGTGCCTTAATTTTGAAACTAACTTTAGACCTGTACTTATTTGATAGAAAGGACCACATACATATGTGCTAATATCCTGGTAGAATATGAAATTTATAAAGCCCACAAATTTGATCCAACTACTATCCGTAAAAGAAAATTATTTACAACAAATACCTTGTATGAAATTTGTTTAAAAATTGTTAACTTAAAATACCACCTGACGATGGTTACTAGCCGCTGTTGAATCTTGTTGTGGAAGTACAAATTTAGATAAGACATTAACAACAAACCTTATTAATTATCTAATTGTAACTCGGAAATAGTAAAATATTTATCAATGTTCAACTCAAGGAAATACATTGTAATCCTCAATCTGTTGAATAGTAAACACAAGAAAACGCTTCTTTCAGATGTAGTGCTACCTTTTTATTCCTTAAACGATACTTATTGAATTTGAAGTGGATTCATTGGCATCATAAGAAAAAATAAGACGCCCGAAAGATCCTTTTAATTTAATAAACCATAATTTTCGCTGAAATTGAACAACTTCATAAATTACCATTAGCATATGATATGCTAATGGCCAGTCCACGTAAATTTAAATCAGTAATAAGCTAGATTGTAAGGATGAAAAAGATTTGAATTGTTTGATATACAAATTTAATCATTAAGCATCAATATACGTACAAACGTGAAATTGTAGGAACGAATAATAGTGTGGCGGGATGTTAACAAGAATACGGTCAAGACCATAAACAAAAACATTAGCCATGTTGGTAACAAATCACGCAGAGTTTGGTAAGATAGAACTGTCCTGAGTGCCAAGTGAACATAACAAACAGAACAAAATGCTCAATGTCGGCTGATGGTGCTTTTGCTGGACATAGTACGAGTTATATTGTCACCATTCAACCACTATTAGCAAATGGAGCAAAAACAAGGAAAGTGTCTTGAAAAAATCGACGACAAGGGAACGGATCCTTGACAGATTCAAGATACGATTTATTCGCTACTCTCGTTTTTCATCCGTTGAAAATTTGCTGCAAAAAATTGAACATAGTTAAAAACGATGGAAAATAGCAAATAAATTATACACATTTTAAATATCGTGCAATTTTTGTCTGACAAATTGAACAGCAAGTAAACACCAAGGAATCCCAGTCTCTCATTTGACAGCCAAATGGTGAACTTATAAGATACATGGTGCACGCTTCCCGTTTGGATGTTTTGTGTAGCGTAAAGAATGCGCGTCCTGTGGCGGGAGTCAAAGACGGGAACACGGGACAAGTGGACATGCTAGCAATCCGCCCGCCACCCACTAGACACAATGAACAGAATGGACCTCAAGAACGTGCGATTTAGCTGTGAAAAGATTTGTTCAATCGAAAATAAAATCCTGTGAGATTTTTATCAGCAAATGATGTGTGTGATCTGTTGTGTATGCATCCGTCCATAATCCCAACAAAACCAGTAAACCACCTTCTTATCCGCCTCGTGTTTATCTTCAAGATGTCATCATCTATGTTCACATAACGATCTATTCACAATATCATAAGTACTTTCTGCAAATTATGCACCAACTCAGTTGCACAAATTTATTTCCAGTGAAAGAATTTTAAGTTGAAAACCATAGCTAATTATTTTCATATAAATTACAAGAATGAAATATGAAAGTTTAGGCACCCTCACATAATACGCTTACAACCCTAGTCAATCCTAATTGACTTATGAAATATAATTTATAGAGGGTGATTTAAGATTAAATATCATAGACATAAATTATATCAAAATTCACTCCTTCTCTTTCCTTATTAACGTAATTTTTTTACATAACAAATTGATAAACAATGTAAAGCAGTGAAATTTTTATGATTTTTATGTTCACTATCTTTCTTTGTTTGCTTCTTTTCCATTTTATAAGTGTACTCAAAAAAAGATAGAAAATACTTGACAGAATAAAATAATAATTAAATTTATAACTATTTAGTTAAAATTGTAAATCTTCAGTAACTTATAGATACTTTTACGACTTCTATTAATCCTTTCAAGTATACTGTAATTCTAGACTTACATTAGTTTGTAACTTTTTGAACTTAAAATTTTGACCTAGTTTCTCAGCATGTTTCAGTTTAAAGTCCTGCTTTAAATGTTTTATTTCACAACTATTGGTTATCTGTCTGGTTGTATTTCTTCTTCTAATTTAAGAATACTTTATTAATCTTAGTGAGTTTTTATATGCAAGTAGAACTCAATGTTCCACAAAAGATAAATAGAGAGCAATTAAAAGAAGGCAAAATGAGAATGAAAACAAATTAGTTTACGGAATTGTGTTGGATATTGTTAAACAGGTATTTTAATACTATTTAAAGCAATTAATTAGTTAAACTACTTAAATTCAAATCAGTCCACTTGTAAATTAAAAATCGATAAATAGTATAAGCTTATTAAGGTTTAAGCAAAAACACTTCAACTAATTTAACTGAAATGATATATTTTTGTATTCTTCTTGATTAACTTTGCGAGAATTTAGGTAGTACTATATTATTAATCCTAGTTGCTTCCTTCACTTTAAAACTATCTGTGTTTCTAATTATCATCACCGTTGAATATATTTCTTTAAATCAGTATCAGCTTGCCGATTCTAATAAAATGTGTATTGATCAAAGATTTTTCTTAAATTATAAACAAAAAATACCATTCAAAGTTCTTTAATGAAAAATTTGTTTATTGTACTGTCATTGATTTAAAAAATCTTTTCAATTAAATTGAAAAATTCAAATCATTTTTAAGGAGGAAGAATATGAGATGATCGATAACTTGTGAACTGAATTTGGAATAAAATCTATTATATAATTCGTAAAACTACGTCGATTTTGGTATTTTTTTAAATAGGTTTTATAGTTTGTCTAATGTAAAATTTAAAATTCAATTCTTCTAAGGGTGGACAAATAAGAGTTGACTGATAGCTCCTTACCTAAATAGTTTGTTACCTAAAAACCATTATCTCAGCCGTTCATTTTTAAAAATTCAAGAAATCAAAGTTCTTAAAGACTTTATAGCAGTAATTTGATTTTTTTGATCCCTCCTGTTACCCGCGAAAAATTTTCGCGAAAAAAATAATTAAAGATATACGTTTCATATATCTGAACTGATTATTGCTAGTCGAAAATGCAGAGTACTTTGAACATAAGTATACATTTAAAAAGGCAATGTTGGGAAAATAAGTCAAGAACATATTATTAGGAAAATATTTTCGAAATATAGAAATTTCGAGCAAATTCCAACCAACTCAATAATAAAGAAAAGTAACACTGTAACACGAAATATTATACAATAACGTGAAAATTGATAGAAACATTTTATTTGAAAAATCAGAAATAGCTTTATACATATGTACGTACGAAAAAATTAAGTAGGTAATAGTTAGGAATTCTCATATTCTAAAAGTTTAAAAAGAAATACTTTTGTAGTTTCAAAAGAAAGAATAATGCGAATAAAAAAAGAACTGAACAGCAAAAAAAATGTCTTTTTTAATAATAATAACTAAAATCCCAAACCAATGAAACCACTAATTTCAAGTTGGCGTCAAACTTTTGAAAATACAAATTAAAGCATGAAATTATGAGAATTATAGTTCAATGCTCAGGTTACAATGTCGTACGATTGGTATGAGAGGTACAACATTGGTACAACGATTGGTACAACATTAGTGAAATATTTGTTTGAGGTATTTTAATAGTAGCTGAATTGTTATTTGGCGTTGACATTGAAAAAGGTAGTTTCATCGTTGGTTTGGAAGTATAGTTATTAGGATTAAAAAGGATTTTTTTAATTTATGCTTTTCAGATCTTTTTTTTTCGTTGGTTCTATTTTTTGTTAAAATATTTATTTTATTACCCATTTGAGCCTAATGGTGGCCGAGTGGTGGAGGTGGCCGCTCCAAGCTGATGAGTCCTAAGAACGATTCTCATAGCGACAAAATTTCAATATTTCTCGATGAAAGATTTTTACTAACTCTAGAGTATCGAACCCTATCATCCTTATCATTAACAGTTAAAAAGCGTGGTAAATAATAAAAAATATTTAAAATTGGCAACAATCAATTAAACAACAGCAGTTATCAAATTTTCTTGAGTTACCAACCCTTAAAATATAATATTTTAAGAGGATGAGAAATGAAATACTTTGCTTTATTTTATTCAAAGAAATTTACTTGCAGAATTTTACATGTTTTTTTTATTAGTGCTGCAGAAACGATTTTATCCTCGACTTAAAATATTTTGAAAAATCGTTAACAATGACAATATAGCGCTGATGTGTTAAAGTTTTGGAGAAATATTTTATTAAAAATAGTAAGTAAAAACACCACCAATAGAAGGAAGAAGGAACCATAAAATAAAAGGAATTTTTTTTTCAGCTAAAAAGCATACTTTGCTTCTTTACTATTCTTTTTACTAATGCTGAAAAAAAGGCAATGTCACCAAATCACATACACTACTATAATATTAAAGATATATATAGTTAAATGTTGAGCTTTGTAATACTACAAGAGAAACTAAAAATAATTTTCCATCTAAACACTTAATTGTTATTTAAGAACAAAATCCTTTAAAATCCAAATTGATTGGCTCTTTAATACGGAAAAAATTCAGTTGAAATTCTTTATATCTCATTATTATAGTGAACATTCGAAAAACAATAATTAATTCACGAAACTTTCATAATAAATTGACTTGTTCTCTTGCTTCTTCCTCTAACTGTAAATTCTCCATTTGTCTTACCTTATCTTATCATGATCCGTATAAAGTAGCAACAACCAAATTATCTCCACATTTCTAAATTGATTTACACTAATGGAATATTTTCTTTTAGCTCTAAACCATTCTCTTTATTATAGTTTTTTATTTCTTTTTTTTATTATTTCTCATTTGTATCTTCGAGCACTATAATAATGTACTAAATACTTCCGACAGATTAATTCGATTGGCAAGTTTTTTTTTCTTTTTGAGAATCAATTTTTAAGTTTTCAAATTTTTCAACGTCGGCAACACGTTTTAATGTATTGAGGAAATATTAAGTATTTGGAAAATAAGACAATGTCGTTATAGTTGTAATCGTAATGATTCTTAAACATAGATTAATTGAACAAAAATCAAATAAATGAGCTTGAGCCGTGTTAAAATACCAAGTTATTCCATAATTCATGTCCACTTCACCGTTAATTTAGTTCACTCTTTACTCCGTCTAAGTGCGGGAAAAATCAAAATCAATAGTCCGTTGTTCATTATTGCCTATTACAGATACTGTATACCTTAATACTTGGCACAAAGTCTATATGGGTTTTATGTACAAATACAATGTACATGTATTTTATATACTTAAGTACATAGAAATATTTTCCTTTATGTATAAACTATCTGACTAATTTCAGTTGACTATTAGTTCTTAAATGAAACACTGAAGTTTCTCTTTTCGAAATTCATTCAGGCGTTAATGCTGACAATGTTAATTAAATCTTTCAATAAGATAAAAGTAAAGAGGAGATAGATCTAAACCTAACTTGAATATTTAATTAATGTAGTATAAATTTTTAATTCTTATTTTTTACGCATGTTTCTCTTAAAATGCTAGAGATGATTACAACATTTTCATGGCATCACATCCACCTGAACATTTAAGTAGGTATACTCACGTTTGAAAGACTTAAAACCAAATCAATTTTCTTACATCAAATCTTTTGAAGATTATTTTAAAAAATCAACACTAATACGTTTTTAATTTATTCACTTACCATTAATGCAAACTTTTTATAATTAAAACTTGTTATAAAAGATTCATCTCTTTTTTGAATGCCTGATATTTTTTCGTAGTATTTATTAATTTATTGATTTATTAATAATTCAGACAACATAAAAACGAGAATGCTGAATGACTTAATAAGTACGAATTTGATTTGTTTTGACCAGTATTTGTTCAGCCAGTTTGAGTTGATGTACCGACAGGTTGGGAAAATAAAAATAAATCTACTCTTAATAGAAACATAAATAAAGTAAGTATTATAGAATTACTAAAATAAAACCAGAGACTGACAAATCTTAGTGTTACATTTGCATAATTTTATTTAAGATTAAAAAAATCTTGACAGTTATGACTTCCTAAAATTTTGAAATTGTAATATGGTAATTAGTCGAATTCTTCGAAAAACAATTAGTTATTGATTTTAATTGCACTGCTCTCTCATTGAATTTAAAAAAAAAAAACAAGCAATAGAATTAAGAACAAGGAAAATTTTATTTTTCTATTGAAAACTTCATAATCTTCCCTTTATTGTATAAAAAGCTTTTATCTATACTCTGTAGCAGCATTTTCCAAACTGTAAGGTGTGCTTCCCTAGGGAGCTGTGGATCTGTCTAAGGGAGGCGCGAATATTAGCCAGAATTTCGGATTTCGATCATAGTAATCTTTACGCTAATAGGCAACCATATACATCTCATTGAACGACAATAATAAATTATTGCTATTCGTTTTTTTTTTTTTATAAGTTTATAATAATAAATCTTTAGAACTAAAAATTTTTCTGTTTGTAGCATTTTATAAAATGAAGAAAAGGTATCATATGATCAAATATTTTTAAGGTAGCCGTGGTAAAATAAAGTTTAGAAACCACTGCTCTATAGTCTATATGTATTATAAAATAAAGGCTGTAAATACGTTTGCATATCTGTCTGTCTCAACACGATAATTTTAAAAACTAATGATCGGATTTTCATACGGTTTTTATCAATAGACGGAGTTATTAGTGAGAAAAATTTAAGTTATTATTAATTTGTTAATATTTTATGTAATTTGGCTTAAATATGACGATAATTGTTGAAGGTGTTAGCGAAACTCCCAGAATTGCAACTGGGAGTTTTACTTAGGGACATACTTAACTTATTTAAGTTAGACTAGTTAAGTTAAAAAACTAGTTAAGTTAACTAAAACTTTTTATCCCATCGACTCCCATAAAGTAATTTTCTAATATTTTAAAAAAAAACTATCATTGTTTGTATATTAATTTTATGGTTTTAAACATTTATAAAAGTACATTTCTACTAATTCTTATATTATAAATTGCAATAAAAATATATCTTTTGTATTTATATTAAAACTATTTTATTAACTATCTAGGAATTTATCTTGATCGCCATCTCTTCTAAAATCTACATACTATAAAAAAATATATATGTTACAGTCTCTAATAAAAACGATTAAGACCTAACTCTACAATAGATACATCCAACTAACCAACTTTATTTAAAGCAATTTTCATGACTCATTTGAATGTATGAAACAGAGCTGTGGAACCTCACCAAACTTTCCAACATTCAGCAAATTTAATACTTCTAATTTAAAGTTCTCTGAACAATCTTTGATGCTCCCTTTTATGTTAAAAATGAAGTAATCCAAAATTCAAAAAGACTTCAATAATCTTTAGGCCGGTGAACAGATCTCCAATTTATTCCTAAAATTCGATGACAAACTATCCAACGCACAAAAAATCCTTCACGACGTTAAAAAAGGCCATAGCCAAGAGGTCATCATCCTAGTTGCTAATGAGTCCAGAAATTGAGACATTTTAAAAATCGCGGAGTACTTTTTAAGTGCTAAATAAATTATAGTATTTCGATTTCTGAATTTATATGGAAGGATAATTGGTCGTGAAATTTTATGAATAAATTGAAGAGGTGCTCGGTAACATTGAGAATTCAAATTGATTGGAATTTGCTGTTTAAGGCAAATTATACTTTATTGTTATAATATTTATAGTTTTGTTTTTATTTTTATACTTTTTTTGGTACAAACTGCAAAGATATCATTATAATAATTAAATAAGCCACTTTGGTGGCTTAAATAACGAAGTTTCTATAATTGGTAAAAACCTTTTTTAGAGGAAAGTGCAGATTAAACACATGTTCAATTCGATCAATAATAATTTAAAAGATTTAGCAAGAGATTGAATAACAAAAATCAATTGCTTATAACAAGATCAAAATAAATTTTAATTTGAAAAAAGGAGAAATAGCAAGAAAAAAAAGCAAATTCCTTCAATAGATGAACTTCTCATTATTAATTTTATAGTTGAAATGTTTTTATATTATGCAAAGAAGCGCAAAATATAACTTTATTACAGCTTCTAGAAATATTTTGCATTAGTGACGTCACTTGTAAATGGATTTAACACTACTACACTTCAGCACCAGGGATGTTATATGAAACAGAGACCAGAACGCGATTCTGTTATGAGTCTGGCATGAGGCGGGAAGGCTATTTGCGAATCCTGACGAGTTGCCGACATTTATATTATAAACTCAGATAAATGTTTATTCAGAAATCACATGACATCAAAGTAACTGATCATTAGTGAGCTATTGTTTATTTAATACACGCTACTCGTCCCCCGCCTTCGTTCTCCCGAGCCTCCAAAAACCATCCCTTAGCATTTCCCATCCTAATATTCTCTTTCTAAAACCCGTACACAACCATCAAGGAAATGATTCATTTGAATAGAGCGCACATTGACTATGTGTGTGTTTTCGTCCTTTTAACCGAATCATTATTTACTGAGTTTTGTTCACGATATTTTTGTTTGATAGAACAACTCAGAGAATGCATTCGAAGGATAAAAATTAATTAAATGAATTCACAAAACGGGAAAAAGGGGAAATCATGAAATAGCAGCTGACATGTAAGGGAAATAAAAAAAAAATGATGAACTGTTATTTGATTGAAGTAATTAGAAAAGCAAAGCTGATCTCATAAACTATTGTAGTCAAATACCTATTGACTCTTGTGAACGTGTAAAATGTAGATATTTATAATTTTTACGTCAATCTTTGTATTATTTAAGTAATATTTGTTACATGTGCGTCATTTGATTAAACAAATAAACACTGATTAGAAACACTTTACACACATTCAATATGACTTTGGTCACAAAAGAAAATAACACATATGAAAAAAAGTGAAGAACAAACTTGATCCTGTTAGCTTCAAATTTTTCATAAATATGAATAAGATATGCCTCAAAAAAATAACAGTCTTGAATTCTAATGAACTGTATTTTCAGCAACACCAATAAAAATATAAATAGCATATCACCAAAATAAACACAATTTAACGAACGAATGTAACACGAACATCAATCACAAAAAAGCTTATGAATATTAAATATTAATATATAATCACATAATTTGTATCAGTTACTTGCTCACTCATGAAAACAGAACAGTATAAATAATTTAAAGTTTAAAAATTAAAAATTATTCAACGAATTTCTGTATTTTTGCTAGCCGGCTCCCTAAGACGTTAGGTTTTTTCCATTTGTGTATGATATCGTTAAAGTATGAAGCCCGAAAAAGTATTCACTTATTCAGTTTTAGCTAACTAATTTAAATGATTTAAAAAGCTTATAATGTACATAGTACAAAAAGTCAAAAGATTTTAATGTGAACAATAAATATTGTTTGTTGGAATTAAATAGTTAACTTTTCCCTCATGATCTAAAACACATTAAATGCACTTTAATCAACAATTAGGCAAATTGAAAACTAAACCAGTTAATTTTCGATTATCTTAGATTTAAAGGAATCAATTTACGTTAAAAATTTTGTTGAAAAGTTAAATGTTGTAATACATTAACTTATTTTTGTATATAAACATTAACATTAACGTTAATGTACATAAAATACATTTGATACAAACAGGATGAAAAGTGAGCAGGGTTGGAAAGGTATACCTTTAAACCTTTGGACAACATGAAAAACGATTATCCTCCATCGTCTTTATATTTTCTATGACATGAGTAAGAGTTCAAAATACATATTATTTTTTTTTTGTATTATTCTTGCTTACTATACAAAAAAGTATACAATAAGAAAAAGTAGTAATAACGATTATAAAAAAAAGTATTTTTGCTTAAACAGAAATTCAAAGAACTTGAGAAGTACTAGTCAGCATTAGTGATCTCTTAGCAATCGCCTTCTTAAACATCCTGGAGGATTTTTTTGTGTTCTAGATGGATGCCTTTTGAATTCGTAATAAAGGATAATTTGTCGTGGAGTTTTAAGAATATATTGAAGATCAACTAAGCTCTTTATAAGGAATATTGCGATCTTTACGAATCACTTATTTACTTTGAAGGAAAAACGGAGTATTAAGGATCTTTTAGAGAACTTTGGACTCCTACAGTTTTTTCCTTACATATAAATAAGTTATAAAATTGTTTTATGTAATTAAAGTTCACTGGATATGTCTATTGAAGATTTAGATCCTAATAGCCTTCGTATGAATCCGTAACGTCTATTAAGTTCTTATGTTTTAACTTATGGATAGTTATACCATATCCTTACAGAGCAAAAGCCCGTGACAGCCATTATTTAATAAAAGCTTATCGCTTTTTGGCGCATATCCCCAACACATGTAAGAACAATCAGCGACTATAAAGTTTGAATCTTGGTTACTTTGGCAGATAACAGGTAGCAAATAGAAGCTCAATTTCGTGAAAGTATGAATGTCTTTTTTTTACAATTTCTACAAAATAGTAGTAGAAATCACATCATCCACAATCAAAAACTTAATTCGATTGCAACCTCCTGGCAGATACTCCTAAATTTGAATAAAATATAACAATACTTTCGTCATTGTATAAAAGCTGAGCTTTATATTATATGTTACTTGAGCTACTATCAAAAGATGAAACCTGTGTAATCTGACAATTTTGAGAGTCTTGATATCTTAAGTGAATATGCATAGATAAATATTCATATTTTTAGGTGCAAATAATATTTTTTTCTCTATTCTCTAGATAAAATATAATCTCTTTGTCATTATTTAGATGTGAAAACACTGGATCTTAGTCTAATGCGCGGATTCCATTTGCGGATGGCTATCTACATAAAATTCTAGATAGAGAACCTCGGTTGAAGTTTTCAAAATATCGCTATCAAATAAGAATGTTGTCATTGGTTTAAACTCAAAGTAAATATGATATTTACTAACTTCTTTAAATAAATCAATTTTTTAAAAAAACTGCGGTATTTTTTTTAATTTAGAACATTTCTCAATAATAGTAAAATATATAGTATGAATTTTTATTTATAAAAAAGTTAAACTTGATCATACTTTCTTCAAGAATTTTCAATTACGAAAAGAAACAAATATCTAAAGTTCCGAATATTTCTGCCCTGTAAATTTGTCATCCAGGGCACTAGTCCTTAGTGCCTTTAATGCTAATTCGTCGCTGATATAGTGAGTTACTATAAACACTACTTTACATAAGCTTAACTACATCGAATTATACTGTAAACTGAATTTGAATTGCTGCAAAGAACTATTAAACAATAGAGATTTTTTCATTAACGAAAGAAAATTGTTTAAGCCATTTCAGCAGATATGAGCGAGAAAAATAAATACACATAAAAAAAGGAAAAATAATAGATGGTTCGTACTTAAAACTGATAGAACATATAATGGAAGATGAAATGAAAAAAAATGTATAATTGTTAAATTTGGTTTGAGAATTTTATGATTATAGGTTTGTATTTGAAGTATTGTGCATAAAAAAAGATTGTGGAATTTAACTTGGCGATAAGCTGATTCATTACCAACAACGGATAGTTCGTAATTGTACGTGAATAATTACATGGGCAATGACGGCAATGATTCAGCTTGATTGACATTCCGCTTTACTTAGATATGAAATCAACGTAATCGTATATTTCCCTAAGCCGAGATGTGTTCGAAAATTTGTAAGATTTTGCTGGATAATATGCCAAGAAAGCAAGAATAAACACCACAACAGAACCCGGGCTGGGACTAGGGTTTTGAGAGCCCCGGGCAAATCAAATTTTGGCGCCCTGTTACATAACCATATACAAATTTGCTACAAATTAATCGAAAAAGAATAAAAATTTATATTTACTTGCGGCTTGCCCTCCTATTTATCCATCCCTGGACAAAACTGCAGTGCTACACCGAGAACTAGGATAATAGTTGATTCGATTAAGATTGTTCAAAATAACTACGGATGGTGCTGAATTAATAGAGCCATATAGCAGTAGTTATTAGAAAATATGAAGCTATATTAATTCAGTTTTAACAAATGTGATGGTTGTACTAGCACATATCATTAATTTTAAATCGATTTTGCCACTCATGAATCGATAGACCATACCCTTAAAATAGCTATTTAGCTTTTAAGCTATTTATTTTACACACAGATGAAAATACGCATGTGTTCCCTATTCCCGGTTAAGATTTAATCTGGAAGGTAAAAATCACTCTCTGGATGTGAGAATACCGGTTCTTTATGTAACAATAGTTTAAATAATTTCAGAAAGAATATCATGAAGGCAGAAAAAATCATATTTGCAATCGTTGATGCATTTCTTCTATATTGTCTTTGAATTTTATTAAATTATGAAACGATTAATTAAAAAAAAATGCCCTAATTTTAGCCAAAATTGAGCTTTTTTTAAAAAACAATAAACTCATTATTTTGAAGTTATACTTCTTTAGGCGTAGCCATGGGAGGATAATAATAAATTTGCTATGGAAGTCGACTATGGGGAAGTCGATTGCGGATCATAGAAGTCGGAAGATCGACGAAACGTCGTATATATGAGTAAATAGTCGAAACTATTTGCTTTGGTATTTTCACCTGATTACCTTTTCATTTAACTGATTATTGTCATTTCTTCCATCTATCGATTTCATTCAAAAGTGTATGTGTGGTTAACTGAAGTAAATAAAATGCAAGCGATTATATGTGTAGACTCTTATTTAAAATATCATACAAAAACTAGATTCTTACAAAAAGTATAACTTCTTACGTACGTTCATTAGTACACACACATATACTATTTTTTTCAAAAGAATAGGAATTTACTACGTGTTGGCAATATTCAAGAACGAGTATCTATTATTAATTATTATGTTAATCCATCTTTCCCAATCCTCAACGACAATAATTAATGTTGCTGTACATTAAAAATTCTTTCTCTCTAATACTTTTATATATAGAAAATCTAATTTGTGTACTTTTATTACGTGAAAATTCTTTCATGTTAATTATGCTTCTTTAAAATCACCAATAAATTAGAATTAAAATAAAATACTTTGAAAAAGTAACTCGGCATGCATTCTGCATTCTCATTATATCGCGGACATTTATGATCTCTAATGTACTGTAATATAATAATATATATTTTCGTTAGTATTATCGTTAAAGCTTACACAGTGCGATTTATGAACCCATGAAGCAATGAAGCAAGTTTTAAATATTTAAAGATTTATTATTCTTAAACTAGTAGTAGAACAATGAAAGAGTATAAATTTACTAGTAAGAAAAAAAAGACAGTTAGTATTATTTCTACTGTGGGAATTGGAAAAACAAATACAAATCGTTGTTATATGGGTCTTCGTTTTTTCTTAATTAAATAAAAGCTGTTAAAAGTGGTGACTTTATTAGTGATAATAAAATAAAATCACAAAAAAAATGTTTTTTGTCTTCTGGATGATAAAATTTATACTGGTAAATAATAGAGAAGTCAAGATTCGTTAACTTGTTTTAGAAAAGAATGTTTCGAATATTTTTAATGTGGTCATTTTTAATTTTATTATATTTCTAATAGCGACCAAGTCTGCAGGTGGCTCATGTGAAACACTTGATTTAATTAATAAAGGTGAACGTTATTAATATGTATGATGAGTTCGTAAAGCGAGGTCTTAACCACAAATAACATTTTTGGTATTTGATGTCACCACATCCAACGTAGTTTTAAATGTTAGAGTTCTAAATGAAGACAACAATACAAACACATAAATCTAATTTGATGACAATTAACGTTTTCTATCTACAAACTTCTGTAATTATTTACGGATTAAAAATATTGAAAAGATATGGATGGTTAAATTGAACTATTGAACATGGCATAATAAATCAGTTGCGATAGGTAGATAGGTTGCATGTGTTTGAAGGAAAAAAAATCGGCGGTAACGAGCCGTGTGGGCCGCGATGGTCAGAATCCGTGCTCCTGCGAGGCTCATCTTCGCCAACAAGTGCTTCATTGTCAGTAACAGGTACTTTTAGATAAGTTAGTTGCCTATTGGAACCAGAGGCCGCTGTTACATACAGGAGGTGGAGTTCAAGTAATGGTTACATAGCTGTAAATTATTATATTAGCTGTCAGTTGTCTTGAGAACAACCGCATTATTATAAATATGAGCATATTCTTCCATACCAATCTGATCAGATGCTCTCTCCGTTCCCATCGTTTCCTTTCATATGATTAGAGAAAAACTTTTATGTGTTGAACTCAAAAATTCAATAGAATAAACTGACCAAAGAATTGGCCCCAGCAAACTGACCAGTTTGCACCGTTTCATTAGATATACATAGGTATTAAGAGAAACTTTCATGAAAAACAAAATTGCTAGCTAAGATATCGTAAACGTTCAGTTTCAAAGCCAATATCGTTTTTTTTCTTCTTAATACCTTTATACTTATTAAAAATTAATTATAATAATAAAACATTTCAATAATTATTAGAAAATATGTTAACTACATTCTTTAACAAGAAGAAAACGTAGTCAGCGCCAGTGAAGTGCACTATCTCAATAAATTATTCATGCGAAAAAAGTTATAAATTTATTGGAAGATGAATTAAGTAGAAAAAAACGATGGTGATGATTAAAAGATGATTGAACTCATAAAAAAATAAATAACCAAATGAATATTTTGTTCAACACCAAGTTATTATATTTCAAAATTTATATGAAACTTGATTAGAATATATTAACAATCATTAAGATCTTATGATAAGTAGTAAGTATACATTCTTCATTTTTATTTATTTTTTTAACAATGCAAAAGCTATTGCAAAAATAAAACTTCAAAGAAACTAAAGAACTAATGAACACATTAGTATCGTTCTAAGCAATTTTTATGGAGTTTATAAGAAGAAAGTATGGTAGGAGTGTTAATATGAAACTGGATTTTTTTTCTGAAAAATTAGCTTAAATCATAATTTCTACACAAAATATTTATTCTAGTAAAAACAATTCATTTAAACTATACATTTTATATATCTTTCTGGTAAATTATAGATACCATGAGGATGTCAAAAAAATTGTTCATTTTTTGAGTAAAACCCGTCATCGAGTCATTTTTGGAGATCTTCGCAACATATGAATATGTAGCTCTACTTAGCTATTGTAATTTTTTAAATTAGAAATCGAATTGGACTTTTAAGGCACAAAACTCAATTTGTTTATTGCTATGAAAAATGATATAGTCGTAGGAAACTTACACTTTTGCGAATTGGAAATCTTTGTCCAAATCAAATTAAAAAAAAAGCCTCAATGACATGGAATGGCATACTCTTATTGGCCGCCACTTATCACTTAGCGGCAAATTCTGATTTCATATTAACACACCTAGTATAATGCTTAATTAGGGGCAATGTAATAAATACTGAACTTAAACATTTTTTTTTTGAGACTTCATTGTCTTTCATTAGTATTGAAATTTTATTTTTCTCAATATTTATTTAAAAAAATTATAATATCATGAACTATAAATACACTATTTTGTAACATAACATGCTTTAAATTATAGTAGTATCTTCGTATTTTACTATCTTAATACTAATATAATTTCTTAATGTTTCAGTTTTTAAGCTAAAAAGTTGCTTATAATATGTTCCCACGAACAGCCAATCACAGCTGGGTGATCGAAAATCAGTGGAAAAATCAAGCAGAAAACAAAGAGTAGGTGTTCCTACCTTCATCCAGTTACAGCTGAATGATCAGAAATCAGTGGAAGAACTTTGAAGAAAACAAAGATATGGCGTTCCCACCAACAACCAACCATAGAGAGATGATTGAAGATCAATGGAAGAACAAAACAAAAAACAAAGAGAGGACGTTCTCAATAATAGCTGAATCAGTGGAAAAACCATGCAGAAAACATAGAAAGGGCGTTCCTACCAACAATTAATCAATCAAAGCTGGGTGATGGAAAATCGGTTGCAGAACCTTGATGAAAATGAAGAGAGAGCTTTCACATCAACAGCCAATCACAACAAAATGATCGAACATTACTCATTATAACGTAATATATTGTTAATTACTGTTTTTGATTTTTTGACACAGTGTGATTGCTACAAATTTTAAAATAAATTTGGTGTCCAAAGACTTAATCAATTAAGAGATCGTTGTATCAAATACAATTCTTATATTAAAATCTTTGAAATTTTATCTTATTTAGAATTTGAGATATCTCTGGTGTGTATTTTACCAAATTTTTCGTTGATGAACTTTTAATTCTTTTAAGTTTCGCAGTCTTCTTTCTTTTGTCAATAATCACGATAATATTCTATATAAGTTTTCGACATACTTTAAAAATGTTCTTAATAATAAAATGTTTAAAAACAATACAGAATTCACCACGGTTGTTAGGACGACTATTCCCAGACAGCATAATACGCAGACGCACACAGACATAAAAACACCGTTTTTCTATTTCATCCACTCGTTCGTTAAATTTTATAGATTTAAATATTTATCTTTTTAACTGACACTTTTTTGTTGAAGAAGTTTTTACTTCAAAAGTTAGAATACCAAATTTATGGGAAACAAAAAAAAAAACATCTATCAAGGTGATCTCATATTTTTAAGTTAAATATTAGTGGTTAGCGCTTAATCAATATTCATTGTATTTTTACTGAATCAAAATTAATCAAAATAGGGTCGAAGGATTAACTTTTTTTTTGATGATTTTATGCATTTTGTAAAATGAGAAACCGTTTTTGGTTTCGAATTTAAAGAAGGAAATGAACAAGTTTTTGAGACAATTGGGAATTCATTGCGTGGGTATATGATAATGTTGATATTTTATTATGTTTTTCATTTGCTTGAGGGTGCGGCTAATAGACAGAAGACAACGTGAGATAATTAAAATATATTCTCAAATGCATACAAGTGCATAATGCATATAGATATACTAAAAAGTAAGTCTGCGAAGCATCGTTTGGTCCGTTTTCATGTTTTTTCAAAGGCCTATAGACGGTCGCTGTCTTGTTCTTGTGTTGGCAAACACAGCTACTGTCGCTGACTACAAAATAATAACATTTACATAATATTGTAATGCGAAGCGGGCGCAGCAGCCCCCAACTCCTACAAACCAGAGGAGAAAAAAGACCACGAAACGAAACTGACATGGAAGAAGAATCTGCTTTGATAATCATGGCAGGATGACAATATTAGCCACAATAAAGGTATGTCATGATTGTTATTATTATCATGACCGCGATCTTGGATTGGTTTGTTACAGCGTTCAAAACAATGTCAAAGTAGATCTTTTCCGGACGAATTGCATGGTTTTTGCCATCAATATGAATATGAATGTGAAAAGAATCCAAGATATGGATTGAAGAGAATGAAAATATTCATCACGATCATGATTTCTTCGTCTCTCATGCGAACGAAACGTTACATATAAATGGTCCATACGCAACTTCACTACATTCAGTACTGCATTTGTAATGTGAATGTTGTTGACATTGAGTTATGTCTTCAACATCGCAATATTTTAAATATTCATTCGTCTCAGGTTTTATCTAACGATCATCATCATTGGATGTCTAGAAGAATAATCCCGTTCAGCGAAGAATCGATATCCATTAATTTCATAGAAGAAAAGATCTATAGGAAAGAGCCAAAAACAATTTCGGATTTTTCGTTCAAAGTAAGTCCCGGGCATCATTCCACTTTAGTAACAATGGCATTTTTTTACGAAGATGAGTTTTTTCAGCTGTCATAACTCGAAACAATACAAGAATGATGACATCAGATTTCCGGCATGTTACAGAATTAAGTTGTAAGCATTCAGAAAAAAAACGCTGATTGGATCTTTGTGTTCATCAATATACTGCACAACTTATTTTTCAATTTTAAAATGGTGAATTTTCAATCAGACAAAATAACGGAATTTGTCCATTACTAATCAAAAGATCAATACAATGTTTTATTCAATTTTTATACTTCAAATAAATTATGCATATAGGCTAATGCAAAAAAAATGTAAAACTAAAACGATCATAGAGCTTTACGTCCATTCTATTTATACACTATGTAAATCAAACTTCATAACTGTTTTTCAAAAAAATAAAAGCTCTCCAAAAATATTTTTTCGCCAAGAAATGGCAAAATCTTCTTAGGTGCAGAACCAACCAGATAGAAGACTGATACTGTATAAAGTTTTTACCCTTAAATCCAGGTTGGTGCTTTGAAAGGCTTCACAATCGACGAAAAGTTATTACACATACATTTTTAATCCTATGAAATACTAGATTTGGATTAAAGGATGTATTTTGTGCTGCAATTTTTTGAATCAAATCCAGCGAAACGTTTTGTTCTTCAAAGGCTTGTACATATTATACCTTTATAATTTTTGATAGTAAGAATAGGTCAATGCTTCATTCTATTGCATATATATTAATCATGTCGTAAATTCTCTCACAATATTTAGTTATGATTATATGGTAAATAATTTGTGATTATTTTAAATTTTTAAAACATTTTCAAATTTTAAATTACAATTACATAACAGTCAAATTATTGAACTTAGTATATTTAACTGTATTAACAACGCTTCTGCCGTAAAATTTATCACCAAAGTTATAGAAAATTGAGACAAATTGTGCTTTAGGAAAAGAATCCTAAAAGTAATCTATAAATTAAAATGAAAAATTCATGCAAAGCATTTAATTTAATCCACTGTTATCTAAATATTCGAATTCGTCCAGTATATTCACATATTCAAATGTCAGTTATCATTTTTTTGCCAAAAATCTGTGATGATCCCTTTATCTCCAATGTATAACGCTACTTATAGATGACTTCTTACGGCAAAAATTATAATCAATATTCATCCATGGAAATAGGGATACATTTAAAAAAACACTGCTAAAGTTTTCAACATTTATCTAAATTAATATTTTTATGAAAGAGAAACCATTCATATTTGAAATTAAAAACAATTTATAGAAAAATTTTCTCTGTAAGCTTTGGTCGGCATCGTTATGATTTCGGTTAAATTTGTGGATAAATTAATTTTCTAAAACTAAAGGTGTTTTACATACACACCAAAGTAAAAGTAATAATTTACACAATATTTGAAATTTTTCTCAATTTTTTGCCGTAAAACACTTTTATACCCTAAAAATTACTATCAATTTGTTCCTTAGAAATAGAGGTTTTGTAGATTAAAAATGGTTTAAATCATTAACATGTTTAAACGTTTAAATGTTTAAACGATTTAAACAACCTTACTAGTTACTATATGTGTTTAAATTCATTTGTCATAGGCAAACGTTAGTGAGTTTCGAAGTTTGTGTCTTGTGACGTCATTTTAATGGCAGACCAAAAGGAGCTCGTTTTAAGCATTTTGAATTTATTGATTTTTTTGTATTTTTAAATGAATATTTCTTATATTTTATCAAGGACACAGCTACATTATGCTTAGATATAAGATTAAAACATTTTTAAAGCATTTAAAATTATTGTTAGATCATGTGCATTAAGTGTACTTCGAAAAAACCAACCATTTTTAACCTCTTTTATATGAAGTTTAAAAAAGTGATATGTGGTATGTACTATTAAGCAGGCCATTCACGCTCCGACTTGCAGTCCAACTAGTCGGACTACTAGTTGGATCTTCTAGTTGTCCCTCTAAATGATCCGACCCATCCGACTAAACATCCAACTTTTAACAACACCATTCATGATCCGACTTTAGATCCAACTTCGAAAGTCGGACCACTAGTTGGACTACAAGTCGGAGTGTGAATGGCCTACTTTAGTAATTTTTTAAATGCTGCAGTTATATAAGGGAGGAAATATTTGCACCCGCTCATTACATTTTAATATTTTTCATCATAAAACGACAAGGTTAACAGTAGATATTTAAGATATACAGCTATTTTTATAACAGTTTTTGTAAGTTCTTAAAAAATAACGTTTACAAAGAAAAACGTAGGGATCAACTTTTGTTTAACAATAGCATAAAAAGCAGCGTTAATATTCAAAGGTATTTCCATCCGTTTCAGTTTGATTGCTTACATATCATTACTAATTAAACTATATGCCTACTTTATATGTTCGAAAAATAGGGAGGAAGGATAGGTTGATTATCAGGATAAACTTGAGAACTTAAGGTATAACAAATTTTATATTTATCGAAAAAAGTTATTAACAACAATGTATTTTCTTAAATCAGATTTGATAAAGCTCAAATTGAGAATTATGGTATATCTTCATTGCGCACCAAATTATTTAGCAATTTCATCATTTTTCTATCTTTTTGACTTTATAAGAACTTTGAATGAGCTTTGAAGTTGAAGTGATTTTTTCTGCCTCCTTTAAATAAAGTAGGTACTAATTAACTTGACTTTTAAAGATGCTAAAATTTTCGATTTTGTGAAGTTCGAAAATAAATCATCAATATTGTAATATTAGCAGGTGGGAGATATTTAAATGAAAATCATATCAAAGTAATCTGTTGCATAAGGGAAAATTCTGATTGGACAAGTTGATTAAGTTGATAAAGACGAGTTCTCCTCATTGACGCGAGAACAACATGAAGAAAGTAAATCTTTGAAGCGTGTTCTGTTTGTTCAATATTCCAATAATATGCAAGCTATACATATAAAGCCGTCTAAATAATCCCATTCCGATAGCAGGGCGAACGCCTTCCAAACAGGAGCTCGAAGGCTCCAAGGTGGATGGATGAGACATGGAATGGTGACCACTTGCGCTACCCTCTCACCCAGAATCTCAACAACGACTCTCTGTTTTCATTTATATCTTCCTATATCTCATAGTCATCTTCAACCACTACACCTATTTTGATTTTCCCGTGATCAATGCCAACTTTCCATTTGCATGGCTGTGTGTATTTAGTCAATGTAATAGGAAGATGGGAACAAACGCCTTAAAGGCTTTCTATTAACTTTCTTTGAAGTGATATTCACTCCGTAGGTAAATTTACACGCTTCGTAAATGTGTACGACTTACATTTCATGCAAAATATAGGAATGAATAGAGGAGAATAACGGAAGAAGCTATTAATTTTAGCTGGAAAAAATTATTTCAAATAAATTAATTTCAATTATAAAATTACTTTCACTAAAAATTTAACTTGGTTTATATCGTAGTAATTCTATTTGAATTTGTTAGACGGCACCACCGAGGAAAATATTAATTAAATGAAATCTTATGCATACTTTATTCTTGTCAAATAAAGAGAAAAATATTGTAAGGATGATAATGTTATCTGATGCTTTCCACGCGAATGTCATATCAAACAAGCACGGCAATGAGCTTTCCGGGAACAAGGGGATCGGAAAAAGCGAGAGGGGTGAGTAAGGTCTCATGATCCTTGCTGCCGGCATTAGCTCACAGAACGCAAACTTGCAATTTGTTTTTAGTAATTTCCATTTCCTTAACCAGAGGCTGTATTCTCAACCCAATAGAATTGGATAATAAAGATCAAAAAATATATGAGTGCAATACGAATAAGTGAAACAAATGCATCTAGTTATCCACGTAGTGCAGTCGTTGAGAATCTGACCTAATTTTCTTGTACCTACCCAGAAACTGAACGCTACTATTTAAATGAAGTTTTTATTTATTTTCGTTTTGTTAATTCGTGATTCAAAATATAATGTAAATATAAAAAAGGAAATAATATAGTCTCTGTTAATGTAGTCGGGGCGCAAGTTGCGCATTGATGCGCCTTGTCTCACTTGCAATCATTTCCTTTGTGTACTCTTGCCTACCAACTGAAAAACATGTACAATAAATAAAAGGAAGAAAATAAGAAAAGAAAGATCCACGGACGACGCGGATCGTAGAAGTCGTAGACACAAACTTCTTTATTTCATTTGTTTTTGTTTTACAGAGCAATTCTATAGGCTGTTAGTAATTTTCATTAGCTGACTGTCACACCCCTGAACAAACTTATAAAGACCAATGATTGAAAAAGAATAGAGTGAGAATGCAGATTTCAGCTCAAAAGAGATATTACTAACGAGCATCTCCATTCCTATATTATTTCCCATGAATTTTACTCTATCTTTCCGGTCTCTCTCGATTTTAATTCCATTTGGAAATTTTTGCAATCTTTTCATATTTTTCTTAATTAATATTTATGATAATAAATCTTATAAGAAGACAAAATAATTCATAAAAAGGATTCATTTTCTCAAAGAAAAACCTCTACTGAAAAAATCCAAAACTTGCAAAACAAAAAAAAAAATCTCCCTCCGAAATGTCCTTGATGGAGTATACATACAGCCTGTGAAATATATTCGAATCACAGTATAACAGAAAGTCTTAAGGTCTTTGGTCTTTGGGATTAGGGTACTAGGAGAATATCCGGGAACTATTCAAATACATATAAGACAAATCCAAACTCTTTCAGGTCCAGTGTTCACACGTATTGGACATCTGTTTTTTACCGGCAGGTCTACTGGCCATGCAGTGTGAACAGTTTTTACAGTTACTTAAAAATATTCTATGGGGATTTTTAATTTTTTCAGACTGCATATACCATACATATACTGACCACAAATACTGAACACCAATCAAGAACTAATGAGGAGCAATGATTGAATGGAAACCAATGGAAACATTTTGTTTATGATAGGGGAAAATACAAGAACTCCATAGTATGTTTAGGTTGAAATGTTAAGAAAGAAAATACCATTCTATTGCAATACTTGTGACAGAAGGCCCGATTTTCACCCTGGAGATTGCTTCAAAAAATGTCATTTGTTAGGACAATATAGAAATTAATTTTGGTATAATTGAATTTAAAATTTTAATAACTATAATTTAATTTTTAATTCATATTTTTATTCATTTATAAAACCTAATTTCTTTGATATTTTTTCTATAAAATTGATTTTTCAAGAAATTCACTAAAAATGAGTTGTACCAGCTAAAACACTTTAAAAAAAATCTTTGGGTCGTAAAGGGTAAATTAAAATAAAATGAAATAATCTAAATCAAAAAAAAAACGGGTGCTAACGCATTGAGAATCTAAAATTTCTTATGATCATAGCTCTAATATAAACCCCAAAGAAAAAAAAACAAGTTTTAATTAAATTTACGGTAATAATTAACCAACGGGATGTTTTTTTTAATAGTTTACTTTTGTCACGTAGTGGCTCACTGTTTAGCTCACATTGTTATAGTAAGCACGATTAAGCACAGTAAGTAAGGAAGTAAGTATGTAAGTACATAGTAAGTATGATTTTTATCTTTGTTTTTCACTTACACGTATGTTTTTACATTCTTTTTTTTCTGTCTTTGCCGAAATAATATTGTTTACCTAATATTGTTAAATTGATGTATGTCCAATGTCCGGTAATGTCTCCTTATAACATATACGCCCTATTATTAAGCAAAGTAATAAAAATTAACTATTACTCTTTTATTTCTATACATGTAATCTGGCGAGAGCTTTTTAGTGTAGGTATGTGTTAAAAATGAGCTTTTTCAAAGAAGTTCCTTTTTATTGAGCCGTTCAACTTATAGCCGTAGTATTATAAATTTTTATTGTAGCAACTTTTCGTTAATAAGCATGAGCAACATAATTTGTGTATGAGCAACATAAAAACAAGAAGAACCCAAATTTTCCACAATTTATTTAATATCAAAAAACAAAATATAGGGTTTGTAAATCAGTAATGCAATTGAACCTTGCAGAGAAAAAATTATTTCATGGTAGACGGACATAAGTAACGAAGATTCTAACAACCGAAAATCCCATAACTTTAATTTTTGGAACAATCGTTATGACGTATATAACTATCGCCATACAGGAAACCGCAGCAGAATATAAGATTATAAAAACACTGGGAAAATAAAGCTTTTATCGGAAGATTTTTTTTTGAAAACTATTGAATTAACCCTTTCACTCAAAATTACAATTGAACAACATCTATCTAATATATTTTGTGCGATTTTTGGCCTTATGTCATTATTTATCATCGCTTTATAACTGCCAAAGTTTTTGCGACTCCAGGGTAACCGTATCAAGAAATAATGTAAATTTGCCCGATACATAAATCGAACTTATCACCTACCAATTTTGGAGCGGCTACCTTAACCTCTTGCCCCCAAGTTACAGTAAAAATAAAAACAATTAGCGACATCCAACTTGCAAATTATAAATCAGTTAACTTAAAAAAAAATGAATTTTTATTCAAGGATAGTTTGTGCAAACAATGTCTTCCAAAATTTTTACATATAAGAAAATAAAATGACATTAGTGAATAGAAAATAAAAAACAATTAGCCAAATTGTTGATTTCTGGTAACATTAAAAGACATTGAGATATAAGCTCTAAAGTAAATTATTAATTTCTATCCAAAAATTGGAACCAATCATACAATGAATTTTTTTTCAGAAGATAACTAGTACTAAGTACTTAGAAGGTAACTAAGTACTTAGTTACCTTAGTACTTAGAAATAAGTAGTTTGGTGTTTATCTTTTTAAAACTAACGAATATCTTATTCGTCTTATTCTATAGAATCTGAAAAAAATGGTTTGAGCGTGAAAAGTATAAAGTATAAAAATAAAAGTCATATTTAAGTAAAAAAAAAAACCACAAAAAATTAGGAAATACTATAAACGTTACGACTTATCTCATGGGCTTATATGTGTTGAAATCCATTGAGAAATAATTTCTTCAATTTAATCGAACAATATTGAATAAATTTCGAGTAGCTCATAATAATCATTTACACTTTTTTTAGGGAACAGGCCACAGAAGAAAATGAAGATAAACATAATAAAAAAAGAACATTTCGAAAAGTTATAGAGATGTTCATCTCATTTTTTTTTTCGAATGTCGTAGTACAATTCTGAAATTTCTTGTTAACAAAACGTTAGAACACCAAAAAGTTCTAAAAATAAAAGAACTAAATGTCCCCATTCATTCATCGGCCCTTTTTCTTTCAAAGTTCGTTCTTGAATTTATGGATGGCTCAGAATAATAAAACATTCCAAGTCAATAATGTTGTTTTACAAGCAGTCACATGTTGAAGATGCTGATTATTGACGTTCCTCGAGTGTTGACAATTGTATTTCACTGCACAACATTCTTTGCATTGTGGCCATCACTATGGTATGTAATTGTCAAAATTGTTCTCGTCGCAAACACGTGGAACATGTTTTACGTGGCATGGCCTATCACATTGACGTGCGAGAAAAATTAAGACGAAACTCACATAAATTTCATACCTACAGCAAAATACTTTACACATAAAATTATCCCATTAAATAATGAAATAAAAAAACTCTCATTTTTGGTTATTTTTAGACTTCTAATTGTTGTTTTTTTTTTATCACTTATTATTTACTGATGAGCTAACTTTACGTAAATGTTAGCTCTCTAGAACTAATCAACGTCTAGAAAAATGATTCAAAAAGTGTGCTACAAAATGTAAAATGATTTGACAAAAATCATTTGGCAAAAATGAAGATATAATTAAAGATATAATACAATAAATGAAAGATATAGTAATATTATATCTTCTTGCCGACTGCTTTTTGTCAAATCTTTTTACATTTTGTAGCAAACTTTTTGAATCATTTTTCTAGACGTTCATTAGCTCTAGAGAGCTAAGACTTATGTAAATTTAGCTCACCGATGAATAATAAGCGACAAAAAAAATTAGCGATTAGTAACTTTATATTGAAAATTCGATCCTTCTCCTTGATCCTAATATTATTGCCGATGTATCGTAATTAATATGGTTGTTAATATAAATATCAGGAGTGATCTAAATTTCTCTGGACCTGTTGGACAGTCCTCCAGAAATTACGCGCATTTGCTTGTCGTGCTACGGACGTTAAACTCTAATCAAGGAACTTTTCCTTCACTTCAGTTCAACTAGTCAGTGATCACCCAGGCTTTCTTTTCCCTTCAAATTGTCCCTGAAAAAAACCTGAGGATTTGTCCATACGTTAGTGAAGAAAATTTCTGGACTAGCTTGACTTCTTTAATATGGAAAATTCTTTTAATATGCCACCCATTAATTTCAATTTCTTTTCAATCGTTTTTTACATTACGATTTAGTTCTAATTTAAATAACACTATAGATTTAATTTTTTTTCTGGCTAGATATAGCTATAACTCTCCTGAAACAAAAGAAAATCAACCATATATATATGGGCTAAATTTTTGGTACACCAAATAATTTTTTGCAATTTTCTTTCCACCAAATAGGTTAAGCAAGTCTTAACTAAGTCTCAACAGTTCACAGAAAAATCACATGAAGGCATTTGAGATGTACGTGTAACGTGGTATCCTGTGTATATTCTGAGTAGAAAGAATAACAAATGAGAAGGTGCTCAGACGAATGCGTAAAAACATAGAACCTATGCCAACTATCAAAGAAAGAAAGATCTAGAACATATGACACTTCATGGAGTAAAGATACAAGAAATTAGAAGTTTAGGTTTTTTTTCAGAATATTTATATAAGCAATAACAGATCCACATCATTGCTTTTTTTCTGTCTGTAACCAACAATGTAAATATACCGAACGTACGTAACGCTTTAAAAAGATATTCCAATCTTGCAATACACGAAAGGAAATGTGTTAAGATGTGGCACCACTATTAGTGTGTTTGCAGAACTAACTTAAACCGAAACTAACCGAAATTATAAATTTTGTGTCAGGTTACTAAAGTAATATAAGTTAGTACACCAGATATTATTGTGGTGGTGCCACATCTTGACATATTTTCCATCTGGCAGAAGATTAAAATTCAGAGTTGTTAGTAACGACAACACTTCCCGCGTAATGGTTCAAACGTGCACTTTTTGAAGGGTAACCCGCTTTATTAGTACTCGATCTCAATTTAATGTATATAATCTATACTCCGTAGAACAAGTTATAAGAAAGGAAAATAAGAGAGCAGAAGAACCGTGGAACTAAGGCAGAACTCTGATTAAAGGATCTAAGTCGATGGGTTTGGATAGACTTCCTCAGAAATATTCAGGGTTCCGGTCTCACGTACCATTATAGTCAATTGGATTGCCAACTTTCGGAAGAAGACAGCGGTTTAAGAAGGTATTACCCACCGTAAATAAAATTAATAAATTTTGAATCTTGTCTCATACTAGTGGCCAAGTATTAATATATTTATTATTACATAGTTAACTTTCTGATATAGCTTACCAACAATTTTCGATCAAAATGATTCATTGAAAACGCATTTTTAAGTATCAAAAAGCAACAAAAATTACGTAATTTTGTTTCTAGATTTCAATAGTCGGTGAGCTAGTTTTATATAATATCTAAAAATACTTATCTTTTTCTTAATTTTCTCAATCACAAATAATTCTCAATCGAAAAATTCATAAAAAATATAAGTGAAGCAATTATATGAAAACCAAAACAACTGAAGCAAGAAAGTAAAAAATGCCTATGAAAACAATTGATTTGAAAAAAAATCTCCATCAAAGCGTGAAATTTATACATTTCACATATTATTATAGACACTCGTTTTTCTTCGTTATTTTACAGTAGCTCGAAATATTTTTAAAAAGTTCCATAAAAGTACAATCGATTTTAATCAAACCATAAAAAATCTAAACCTACATACTTAGAACGTTTTACGCCGTTTACAATAGGTAATAAACCGGTCATTATTGACCAATCACGAATCAATTTATAAAACAATATTCGAATTGAGTCAATTTGAACCCAATTTTGTACAGAAATCAAGCGGAACTAAATACTATAAGAATGATTGATTCCATTATGATCAACATATAGAAACAATTTGTACAATAACATCATTTCAGTCTTTAGAGCGTTTTTTTTGTGCTACGATTTTTTCTTTGTTAGACTTTTTTATTACATTGTTTGTGTTTAATGCGGTTGTAACGGTCGAAAGATGTATTGTATTTGGTTATCACGCTTATTAATTTTAGTTCCATTAAAGAACTAATGATGTATGTTTGTTTGCCTATATGTTAACTAAGACTATAATAAGTATTTATCAGGAGATTTTTTTTTAATTTTTAATATAAACTATTTATTAATTATAAACTTTTTTCCAAAAGTCTGAAACAAAATCAAAAGTACTGTTGCTAATTGTTATAAAAAATTAAATACTAACTAATTTGCGCAGCCCACAACCAAATTCATGCATTTCAATTTGACGTATATCTTATGGTTTTATAAAAGCTTCGTTATATTGAAATATTGAGCTTTAAGCATTTTATTTCCCTTCAGTAATTAAATAATTATAATTTTATTTTTATTTTAATTAATTAAAATTTTTATTAATATAGATAATGTGATTTTCTTGCTCCTATACACAAAACTTACTATTTGTGATTATTAAAATAACTTACCAATATAATAGTTACTATTTATTATAATTAAAGTTATTGTACTTACAAACTACTAATCAGTTACAATCATTATTTTTTACTTCAGAATTTACTAATCGCTCTAAACATTGATACGGAGTCATAAAACTAAAAATATTCTTTTAATTATTTATTTCCAGTTACAAAAATAATGAAATATGACCAGTACTAGTATCCTTTCATTTTTTCCTATGATTAATAAAAAATATGCTCGTGAATCATTAAAATTCCTCCCTTAGTAACCCGCAGCATCTCTCGCTATACCTCTTGTAACCTACCTTAAATATATACATTTTTTAATTAAATCTTGTGAAAAATCTCAAGTTCTCAGAAAATATAGACCCTAGCGCCAAAATAACGACAAAAAAAACTTCCCTTAACAATCTACAGCATTTTTTCTTGTACCTGTTGATGTGGGACTCTAATGATTCTCCTGATTTGATAAAAACCATCACGTATATGAATACGCCGCTTTTCAATACAGTCGATAATCAAGGGAAATAGTTTTCTTTGGTTTTGTAGGAGTTTTCCCAACCCTTTCACATTTTCGAATATTACAATCAATCAGTCACCAAGTTAAGTTCTGGTATCTGCCATTTAAAATACAAATATTAATATAAAACTATTGCCAGTTTTATAATTTAGAAATGTAAACTTCAAACAAATATTTGACTATTTCAAATAAATGTATTACTGACGAATTGTCCAGATACGTACTTTGATTGTCAAGCAAACTTCCTCAGTGGTCATCAAATAGTATTGAATCATCCCGTAACTGCTATGTGATGATTATTTGATAACCACTGAGGAAGATTACTTGGCAATCGAAATACGTATCTGAGCAATACGTCAATGATACATTTGTTTGAACTTTTGTCCAAATTTATGTTTTTAGTTTACTTTGTAAATTCAAATGAAAACTTTGAAAGTGTTACTTTTTAAACCATATAACTGTTCAAAGCCAGCAAAAAAATCAAATTTAGCTTTACAACATTTATATTAAAAAATACGGCTGAATGTATATCTATATATTATTCCACATATTCTATTTGAAGAATGTAACGGAAATTCTACTAAGAGTTCGAGAGGTTGATACTTTCGTCTGATTTTATGCATCCCTTAATTTTGAATGCTACTTTTATGATCCCTTAAACTTATTTTCATAATACAATTTAACAATTCTAATTAAGAATTATTCTTTATTTTTTATGTTTGTGTACATATATGTGCCTATTTCCCTATTTGTATTTATAGTCGAGTGATTCTTCGGCCTAATCTTTGATAAATATTTCATTATTTTTGTGCTATTAGCTGTCTTTATCAGTTAGAACGCATATGAATCCTTTATCCTTCATTCC
Source organism: Sisyra terminalis (assembly GCA_958496175.1). NCBI lineage: Eukaryota > Metazoa > Arthropoda > Insecta > Neuroptera > Sisyridae > Sisyra > Sisyra terminalis. Next base: position 37,913,901 of record OY292276.1, read on the forward strand.
TATGGCAGCATCGATTCTAGTTAAACAAATTTAATACTAACGATTCCAGTAAATTAACCTTTGCAATATCAATTATGTATTCTATTTCTTATTTTGTTTATTTCTCTATTTCTTATTTTGTTTTACGTATAGCTTAGCTATTCATCAAAAAACTAAATACGAAATAGATTTTTATACAGATTTTTTTATAGGTTTTTTAGGTCTTTTTGGAAAAAAAGGTTGCTAGTTTCTATCTACCAATAGAGCTTTTGAATTTTCTTTTAAGAAATATATTTATTTATTATCAAAAATTTTATCGCTTTTCAATTGACCATAGTTGGATCCAAATCACGATAAATCTCTCCAAAAATCAATGTCGTGAAATACATGGGTACAACATTTCATTTTAAGACAATTGAACTTCTGCAAAATGGCTTTCCTATAAAATTTAATTTAATTACGGAATTTATTAATGCTTATTTTAGTTCATTAATTTTTTAAAGTTTTAAAAGGTTTGTATAAGAAAAATTGGTCGTATTTTCAATTTTAAAATTTACATAAAAGAGTTTTAAATAAAAAAACTAAGCTTTCAATAAAATTTCCTCCAAATGCATTTGTTATCCTAGAACAGTTATCCGTTAAATCCTCGTCACTGTTCTTATAGCTTGTTTTTATTTCGCTTGGTTTGTTGACCTGAGTATGCGGCGCTCGGCACTTCTATGTCCTCAGTCAGCATCTCGGATCATATCATGGATAGTAACATTTACCAAACACTTGTTCTTTGCCCGTGGACACCGACCTCGGGCAACCATCCGAGCACATCTCGCATCATATTAACAAGAAAAAAATCATAGATCCATAATATTAACAACAAAGATACAACAATGCGATCACAATCCGTGCTCTTACTTCTTCAGAAACTGGCAAACGAAACTTTTTCAAACAACTACCGTTTAGACCCCGATTTAGTTTCTTCATTATTTCATCTCTTGATTATAAAGATTTTATAATGAACGTATGCAAAGTCGCTTTCAAATTTTGATATGTGGAGCCATTACTATACGATTTATAAAACTTTAATTAATTGAGCATAATTAATAGGTTCCAGCTTGCTTGTTGTTGGTTTATTTGGGTTGAGAGAGTTCACTATTAAATGTTATTTTCATATAGAATATTTTATTACTTTTTCCTTGTTAAAATCTCAAATGTTCTTTAAAATTTTTTTTTGAAAATCCGGATGAACAAAGGCATTTGTTATAGCTGTGGCTGTTGTTAGAAAGTCGTTCAAGACCTGTTTGTGGTTATTTGATATGGATAGGTGTCTACCAAACAAACTATTAATAATCTTCGTATGTCGGCTAAGAAGAGTCGAGATCGAGCTCATCCTGCATTTTACCTACATTTACAATCTTGAACTCAGTTGCATCTTTTTAATTATCAGAAAACAAATACTATTTGAAATATGGAGATTGTTTACCTGTACAGCAGGGAGTCTAATTATTATTGTAGTTCATTAATGACGTTGAAACAAAACTATCGTTAACTTATTTGCGTACTTGATATTCAAAAAAAAATACCTTCCTTTTCTCTTCAAAATGCTTATTTTTTTTTATTTAAGAGAAACTAATTTATACAATCATATATCAAACATAAAATATCAATATAGACAAATTTTATTACTGTTGCATGTTCTAAATTGTCATTTAATTGACGATAAAATTTATGATATCAGTTTTTTTTACACTATTATAAATTTGTTTGTTTCCTCATTTCTTTCAAGCCAAAACATTGAAAAATCATACTTGGATGTAGGTTGTCTCTTAAGTTCTTTCCATTTTTAATATGAAATGAATACACAATATTTAGTGTTTCGATATGATTTATTTTGGTATTTAAGAACCTTTTTTTCTTTGTCACATTTTCCCATTTATCAAGATGCCTCATTATACCGTCTTTCCAAAATTTTTGAGTTTTGGACTAAAATTATTCCTGAAGATGCTATTTTCATCATGATAGCCTTTGAACACATACTGCATTTGCGGTATGAGAAAAGTTCTCCCAGTTTGGTTGGGATGTTTTTCCACATTCTGCGTACTTCCCAAATCTTGCTCCATTTAATTATTACTTCTTTCTATCCTTAAAAAACTCTTATCTCCATAAGTTTCTTAAATTCATTAACGAAATAAAATCGCATCACCAAGATTATTTGTTATTCAAAAACACAAAAAAATTTTAAAATTGTCAAATTGAGGTTTTCTGGGAGATACGAGATGGTAATAAAGCAAAAAAGTTCTTATATATTAAAATAAATCATATTGAAACAGCAAATATTGTGTATTCATTTCATATTAGGGAAAGGAAGGAACTTATAGGAAAACCAAATAAAAATGGAATTGGCCATACACTTTCGCACACGAAACATTCCGTACTACACTGTATTTTTCAAAAATAATTCTTAGAATGATAAAAAATATTGCGAAATTTTGAGCCCTTAACCATTTCTGATCCTATGTCAAATGTCATACGACATTTATTTCTTTATCATTCTATTAGCAAAATTCAACTAAAAAAACTGTACGAATTTCCACGGACGAAAAGGAGCCAAAGTTGAACAAAACTTAGAGTATTTAGAATAATTAGAGCATTATTCTATGTTTTCAAAACAAATAAAAAGTTGTAAACATTAATATAGTTTTACAAACAAAAAAAAAACAAGATAAATTGTTTTACCCGGTAAATCTTTGGTGGACTTGATGGAACAATTATATTTTTTTGTGAACCGGGAAGACTTACAAAATATTTGAAGAGGTTTTCGTTACCATTTTCGATTTTTCAATCCAAACCACATTTTTCTTACAGCTTTTGAACTACCACCCTGACAGAATGCACTAACATAGTTTCTTAAAGGATATTAACGTCTCCCCAGAAAATGTCCAATTGTAAATTTTTGTCAGATCAATCATTTCATTATAATTGAACTTTGAACATTGATGTGCTTTAAGAATTTTATTTTTTAACTTTGAACGTAAGTAATGAACGAATTGATTATTCAGAGCAAAATGTGTATACATTCTTAAAGAAAATTAAATGCTCTACAAAAATGGTTTCTTAGCATTTTTTAATAAATTTACTTCTCTCTAAGCAAATTATACTTTTAGAAGTTTTGAGGAAAAATTTCACTTTGGATTGAAAAATAGAAAATTGCGATGATAGCCCTCTTAATATCAATATAAGGCTCATTTCAAAATATTTTTTTAATCTGTATATAAATATACTTTCTATGGCGTAGTATGTATACGATGCCCAAAAAAGATGATCTCTTTTTTTGGTGGTAATTTTCAAGAGAAGGTCAATTGAAAGGGAAAACTCTGAATAATGTAAAGTTCCTAAAATAAAGTTTTTTTTTCTACACTGTACAATTAATTCATTCATTCATACAGAGTTCAGAAAACTTGAGGACACAGAGCTTCAGATTGGGAATTTTTGTAGAGAAGTATTTATGGGAACCGAAGATTTTAGATTGAATTTTTCTGAGTTGAAGTTGAAATTTGAATTTAAATTAGAGATATTTACATAGTCAGATTAAGTGAAATCATAGAAATATAAATAAGAAGTCTTTTCATTGGATCAGATAAATATAAATGATACTTAGAATACATATGTAACATGATTAAAAGTATAAATCAATTTATAAATCAATCTGGGTGAATCTGAAGTTAACAACTTGTTTTCTACTTACAAAACTTGGTACCTTTACTTCCGATTTCAAAATTTTAGCTCCGAAATCATTCGGAGGTTCTAACATTTCGGAGTTGAAGTTCTGTTATATCCCTACTTTGAATGTATTGTATAATAGATTTTTGTATACAGAATGCGCTAACTATTATATGGACATTAACGAGCTTATTATATCCCCCTGTAAAAATCATAGAGATCGGTCGAATAAATATCAGTGGAAAATTCATTTTTACAGGCGATACAGGCTGAAAGCTTTAGGGATTCTTCGATTTTGTATATTTCAATATGTAAAATATAATAAAAAAAAATGTATTATGGAGTTTTTTTATATTAAAACTTAAATTGTATGAATAATATTATGCACAAAGAGAAGTTATGAGAATTTTATATAATTCTTTTAGCAAAAGTTTTATTGAAATCCTTTATTTTAAAATTGAACTCACCAAAAACTTTTGTGACTTTTGAAATATATCAATATTTAAATATGTATTTATAACGTTGATGTTGGGTTATTTTATAATATTTTAATTTAATCAGTGTCGTAGCGTACGATAGCACTATCGGGGGGCGATCGGAAATTCACCCTCCCTATTTTTATCATTAATCAAGAAAATTTATTATCAGTCAAATATCTTTATTCTTTATTAGTTACTTAAAAATGTATTGATTGTGTTTTTCTGAAAGCGAAATATTTTAAGAAATTATCAATGCCAATATGCCACCTCCGTTTCGTGTGCCGCCTGAAGCCATGGCTTCCTCGGCACCCACCACGCTACGCCACTGAATTTAATATGTCTAATATCCTCGATATTTTGTGTTCAAAGATATGTGTTTAACATTTTAACAATTATATATAACTTATATCTAATTTTTATATATATATTATATACAACTTTTTAACAATTCATTATCAATAAATTCAAGTCGATATATACGAGAAAATTATAAGCACCTAAATTACGGTCTATATTTCATTAGTGAATTGGCAGTTAATTACTCTAAAAATCCAATAACTAACATTAACTTAATTTTCATATAGAATGGTTAAAGTAGAAAAAAATTTATTAAAAAAACTATGACGAATAGGTAATTTAGTAGATACATAAATTTTAGATTAAATGACTATGACATTGACTTTGTCAATGAATGTTCATTAATGCGTTTTGCCATATAAGAAAAGTGCCATTCAATAAATTTCTCGATTTTGTTTTTCTAAGATTCGTTTATTTTTGTCTCATGGTGTTTGGTTTGTGGGTACTTTTAATACTTGTCGTATTAAAAATAATTAATTATTCCATAAGATGACCATTGTTACGATAGCACGCACGTAAGTTTAATACGTACACATGTAATAATAATAATATAAATATGTAAATGCAAATGCAAACATAATAATGCACAAGCACCATCTGAAGCTGAGAATTCTCTGAGGCACGCAAAATATAAACGAAAAATGCAATAAAAAATAATAAGACATTTTATTCTGTATGAAATATGTAATACTCATAAAAAAGCCTCATCCATATGTTTGATTTACCATTATGAGTAATGAGGAACAGAAGAACTTACGGAAAACATATTTATACATTAAGAGTTATCAAAACGAAATGTGAAATACAAAAATTTATTTAAATAAATATCGTGAAATCGTAAAATCTGGACGTTGATGTCATCCGTAACTATGTTTGCTAATTAACGCATAAAAGAGTTTTTACAAGTGCAAAAGATCGTAACGAGAATGGTGTAAAGAAGGAGAAACAACTTAAAAAAATGTCGAAATCTTGGCCGTTTTTGTGTGGATGTTGTTGTTGATGTTGATGTGACCAGTTCATAATATGCAGGTTTTATTACAAAACATTAAAAACGTAAATGAACATAAAAGTAAAGTGCAACGCCGATGCTGCAACAGGCAAATGTATGTTGGAATTATTATCATCATGGAACGACGACAATTGCTGTCACACAAAATCTCTGACGGCCGAGACGTTTATAATCTCCGTGGCTATCTTTCTACAATATTCTTTTCTTAAAAGCTGATAAAGATTAGTATTATAATAATATAATAATAATAGTGAGAAGGATATTCAGTAAAAAGAACAAGCACCTTACGATGGATTTTTCTGGTTTGTGTTTGATTTTTTGCACAAGCTATATTTAAACCATAATCCTCAAATAAAATACAAAAAAATGACATCACAACGGTCAACTGATCCCACTCTATAACAAACACTTTTCATATTGTAATAGAATTTACGGCAAATTACTCTTTTGAAATAATCATTAAAATAAACAGCTAGCAATACGAATACCATAAAGAACTAATAGTCCAATGACTTTCGTCTTATTAATTAGAGAGGAAAACTTTACAATCCTTTTTACACTCAACTAGCAGCAAATGATATGGTTAAGTAAGAGAAGAGAAGGTGTTGACATTCACGCTCGCGTTAATGTCCATTTAATAAAGCAATAAACAACAGCATGAGGAAAAGCCGAGAGTAAAAAAATAATATTTATGGTCTGTTAAAATTAGGTAATGCCACACATTCCTTGCACAGCAGGCATCAAATTAACAAAAAAAAAATAAGAAAAAAATTAATTTGGAAGGACACGTAGGCTTTTTTAATTACGACAGAGGTTTATACTGTAGGTATACCTATTCCTTATCAAAAATAAATACACCTGAATTTGTCTAATTGGAAAATAATTTCCATAATTTTTAATCTTTATCAAGCTCAAGAAATAATTTGCTAAATTTTTTTTTCTTTCGCTGTATGCTAACCAATTAACAGATTATTTGAATTTTATAAAAACCTAATTTGAAGATGATACAGTCCCTGGCCATATTAATAGACGCAATAGGCTTTGTATAAAACCTGAAGTAAGATCTATTTTATTTTGGGTCCATATTTTGGATTGGGTTTAACTTTCCTTTACAAATTTTATTTATTACGCCTATTACCAATTAGCGTGACCAAAAATCATGCTTACTAAAAATAAATTTTTACCATCAAATTAATTAAACATCATCTTAATTATGGAAACCTAAATTGTTTAACATTTAATTGAAAGCTCGTTTACTGATATTTAAGTTCCCATTCTGTGCAGTATGCTGTCTATGTAGGACAATACCTACCGTCTGCTGTATTTGTGAATGATGATTCCATACGAGAATATTTCTTCTAATGGCTATTTTTTTGTTGTACCCGCCTCTCTAGCTACTTTTTTCTTCAGCAATTTCCACATATTTTATCCTAAGGCTTTTATCCTAATGTAGGGTAATAGGAATAATAAACAAGGTTTTACCCTTTTCCAGAAAATATATTTCTTAAATATCAATACAACTTTTTATAACGTAAAAAGTCAACAACGTTAAATTTAATTTAGTAGAATATGTAAATTTTGAATTAAAAAAATCTTAAGTACGTCTAATAATATGGCCAGGGACTGTATTAATTAGTGATGAGGGTTATTAAAGTTGCACTAATGTAGTCGGTTAAAGCAAGCTAATGAGGTAGTTATATGATTATAATTTTATTATTATAATTTTATTAAAAATATATTTTACTATATTAACTTTATTCTCCCAAAAATGTTAGAATATCTCAGTATTTATTTATAGTTTTGAAGTTAGGAAAAAGTAAGTGCTAAAATGTAGCAGTTCTAAAAAAACCGAAATATCCGACAATAAATTACTTCGGGAAATTTGACTCAATAAGAACCCAATTAGAAAACCTCAATGAGAAAAAAACATAAATGTTAATTTCTCAATTGAAATACGAAATGGGTTCTATGTGAGGTCACAGTGGGAAAGCCCAACAGTGAAATTAAAAATTATTGTCAATTTTTCCCCGTTGGGCTCTATGTGGGCCCACAGTAGGAAAACTCAATGTTGATGTTAAAAATTATTGAAATTGCTTAATTTTAAAGTATAATTTTAGTAGTAAATAAATATAATACATAATCGAAATTTAGTAAAGTTGATAAACAGTTACGATTTCAAGCCTTAATTGGTAAATTTAAACTTCGAGCTATGGCTCGAATTTGGCACTCTTTGATTTCTTTACCAAAATAAACAGAAACAATCTGAAGAAGAAGTTTTGATTAATGTTCTGTAGCTATTAAAGTATAAAAAATTTCTTAATATTTTAGATACTTAAAAAACACATGTATCAACTTCAATTAATAAAATTGATTATAAGTAACTCAGCTAGTAAATTTTTAAGACTGATATTGAAAGATCTTGCACCATTCACAATACGAAAATCTGTATACACAATTCGAATTGTTCATTTACCTTCTTAATAGATATACCAAGATTTAATTATTCCCAAATTTTTAACTTTTTAGTATTTTATTTCTAATACTTCAATTTGTGTGTTTAAAATTCACAGCACAAGAAGTTTAAAATTATAAATTTTCAATTCAAAAAAGGTTTTCAAACGTTCAGAATGATTCCTCACAGAAATGATATTCAGAGAAAAAGTGTTTGAAAAAATTAATTTAGAAACCATACTAATTGAAATATCTCAATTTATGTAACTTTTCACGTCAACATTGTGTAAATTATAATTGTTTGTTTGGTAACCGCTTAATGATCTGTTTATATCGCGATTTCAATACGTGTATTTATGTGTACTGTGACGTCCCAGAAAACCTATAGGCGCACTTACCATTTTAAGACTCTCATTGGCTCATTAAAATTAAGAAAAAAAATCGGCCATCATCCAAACTTTTTAATACCATAAATTGGGTTTTCCTCATATTAATAATGTACTTTATCGATTAAAAACATAAAAAAAAATCTGCATACGGTCTTTTAAGGTTTTGTAAAACTCTTTGATCGAATATAATATGTAAACTTTATATTAGACACCTATGTAGTATTTTACATTTAAAATCAAATGAGCTACTCTACAAGTATGTGTGCTATAATAAATTATGATAACAAAAATAATATTTCATTAGAATCGTTAATGTATTTCTAATATGTCTCCCATTTAAAAAAAAATCAAATAAAACTACATTCATACACGCTCGGTAAGAATTTGCATGTTAATTATACGCTTATTTACATTACATCTACTGTATACATTTATATATGTATATACTCATGCAAAGTAAGACAAGAAATTTTAATGTTCTATCAAAATGATATTCTTTCTCAAATAGTCACCGGATATTATCAAAGCAAATAATTCAGAAAGCAACCTACTCTTCGGCTGATTTACGGTTCCGACTACGTTTAGTGATAAAAATTATTGATTATCGCACAATCTTTGTTGCAAAATTCGTTCAGAATTATATTTTATTCGTCCGGCATTTTAGTGATTTCAGTGATCTTATCGAAGCATTCATAAATGCCAAAGCCCTACAGCTGACAACTTTTAACTTGACAAAAAAACAAACCTAATTGTTAATTTTATCATATTTGAGTATCTTTTGAATAATTTACAATCACAATTAACCTCTTAACTGATTGATTTTTTGGCTATACAAAATTCGAAGGAATTTTACACCATAATCATGCATTTTTGCTCTGGGAAAAACTAAAATATTTTAAGTGCAAATTTACTGTTACAGCAGTAACAAATAAATAATAAAATTCCATTTTTTTTTGCTTTCTATTTATAAATGCAGATTCTTATTTTTAATCACAAATTAAACTATTTTCGTGTTTTGATAGTTCCGTCTTTCGAATTAATAACAAGCCAGGCTATTTTTAGAAAATATTTTAATAGATACTCATAATCAAGAATTAATTTTACGTTTTAATTAACTTTCATAAGACAATATGCATAAGTTACGTTAAAATTATGTAAAACTCTTGTACCTTTGAATATTGCGCGTATAAATTTAGATATTTTAATGGTTTCATCCAATTAGCACTAGGATGTACCTAATAGAATTGAGTTATAACCGGCTCTATGAATAAGTAGGATTACCACGTTTAAGCATTATTAAAATACCTGTTTTTGTAAAGCTTGCATAAATATTTTTCACCCTTTCTCTTCAATCTAAAGATTTTTTGTTAAAGGATAAAAAATTGACTCGAATGAACTGTTGGTTAAGTTAATTTAAAACAATAGTTTCAAAATATGAAAGAGTATTTAAAAATGAAATAAACTATATACTTTTGGCCTATGCATCGTTTGTAAAATGAGCTTAGAACTTTTCCCAAGCCGATGGCAGAGATTTTTCATTACTAATATCGTTTTAAACATTGAAATCTATAGTTCTTTAGTCCTATAATCGTTTTCCTTGAATCATGAAATACAGTTATTTTCATTTTATATCATAAATCCAGAGTTCAATAGGTTTCGTTATTTCAGGAATAAAAATAATATGATATACTTTCAAAAAGCTATTTCTTAGTGACATTTGCATTATTCGGTGAAAGATACTTAGCAGAAGTCCATTAATTTTTTCCAGACCTTAATCAGTGTCCATCTTTGGGCCATACAAGACAGTACGTAACACATACAAAAGAAATATTTTTAAATTTAATTTTGCAGTCAAAGTTTTTGTAAGACGTAACAAATTTTGCATATATTACAGTCAATGCACAAATATTCTTAAATTACTTACAAATAAGTCAGTGTTAGAGATAATCTATCATTACAAATCTAATGAGGCAATTCGTGGTATTTAGGTTTGTTTCAATGAGCATCAATGAGTTACCAATATTGAAAAGTTGATAATTCGTATTTAAAATTCCATAAAAAGTAGATTGTTTAAAAAAATATGTAAATTAAAAACTAAACCAAATAATTTTATATTATATGAGACTAAAAAGAAAGTAATGCAAAAATGAAAGCTTAAAATTATAAAAACTTATATTGTTTAGCTTCTTAATATACTTGCACATTTAAACTATTACTTCTCTGTTCTGTTGGATCTAATCTCTGAAAAAAGAAAAACTGCATTACACTTTATTCTGACTTAAAATTTAAAAGGTAATGCATCCTTAACTTTTTACTATTAAGGTCCATATATTTATTAATTTTATGTTCAAAACAGCAAATTTCCTAAAGTTCTCTTTCAAATGTTTTGAATTTTTTTCACAACGTTGATATCATATACTCCAATATTTCTTAAACTTGGAGACTCGAAAGAGTCTCACATCAACAGGTCAGTGAAGGACGCTGCAGGTTGTCAAAAGAGAATTTTTATCGTTATTTTCGCGTTAAAATCGATACTTTTGGAAACAGTAATTTTTCTCTAAGCGTAATTTAAAACTTATATTTGGAATGTAAATAACTCTATATAGGTACAGCGAAGAATGCTACGAATCGCTATAGGATTTTTTTTAAATTTCATGAATATATTTTTTTTATTATTTTTTTTGTATTTCAGAATCATAGGAAAAAATTAAAATGGACTAACATTGATCATATTTCATTATATTTATCAATAAAAATTAATCATCAAAAAAAATACATTTGGTTTTATGAATTGGAACCAATGTGTAATAGTTGGTAAACTCTACAATAAGAACTAATGGTTGTGGCTAATTAGTAATTGGTAAGTAACTTTAATTATAATAAATAGTGACAATTAGTAATTGGTAAGTAACTTTAATTATAATAAATAGTGACAATTAGTAATTGGTGAGTAATTTCAATAACCACAAATAGTAAGTTAAATGTAAGCGTAACAGAATAAATAAGTAAAAAGAAATCATAAATAATATATATATTTATCTGTTATATAAAATAAAAATTGAATTTATTATTGAAAATATAAATCAAATTCAATTTATTTATTTACAGCTATTATAATATAGACTGGTAGGAATACGTCTGCCGGGCTCAAGAATAGTGTTATACAATTTTGAAAACCTAGTAAACCAAAACAGTTTAAATGAAATTTAAAAATATTTAAATGAACTAAGAATTATAAAAAGTAAACTCGGATAAGGCATGAGAATGGAATCAAATACTTCACAAATGAAATAAGTTCAACACATTTTTTATAAATTAACAAATGATGTGTTCAATTTTAGAGACATTATAAATTTTTAAGAAGGATCGAAAATAAATTAGTCGTACAAGTATAAAATTATACACTTCCCATACAAAACGCAAACGGCTTTTTTAATTTATCTTAGAAAAGGATTAAGTCTATTTGAATGGACTTAGGACTAAGGACGTAAGGACTTTTATGGAACATGTTAGTTTGACTCACTTCGATTGCCACTGATTGCTTGGTGTCATTGATTTTTTAAACAGATTTTTCATCTTAGAAAAAAAGAAAAATAAATTTTTCAGTATCAACCTCTCTTAAGGTACATTTGAGGTTCTTATATTCAATAGGAATTTCATTAACTACTTCACCAGCATTCATAACTACGAATCGTGCTACATTTGTACAAATCCCAGGTTACCTTAATACTAGTTTGGGTTTATTTTTAAATTCGGTAAATTCGTATTAAACAAACAATTTTAACTAACCATCAATGAAATATAGACAAACGGTTAAAGAAGCAATTTCTCATTAAACTGAAGAATTTAATTATTTGTTAGCATTTTTTTTTAAGTAAAACGTCACATAACCCCTAGGAGTAACGATTAGTGAACATAAAATTGACGTAAAAGGATATAAAATTCTTTGACTTGTTATTACATTTCTTTTCTTTAACATTCAAATTTCAAATTTTTATTGCCTAATTATCTCCTAAAGCTATAGTTTAATTAGTTCTTAGCAATCTCGAAAAAAAAATTATTTTAATGGATTATTGTTTCCTAATCATTAAAAAAAAGGAAAGTTTCAGAACTCTAAAGGTATAATTATTATGAAAAAGAAAAATTGTTTGATCTAAATTAATAATAAGTGTTAAACCTTTTCTCTTTTGAAGTACCAACATTTGAATAAGGTGAAAATCACAATGAAAATCAAAGTATGAACAAATCATTTTCTGTTATGAATTATGAGGTACGATTCCAAAAAGCAAGTAAAAACACGTAGCTACAATTTGTAATATCGCGCTGGGTTCATGTCCCAATCTAAAATGAACTAAATGATATGAACCCTGGGACGAATTTGTGTACAAAAAATATTCATGTAGAGAAATTATGAAGTTAAAATAACAACAAGAGACATAAAATAAAAATTACACTCTGAAAAAAAAGAAATCGACGTCCACGACAACATCCCCTGTAGCGAGGACATGCGTCGTTTATGCCTTTTTTCTTGTCTTTTGCGTTTTCCTCGTTCCATGCGATCTATCCACGATGATTAAATGTGAGTTCAGCAGGTGCTGGAGGGCTCATTAAACTCTAATAATGTCCATTAGGTCGTTTTTTTAATAACAAACTAATTTTGTGTCTGAAATATATTGTCGTGGTGGTGTGCGGAAAATAAATCCAAAACACAAACAGATATTGGTGAATACATGCAAAATAATGCATATATTATCCAAGATTGTCGATATGATAAATGTGGCGGGTCCAAACATGTTCACCCGGTATAAATTTTCCGTATTATAATTATTGCTGTGTGCTGTAATAAACAATGCTAAGCTAAGAAGTAAAAGCCTGTGAAAGAGTCGACGATGAGAAAGAACGAGCTGGCAACGTTTAAAAATAGATATAAAAAAATTATAAATAAAATAAATAACTGGAAGATAATAATAAAAAGAAAAAGATGAAAAAACGCGGCGATAAGGTGAGAGTCTCCGTCCCGCTGTTATTGCTTCACCGTGACAATAAAAATTATAGGCTGGCTGAACTGGAAACAACAGGTCCCGAGGGGCCCGCAGCGCAGTGCCCCGGAGAGAGACGGACGACAGCGGCCCCGGGGCCCTACATCTCCGCGGGCTTCGCTACTCTTTGTGGGCCTCTGGTCGTGCTTTGCATTCATTTAAAACTTCTGACACGCAACCTGTCTGAGGGCCTCCGGCATCACCTCCGTACTATTACATGTACGTATCATGCGTTTGTACTATCCATTCCAATAGAGCCCATTTTACAATACCTTCAACGATTTTTACGCTTAAACACAACGTTTAACCCCCAACCGACCGCCTTTTCTGCACCGCTTTCCACTCGTTTTATTCGAGTCAAAAATTTAAAGGTCGTCATATCCGAGTACGAGTATGAACAACTATCACACTAAACACTATTATGATACACTCCCAATTATAATTTTCGGTTTTCGTCTTTCATTATCGATAATCATGTTTACAACGAACATAGATAATAATTATTCTTTCTTTAGAGATCAAAATGATAATTAAATTGCTTAACTTTGAATTTATCATTACATATTTGAATAAAATTTGTTAGTTCATAAACTTCTTAAAAATATTTACCTACTAAAAGAATTAATTGATTAATTAATTATTATTGAAAATTCATAATTACGAAACTGAAATGATTTCTGATCCAAAAGTTAGAATTACATATTTAAGCTTGAATGGAACTAAAGTAAAAAATAGTATAATCTTGAGCTTTATGAGCATTCCCCAGAGTAGCGTGTTGGATCCACTGCCATACCTGATTAACACGGCTGATATCCCGATTAATGGCGAAAAATTAACAGCTACATTTGCGGACGACCTGCAAGCGACCTGCAGCGTAGCGACAGTAGAAACACCTGAAAAATCTACCGAAAAGCTCCAAAGTTGCTTGAATGGAATAGTCCAATGCAGTGGGAAATGACGACTAAAAAGCAACGCCAGCAAATTCGCTCACATACCTAACATTTACAACCCGCAAAAATACCTGTCCCCCAGTAGTGATGAACGGTGTAGAATTGCCACAAAAAGACATTGTTAAATACCTAGGCATGCATCTAGATAAGTGATTTACATGTGCAATTCATATTTAAAAAATTAGAAATCTGCTAAATGAAAAATACAAAAAAATGTATTCGTTGATGGGAAAATCATCCTCATTGTCGGCGCAAAACAAACTCCTTATCTACAAAGCAATATTACAGCCTATCTGGACCTATGGTATCCAGCTCTGGGGCACTGCATCAAATTCGAACGTTGAAATTCTCCAGAGATTTCAATCAAAAACACTTCGACAAATAATTAATGCTAACTGGTATATAAACAACACCAAAATCCATGACGACACAAATATGCCAACAGTAAGGCAAGAAATCCAAAACGCAGTAAAAAGTATTTGGAGAGTCCTAACAACCATCCCAACAATTTAGCGGCAACCTTCGGGATAAGAGTTAGACAATATTCAAAGATGAGACCCTACAGACCTTCCTGACAGGTTTCAGGACTAAAGAAAACAAAATGAAGTAGTCTATTGGGATAAGTCCAACCCACAATAAGCCAACCCACAAGCCAACTTATGAGCAAGAGCACTATTGCATCACTATGCAGTACGTACTAAATGGGCTAAAAAAAGAAAAAAAATCTTGAGCTTTCTCTCGAAAGCTTTATAAAGCTTCATACCATTTTAAAGGTTTTTCTATTTAAAACTATTATTTTCTCCATTGTTATGAAAAAAAAATTATTACTTCAAATATAATTTAATAGGTATCTAATACACCTTGCGACAAAAAAGCTTATTTTTCTTAAGGTATTTAATAGTTAAAGAAAAACATGCTACAACTTTCCAAAATCTATGATAAAGCTTTTAAAGAATGCTAGAAGTAGAAAGTGGGAAATAAAAAAATCTAGGCGTTTTATTAAGTAGTTTATAGTAGATACTTCAAAACTAGGGGAATTTTCGAAGGGTGGTCTTAGCAACTCCCAAAAAAAAAAGGTTTTTGCAAATCTTTACATGATTGAGTATAAAACCAACAAAAATTAAAGAAGCAGAAGTATTGTTGTAAAAATATTACATATTTGGAAAAATTCTAATTGGGTTCTCCTCCCATGTCTAATATTTAGTTCCATTTTTTGGAGAAATGAAAATATTATTTTAACCCAATAAAACTGTATAACTTTATTTATAAAACTGTATTTCTATTAACTTTTTCTTCCGACAAAATTGAAAAGGAAGCTCTTAATTTATTTTATTGGTACCTTGCCTGATAAGTGTTCAACGAAATTGTAACATTGATTTTTTCAAATTGCATAATATTATTTTATATTTCCGATTTATTTCCGCTTTTATTCGATCATCTGAAAACTCAGAAAGGAAGTGGAAATCACAATTCTCAAACACAAATCTACAATTCTCGTACTCTATTTTGTGATGTGGAAAATAGTGAATTACATAAAACTAATACTTATTGTTAATTAACTTAAAGAGAGTCGATATAATAAAAAACGTGTTCGTTATTTTATTACATACTGTACATTCTTTTGTATTTCAAAAGCAATGCCACCTAGTGAATCAAAATTTTTTTCTTATACACTTTTTTTCACTTTTTTGTTAAAGAGACAAAACTCTTGATTGTTGAGTTCGAATCTCGTGTCAAGCAAATTTTAATACTTCTCGAATTACGGATTTTATCTACCCTAGAGTTGCTAAAGACCTAAGTAGTTATAAAACGATGGTAAATAACGATTAAAGATAAAAGATAACTCTTAAAAGATAATCATTTTTAGAATTTTGGACTACGTTAGCCACTTTCAAGACCGACTTAATCCTATGAGGAAATCCATGCTCTTCTTTCTTTTTCGAATTTTGCAACTATGCACGAAGGTCAAATATGTTTGAAGCTTTAACAAAAGTTTTTAAGTGCCTTAAATTCACTATGAAAATAGAACTTAATTTTTGTAATTTCCTAGATAACACGTAAGAATTTTCTTTTTTAGTGGAGATTTGTAAATACAAGATGAAAAACTCCAGAAAATAAGAAAAAAATATATTATCTTGAAATTTTTAAAATTTATTTAACATGTAGTAATACTTTATGTACGATATGTTTTATTCTATTTATGTATATATTAAGACACACTTCTTTCCTTCTTAATCCCAACATTGTTACTGATGTACGGTGGTTAATATGATTGACACTCGGGGTGTTCTAATAATCTCAGGACCTATTAGACGGTCTTTTTTCACTGATTACGCACATTTGCTTGTCCTACTGCGGACGTGAAACCTAAATTCATGAACTTTTCCGAGGGTCGGTGATCAACCACGTTTATACTCCTTACCCTAATGGTTCAAATACAATTAGTTTTTTCATGGTATTGTGATGCGTGATAAGTCCAAAAGCTCAAGGATTTATCCATAAGTTAGTGAAGAGAGTCTTTAGGTAAGTTGGCTTTAATTATGATAGAAACACTACTTCTTCTAGCCGTCCATAGAATCTATAGCATTTTCCACCAAGTCCACATTTCGAAGGCATTAATTCATCGCCGATCAGCTACACGGATAGTTAAAAATTTATATACTTAAATTTTAAATACATATAATGTAACTGTTATAATTTTTGAGTTACAGCTATCTGAAGAAGTGCAATGTATGGGTCTGAAGTAGATAATTAGCAGTAGATATGATGTTTCTGAATTTATAACCATAGAATCAGTAACTCTAACTTTAAATGCTTAAACACGCTTTTCTCGAAGATATATGTTTCAAAAAAACTGCTTTAATTTTGAATCGTAGACCTGATCGTGGCTTAAATCGACTTAAATAGACTTAAATCGTGGCCTGAACGATTAAATTGTCCTTAATTTTTTTTTATTTGCCTACTCCTGCATACCATGATCCACCAGTTTTCCGATCAAAGTCACCAAATTTACGCGATTTTTTTTTTTTTTTAAAATTCTACCATTTTGTCAAAATTGATTTTTTTTCTTTGAATAAAGGTTACGAGCAATACATTCTACTTTAACAAACGTCATATTTGACGCTCTGCCATGTTTTTTGAAGCTCTGTGGAAGTCGCTATCACAGCAACAATGAGGGAAGTTTTTTTGTAGTCTCAGGAGATTGCAAATAACTCGTTAAATTTGCAATTTTTTGAGTCAAAAATATATCATGTATTTATTATTTATATATTCTTAAAGCATTAATACATTTCATGCAGTAGTTTTCTTTTAAAAAAAAACGAAATAACCCCCTAACCCCCTTTTTCAAGCGGTCACGCTAGTGATCCCCTTTTACAAACACTTCTTGCATAAATATTTTTACCTTTTTTTATTTTCTTAATACATCTCTAGCATTTTTATTTTGCTTTCGTAGACAAAAAAAATAAACCATTGAAGATCTGTCACGTAACAAACGCCAATATGCAAATAAAATAGTAAGTCGCAATAAGTGGTTTTAGCTAATTGAAACAGGATCATTGTCTTGTCATGTAGTCTTTTATAAAAACTATTGCATCGCAATAATTTTAATTCCTTATGTAAAACGAGAAAATATATAGCATTTTATATACAGCATTCAGAGATAAGGTTTAATTATTGTCGGAAATTTAAAATTGTTATTTATTTTCAAGTATGCCAAGTATTTACATGAATATTTTTACCAATTTAAGTAAAATGTACGGTGTGTTTGAGTTATGGAGTGATAATAATTCATGATTAAATCAAAAATTGGACAATAAAATATATTACTCATTTTGATAATAAATTCTTGTTTTTAATTTAAAAAAATAAATACGTATTTGAACGTTACGAAAGTTTCATACTTTTCGTTCATATACGCATATATGTACGCTAAGCAGTAAGACAAGGGTCATAAATCGTAAAAATATAACCGTGTGGTACACATACATCTTTCATTTTGAACCTCATCATAAATAGTGAAGCATCGCGTGGACTCAATTCTTAAATTATATCTACCAGATAATTGGTCATTATAAATATCAATATCTGCCATCAATATATCGCTATAACAGGTTAACAATCGTGCTATAAACGCACCCTGTGCCTACAATAATCCCTCCAATGTCTGATTTCTTACACTCGTTTTCAATAATTTATTTTTGTTTTTTTTTTCCATTTTTTCAATTTCCAATGTTGCAAAATAATAAATAACAAGGCACAAACATGGCATGCAGGGACATGAATGTAGTGTGCATTATTGCAGTGGCGGCTTGTCAATGGAGGCAAGGGAGGCAGTGCTTCCCTAGATAAAAGTTGAAAATATAGAGCTCTTTTTTAATTTAAATTTAAAATGTTGCCTTGATAATGGCTTGTAAATCATTTTGGTTATAATATTGAATTCAAATTATCTGGATTAATTAAGCTCCAGCTTTCGTCTATTCATACATATGATCCTTGATGCCTAGATTGTATGAAAGTTTGTATATGCAAGATCTTTATGTCTATAATACTTTGGATAGATACATCCCGAATTCGATTAATAAAAATGATTAAGTATACCCAAAATAAGTATTTTTATATTTTTCTGAAGATAAGCCTTACATTGATTCCAAAATTAATGCTAGTTTTCCTCCCCCATGCTCCAAAATAAATTAAATTAAGTAAGTTTTCTTCTCACCCCTTACAATTATTCTAGCTGGTAATCCACAAGGCAGTATGTTGGGAGCAATGCTTTAAACTATTTACATTTCTGATTCCCCATTCATCCGAATATCATATTAACCACCTACCGATAAAAATTATCCACTCATATAAATTCAAAAGTACAAATACTATCATTCATCCAGCACCCAAAAATCCCCGTCGCTTAAAAAGCGATAAGGTTCTAGTTCCTAGAGGGTTTCAATGCTGATTGGTGCCTCTCATCCAGACTATAAATCCAGTAATTTTATTTATTTTTAGTAAGGTAGTGGGCATGAAGAGATGTAGATCCATTTACTAATTATTAATTTAGCGACACGTTTCGGTCTTTTATTATACCTTCATCAGGCTTCTAAAATCATACTAACACATGTATTACCGAATCCTCCAAAACATTACTTAAAGTGTCGCTAACATCTTTTCATGTCCACTATCCTACTAAAAATAAATAAAATTATGTAAATTATGGACACAACCAATTTATAAATCCAGTGTTTTTGACTCTAATTTCTACTTAAAATAAAGAAATTACTATTATCTTAACCACTTTTGTTTAATGTATGTTTTTTTTGTGTAGATTGAAAAATCGTTTATAATAGAAAATTGAGCTTTTTAAAATGCTAGTCTTAAATAAGCACTTTCAACAATTGTATTACTCCAACCTACTCTTACGATTGTATACGATCATATTTGCATATTATTATTCATTTTTACATGTATGGTACATCCAAAAGTCCAAGTTATTTTCGACAATGATGGCTATAACGGTATAACAATTAACTTAAATTACTTATAATTTTGAAAAAGTTCCTCAAAAATTGAAATATTTGTCATCAGTTGTCTAAAACTTTATATATAAAGAACAATCCTTGTTTGTTAATTACTTTTTAAAATCGCCCCCTCTTATAAATTTCTCGAAGGAAAAAATATCCGTCATCTATTTCAGTACAAATGTTATCATAGATTTATCATGGTTAATGGTATATTCTTCAATTTCATTTACTATGTTAGAATTTTATATATTTTGGGACTATTTGATAGATAAATTGATGAAATTTTAAATCGTGACATTAAATAATGATGGTACACTAAATATTTTTGGAAAAATAATTACTATGTGATATTAATATAGCAATATTAACCATATAAAGGCGACGGCTAGACTTGATCAAACTGATGTCTATTGATTTTCGTAATCATAACCATAAGAAAGTAGCCATACATAATAACAAATTTTAGTGTTTCTAAATTATCCTAAACTTTACATTTTTGCCGCTGAAAGCACGACTGTTTTCTAACTATTGACTGTTGTTACAAATTTCAGATTTACAAATTATTTTCCGATGATTTCAATTATGTGTTTCTATCGTACATATTACACCAATAGACCATTTGCACATATTTTTTTTAATCGATAAGGGACAATATTAGTTTGAGGAAAACTTAGTTTTTAGTTATGAATCTTGTTTGCTGGCTAAAAAATAAGTTTAATTTCAATGAGTAAATGAGAGTCCAGAAACGATGGCACGCTTATGGGTCTTCTGTGACGTCACAGTACGCTTATTAAAGCCGAGATATAAACCAATCATTGAACCGTTGAGAAGAAACAATAATAATTTACACAACTTTTGACATTTTTCACAACTTTTAGCAATGGAAAACATTTTTATACCCTTAAAATAATTATCATTTTTTTCCTTAGGAATAGTAGTGTAAATTATAAATGGTTTAAACCATTAACACTATGTTTCAACGATTTCAACAATCTTTCTCTTTATGTTTAGATATAGAAAAACGTCTATGGGATTTTAAAATTTCGTATTGTGGCATCATTTTAATGTCAGGCCAATAGGAGCGCGTTTTAGGTGGTTTGAACTTAACGACTCTTTTTTGCATTTTAAATGAATATTTCTTAGATTTTTTTCAAGTAAAGTTAAAATTAACAGCTACATTATGTTTTGATATTAGTTTAGAACATTTATAAAATATTTAAATTTATTTTTAGACCATATACATTTGGTTAAGTTACAAGGTGGTTAAACAATTGTAAGTATCACAGTCATAGCATGTAACTGTGTTACAAATATTTAATTTCGAAAGGTCAACATTTTTACCACGAGCCGCCACTGCACCATTGTCATTACGATTGAAAAAAGTAACAAATAGCCACAAATCGAAAACTAAACGTTTTTACGCAAACCCTCAACAATAAATCATAGCATGGCGATCGTTCAATAATCGCATAGTGCTTAATCGAGTAATCGATTTCGCACGGCTTCCGATACAAATCAAGCTGTAAAGTTGCCCGCTGTCTGCACTTTACTTTATGACTTACACCTGCGACATGGTAATTGTTATTTCGTTACGGCCCTCTCCGAACCCATCTCGTTTCGATCGACTATTAAACTCCATCTAAATAAAATATTAATAACAGTTATTACATAATTATGGAGCTCAACATCATCCACATATTTCTCGCTAATAAAGCGCTCTCGCTTTTAATCAACTCTCGAATTGATTTCGGTCGTCTTACAATTTTCCTAGATATTTGCGTAATTTTATTGCAATTAAAATTATGACACCGATTTAATGGAAATCCCTTGTGTGTTTTACTACTTAATGCATTTAAATTGCCTTACCGGGTCCCCACACCATTGGTGACATTAATGGCTTCCAATAGTGACAGTAAAACACTTTCACCGGTTCTATCCAATCACAACGAAAAAAATCTAAGTGTTGAGTAATCAATTTAAACGCAAATCCTTTTGTAATGTGTTGAAATCATATTTAGAAAATTTATTCAAAACGTTCACGTCAATATGACAATAATTAATAGACGTATAAATCTTCTTAAACGATAAAATAAATTGTCTCGCATATTCAATTGGAACGTAAACTGTAAAATATGAAGACTAATGAATTTGCTACGCAAAAAACTTGCTCACATATTGAAATTAGAAAAGTGAAAACAATACAAATGGAATATAACTTTGTATTGATACACATTACATTGTCCTTGGTTTTGGCACTGAGATTAAAGGGATGAGGGTTCGATATGAAACGGAGAAGAAAAGCTAAATCCTGCAACAAATTACGTATATTGTGTCACATCTGCGGGAGGTGGGATGTGCTCATTCTCTCTATAAATGTTATATAAAAATATAATTCCAGTGAGGGTATAGTCTGTAATTAGGTTGTCGGGAACACTCACACGTCATCGCACACAACGAAAGCTTAACGCCCTTACCATCGCTTTTGACTATGCGCTTGTTTTACTACAAATTGTTCTTCTACATTTGCCATCACTCAAATTTAGTTCACATTTCGAATCCACTGCATTCCAATCAGAAATCATATTGCAAATGGCATTCCTTTGAGACTATATATTGTTGCACGACAATAGCTATTTTATTCTTTATAAAATATATAATTAAGTTATTGAGTTCTTGTGTCCCTCGTCAGAACTTTATTGAATGTTTCACTATCATATAAATGAAGTTTTGTTAAATAACTTCTAACAATATTATTTAATCACAGACAAAATCGAAGTTTGAAGTTGAATTGTTAATATTCTATATTAATTTGTTTAAAATTCACCTATAAATTTATGGAATAACTATTTATGTAAATAAAATAATGATTCAATTTGCTATTGAATTTTTTGCATAATGTTACCATCAAAGAAGATAAATGAAGTAGTTTAACAAATTAATGCATATAATTTATACGATTTCTTATTAATTTTAGCTGTACAAAACTACGATATTCAATCGAAAAAAAAGTTGATTTACTTTTTAAATTACGTATTTTTTACTTTGAACAAATACGCAAAGTAAATCGACAAAAACAAATTATCAATACAATTTAATAGGGAATAAAAATATTCATTGCTTGCAATTCAATGAATAATTTACTTTACCATGGCCTAATTTGTTTAATTAGAGTCTTCTTTAACTTTTCGAAGGTTTGTTAATCTACATGATTGTTAGCAATCAGCATCTTTTATCTACGTAAATTTGTAAACTATGTAAATTTAAACTCAGATCTCTTTTTCACGTTTTCTTTCCCCCTAAATAATAGTAAGCATTCATGTTTTTTTTCAATTAATTAATACTATAAGTTATAAAATTTCTTTTCTTTTAAAATTGAAACTTTAAGCAAATTTCATGAATATAAATATAGAAAAAAATATAAATCCAACTTTGGGAATCTCCTAAAAATTCATTTAAAAGCGTCGTTAAAATCTGCTCTCTAAGATACTTAACCAACCAACTGGAACCTATCGTGCTAGATCACATAAAAATTTTGTAAAGTGAGAAAAAGATGCCTGTTAAGTATTTGGGCATATTTTTGATCACAAAATTAGTTTGGCAAAGCTACATCTCAAGTAAAATCAAAGAAGCCAACACTCGCCTCATCCAACTATACCCAATTATTAAAATTATTAACAGAAGATCTCGTCAAGACATGGACTGTTCAATAATGATATAGAAATCAGTCATTAGGCCACTTCACATATATTCATACGCAGTTTGGTTTTTATCCTCAGAAAAGAATTTCAATGAACTCAAGTGTTCCAAAACAGAATCATGAGAATTACCCCTAAAGCTCCATGGTATGTGAGACACAACTAAATTCACGAAATGAATATACATAAAAGAATTTCTAGTCGCACTCTAGTTGAAATTTCCCTAATGTTCCAGAAAATTGTTCTAATTGAGTAGAACTAGGCTTAGGGGTAGTTATAAAGCAAAAGAATGCTGAAGCGGTAACTCCCTTACGAACTCCAAGAGATAGCAGTTGCATGACCATAAGGAATAAATAAATAAAAAGTAAAAAACAAAGATTCACAAAAAAACATGTAAAAACTGTATTTTACCATTATATACTATACTCGTATCTGGTCAGTCAAAATTAAAAATTAAATTTTGTAAAATTTTAGGAAATGGCATCTAAACATTATAAACTTTACCCCTATAACTTTATTACTGGTAAACAATTTACATAGGATTAATGAGCATTGGTTGTATATTTACTACATTTTTTGGCCAACTATTGTACGCTTGAAAATAATAGAGCATTTTTGCTTTTTTTATTACAAACTGCTTACACTTTTTTTTGTGATTTACACTTTACACTTTTTGTGATAATAAATATTAACGCTATAAAATAATCAATTCAATAAGCAAGTTATTTATTTATTTTAAAATTATTACCATTACTGATAGTTAACATTCTTGTTTTGAAATATGTGTTATATATGTTCTAGCATAACTACCATTAATTTATAGTAAGTAAATTGCTTAATTAACTTTCAATTGGACTACCTTTCTATTCAACAACAATGAAACAATTAACAAAAATAATCAATTCAATTTTTATTCGTTGAAAAATCTACTTATTTTCGATAGACTACAGAGTTTTCTTTTGTTTAGTTATATTCTTTTTTATATTTTTGGATATTGGTACTATATGTATCCGTTTTTAAAAAAAAATATTGGCTCCAAATGTCCCTTAAAGGTTGTATTCAAAAAAACATAAGTAAAAAAGTAAAGTTTACCTTTTTGTCTCCAAAAATGTGAATAACTATACAAATGGGTATTATAATTCGAATATACACAAATGCGTAGTGTAAAATAATAAACTTATAAAAATAGGCAAAGAACTAGGTAGGTTTCAAAACGAGAATCCCGAATTAGGCTGAAGAAGTTTATTTTCAAAAATTGTCGTATAACAATAATTAACATAGAGGCAATTTAAATTTTACTTCCAATTTTCACAAACTTAAGTTTTAATCTCCTAGTCTTATTTCAAAATGTTTTTTTTAATATTAAAATGAGATAATATGGCATTTAAAGAGTTTGATTATAGGTGAAGTTATTTCTTATACACAAAATAAATTCAAAAAACAAAATCTTCTTTAATGCTTTTTAAGGAATAGAAGGTACGTCAATTTCTGATTATTTTTGGTTGTTAGAAAAATGGCAGGCTAATTACGACATTTTCTTTACAACGAAGAACTAATCGCAAATGTAATTGAAAATTAACCATACCAATAGTATCAGCTACCTTTTAAAAAATATCGGTTATCAAATTATCAGGTTTTTAAATCAAATAATAAGCATATAGAAAAATGGTACCAAGATATGAGAAAGGTAGATTGAAATAAGCGACAAAGTATAATGAACTTAATTCCAGTTTAGTGCAATTTTAATGGAATTAGTAATAGATATTCATCGAGCGAGAGATTTGCACAGTTTGAATTAGTTACAATTTTATTGTTGATTGAAATTTTTCCAATAAGTATGGGGCCATATAAATCGCAATTTGTTTTTATACGGTTCACCAGGACGAGGTTCGTAGAGTCTCAACACCACCTACTATTGTAAACTGGAAAGCTTAGCAAATTTTAGTAACCGGCGAACAAGATCCTATTTTAGTCACTATACGAAGTACTGTTTTCTAACAAATTATAAGAAACAGTTTCTCATTCTCTGTCTGACAGTATCTGTAAATAGGAGGACCAATAGAACCTCAATAGTATGACGATGCTTTCTCAAGCTACAAGAACTCTACTCACAATTAATATAGTTTAAGCTTAGTAAAGTTAAAGGGGTATTTTGGTCTAGAAATTTGAAAAAAAAATTTTTTTTGCACATTTTCAAAGTTTAGACCTCCAAAATAAGCCTTTTATTGAATTTTTCAAAATTCAAATTATTTTCAGAGATACAGCTGATTTTTTTTAAAACTACTTTTTTTGAAGTGGTTGTCAAGATAGGTATCTCAAGTTGTACTTTACCGATTCCTTTGAAATTTGATAAAAATCTTTTTTATTACGTCTCTCTATAGCTCTTGCCTTGGATTTGGAAAAAAAATAGTTTTAAGTATTTTTAACAACTTCTGAAAGGTCAAAAAGGGGGTTAAAATTGATTTTTTTAAGTAGTTCGAACATCAATAAAAACCATATAAACGGATAGTAAAAATATTTTTCTTTTTTTAACCTTAGATTGAAAAATAACTAAAATTTTGGCGTCTAGACCAGAATACCCCCTTAACGCTTCTTTAATTTTGTAATTTTGAGTTGCTTCGTTTCTTATCGACAAATGATTTCGCTATTTTTGATCACTGTCAATTTTTATTATTTTTACGGGATCAAACTTTTTCATGCCCTCAAAAAAGGGTCTTCTGCTTCCTTAATTTTGTAGTTTTAATAAATATTTAATACATTGACTCAAGGGCAGATTTAAGGGAAACACGGGGGCACGTGCCCCCCAAGGTATTTTTGTGTACTATGGAGATTCCATAACAGTACATTCTTAGAAGTAAAACAAATTATTAAAGTTGTGAAAATATATGAATAAAATAGCAGAAAGAACATTAGTGAAACTCTAGTCTAGTTCTGGCTGGAATTGCAAATTTTTTTCGTGATCCCTTTCAAGCACTTGCAAATAAAAGATTATATTGTGCCTCCCCCCCAATCCGGAATTCACCCTTGCATTAACCCATATTTTTTTTTATTTCTAACACTTTAATGTATGAAGAATACTAATTACTGTATGATAATTAATTCAGGTTATAATTTTTCAAACTTAATCCGAGCCCTAATTACAAATATTTTACGAAAAATATTTTTAAGTAATTTTTATAAGCTTTACATTTGGTAGTTTTATCATTATTTTTTTTTTCATTTGAAGGGAGCCAATAGGAAAATTCCATTTAAAACTGAATAGTACACATAAATATGACAAAGTTAATAATTTTTACTTAGAGACGAGAAAAATGGCATTAACTTGATGTGCAGGCGACGCAAAATAAGAATAATAAGAAGTTGGGGGTAATGTGAAGGTTGTGACAGGTTTTCATCGTCACAAAGACGTCAAAAGAATGAACAGAACGGGAGGAAGCACATATACACTGACAGAAAAATTGACACACACAAACATACAGCTAGTTAATTCTTATAAGGAACAGCCGAGTTACTCAAGAATAACTCACTTGATTGCTTCTCTGTCACAAATCACAACGTCTTTATACTTGTGTTGAAGCGGCGAGCTTTCGGAGCTTTCGGCTTGAAGCTTCTGCATGAATATGTGTCCCCATCTTCCATTTGCTCCTGTTCTTATTATGTCCTACTCGCTTCTTCTCTATATAGTACAATCAAGAACAAGAGGCCTTTATGGACTTTAAAAATATATATAATCTAATATTTCGAATAAAATATACAAAAAAAGAAGAAAAAAAAACGAATAAAATCATATAAAAGACTAAGTCTTTCTCCTGTTTCCATTTCAGTCGCCGTGATGTGAGTTTTACATATTTACGAAGCTATGTCTCGTTGTTCCTATATTTGATTATCATGAACGTTAAAATATGAGTAGAAAATTGTATTTCATTTTTACGTGTACAAATAAAATTGTAAAGGTATTGCGTATTATTGGAAATTCGTATGTAAAATATTTACCAAAACTCATTTCCTATTCATCACCCGCTTTTACATCCCCCTACTTTTCCTATTAAGTAGTTCCACTACTGGGCCCATTATGAACGAAGGAGAGGCAACGCCAACCCGAACTCCCTTATATTTATTTGATTTTTCTGCTCCTTCTTTTTTACTTTGTTAGCATCGTGTGTTTTTTGAATGAGTTTTCTTTTATCTCTAACCAATTTCCTTTTTTGTTTGTCATTTGTCAAGACTGTCAAATAGGAATGTAATGTGGGTGAATTATACAACGGAGAATGAAAGAGGCGCCAACGACACAAATGTTAGAAATAAAGCTAAGAAAAAATGTATTTAAAAATTACTTCCATATTGTAAAATGACATCAGCAAATCTCGAATTCGCGATCAAATTAAAAGATATGTTATTTTTTACTGGCAAAATTTTCCACGCAAAATTCACTATTAAAAGTTGCTGGATATATATATTTTTTTATAAAAATGTAGGTTTATGTGACTACATGATCGGCAAAAAAAATCTTTTCAGGATAAGTCCCTATTTTTGAAAAAAACTCGGAATTTTTTCGTTCTCAAGACAAAACACAACAAAAATGTTATTAAAATATAAAATTGGGAGTTAGGACAATTCGAAACGATTATTATAAAAGCTATAACAAATCGTATTAAGTAATTGTTATATCGTAATGGATACATTCATATAAAATGAATCGCTAGAAATCTATTTCGGTTCTCGTATATAAAGTACGTTTCACATGTTTTGTGTATTTGGGTACGGTAGTTAATATATGCAAAAAAAAACATACGATTATAAGAGATACTGAATTTTCAAGGAATCATGCCCAAGCGTGAACTAGAACGCTTAGGACCATATCAATGACTAGAGCAGTTTATGGGACAATCTATTCGTCCTCCTTGTGTGTACGAGCGTTTAGTAAAGTTTGTTTCAAAGAAAAATGTAATATGTATCTACAATATATACAAAAATTTAAATAAGAGTAGGAATTTTTATTATTTAAAACAATTTTGATTTCTTTCAATAATAGGAATTGTTTTATTTATTTATTTAAATAATGCTATCAAACACGGTTCATTTGGTTGGGGTGGTTATAAACCCCCTTGTCATACATACGAATGCGATATACTGAAAGCTTGTATTCAAAAATAACTAATTTATTAAAAATAACGAGAAACGTATTAATTCGAAACAAACACTGATTGCTTAAGTAAAGAATACATGTAACTATCCAATTTCTATTTTTTTATCTATGAGGTAAGCAACTTAGTTGTCGCTATTTTTTAACGAAAATGCTACTTTGGTTCTGAAAAGTTTGTTACAAATGTATCATTCAAAGTATGACTCATCGTTAGCTAAAACTTTTCTAGTAGAACTCGAATACCGTTACGGTAAAAGTATTCATCTTTTGAAACTATCCACAAATCAAACCATTTTTAATGTTTTCATATGAGTGGAACTACTGATCATCCAAACCATATGCTATCGACCAGAACAAGCAATAATCATAGTGATATAGTATAGAGTGCTCATGGTGTATATAACTAATGCTTTCTTCATAACCCAACATTTCACCTCAAAATTCAGATATTTTATTTCTGACTATATGAGTTAATCAGGAGCACAGTGATATCAACCCTTTCAACCGACTTCGTTAAGGTGATAAAAATAGTTGGAGAGAGATAGGATCTCTAATTCGAATACGAAACAAAAAAAGTTGTACATGACTCATGTATATGACAGTGACAACATGACAGTGATAACAATCTGACGGCGTAATATCTGGGGAATATGGTGGGTGCAGCAGGACTTCTGATTTAAGGGTCTTAAGGGTTTTCAGGTAAGTTGTACAACTTGGGTAATGTGTGATCAAGCGTTGTCAAGCTATAGAATCACTGTTTCATGCTTTTATTCAAAGTTTTGAGGTTGTTTTTTGAGTATACTATCACTTAGAAATATTTTCGTGGCACTGATCTGTATAAATGAACAGTAAAGGACAAGCCGCACTAGCAGTAATTGCAAGCGCCGTCTATGTGGTTAAGAATTCGAAATGAACTAAGCAAAATGTAATAGTGCAGCAGTTAGAAGCGTTGGAAGAGAGACCTACCTACGTGGTATGCAAGGTTTGTAAATAACACAGGTTGCTCCATTTGAAAAAAAAATGACTTCATACGAAGAATTTTGAAATTTAATCAGTCTGAAGATATGTACGAATTTCTTCTGGATACGTCACGCATCCATCACGTAGCCACCATGAGGCCACCTGTGTATTTTTTAAGTCTTGCGTGGTATGGTCGTCAACATCGCAATCACATCCTTGAAATGACAAAACCAATCATAGCATGTTGTTTTACTTAGAACTGTAACTCCGTAAACTTTCTGGAGCTTTCGAAACGCTTTAGCCGTCGTTTTCATTGAAGGAAAAAAGAAAATCGGCACTTCCCGTAAATGACAATTATTTGACACAAAAGTTTTTCAGACAGCCAAAAGTATGTAACGCCAAAGCAAAATCACTAATATTTCCAAACGGTTTGTTTACCATATGCCTAGGCTTGGTTTACAACGTTTTAAAATGTTCTTAAAATCTGCCAGCACTCAATGTTGGAGCCATTGGAGCCTTTCATTGACAAACAATGGGAACTTAGTTGCGCACCTAATATAAAATGAGTAAAACTTTAAATTTATATATATGACCCATAATTCACATTTTAACCTAGATTTTATCTTACAATCTAGATCAGTTTTTCTTAGCCTGGAGTTGCCTGGGCTGCCCGCATCTCTAGAGTGAAGAATTTGGATTGAAATGTTTTGATAATAAATTTCCAAAAAAATGTATTTTTTACCTAAAAAGAAAAAACACCAAACACATTTACAGGGTGCAGAGGCCTATTTTCTAATTCAAAGGGGTGCGATTCACTTAAAAGGTTAAGAAACACTGATTTAGTGTTTCTAAGTGTTCAAATGGTCATATATAGACACTCAACAGTATGGTTCATCAAGACAATGCGCCGATCTATAAGGTTGTAAAAATGGTTAAATTAGCTAAATTGAAATAAGGATTGCTTTTTTACTTACATGTTTGCAAAGGCACTATGTAAGTGAAGATTACTACTTGTTTTCAAATTTAAACAGATGACCTTCCAGAAAAATATTACATTCTAACGAACACATACCTATACTTTAATTAACCTTCCCGGTCCGAAGCGGGGTTTTTACGTACCCCAGGCACCCCATGGATCACTTTAAAATCTTCAACTTTCTAAAAATTATTTTAACGATTATTTGTTTCACTCTACTACGGTTCAAAGAAGAGAGACAGTTTTATTGAGTTTCTTCTGTGATTACTTAATAATTCTCAAAATGCAAATCGTAAAGTGTAAACCGAAAGTGATAATTGTAAAATGCATTGTTTTCTTTTTCAAACATTTAGTTGTGTATTCATTTTTGAACGTGCAACATCTTATCGATCTTACCTGCTTATTTCTAAACCAGTGTTTCCAAATTTGTTTTCAAAAATTAAGATATCGTTAAATTTTGTAAATAAAATACATGAGTGTATTGCTATTTATTTAACGTAACAATATCTAATTTTTATATAAATTTTTTTTTACATAATGGCTAAATTAACGGATCAAGAAATTGAAAAGTTGTTAGAAGACGATACTTTCAACAATGATGATGCGGATTACGATAGCGATTTGGACTTCGAAATATATAATTCCGATAGTTCTGAAGTTGAAGACAACGTAGAAGAGGATTTTGACCCCGAAGTTATAAATTCTGATTCTGAAGACATGGAAGATCTGGAAGAAAACGAACTGCATTCGACATACACTTCCAAATCAGGGTTTATTTGGTGTTCCAAGCCTTCCAACAACACCAAAGTTCATAACATTTCCTCAATATATATGGGTCCCATGGCAGAAGCAAAGAATATATCGTCAATTAAAGATGCATTCAATTTATATTTGACTCCAAAAATGTTGGAAGAAATTGCGTCTTATACGAATCAATTTTGCCAATCGCTTGTACACAAACACAAATCGAGTAACGATATTGTTACGAAATGCGAGTTAGAGGCTTTTATAGGTATTTTATTGGCATCCGGAAGATGTAATGGACGAAAGCTGGCCTTAAGAGAAATTTGGACTACTAATCCTCTTTTTAAATCATATTTTTTTTCAGCGGCCATGTCGAGGGATAGATTTTCTTCAATTTATTCAACCATACGTTTTGATGACAAAAAGAGTAGGAAAACAAAAATCGATCAAATTGGTGACAAATTTATTCACATACGTTCAATATACGAACAGTTTAATAACGCTTGTTTAAAATATTTTTCCCCAGGGAGCTATCTCACCGTAGATGAAAGATTGGCAACCTTCAGAGGAAGATGTCCATTCCGAGTGTACATGAAAAGTAAGCCAGGTAAGTATGGGATCAAAATTTGGGTTAACGCGGATGTTAAAACGTCGTATATTCTTAATTCTCAACCGTATTTAGGAAAAATTGGCAACAAACCCGAAAGAAATCAAGGTGAAAGGGTGGTAACAGAACTTGTTCGTCCATTTTTCGGAACTGGAAGAGGAGTGACAACTGACAATTTCTTTACATCAATTCCTTTAGCGAACAATCTTTTTTTAAATGATATAACTCTCACCGGAACAATCAGGAGAAACAAAAGAGAAATTCCAAAAATATTTACCGACACTCGAGATCGAGAAAAATTTTCTACCCTCTTTGGATTTGCAGGCCATTTAACATTAATTTCATATTTGCCAATCAAAAATCAAGCGGTGACTCTATTATCCACAGAAGTCAAAAATATTGAAGTAGAAGATGGTCCGCGAAAAAGGCCAAATATTATTCTTCATTATAATAAAACCAAAGGAGCTGTCGATACTGGAGACAAAATGACCCAACAGTATAGTTGTGTTAGAACTACTAGAAGGTGGCCGTTCAGAATATTCATGGAAATAATAGATATGGCTGCATTAAATGCCTACATTATTTGGGTACAGAATAACCCAGATTGGCGAAAAGGAGACCGTAGCCGAAGACAAGTATTTCTTCGAGAATTGGCTACGGAATTGGTAAAAGAAAATGTTTTAAAACGGAAAAACAACAATATAAATTATCACAAGCACATTCAACACGGCTTTGAGCTATTTGACCAAGTAATCAATAATGGAAATAGCACTCCAACGAAGAACCTTCAATTGGCAGTAGAGCAAGACCAGCAGGATATACCAAAAACTACGAGATGTAGTTTTTGCCCAAGAAATGAAGACAGAAAGTCTAAAATTCGATGTGATTTTTGTAAAAAACATATTTGTGTTATTCACCGCTATCAAATTAAAACAATTTCTTGTCCAAATTGTAAAAATTAATTTATAGTCTGTAAAAATGTATTATAGTAATCTAAAATATATAGTTTTATGATAAGTAAATTAGTTTTTGTAATATTTTAGCTATATAAACTATATGAAATATTTCTTTTATACCTAAGTTCTTTTGTAAATAATTTTTATTTTTTATAGTTTTTAAGTTGTAATTATATTATTTTTTTTAAATTTAATTACCTTTCAAAAAAATAATATGCACATATTATGTACTTTAGAACTTTTTTGAAAAAATTAAAATATTTTTAATATTCATAATATTTTTTCATTTAAAACCCTATTTCACTTTGTTTGAGAAGCACTGGATTTGGTCTGGGGTATGTCAGATACCCCGCTTCGGACCATTTGAAAGTTTTCAACCCTCCGTGTCGGAAAGGTTAAAAGCTTGATGTTGATTATATGAAAATGTCAAGCTTTTTGAGCTTTTTAAAACTGAATGAAATAAGATCTATATAAGAAGGAAATGACTATGATGAATAGGCACTAATTTTTGAAAAAGATAATATTGTTTTGTTATTTCAACCCTGGACTAATCAAACAGCCTTGCAAACAGCCGTTACAGTTTGAAAAAGTAAATTTTGTAAAAATATTTTTTTCCGAAAAATTGAAAGTTGAATAGTAAATTAAAGGAAAAAAACGTAACACTAGTTACTATAATTTACATAAATCGTAGCAAGAGGTAAGTTAATAAGAAAAACGAAAATCTTAAACAATTTAGCACTAATTGAGAAACCATAGAAAATCAGTACAATAAAATCCATTATAATGGAAAGATCGTCATGGCACGTTTCTACGGTTTTGTTATCACACAAATTTTCTCCACATCCCTGTTTGCTGTACCCAAGTTAAAGGTAATATATTATGTATTATTGAAATACGCCACTCATTCTCGCACAATACTAACCTGATGAACCATTGTCTTGATTGAGAGACATCCCGATGGAATTTGCAACAAAGTTATACGAATCTTCGTCTTCCCATTTCCTCAGTCTTGCACGTACAAATAAAATATTTCTTTGATACGGTAATAAATATAAAAAATAACGAAGAAATAAAATAATTTTCACTCGCTTTTCTTGTGCTTTATAAGTATTTTCCGGTTTCCGTTGTCGACGAGCATTCGCCCTCCTCTGTCTCCGTTATTCTTTCACTCCATCCATTCGTTCATACAATATATATTTTATATATACCTATAAATAAATAAAAGGTAAAGCTGGTAAAGCTCGCTCCTTCGACAAAAGAATAAAAGATAAACTGATTACAGATTTTTTTTATATTATTTCCTTATTCATTGAATTTGTGTGGAACTTGTCATAAAAGGGAAACACATCAAGTTCTTGTTTGAAAGAATTACATTATAATATTAAAAAAGCTATTCAAGACGCTTGACAATAAATGAACTCTGTCCCGGCACTCCGACGCATTAATCTCAGGCATCCCTAAGAACTCTACATTGACATCACCGTTTTCAATTTTCATATATTTGGTTTTCTTTCAAATTAATATACGCATTTATCGATGAGTGCAATTGTGTAAACGGTAATGACAAAAAAATAATTAACTAATTACCTTTTTCAAAAATATTTGTATAAGACAATGAATGTGTAAAATCCAATTTAATATAATGATTTTATAATAATTAATTAATACTCTTCATACAATTTCTTCAGTTACGATGTTTAATACAAAGAGTTTGATTTCTAATTACAGAAAATATTCTCTTTATAAATAAATATAATCATAATATAAAGTGATTGGATATCCATACTAATTTTTAACTTTCTAACAAATTTTCATTTTTATCAAAATTTCCTAAAACCACCATCCCTATATCCACATAAGTTCGAATCTCGTAGGGAGCAAATTTTCGATATTTATCGATTTACGGCCTTTTATTAACCCTATAGTCGTTAAAGACCTTGATAGTTAAAAAGCGACGGTAAATAACAGTAAAAAAATTGTTAAGAATTCTCCTCTTCTTAACAATTTTTTTACTGTTATTTACCGTCGCTTTTTAACTATCAAGGTCTTTAACGACTATAGGGTTAATAAAAGGCCGTAAATCGATAAATATCGAAAATTTGCTCCCTGCGAGATTCGAACTTATCACCGATCAATTTGGAACGATAACCTTAACTACTCGGTCACTAATAGGCTTTCATAGCATTTTTTACAACAAATTTCTTAATTCCTTTTTATGATACAATTTTTTAAATAAGAATTGGGACCAGGGAAACATAATCAAGCGAAAGTATTAAAAATGGTTTTAACCATATGGGTCGGTTGGTTTATGGAAGTGGCTCCCAACCGAATCTTGGCGGACACCATATTGCCCGCTGACCATTTTACATGTGATCGTCGTTGAGTTACTATATTTTTTTTTGCTTTTTGTAGGTATTACAAATACAAGAATGTATGAATACGTCTAGGTCATAGAATGTACCCTACGCTTAATACTATTGAGGATCTGTAGCCTAAGGAATATTTTAAAGGTGTATCTAAAGTAGTGTATACTCTTAAGTCAATTCCATGATCCTAGTTTTATTAAAAGGTTGGTATCAAATTATTTTATAATTTGCATTATTTATCATAATTACATATCTGAAACTTCGCTTCTTAAAAAAGTATCAACTATCTAGATAATAACTAAAAACCAACCAGCCATCTATTATTATCAATTCATGTAAGATTTTTTCCGCTGATTTTGAACAATTGATACTGTATTTGCGGTGTTTTGAAAATCCAAATTTGTAAATCATTTATTTTTATTGTTATTTATCGTTGCTTTAAAACTCTCAAGATCTTTAGTGACTCTAGAGTACATAAAAATTCTTAAACCGAGAAATATCGAAAATTTGCACGATTCAAAATTCTCTACGCAAACATCTACCAGTTTTGGAGCGGTTACCTTGACTACCAGTAGGCAATGTATTAAGGATTTACTTAAACTTCAAAAATTATTATTGAGGCAATAGGTAAATAGCATAAGAAGGGACTTCGGGTACTAATCAATAACTTTATTAGGTAGGGGAGATCGGGTACAAAACTAACAATTTGTACATTTACCTTGCTTTCTGGCTGGGTGTTATTATTGCCATTAAATGAATATAACCACATATAAATTTAGTTTATGTTCTTCACAATAGTAACTTGATTTATTAAATTATGGTGTGTTTTATATGAATAACACAGAGTTAAAAAAAATTGTCAGTTATTACTTGCGACTACGTAGGCGGGTCGAAAGTAACACGTTGTGGGTCGAAAGTAACAAGACTGCTAAGGGTTGCTAATGAAAACATAGTACAAGTTAAATCAACAAATTACTTATTTAAAGACTTTATATTAATGATATAAACCAAATTCAGCATTTTAAATACTCAAAGAATATATATTTTAAGGAAATGAATCAATAGAATGCCGCGACAACTCATAAGAACTACTGCATGAAGAACTACCGACACGGAAATGTATCGAAAGCCATTCTATTGAAATAGATATCCATAAATATATTATGTTAGTAATAAAATCATTACGAGGACAAAAGTAACTTATTACTTTTGTACCCTAAGGAGCTATGTTACTTTTGTGCCCATTCTCATTTTTAATAAAACGTGTAACATAACATTAAAACGGAACGTGCTAGACAAAAATGAATTTAAACAATGCACAATTTATCCAATCAAGAATGGATATGCAAACATTCGGATTGCTGTGATCCTTTTACGACTATGCAAACAATAAATAAGAAAACGTCGAAAAACCTACTTTTGGCTTGTTAAAACACATTACGTCCTATTATATAACCTAACAACGCACTACGCACGCGTCGACTTAATGCGATTGAGGGGGTTGCTCTAGGTCACTCTAGGCTATCACTTCATGGCAGCAAAGCGGAATTCGCCCATTGGATAAACCTAGAAAGCATTTGTTACTTTCGACTCGCCGTTACTTTTTTACCCAGTCTCCCCTACTAATCAAATGGTATTGTAATTCTTCGCAATTGTAATGTGTCGGTTCACGACTTATCACAAACATGAGCAACATTTACGAATATTTCTTATTCACAATTCTTCACCGAATACTGAAGTGCCCAACCAGCAATGAGGGAGTATTATACGTTTGCATTTTCCAAAGAAAAAAATATTAACCGTGGAAATTAAGTTATGACAATATCCCATTCATTGATTCAGTCAATCGCGACGTTTCAAAACGCGAGATTATTTGCTTTAATAATATTGTTACTTTTTTCTTTTTTTTTGGATAGGGAAATGTTGCAAATTTTATTTATAATCCCTGGAGGCTTAGTCAAGGATCGGTAGGAAATCCCTAATTATAAAAATCCTTTGCTTGACGTTATTTTTTTTAATTTTCCATTAATTTATTTATATTCATTGATCATTCTGGAAGCCTATATTCAGAGTTCCTCTACGCTGCGTCCTAGAAGAGCTTTTACGCTCTAGTGTCATTTCTAGTTTCAATTTCCACTTAAGCATCGCCACAATGAATATAATAATAAAATGGAAAAGGCCAATAACTGGTTTATCAAAGTATTAAAGGAATTTGTTTCCTAAATAAGGAAGAAAGTCCCCAATTTTTATACGGCTATTCTCCTCTTCTAAAAAACTCCAGTGCCCAGCAAAGGGTGATATTATTCACACCCCCCATTTATATTAGTTTAAGTGTTCATTTAAAAAAGTGAGAAAATAAAGAAAAATGAAAATATTCTAAAGGTAATTTTTAATGATAACTTGTGAGATCATTACGTGACTAAAATAAGAATAATTGTTTAATTAAATTAAAATTAAACGTTACGCTGAAATTGATGTGGTTACTGCAAGGAATCGAAAATAAGGGGTTGTCGAACTGATGAGGAAAATGAAAGAAAGGGCAACGTTTCTTTGTGCGAAGTTTTCTGCGACGGCACAATCCCTGATGCAAAATGAATCTGAAGTTAATTACGACGAATATGAGAAAGATCTGATTTCGATTTGTGTGACGGCCGCCATCTTTTATGGGACTAATCAAAATTACGATAAGCGAGCGAGACGCATCTGTCAATGTGTCAAGCGGCCGAAGTGGCTTGTTCAGTTGTCGGTTTGGCGTAACAATGCACAAGTCCGAGGCAAGTCCATATATATATCGACTAAATGTCGTTACCACGCTGACCAAACGACCGCATCCTGGCTATTAGCAAACACAAAACTAACAGACAGCAGTCAAGAGTCGGGCCCATTCCGGGCGACCCGGACTCCACGCCCGACTAATAGTGTCGAGCTTTATCTATTACACTGTATCAACACAATAGCCAAAGCGGCACACAACAAACAATCTCTTTTTATGGTTAATATATTAACGACGCAAATTTTCTTGCTTAAAATATTTTCATTTCAATTTATTCTCTTCTTTTCATTTCAACAAAATTGATTTCTCCCATGAGATTCACTGTGAAATAATAAGACATTTAGATCTTATTTCATAATAAATTAATGACTATTAATGGATTGAAACTTTATTTTCATTGATACTTAAAAGAATAGGTAATAAATTTTAGTTACTAAATAATCGAAATTATCATCAGGGTCAAAATCTGAGAGCACCAGAGTAGTAACTCTGGTAATACAAGCTACATTATATTCGTATGATAGTATAACGTATCTTTTTCCGATGTATTAGTATTCACAGCATTGGCCTAGAGAGCTGAAATAAATAAAATAAATAAATTCTGGATAAACTAAAATTGCTAAGTTCGCTTAATACTCTAATTTTCATTTTTCCAACTTTTATATTTGTTTTAGATTTTATCAATATCTGAAAATGTCGATTTTGTTACTCAACTATCCAAACCGATAGGGTACTTCGCGAAGTCTTAGAAGATTATAATTTATGATACAGAATTTGCAGATAAACGACAACACAACAACAACAAAAAGTCAAAACTTTTATTCTTCAACCCCCATATACAGGTCTTCAAATCAAAGCAAAATATCGAATTCATCACAATTCCAAACATTTAAAAACAATACAGAAAACAACAATTATAATCGATAAACATAAATTATCTTGTACTTTCAAACGACATTACCTTTTTTTCAATTTTCACTTTTAACTGTTAACTTGTTATTTTTAACTTAACTATTGCTTTTCTCAATGTCCTACATTTACAGTTCCAGTTCATTATTAGCTGTTACATCTTTTTCAACTCTTTTTCTTTAGCCCTCTTTTTAATTATTATATATCGTCGCTTTATAACTACTAAAGTCTTAAATGACTCAAGGGTTAATAAAAATCCAAAGAAGAAACATATTGAAAAACGCTCGGTACGAGGATCCAACCGAATTCTCACAAGCTCATAAAGTTTTCACAACTAAGAAATTATCAGATCTCATGAAGAGCCAAGTACTCAAGTTCTTAATCTACAAACCCTCTCTTTGACGGTTGTTTTTATTGTATGACACTATTGATTTAACTCTTCTTTTTTAAATCTCAGACATGACACCTACATTTCCACTTTTAACTCACAAATCTTGAATTTGATATAATGTAGTCTTGGCAATAAAGTTTGCATGAAATATTTTTTTGGGGAATTAATTTTTTGTGAAATTGTCTGTGTAGTTCTCTTTATTTGTATTTTTAAATTGTAGTTGTTATTATTCTGCTGCATATTTACTATTTAAACTGATCAATTCGACTCCTAATTTAGATCTCAAGATTAACAGAAATCTATGCATAATTAAAAAAACTAAAAAACTACTTGAAAAAACTTAAAAAATTGGTCACATTGCAACTGTCGTAGAATATGGGTGCAATACAAAATTTACCGTTTTTGAAAAAATGCTGCTTATCATTTTTAATTACACGTTAGACAATCGCTAAAATTAATTAATTTTTTTTAGAAGAATAGAGAGTCCAATAGTACACATTCCCGTTTTTGTAAGTATCCAAAAAGCTCTAGTTAGCTTAAAATTTTTCGACAATACTTATTAGGTAATTGGTTCGTTGCTTAGCGAAGAACTCAAAGCTTAAATTGAACATTTATATTTGTATAAATTGCTTAGATTTTAAATATTATCATACATATTTGAGTTTTAGAATTTAGAGTTTTGTTCATTTGTAAAACTTTTATATGCTCCTGAATTCTAAAATTAACAAGCTCGTTAAGCATCGAATATCTTTATTCTTTAACAAATACTTTGATCATTGGCAAATCTTGGTTGATTTGAATTTTGAAAAATAAAATCGTTCTAGAGAGGTTTTTCAGGACTTATTGTGTTTCCTAAGTCCCTATTTCACTTAGTAGACCGAGTAGCTGAGCTTCGCCTAGCTACTCGATGATATGCATGGTCTATCCATATGTACGTATCAATGACCTATGCAAAAAAAATGAAACTAAGTGATTTCGTGATTACTTTTTATGTCGTCAGGTTTAACTTTTAAAATACCACAAAACTTTATAGGAACTTAAACTGATTTTTTACGATTAAAGGTATAATAATAATAGAATTGTAATCGTTATGTGAATATTATTTAATTGTTTTTCTTTGTCATATCTATAGAAAAATGGACATAGGTAGGTAGTGAACAAATTTGGCAAATCATAGTTCTAAATATATCAAAGCGATATTGAAAAGTTTTACTTCTTTCATAATTTTGGTAATATAAGGTAAGCCAAACATTTTAAGCTTGCAGTGGAAATTTTAATAAGCTTTTTAAAAATATTACTTAGAAATGAAAGTTAAAGGTCTTATAAGTACAGGAATTTGATATCATAATATTATTGGTATTTACATAATTTTTAACTAAATTTTTTTCAAGGAAAAGCAAGTCTAGGTATTTATTGATTTTATTTTCAATAAAAGATACATAAATATTTCATGCATGAATTTACATAAATACGTATTCATAATTTTAAGGTTGTCAAAATCGTAGTTCATTGTGTGTATCCCAATCGGTACTTGCAATACATACAAATTTCGTGACAATGCTTGTACCATGACCGATCGCCATTGAGAAGCGTATAAAATTCTGTGGCTATTTTGATAAGTTTGAATGCAATTACAGACACATAGAGGCTCAAATGTTCCGAAACGTATGGTCTTATCATCGTTGTCAGAACAGAATGCGATAAAGATAAAAAAAGTATCCACTGAAGACGAGCGTTTAATTGCTTCAATTTACTGTAAAAACCATAAATAAATACATATCCAATCTGTGTATACCTTCAACATTTACAAACACGGGTGAGACGAACTAATAAGAATGCAAAATGCACTTAACTTGCAACATTTACAGACGTGTGTCATTTGATTGTTGATCGAAATCAGGCTATTATATTGCGAGGAAGATTCAGATTTTTATTTTTATTTGTCGTTTATTGCAACGATCGAAAAAGCTCGAAAAATGTTCTTATTTGTGAAAGCAAAATCTTCTTTGTGTAAATAGTTTACTAGTAATTACAATATCCTTATCAGCAATCAAACTCCTCGTCATTCGATTACATTACAAACTTCACTGACAACAATTAGAACAGAAAGCCAGAGAAAATAGTTCTGTAAAAGGAAACCTGTTGTCAGTTCCACATTATTTATAAATACCCACCACTATTTATATTATTTTATTATTAAACAAAAAACTCGTTTGCATTTTATGGGCTTTGTATATGGGGAAACATAGTTAAGAGAAATATAAAGAAGATTGCGATTATTACCGCAACTCTTCGTTCTCGTGAGACATTTATGCATCAAAACGTTCACAAGTACAACAGACATTTGTCGATTTGCCGATGTGCCATTTGACTATAATCTCAGATATTAAAATTGAGAAGGAAATTGTTTTATGCACAACCCATGCATTTTGTCGTGGTCGAACATACATAGAGCTTCATATAAAGTATTCTTTCATTAAATTGATGTCCCTTATATTTATGAATTATCAGAAATTTTATCAATATATACTTTTACGATTTTTCAACAAACTATATTTGTTTTGATTAAAAAAAGAAAAAATAAATCGCCCACTGGAATATAAGTCATATTGTTTTATAGACTTGTATCCTGGGAGCCTCTATAAGAAATAACGGGAGTTTAAATACTATCATAAAAATATATTTACATTGTAAAAGGTATTCAACTTGAAAAAAGAACAAT
The DNA here is from genome assembly GCA_958496175.1 of Sisyra terminalis. Classification (NCBI taxonomy): domain Eukaryota; kingdom Metazoa; phylum Arthropoda; class Insecta; order Neuroptera; family Sisyridae; genus Sisyra; species Sisyra terminalis. The sequence goes on from OY292276.1 coordinate 37,956,023, forward strand.
CACCTTCTAAATAATTTGTTTATTTCGAATATTGATATCGAATAACAATAAAATAAAACTAATTCAGGGAATATTAAAATAACTATAACTAGTCTATAACAATATATACTTATTACTACTATAATATAACTATAACAATTACGGTCAATATTTTCACTTTTAGATAGTGTCATTGATCTTCCAGATAAATTTTTTCAGATTAATAATGTTAACCTCACAAAAGTGATGTTTGTAGGGTAAACATGTTAGATTTATTTAACAGATACATTTTTATATAATAAATAGTTACCTTAAGAATATGGTCGGTATGATCTATCTATTCATTAATGAAAATTCCGACCCCTAATAATAACAATATAGCAATTACACTAGTATATAAAACCTAATATCTTTATTTAATGTTAAGATTTAGAGCCGGTATTTCCACTAATGAATAGATAGATCATATCCTTAATAATAAATTTATCTATTAGATAAATCCAATATATTTATCCAACACAAAGCACTATAATTCTTAGGTGAAAAGACGCATGCTTCTTTATTCTCCCAATGTTATATCTGGAAGATAAATGGCATTATCTAGATGTGAAAATACCGATCCTTAATATGATACCTTAAGACTATAGCATAGGTACTACTTATCTAGCACAGAAAATTAAAAATAAATCCTAAAATATTTGAATTAACTATTTTCAATTAAATTGTTTACTCGTAGTAGTATCGAGTTTTCAAGCAACGATTTAATTATGATTTTCAACAATATTTTTAAAAAAAATCAATATAATATCAATATTAAAAAACATACAGGCAAAATCAATCAAGAGCAATAGATATAATGGCAGAAGTGTATTGTCTAGGTAAAAATACAAAACATTATGAACGTATCCAATTTTCCAATCCTAAGATACCAAAAAGTATCTTAGATACCGAAAAGTACCTAATCTGTAAGTTACCCCTAGAAAAGTTCCTTTAGGTTGAGAAGAGAGACATAAGCTCCATTCTGTATAATTAAAAACAAAAATGAAGTTTGGGCAAATGTTTCTGTTTCATTAAATGTTTTACTTTGTTTTATTCTATGTAATTCAATAAATTCTTCTTTCAATAAATGTTCTATCGTTTTTTAAGTGTATTATGTTTACAGAGGCTTAGACATACTTTCCTTTTTCTTAAAGTAATACAAATTAGAAATACATTACTTGACTTCTGAACAACTTTGCCTTATACGTTATGAAACTTAGTATATACATAGTATACAATGTAACTAAAATTTATCTTGAAAGTAACTTAAGATAAGTAAGTTCCTTTTTAAGAGTATCTAGATACCCAAAGTAACTTCAGATACTTTTTAACAAAAGTAACTTACCCAGTATCTAGATACTCTTCTAAAGTATCTGTAACATCTCTAGTATGATATATAATTTTCAGAGGATCTTCATTTTCATACTATATAACTCATTTAAACTGTTCAAAATGTTTAAGAAAATGAAAATTAATTGACAACTTATCCGGCGTTTATGCTGAGAATAGCAAAATTATGGCTTTTATCCTTTCTGATTTTTTTTAAATTTAAAATAATTTTTACGGGCTTAAAAATTAAATTATTCTGAAAAAACCTTTGAATTAAAATCTCTTTATGAAAATATATTGGAACAAATAGGAGCACATTTTAGGTAAGTAAAAATCCTGTGATATAGTAATAGTAAAATATATTTTTATATAGTCATTAAAAAATCCGGCATTACTTGTGCATTAAACGAGTACACTAAATTTTCAAATTCAAGTAATCAAGAATGTGTAAAAAGGCACATAAATTTAATACTATTTTTTTGAAGTTGTATTATTTATATATTTGCAAGATTCCAAATAAAATTTCAAGTTTCCCAAGGGCTATATTATTGATAGAGGATTATTTAAGTTTGAACAATGATTTTTATTAATAGGTAACAACGAAATGCAAATATGAAGAAGATCGATGTGAATCAATTACATGTTATATCAACGGGAGATAACAGCAGAGTTAAATCATAAATGAACAAAGATCACACCGACAAAAAAACAGGGATGTCCAAGTTAATCAAATCCAAGCAATATAATATCAATATTATTATTCGAGTGAAGCCAATAAAATGGTACAAAAGAAAAATGTACAATTTATTACAGTGAGTCACTAGAAAACATTACCTGTATGTTTATTCGAAATATTTACTATGCAATAAATTCAAGCAAATAATGCAAGTATTTTCCACATAAAATCCAAGCTATCAGACCACTCCTAATCTTCATAAACCAATCGAGATCTAGGAAGTCATAGCAACCATTAATAAATGTTCGTTATGAATCAATCTTCCAGTTTAAAACAATATTCTTTATTTAATTAAACTAGAAATCTCTATACGTTTTCATATTATCCTACAAATATTTCACTTATTTCCTTATGGTTTTATTACGCCTTCGATTCTGTAAATAAATAAATTTAATAGCTCTTAACTGAGGCTATTTACAGTATTGCTTTTTTCCTACACATCTTGCCACATAAAGTTAATATCCCAATATAATTAATAACACAATCAAATGATACAAGAAATGTCGGTTGTAACACTTCAGACCGCGAACATAGCGTCTAATATTTTTCGTGTTCTTTGTGACCAAGGCACAAATAATTTATTTACATTTAGAAATCATTTATCATTATATTAGTTTTAATATTTCTCTGTCGAAGAAGAACAATATAAAAACATCGATTAAATTATTTCAGTGTATCATAAACCAAAATATTGTAAAGTACAAGTCAACTGAATGTAACATAGAGATGCACCCAGAGGTTTCGCTACATAGCACGATTAATAATGGATTTTTCATCTAAACCCGATAAAACTAACCATGGCTATTGATGTTTTCAAAATTAACCGTTTATTTATTTATAATAATCAAGTTTGTACTGTATTTCCTTCTACTTGATCGTCTATATGTTTTCGAGTCCGACAATCAATATTCAAGCTGAGAATATAATATACGATATAGGTTTGTTTGTGAGAGAACCTATATGTTAGAAAATTTTCGAAGAAATATGAGATGCAAATAAAGGCATAACTGAATAAGCCCATTTTTTTCCGAAACCTTGTGCTTTGTTTAAGTACCTATCCCCAGAAAAAAAATTAAATCCTATACCTACCGAAAACTAGCCTCCATGGTAGATTTTTCCTACCGTCTCAATCGATTGCGTCATTAAACATTCTAAAAAATCAACACTTGTGGGAACCAGTAGATGGAACCCAGTATTTACTATTTTTTCTTCTAGAAAATCTTTTTTTAAAACAATATTCTTAGTTGCACATAAATGTTCCTAATTGTAATATTAAAATGTAGATATAGATCAATCAATTTTGATTTTCATTAAAGTTTATTTAATCTTATAATAAGAAATGAAACAGGAAAATATATAGTAAATGTAGCAAGTTGATCTATATTTTCCTTTTTTAGCAACTTTATAAAACTATAAGAACAAAATTATAGTTCATACAATTCGTTATTGGATTTAAGAATATGTTTTTTCTACATTAAAAAAGCTACGATATTTATCTAAACTGAGTTCCAAATAATATCCTATATAATATCCTAAATCAAAAAAAATCTTCAAGTGACAGATTAAAAACCGATAGAACCGACGAAAATAGGAATTAAAAATTGAAAAAAATTATCATTATAAATAGATGCGTGTTGAATCTTATATTAACTAATTTAATATCATTTGAATATTTCTTAAAAACGTCGATACGGAATAATTTGATGTTAAATTTTCTTACTCTGCAACGTTTCTGTGACTTATTTTTTCATCTTCTTTTATGATTCAACTGTCCAATTAAGTGACTGTGTGTTATTAGATTACCTGAAGAGGTTGAAAAATATATCAACGATATATTGCTAAGTTTAAAAATTTAATATTAATTTATTCGAATTAATGTAAATTACTTATTTTCAGTCGGCGCAAAACTATAAAACTTAATTTTAAATTGGTAATTTAAAGCATAAAATGATAATAACTATAGGTGGGCTTCCAATACTATGCAAATGGTATTCAAGACATACCACTTTAACTTGTTTTATTTCATTATTAAATACTTTAATAATATTTGTCACTTTTTTGGCATTGACTCAAAATTAGTTAAATATACATTAGTAAGAAGTTTTGTCATTATGATAAAAGAGACGTTTTTTTATTTTCCGCTTTGTAGTCCCTTTTTTCACCGGTTTTTTATTTTTAGAGACTACAATAAAGTAATTATTTAGACACATATTTAACGGTCATTTGGAATAATAATTTCTGCTGATCGTAAATTACGTTTTTCTGAATATCCCGATGGTTGAAACCAATTTGGTATATTGTTTAGTTACCATCTAGTTACTTGAAATAAACTTGAAATTTTCATGCATAACTCAATTTCAGTTATAAGGAAAAAACTCGTTTTCTAAGTTCAAATATGAAATCCTTTTTCATCCATTAAGTTATATTTTCCCATAAAATGTAGTAATATCAATATTAAATATACAAAGAAACCAATAAAAAAAATTATGAGATAAATATTTTAAGGAACACAACTTTGTTACATAAAAATTAATTAAAAATAGACATTTGACATAATTATTTGAGTTATAAATTCTTATAGAGACGTTTGCGTTTTCTATCTAAACTTCTTTCAGAGCTTTTTTCTGTTGTAATCTCATGGTGCAGCGGCCCTCTTTACATCCAGCAGTAATCGATAATCATTTTTCTATTTCATCTTTCCGTATTTATATATATTTTCTATTTCTTTAACTTCTGATTGAAATATCTTCCATTGTTTCTTGGTAACAGCACCACAATTTTCTGGAAAGTAGTCAATGGGTGAATGAAGAAAATTAACTTTTAGGTTCATGTTACACCCTAACTGCTTGAAATTTTCGAACATTTCAAATACTACAATAGACTTATAGCTTGGATCCTTTTTGTTGCCGCAAAACCCGCTTATAACAAACTGAAAAGATAACTTAGTTAATTTTTCTTTTCTGTCATTTTCGTGACAAAGCTACTATTCCTCAAAAGTTTTCGAACATCCGATACAACAAATACACCATCTTTCTATTTCACCTCTGACAAACCAGGGAACTGGTTACATAAATATTTAAAACATTCTCCTTCCTTGGGTAATGCCTTAACAAATTGTTTCATAACTCCTTTAATGTAAAGTAATTTTTTTTTTTGAATCCACAACAAACTTTCTGGCTATGTTCTTTTTACCAGCCTCTAGTGCTTTCCAAATTTTTAAATATATTCTTTAAGTAATCAATGGTTAAGTAGAGATATCTTAGGGATTATTAAAAATTACAGGCTTTCATTAATGTATCAATTAACATAGAAAATAACAAAAATATTAATGATATTTGTAACAAAACCTTACGTGGTGAATTTTTTCATTATTTTTTCAATAATCAGTGCAAAAAATAGTGTAAATATCAGTTATTAATGACCTGTGTTATTAATATGCAATATTGATATTTTCATTAAAAATCAACAAAAAGATTTTTTAGCATGAAAATCTTTATATTTTTTTCTTTGGAATAATTTAAGGCTTTAGTTGTAAGTTTAGGCGTGAAAAAATTGCTACTAAATAATAATCAAAAAATAAAAAAACTTCCACCCTTAAACACTTAATTATAAATATTGTTTTTAGGGGCTGTTAGTATTAAGCACTGTTGAATTTTAATAGATAATATTCATACAAATCAGTTGATTGTTGCGGGTGCTCTGCTAAAGCCACAAAATTGCCAGCAGTTACAAAACCACTTGACCGCTAATTTCAATTTTATGACTTTACTGACTACAAGAAATTACACCAAACCGTAAATTATTTGGTGAGATGTCTTGGCTTATATTTGTTTTATTGTCTCGTTAACGAGGTTTATTATTTTCTTTTCACCATTGAATTTGTAGCCTTTAATCGTGCCACAAATCAATATAATTGTGTCAATGTAGGCGTCAAATATTTAATATTTATCTACTCTTGGTGAATGATAGTAAAATTTTCTGTTTTGGGTGCGAAATAGCATTGATAAAAATTGTATTCACTTAAATGTCTGTATAACATTTTATTACATATTTCAAAACGTATACAATTTTTTTCAGATAAGAAATTATCACAGTTTAATGAAAGGATGAATAAAAACATCATAAAATACCAACGATGAATTTTAATGAAAAAAATCTATTAGATATCTATATTTTGTTATTTATATTTTGATACATTTATATTACTCTGTAAGAACAAATAAACCAACGGCGCCGTGGCTTAGTTGGTTAAAGCGCCTGTCTAGTAAACAGGAGATCACGAGTTCGAATCTCGTCGGGGCCTAACCAATTTTTTTTTATTTTTTTTGTCCAAAAAATTAAGCAACAAAATTTATTATAATTAAATTTTATAATTTCTTTAAAAAGTTTTTATTTTATACAATAAGTAAGTATATTTGTTTTTCATACAAAAAAAAAAGTATTCAATGTATTTATTTTGCCTATACATACACATATACATAGATATCAAGCAATGTGGACTGTGGTGTGCTCGATTTCACTGTTGAATTGAAAACTAAAATTAAAATTCTGACCCTTCAACATTTATAATAAAGATACAACTTCAAACAACTTTATTGAAAAATGAACCAGATGTAATGCATTTACTATCACAGTTAAGAAAAATATTTAAAATTCTTACCGTAATTTAACACATAACATCCATTAAAAATTTCGTTTGTTCTCATCTAGTTCATTAAAAAAATCTTTGAAATATTTACATTGCAGCAATTTAGTTTTAATTTGTTGTTACTTACAGTAAATATTTAAATGATTTTCTTCTTTCTTTTTTGTAAAACATTGCCCGAAGAAAAACCAGCCGCATTAATTAATGTTTGCATAATAATTAATAACATAATAAATAACTATAAATATCTATAATTGTTGAGTGGTCTATAAGTGAAAACAGTGACCATTTACATGGTCTACTATCTGTATAACGGGGTCCCATAAATGCTATACTGATAAACTCATTCAATAAATCTCGCCTCTTACAACATATACGGGGGTTGTATTTGTAGTATGCTTTTCCGATCGCACCACAATTTAAATAACTACGTGCATATATGCAAATGGTCTCGTTGAATATTTAATAATGGAAACCAATAAAATATAAATTGATTTCATAATTAAATGAGAACATGACTAGATTCAGCTTAGCGTTAATGTTATCGCTTATATAAAGCGGTTAATTCAGGCTTATCATTATTTATTTAAAAGCCTCTTTTATTGAACGGGTTATAGAGATATTTATTTAAATTCTAAATTTGAATATTCTTTTTTTTTAAAAAATTATTTTATTGATTACAATTTCTTGTAGTCAGGTGAAGCAAATGCAAATAATAATTATTTTATAATAGTTAGTACCCCTCTCGAGGCCATAAATATTGATTTTTTTCGCGAGTTTTTTCGCTCTTTTATTTCGCGAGTTCTGTTACAAGACTTACATTGCTTTCAAATAAGAAAAAATGTGCTTATAAATATGTCGTATACATCAAAAAACATTGATCATATCACAGACCAACAGGGAGGAAATGAGATATTTAAATTTCCATTATCGTTGTGGAACATTGAATTTTACTGATATTATAACTTCTAAATTACTAAAGATTAACTTCAATCAAAATTTTAATACAATAGCTCAGATTTTAGATCAAAATAGAAAATACCGAGGTGTTTATGCAATGAATTAATTTCGCCTTACCCTTGTTGAAAAAAAGGAAAATTTTTGCAATTATAAAACGGAATTACTTTTTAATTATTTCGAATACCTGAAATGGGAAGCTAAGTAGGAGCTCTGGTAAGCAGTCATGGAAGTCAAGATTAAAGGTAGAAGAAGAATAAGACAGAAATATATATTATGGTTACGGAACCATAAGAACCAGACCCAGGGTCGTCTTAAACTAGACTGGGGCCCTTGAGCCCACAAGAATTTGGGCTTTTTTGGAAAGTAAAAAAAGCGAATTATAATAACATTTTTTACTATGTATGATCATTTATTATAGGTAATCAAATACAGTATGATATAATAATAATTTTAATATCTAAATCTATAAATCTTAAATCTAAATCTATAAATAATTCTTTTATCATTAATTATATTAGAATGCTGCTGGATTTTTGGTTACGATTACGATAACGATTTTATTCGGGGTTTCTGTTTAGCAAAATCTTCTATTAAACCCTAAAGTCAATTTTTTGAAGGATATCACTTTCTATGCACATAATTGACAAATTACTCAGTCGTTCTTGTAACATTGTTGTTTACAATTCATTTTTCATTCTCTTAAGCTGGGAAAATGACCGCTCTCCACTACAATTAGTAACTATTAGGTAAAGGAATATTCTTGTAACAATTTCTACGTTTGGAAAAGTTTCTTCCAATTTATCTGATTTTATTAGGTTATGTAATCCATCGGGGCTCCCTGAGAATGGGAGCCTTGGGCACGGGCCCCGTGTGCCCTTATGGTGAAGACGGTATTGACTATACCCGGTTTAAACGGAAGAGCTTTTCTAAATTGTATCTGACAGAGATAGATTTAGAAAAATTGTTGATGATCACCTTCACCAAACATAACACATATCTTTTTAAGAAGAAAAGAGACTACCAAACTTTTTTGTAGCATACATAGCTTCCTTGCTAATTTTTCCATTAAAAGAAAGTTTGTTCTTTTCGTAAAATTGATAGTTTTTTTAAAAATTTAGTACAAGATTGTATCTCCCAGAGGTGTGCTAGAGTGTATTGTACACGTGCTGTAAACATATGCTTTCCAGTTGTGAAAATCTACGCAAATACTGAAGTTATGATGTTCATGTACCTACATAATAAAAGAAAAGTAATCTTTGAATTTTAACTTTCAACCGAAAATAGAGGACAATAAATTGATAGTGAAATAATGTATTATATTTCACACGCTTTTTCGATGAATTATGAAATTTTCACGCACTACAAGTACAATTAGAATGGATATTAAACATGCATCGCGTTCACACGCTGACTACATACAGGTGTTAAATGTTCTAAGCAATCCGATATGTATAATACATAGGTACAAATGGACATTGTTTCTACATGGAAAGCCGCGTTGCATTGTATGTTTACAATTTACTCATACACACATTTATTATGTACAGAAAGGCATTAGCTCGCTGATGCTGGCCCATTGAATCTCTGAGTTATCTGCACAATAAAAGATAGCGACAAAGATCAAGGATGCAGTTGAGGATGGGACGTAGGAACGTTATTCACAACGCTAATGAATTCCATTGTGTTTACGTACGAACATATTTCCATTCTCATCTAAGTCAAAAATATAAAAAATCAATTTGATCGAAGAAAAAATATCTGAAACAAAAAGAACTGCAACGAGCGCCATTCATATTGAAATCTACAATTGTTTATTGTTATTATTGTCTTTTATGTTATTATCATTATTGTTATTACAGAAGATCCCAGTGAGATATAGAGAGCTAAGTCACCATTCATGTGCGTGGAGAATGGGATGCTCTCGCTTCGTTATTCGTATTTGGTACCAGTCTTCTGGTGTTGTTGTGGCCGTTAACCGGCACAAAAACGTTCTTCTAACCAACCAAGGGAGATTTACGGCCGCATATCTTACTTGTATATAATGTGCTCTGTATTTTATCTGTTACTTTATGTTATGCAGAAGAATCAGTTGACATTCTTTCTCAAGTCAACGATCTAAGGCCTGTGAAGTCTAAACGATTCGCGCGACTCTATTGTCTTCCATACGTCCCTAATACAAACATAAGTCGTTTTATTTTTATAAAATATCTACTTTATTTAAGAGTTCAGTGGCGGCTGCTGCAAAGCTGTCCTGTTATACTGCAGCATCTCTAGAAAAATACTAAAATTTTATATTATTTTTTCCAATCCAAAATAGTCAAAAGACACTCTTTCAACATTCTATACTTCAAAATACTCTAAAACAATTATGTATAGTATTGTAACAGGATATGATAACAAGGATATGATTCGACATGTTTCGCTTATTTCTACCAAAGAATCACGTGTACAATTTTTTATATGATAGTTATTTACCATTGCTTTATAACTTCCAAAATTTCTAGCGACTCTACCGTTAATAAAAACCGTAAATCGAGAAGTATTGAAAATTTGCTCGAGACGAGCGGGTACCAAGACTACTCGGTCACCAAAAGGCTTATATTTGCTTCCATTATTTTTTATGATTTAATTATTTTTTAATCCAATGAAACACAAATAAGATAGTAGCGAAGACTTGAATACACTAATGAGCGAATTGTATTGTAATAATGGCTATTTTTACTAGAATTTGAATGTGTAAAATAAAAATCTATCACCTCGCGACCTATCGACTAGGCAAAATTTTATCATGTATTCGCATCATCCAGATGGCTTAAAGAGTGTTTATTTGTAGCTCAAGAAACAAAAAAGTTTGGAACACCCTATCCACCAAAAGCACATACCATACATTCAAAAATGAAAAATCAACGGGTTTCCTGAAATCACCGTTGGTGACGGGAACTGGTTTCGAACGACAAAATTTTATTTGGTGCCTCTCCTCCTCCTCTTGGAGCCTACGTACTAGAATAATTATTGCATTCCAGCTTTACTTATTCTTAATTCCAATTGATCACAAATTCTTCTGTGATAAATCTTATCAGTCAGGTTTTTTGTGAATCATTACCAATTCATATCAAGATAGTCCTAGTCATGTCATGCAGCTAAAGAGGATATGAGAAGTAATGCTTCCCCCCTCCTGAATACTTGTAAATCATACAACATTTAAAAAATGATGATTCGTTTAAAAAATGAAAACTTCCTGAAATCCAAAGCAGGAGTTCTTGTAAAATAAAAACGATTTTTCCATACCTTTTTTCCACTACGATACGGAAACTTAAAAAAACGAGTTGTCATCAAATGGCGGTATAGACCAGAGAGGCAGCCTTAGTACTGATATAATCGACAATATTTTTTTCTTATTTAAACTCGATCGACTTGGCAAAATGGGTTAAATTAAAAACAAATACAAATTTAAAAAAAGAATAGAATAAAGTGAGTATTAGAAGTTCTTTAGGAATCGGTAATATCCGTTGTAGAATAGGTGTATGTTTAATTTTAAATTCAAGTTTCATAGCCTGCTAAATTTATAGTACACATTTTCAATTAAAAGATTTAAAATTACCTTAAAAAAAATTTATAAATGCCGGTGATGGACTGTCGACTTATTCGCCATCGACCGTTTACCCACCCCTGGAATAAATTAATCTTCATTCTCGATTGTTTGGAAAGTGCACTCCACCTGATAGACATATGATATCTTATTGTTTGTTGGTTCTTCAGCTATCACTAATGACTCTCAAAACCGTCGCCACGATGCGAATTGATGACGAAAATTAGTTTTACCAGTTGCTTTATGATAATACGCTTTTATGATAAAAATGTGCACAAAACAAACTAATTGAATAAATTTATCGTTACATCGATTTATTCTTTCTTCATACTTTATCTATGAATATCATTTAGATTTTACAAATTAGTATGTAATTCTTTAAAATATTAAGTTTCTCCATGTGTCTCTAGGTGAAGAAATTGAAATTAAAAGTAAAAACTAATTAACTGCTTATATTATTGTTTTGTGCTAGGAATATGTAAAAAAAAAATTGTTAGTGATTATAGATTCATAGAAAACATGTGGTTAAAAACCTCAAAATATATTATATTTACAAATAAGTTAATTTTATGTAGATATCTACCATTTTTATAATATAGCACCCCCACTTAAAATGTCGTAGGCCGCCACTGTTTAACACTATAGTAAAGTAAATATAATGGGGAAACCAGTTGTTAATTCATATGAGTAAATGGTGAGAAAAGCCGTAAATGATGTTCAGTTTTGCTGCATTTATACAAGTTCTAGAAACAATTGGACCCTCATATATTTTATCCTTGTCGGTCGAGATAATTTGTTAGTCAGACCGATTAGGGTTTTATTTAATTATCAAGAAACTTGAAACTTTTATAGACGACATCAGCTATTAAATGGACGTAATATATTTACTTAATGAGACGACATAGTTCGCGTTGAAAGATTTGCATCTTTTATTTGTTTCTCGTAGTCGTTTAAGTGGTCTCCGGTCATCTCACTAAAATCAAAAACTTGATAACTGATACCTACCTAGTATTTAACATTTAATGACAATAAATATTTTTTGTTCTTTCAATTTATTTCTATCGTTTGCTATTTTAAATCATTGAGGCTAAGCTTTGTGCTCTTTCACTTTGGTGGCAATCTTAAGTAGCGTTTGCCGGAAGACAAAATCGCTGCTGCTCGTTTGTAGATGATGAGAACGATTGTTTAATAAGTTGTTAAAACTTCTTAGATCTTTATCGGTTAAAAATGAAGACACATCCTAGTATTGAATTACAACCTACAAAAGTAAAGTAGTTTATAACTGTTTATTTTTTACACGTATCAGATATAACATGGTATGTGCTTATTATCTCAAAAATTTTTGTTTTATTAGTGTTACTTGATTTGATCTTCTATTAGTTATTAATAAACAAGTTGCTTATTAAATAGACATACATATATCATATTTTTTGTTTAGAAAATATTTTATTACATTTTAAAATGTGTGTTGGGAAAAAAAACGGCCGCAAACAAGCTTTGCTCATTTGAGTTTAAATGAGAAAGCTTCGGCAGTGTAGTATACGTACAAGTAGTGCTAATAGTGGCAACAATAGGCGTTGTAGAGCTCGCGGTGGCTTTCCAAATAAATCCGGAACAATAGTGCGCGATCACGGAACAGTGAAGGCGGAGCAACTCAATAGTATTGTTCTCGAAATATGCAACGATTGGTTGTAGCTTTCGTATACACAACCAACACAATGCTTTGGATTTCACTGTTATCATGAAGAAAGTAATTTCAATGCAGTAGAGTTTAGGTGTCGGAAAAACTGAGTAGTTCGCCATGGAAAATTCATTCGGTTCCATAAACAGAAGAGCAGGTTTGAAATGATAATATGATCTTAATTGATACTACTTTATGTGATTAAAGCAAATTAAAGCTATTTAATCATAAGAAACTATAATAAACCTAAAAACTACATAAATATTTATATGGCTACTTCTCATCAAATTCCGATTGGTAGTATTTGTATAGCTAGATTTTATCAAAATAGTGGTCCCCAGAATAAATTCACTTTAGACAGATCATAAGGGTGAGTTATAATTTTGAAAGTGAGGAAAATGTTTTCATAGGCCATACCATCATTTAATCGTGTTTAATAGAGAGCAAAATGTTTGGCCCTAACACTATACTGTTATGTAATTATAATATTCCTCTGTAAAGTGTTATTTGTTGTCCTGCACCAGCAAAATGAATTACTTGTATCTGCATTGTACTTACAGTAATAATTTTCACTTAAGTCAATATGGTTGATTTTCTCTTCTTTAAATAGCAGAAAATAGTGAATTTAAGTATTAAATAAGCAAATGAATAAAAAAAGTCATGTTCGACTGGCTTAAAAGCTATTATCTCATTTTATCGTCATTTCCTCGTTTCAATTTGTGATGTTACATCTGAATTTTTGTGTACGTTTACTGTCTCTAACAACTTACTTTACTGTTCAATTATTATTAACATAAAGTAAATACCTATATCTTTTTTCCATGTGAGAGAATGACGATTTAAAATATCTTGATATAATATTCATTTTTTTTTTGGTCAGGTACTCTAACAGTAAGATGACTTAAATATGTGAAATAGTTGATAGTATTACCAACAATCAAAAATCAATGAAAGCCTTCATGAATAATTACAGTTACGCTCTTATATCGACTGTTAGTAAAAGTGTGCGGGAATGCTTTTCTTTCATGGGATACATATAAAAAATATCTTTTCATTCCAATCTCAATTTTTTTTGAAAATCTATTGTGGTTTTAATCGATTAGTCAAAATTGCAAACAATTTTTTTGAAAAAGTTTTGGTTTAGAAGATCAACAATGTGCTAGATCAACAATCTCAAGATTGGGACATAGTGATAGTGAGGGAATAATTTTCAGAGTACTATTTATTTATTATTCTATACAGAAATCATATAGTTCAAAAATTAAAACAAGCACCACTAGCTCAAGGAGCCAAGCAATGTACTTTTCAAAAAAAAAAAAAACCATCCTAGATCACTTAAATTTATTGTAAAAACTGAATGGACAAGAATTTCGAGATTTCATGAGAATTACCCATTTTGTAACACATACACAATTCATGATTCTAGATATTTAACCTGTCAACAGTTTTCAGTAGGTACAGATAAGCGGGATAAGCGTTTCTTATTCTTATCCTTATGTAAAAGAGCTTTTGTGTACGTGCTATCTATGGCAAAATTGGTAAAATCATACCACTTAACAAAGTATGTATGTAAAGTGCTGGTCAGCCTGTCCAAAAATTTAACTTAACAATCTTATAGAAAATCTTTTAAATAACTTAAATACATAAATTGTTTTATATAGTTTAACTACATTTTATAACTCAGTAAACATTTTTTAAAGGAAGGCCAAGATATCGTCGGTTTTCGACAAGGGTGACACAAGTCAAAAAAGATATATATTTAAAGGGATATTGTCAAAAGGGCTTTCTTAACTGTTTGATTTGAAATCTTTAGCATTGCATTGTTTTAATGAAAACTTTACTTTTAATAATGAAAATAGCTTTCTAGATTAGATGAATCGTTATTCTTTTTTCAGAAACAGTAAATTTTCGTCTTTTAGTATGTCGTGTTTATTATTCTTTACAAACTTGTTATTTATAACCAGGTGGAAAATAAAAGTTTGAATTTATAAATTCGAAATTATAATTTTACTGAACTTAGATTTAAAAATCAAAATTTATAGAGTAACATACTATTTATGTATCTAGCAAAAAAAACTTTTAATTGAATAAATAATTACAATGACTCTAGGAATTATTAATGAATTATTATTTATGTCGTACGGCTTCATTTTATTTACTCTTTTTATAACGTGCTTTAACAGCAGCTAGTACTTAGTTATTTGCAGGTTATACTAAATTTTGTTCAATTGTACCTACCTACGTATTTTGTCTTAATTTTTTCTACCTTAAGAAAAAAATATAAAAGTCAATGTTTAAAAAGCAGTGCTACTGTATAATATATGCTTAAGAACAATAAAAACTAATTGTAAAGTTACAAATTTGTTGAAAACGCACATTAAAACAACACTCAAATAAGGGGTACAATCTAAAAAAAATACTTCATGCAATACGCTAGTAAAAGTGTTTTTTTTTTTTTAATTTTTCAAATTTGATCGTTAACTTTTTTTCTGTTTTCACAAGCAATTCATCGCGATACCAACCCTAGGTTGGGAACTGTTGCACTAGCGTATATTCTACTGGCTTCTACTATCTTCGATCAACAAATACAAATTATGGAGTCCTTTCAGAAATTTCTAATGTTCGAAATTTGGTGTTAATAACTTACGTTCTTTTCTAAGTTTTTTAACTCAAGATTTTGTTATTTTTCTCGGTATAGAAAAAAATTAAGTTCAATTGTGCAAAATATGTTTAGAACGACACAATTATAAAAATTTACCATAAAAGTTCTAAAAACTTTTTAAGAAAACACCAATGCCTTGCATAATCGACCAGCAAACCGAATTTAGTTTTGCTGTTAATGTTACATATATTTCCAAAATTTTTTATCAATTTTGATTAGATTTTTTAAATTTTAGTTGGCTATTTAGTCCTATCTTACACTACTTACACTAATATGACAAGTGAATGATTGAAATTGTAAGTTTAAATCACATTAAAAACATGAAAGTGAAAAGTGGGTAAATGTGGTGCATATAAAATGCTGTCTGCTTCACCTGCAAAATAGTTCCCTAGAAACTCATGGCAAGAATAATAATAAATTAAACTAAAACAATCATTAATAATTATAAAGAAAATTAATTTAACGTTTTCATACTGACCTTATAACTTGGAATCTTTTACACCCCTATACGAGCATCAATGACCTTGAAAAAATTCTCAGAGAAAAAAAATAAAAACAACAAAAACTACTTTTTCCGCTCCTACGAAAATAGAGCAGAGTAATCGACTGGATAATCGTGAGTGTCTCATTTTCTTTTCTCAAAAAAGCATTTAATAAGAAAAAAAATTGAGAATGGCTAGCATATTTAGACCATTTCAGTTATATTAATTACAAATACTGCTTAAAATTGTAATCTGAAAATTTAAATTATTATATGAGATCGACTTTTCACTTTAAATTTTTTCAGGGTAAGTATTTATAAGATATTTTGAGAATCTAAACAATTCTAGTTCCAAATTTTTTAACTAAACTCTTATCAGACCTTGTACTCTGAGTTCCGTCAGACCTGTACCACTTATTTTTTGTTAACTATTAGATTTCATAGTGGTTTTTAAAATTAAGTACTGATATTTAAATAAGGCTTCCATCATTAGCACGCTAAACAGCCACCCTTCCAGAAGTAAATCTAGAGCTGGACAATACATACAATACTGCTTCTTTATAACTTCCAGTCTTTGCTTTATTTTTTAACACAAATTGAAAAAAATATTGAATATATATTTGTCATTTTTATAGTTTTTTACTTGACTAACGATCGGAGACATATAGGTTCATAATATGCAATATTCATTTTGAAAAAAAAAATTATATCACGCACATTATTTCAATGTACATTGATATTCGAGATATTTTAACCATAAGATTTCAAATGTACAAAATTACATATTTAAATTAAAATGTTAAGAGTAGCAATTTTTTTATAACTAACAAAAATCAATTCGGTTTTTCCAAAAATTTTTAATACAACTGCCCTTAGGCTGACCGAAAGACCGATAAGTGGCTATATCCAAAAATCAGTTTTCTTAAAATTACTTTTTTTTAACGTTGCTGGCTCTGGGATTAATAGGGATGAGAATAAAAATAAACACTTATTTGTATATAAGTTAAATATATTTCAGCACCGTAAAAATATTCATTTAAATTTCACAATATGTGGCAACGATTGATAAATACATTTGTGGTATTCAATATGATTCATATTAAATAAAGTCGAAAATTGTGCATTTTACTAAATTACGTAATATTACAGTTCTGATTTCCAACTTCGATGAATTTTCGTTAAATGTTCATAAGCTCTTCTGGAAATATTTAAACTAGGCATAATTTGGTTCAGCCCTTTTTCGCCTATCAAACTCAATCCACATAATCCTAAATAGGTGTGCAACGGATCAGTTTGGTTATATGGCCATTTAGAAAAACCTCCTATTACTTCATCTTGTGTAGTCAAAATAAACTTTCGATTTCGGTTTGAATTAGATAATTGCAACGCATTTAACATTTTCAAAGATGCGCCAATCCAGAATGAATAGCAAGTATCTTCAAGTTTATTTGGTCTTCCTTGAAATCCATTATTTTGGCGTAGTAACAACCATCTGGTAATTCCTTTTCGCTGTTTCGGTGATAAAGCATCTAATCGATTCATTAATGATAATGCAGCTATTGCACAAAACGTTGAACCTCCATGTGATTCTGTACCAGGGTATTGGCCTATTCCATAATCATAAGACTGAAATGTAAAAAAAAAACATGTTTAAGCTATTTTTATAATGGAAAAATAGAAAACTTACAATTGTTGATAATATGAAATCTACTGCAGTATCTTTATTCATTCCAGACCAATCATCCAAAATATAACAAATACAAGTAGCGCAATACACAAATCTCATATCGCTTTCACTATTTATCATTCCAGGAAAGCATCCATTAGGTAACTGTAAAGTTCTTAAACCTATACAAAAACGAACTAATTAATAGAACAGCATATACTGTTTTAATTCAATATTTACTTTTAATAATAGATTTTCTATTTACACGAGATAAATCGTCTCCCAATATAATTAAAATGGATAACGCTGTATAAGTATGAGGTACAAATCCACATATGTATTCATTCGTTTCATTAGGAATATTGGTTGTTGGGCTCCCTTGAAATCCGCTTAAATTATCTAGGAATTTGTCAATGTATAAAAAATAGTTTTTCCTATTTTATTTTGTTCAATACCTTCGTCTTTAACAACTTGCAGAGAATAAACCCAATCGATAATATTCGTTTTATATTCATCGTTTAATGAATCGATTTCTGCTAGCATATCAATGCCTGATATTGCAAAAAAACATATGGTCATTCTAAAAGTAAAAAAATTTAAAACAGTTTAGGAATTCCGCCCATAAGTTCATAAACTCCTATAATCTAAATTGTACCTTTGTGTATCCAACGTTGAAAACGCACTAGGAGCTAAATTTAAAAAACGTAATAAAAATTTTAAATGCTTTTTCTTTTTCACTTCTTTCACCATTATTAATTTATTTTTTATAATTTATGATAAAAATGTGTATACAATTAGAAACAGATAAAATGACAGATTCAAGAAGTTGGAAAACAGATCTCCTGTTTGTCCTGTTTTTATCCGGCTTATCTAAGGTTCAAACTAAATATTCAGTTTTCTGTTTTATTGATTTTAAATACTTTCCACGGTACATATGTGCAGTAATAGAAGTATTTTGAACAGGGTTTCATAGGTTTCATTCCTTTGATAAGCCCGGTATCTATCTGGCTTAAATTATAATCAATTTCAGGCTCTTATTAGTAATATTATTAGCGTTCGGTCAAAAATTAACTATAGCTAAAAGTAGGTAAGACCACCAACCACCAAGACCTGACTTCTACTAATGTGTGGAAGTTACATAATATATCATTGGTTGTGAAGATGTTGGAGGCTGATTAAAATGATCGTTATGATCACTAAGCTATAATTGGCTATAGTGTATATGATATATATTTTCCTCTGATTACTTTTTAATTTTCATTTTGTTGGAGGATTTTCTCTTTAGTTTCACTAATCCCACTAACAATTAACGAAATTGAGGTGTTTTTTTTTTTTTGGTTACTAGTTATTGCAAATATTTAATTATTAATTGCATTTATGCTTAGAAGTAAAATTAACCATCGACCTTGGTCACACTGGATTACACTCTGCTCTTCGATTGGATACTAATTATTAGAGATCTTTTCAAATTATTCCTCTGTATTATGTATACTTTTAGTAGATTTTTTGGCTTAAAATTTCTACCCTATAATATATTGTCTGTTTCGTATTGATAATTCAAAAAGTTTATTTTTGTAGCATAAAACCTCTGCTTCGGTCAGAGCAATGGATACTCTCCATTACACCGATCATTCTCGAAGAGATTTTGGTCTTCTACCAAAAGTATAACTTTTCTTTAGTTTCGAACCAGAAAGTTCGTTCGGTTCGTTCGGTCATTAACTCTTAAGGCGATTATCTGATAGAGATTGTATAAAAATAACAAAATAATTTGTTTGTAAAAATATTTTTATATAAAAAACAATAATCATTATACAATATCACTTTGCTTTTCCGATTCTGTAGATTTAAGTAATTTAGATAATCTCTTTCCAATCAATTTTGGATATGTTTTATTTTTTATTCGAAACTCTTTGCTTTGGTGACAAACAGCTCCATTGTCTAATTGAAACTGGCACAAGGCATTCAATGGTTTCAAAAGTTTTTCTCTATAACAATCATCGTTTTCAAGTATTGCCAAAGCCTCTGCTGCTGTTTCTAATGTACTCAAACATCCATCAGTTGGTTGAGTTCGAATAGTATAATTACTACAATGGCCTGTTAGTAATTTAACTTGTTGAATTTTCGATAGCAATGGACTGCCCGTATAAATGGCTTTTGCTTGAGGCCACGTTCCGTCTATTAAAATTAAATTATAGTGAAATAGTTCGTCTTGTCTTGATTGATTTTTTGTTTTCATATAAGTACATAAATCTATTGAAGTTTTACTAGGATAAAGTAAAATTGTATTAGGTGATTTCAAAATAGTTTCTAATTCTTGATCGTTTGGATGTGGAAATTTTTTCCCTTTATAAATTATGCATTTTCCTGGCTGTAAGGCTAAAGTTAACATTGGAGCAGTTCGCAGGCAGCGCTTCTCCTCGGCCGGGTGTTGCAATAGAATGACTCGACTTCGTGGAGATAACTTTTCAATCGGTAAGGCGGAACACCAACAAACTACTGTAGGCCTCCTAGAAATGTTAACCTTAATAAATATATTTGATCGTTATAATTAATTTTGATGACTAACCGGCAATTCGGGCATAAATCTCTCATTTTGGGTGGATCTGCATGAATACCAGCCAAATCATTCCAAGTTTCGTCATCACTCATGTTTTCTTCACTAACCTACAAATGCAGCATACAGAAAGTTATGAACCATTTTTAGACATTTTAATTGTATAAATAAATAATGATGTAATTACTCGAGCCCTACCTTTATAGTTTTATTAGGACTGAATGTTGTTTAAATTACTATCTTGAAAACGAACTATTCATATTGCACTGTCCACGACATGTTGTACACAAAAGGCATATTGCCTATGTTGCCTATATACCCTATATACTTACTTATTTGATACATTGTATGATTAATGATATCACACTTTCTTTAAGACTTGAAAAACTATGAAAAATTGAACATATACTCAAAAAAGTAATTAATTATTCGATTTCCAAATGATCCAATTATTAAAAATTTTTAAATAAAATTTGATCTCGTAAAACTAAAAATTATAATATAGATTTTAAAAATTTTAATACCTTTCTAGAATTAAGTTACTACACCTAATACTAGGTTTTTATATTTAAAAAAATAAGTTTTACAGTAGCTAGAGCTTAGTTGGGATTTTCAATCCCATCTGCTCGTAAGTGAAACTTGTTTTTCCATCTAAAAGATCTAAAATAAGTTTAATTTGAAATTAAATAGATTTTCAATCGTCTTAATTATTATATTAGAATATTGATTTTCCTAGGAATAGTTTTTGTCAGAAATATTAATAATATTGTCGGTAAAATAGTTTTATTCATAATAAAATACATCTAATAATAATTATAAACAAGGTTACCTGTAAAGAATTGAATTTTATAGTGAAAAATATAGTTTATATAGAATTGAAATTAATATTTCTGGCAAATGTAAATGGGCTTAGGTCTCTTATAGATCCGTTAAATTTACAATGTTGCATTTTCTACTTTCTTTTTAATTTAATTCGCAAATAAATCGATCCATAATGAAAATTTAGGCACAAACGAGAAAATTATATCATCCTTGTTACAAAAAGGCATTTAGAGGCATTTTGAAATCATTACATTTAAAATACCTTTAAATGACTTCTAATGGTTTTTTAAACATATAAAATGCTTTTAAATTCATATCTTTTTTAACATCGTCAATATTCGGCAACGTTGTAATTGTTGTTTTTTTAATTTAATTTGCAAATAAATTGAATCATAATGAAAATTCAACGACAAAAGAGAAAACTATACGGTATTAGAATTGAATTAACAAAAAAATCGCGAAAAGAATAAAAAATAAAATAGATAATGTAACGTCGCCAGATTTGATGGTTCAAAAAGGGACATGAGCCAATAGTTTAATTAATAAACAGTATTATTTATATTTATAAGAAAACCATGGTGAGATATGATTAGCGATTATCTTATATATATATATATATATATATATATATATATATATATATATATATATATATATAATTCTTCTGCATGTGTGCTTATCATTGAACGCCTCCTAAACCACCGGACGGATTCTGCTGAAATTTTCTTTGTGTATTTGAGTGGGAACCCTGCAGGGTTTTGATTCACAAAGAGAATATATAGATGAAAAGCGGCGGCAAAATTTGTCTATTCAACAATCGAAATTTTAAATTTAATAATCAAAAGACCGTTCAATACGATATATTACCACTTATCTAAACCTACACATCATTCATATAAATAACATTGAAGTAAGTATCAACGTGTGTAGTGTTTGTAATTTTTGTAAAAATTTACATCACCCTTTTGCTAAATACATTTCAATGCTATTGATACATTAAATTCCAACCACTGTGAAAATTGTCAACCAGAAAGAACTAGAATTTGTTTAGAACGTAAAAATTAAATGAAAAGAGCTAATAAAAACCAAAATAAATTAAAAATCAATTTTCTTCAAAGATTTCTGTTACTTCAACAATCGGAAAATTGGAAAAAATAGGTTAAAATGTGAAAATGAAGAGTATAGAGATAAACTATACACATTGAAAATATTATAAACAGTGGATTATTGAGAAATGTAAATTTGATCTGATTGATTTTAAACCGATTAAATTTTACTAAGTATGTATAGCTACATACATCTTTTCAGGTAAAGTTGTTGTAAGCCATTGACAAAATATTTTGTTTATTGTATATATAAACTAGAATTTCGCCAAATGTTCGACTTACTAACTGTTATTTTATAATTGTGATGAATTTATACTATTTTTTTTTATTGTTGTAATTATTTTTAATATGTCAACCAAACAAAAATCACACGTTCGGGCAGGGTAACGTATGCCAGGTTCGCTAGTTTCTTATATATTTTTTGTTCATTTAAACAATTTCAATATTAATGTTAAGGATTTTTTTTAACTAAAAACACATAGTATTGTAGCGTTAATTATATTTCAACACATAATATTACAACATTAATGTTTCTGCACTTGATTCTTCTTGATATTTTTGACTTTTTAAAAGAAAATTAAGTGAAAATTCACAATGCGAAAAATAAAAGTAAAACTCCAAAAAAATAAAATTTGGGATTTCTCAAATAAGTTTTGAATTTATATTACCATAACAAGGATAACCAGTCTGGAAAGATTATCGACTTAGAAATTCCTATTCTTTGTTGTGGACTTGAATTCACAAAGTGAATATGATATTATAATAATTAAATATGATATAAAATCCTACAAATGTGAATAAGAGTTAAGTAATGCCTATTGAAAAGAAAAAAATTATATCCTTGTACTAACAATAAGACTCTTGAACAAGGTTTTAATTAAGTATAAATATAATATTAACCAAGTTCAAAGTCCAGTTTAAAACACATTTATAATAGTTAATACATATTTACAATGAACTATAAACCTTAATTAATCGCCATAATTGCTTTTAACTGTAAGCTTAAGCAAAAGGAAATACGAAAACTTACGACAAATGCACTGAAATACTGCTTTTTATGATTTTAAAGCACTTCAAGCAAATTTATCGTTGATTGCATTTTCCTTTTTAATCTATCTTCTTTTCGTTTTTATTTAAACGTTATATTTTCTGGTGAGTTCTATATTTTTGCTACTCCAACCGTTTTAAACTCTGCTTACTCAACATACTGAATAACTTGAACGTTGTTATAATGGCAATTATTACAGAGACAGTTAAATAACATAAGTAAAAATAACTTTTAATTGTAATGTCTAGTTATTGACTACAAAAAATAATAATAATAAAACTTACTTTTACCAAATTTAAGAAAATTAGGCACTTCCAATTTTAAGTATTTTTCGACTTTAAAGTCATAGTGCTCCATGTATGGTCGACATAGGTTGACATAGGTACATCATGGAGTTCATATTCGGTTTTCGATTATCTATCAAATTGGCAATTGTTTTTATTTATGATAAATCATCATGCAAAGTTGCACAGTTACATGGCGCTTAGAAGAAAAATTTATTACTAAAATAATGAGTTTGGGTTTCCCGTAGAAGGTGGAAAAGTGAAGCCGGGGACTCGAACGAGAAACCGAGGGATTGGATCCAGTACGGGTGTACAAACGGGTGTCTAACCAGAATCTCAATTGTTGTGTTTAAAGTGTTTAAGTTTCTTTGTATTAAATTATAGTAAAATGTTTAAAGTTATTTATATATAAAAATAAAAATTAATAAAAATAATGCTAATAAGAAAAACGGTAACTGAGTTATAGAAATTATAAAAAAGCAATATATAGAGATTATAAAAAAAAAATATTGAGACACAGGGAAGTAACCCAATCCGTCAAAAACGTAAACGCTCTGTTGAAAATATCGATGTTATGAACTAAAGTTTGAACAAAAATCGTAAATAATCAATTTGATGTCGTTCTTAAGAGCTTTGCTTTTCTTATGGCACTACTTGTAATATTCTTTATAAAGATTTACATTTTAAGCCGTAGATAGTTCGGTTGACCGATGAACTTTCACCATATAACCATTTATTGGGTAGACAGTTTGTTTGGGGAATTAGATTGGGTTTTAGATCAACTTATCCTCCTATTTCAGGGAAAAAATATTTTCATCGATGAAGCACATTTTTAGTTAAATGGCTTCTCAAATAAACTAAAATTCACAATTGAAACAAAGAAAATCCACAAATTTTTCAGAAATCACCTTTAAATCCTACAAATTTGTCAATTGATCGTAAATTAACAAAATTAACAATCAGACCATATTATTTTTGAGAATGGAAATGGTATTTCAGTCACCGTTAATGAAGAACGCTACAAACACATGATTAGAAATTTTTGGTGACATGAGTTCTATGATTTTGACCTGAACAATTTATGGTTTCCTCAAGATGGTGCAACATGCCATACATCTCATAGTACAATCAAATTATTGAGAAAAAAGTTCAACAACTGTATAGTTTTCAGAAATTCCGATGTGCACTGATCACCAAGTTCCTGCACTATAACCTCCATTGAATCTTTATTTTTAGAGCTTTGATATTAAGTTATTAGTTTATTCCTATATACCAAAAATAATCAACGAACTTAAAACTATCATTATTCATACCATCGCTAAAATAAATCCAGATTTATATGAAATAGTTATTGAAAATTGGTGTTCAAGAATTAAATTTTCAATAAAAACGAAAAGTTATTTGAATGTAATTGGTTTTTAATAAAAATACCATGAATCAATGTTAAAAAAGAAAATAAAGAAATATTGATATTTTATATTGTTTCATTTCTGTTCTTAATTAAAAGTATATAGCTCTTATTTGGTCATCCAATATTATCATTTTCGAAATAAAAAAAAAGTTTTTATTTTAATCTGATCGTTAACCTTCCGGATATGACTGTTATAAGAATACCTAATGATGATCTATTAAGAAAATATCTCATTAGTCGAACATGAACAGAAATGAATCAGTAGAGAAATATAAATTAGAATAATTTGAATAAATAACATTTCTCTTCAAACATTGGTATTCACGGTATTTTACTAATAGCACCATCATCTTTTATATTTTTATATGAAATATGAATCCTGAAATATTAATTTTCATAATTTAAATTAAATTACGTTGCAGTTGCTTACAATGGAACATAATAAGAATAAATATGTATAGATATAAATTGTACTTCGTTGCTTGGA
This sequence comes from Sisyra terminalis, assembly GCA_958496175.1. Lineage (NCBI taxonomy): Eukaryota > Metazoa > Arthropoda > Insecta > Neuroptera > Sisyridae > Sisyra > Sisyra terminalis. The sequence continues at coordinate 37,981,502 of OY292276.1, forward strand.
GAAGGAAAAGAAAATAAAAGTATATGGAAAATAATAAACGAGAGTAAGGTAAACTCGTGAGTTTTTTATTATAACAAAAAATATATTAAACTAAAATGAAAAATTTTCATTTGAAATTGTTCGAGTGGATGAACGATAGAAACTCGACGTTTATGTTTTCAAATTTCAAACCAATCAAAATTTTGTTTGAGAAGTTCTCCTCGAAAATAAAACGTCAAATCCTCGAAACTTCTTGCAAATTTCATTAGTTGATTAATAATACAAACTTAAGTTACAAAGACAAACAGTTCCTAACTTACCAGTTACAACAGAAGTATCTATCTTCCCCATTCCATTCTTTACCAGTGGTCCTTTGCGTCCCACATTACCTTCACAATGTCTTTGAATAATTTAATGTTCGTACTAATGTATTGTAGAGTACCTACCGGAATTAAGCGTTCTTGAATACTATTCAAACATCAAATCTTAAGGCAGCGATTTCACATTCATTTTCTACTAATCTCTACATGGATATAGGTACAATATACAAACATTGTTGAAAAGTGGATATTCTTACATTTGCTAATTTTATCAACAGATCAAAATTGCGATAAATTTTACTTTAACAATGCCGCTTCGAAATGTTTATTTTTTCTCTTACTTTCTTCTCAATACAGATAAATTTCTAATAAATAATTATGAGAGATGGGTCCATTGTGAAATGGAACGCATGACCAATTACTTTAAATGATTGAATTTGAATCGTTGTCGAGGAAAATTTCTTTCTTTTATTCTGTTTAAACGGAAAAAAAGTGTTTGAAACAAGGCCAAGATTAATTGAATATAATTTTTGTTTTCAATATAAGCCACTTCCATTTCAAATTACACATGATAAGGTCTCGTACTTACTTTTTTGTACTTAATGTCTAATTGATCTCAATTCCCTATAATATACCCACTCGTATATTTACTTCTTAAGAAGTGCATATTTTCGGTTCTTTTCTTTTCTTTTCTTTTTGATTTTTTTCCCAAGATTAAGTGTGTTCATGGTACACTATTTACTTTGGAGTTCTATACATCTCTTTCTCTACTGCAAAAAATAAAAGCATATCTGAATATGGAACCTGAATATGACTTGCTTGTTAGGATATTGACTGTAATAAACTAAAAATAATGAGAATGATTGTGAAAATTTTTATTTCAGTCTCATTTTGTTAACGGGATGTACTCCTTACATAATAAATTGTTGCATTATATTATATAATAATATAATTTAACATCATATTATGCACGCCTACATATTTGAGGATTTTCATTTGTGTTTCCTAAAATTTTCCTAATTTTTTGTAATAAAAATGTTACCCTTAAAGAAAAATAAAATACCTTGAAAAGTCGTTAACAAATAATCAATTCATTACGAAACAATCATTGTAAATACTTAATTCGTTTGTAGTAAGTATATAAAAATAAGTAACGAAGTAAACAATTTAGAAAATTCTAAATCTTAGATTCCGAACCTTTTATAAGTCATCGTTCCCTTTGAGACAAAAGAAAATTCTGTGGTTCTTCTCTAATATAATAATAGTTTATTTTAATAAATCTTTTTTTTTTAAATACAAAACTAAAATTCTCATAATCCCTTTACCCTTAAAAGTCATGAAAGTCATTACTTCTACTTCTGTAAAAATCAGGTATTGATTTCAGAATGGTACCATTTCTATGGGAAGCCAATGATCTAAATTTTGGATTATTAAACGTCTAAAGCAGTGGTTCCTAACCTTATTAGAGGTACTGACCCTCACCAGTATCATATGCGCATTCACCGATCCGTTCTTAATTGGAAAAATAAAATATGTTTTTTCCAAATATAAAACATAGGTATATATTTATACGTAGGTGTACAAAATGAGCAAAACCATTTAAATATGATATTCGCTCCAAAATTCGCTCATAATTGATTCACCGAACCCCTAGGGTTCGATTGAACCCATAGAAGAACCACTGGTCTAAAATAAAATTTTCGAAAAAGTATTATGTAGTAACGTACGAATATTGCGAATCCACTGTAGTCTACTATAATATTGCCTATAGACATAACAAACATAATCTACGTTCAGTATAGAGTAGTAGCTTTTATTCGAGGTGCGGTGAGTCAATTTTACAGGTTCAGATATCATGTTTTAATGTGTTTTTTTTCATTTTTTGTATTTACTATTTGTACAAATACATACCCATGTTTAAAATTCGAAAAGTTCATAATCTATTTTTCCAAAAAGGGTTCTCTTAGTCTTGGTTTAAGACTTGAGGGGGGAGGGGACTTCGATGGAATAATAGTTCTTAATATGCAAATATTTCGTACCTGAATATAATAAATATTAAGGTATTTTTATACTACTATAACTTAGCAACTATTACTACTATTACTTTTACTTTAATAAATGTTAAAAATCAAAAAATTAATGAGCAAACACTGCTAGTTTTATTTTAATAATAACAAGGGTCGATGGGGGATTTCAAAAATAATGTAAGAGTTGATGATTAAAAAAGTTTGACATCCCTTGATGTAGTAGGTATGATGTAATACTGCAGTTATGTCAATCAATTTTTTGTAGCATAAACTTTAGCTTAAAATATATAAGAACATGCAATATGTGTACTATTCTTTTAGATACAAAAATACTATGCGATATAATTGGAATTGTTTATAGTCTACTGCTCCTACCGGCTTGAATTTTTTATAACGAAGAATTTTAACATTGATAACATTGATTTTATTAGGCTACTTTCAATAAATTAAAATATTCAATAATTCACTAAAAATATTTTTTATGCAAAGAAACTAAAATCATTACAATGAGTTCTAGAAATATATCGGTTTAGATGCTTTATAAAATTTGCGGAATTGATAGAGCTATTTATAAAAGTGCACATATGGACGAGTTGTTTAGGTGGTCGCTTTTAAACTGGGTTTGAATCTTATAGGGATTCAATTCTCGTAAATTTTCAATATTTAACAGTTTATAGGTTTTTATCAATCCTAAAGTTGTTAAATATCTTTGGTTTTATGAAGTGACCAAGAACGTAAAGAACCATCGAAAATACTATTTAAAAGACATGATATTTTTTAGACTATAATTCTTATCTATAAAAAATGAAAATCTTCCCAAAGAATAACGACTATTTTAAATTTCATTCACGAACCATCATAATGGTTTTTTTTGTAGAAAATAAATCTTTGATTAATGTTTTTTTTAGTTTCAAAATTTTACTACCAAAAAATTAAAATTACTAGAATCGTTTTTATTATTGTAAAGCATGCAATAACTATACTTCTTTAAACAAATCGATTTACATTAAAGTACACAAAACCAAGAGAATATTAAGCATAACAAACCTAAACAGTTAGAAAAACATAGAAATAACAGTTTTATCGAGCTTTCCAGAGAACTCATTTAACTATGCAATATTTCGGTCCATTATCAACCATAAACATATGCAAAACGAAGAATTTACACCACGATAATATTATAATTTTTTATATTATTTAAGCACACAATGTTCAAAGACTGCGAAGCATTTCTGGAATCTTCGTTCCTCTAGAAATTACAGCTGGAAGAGAAAAATTCAGTTTTTATTATGGTACAAAAAAAAACTATAGAAATATGACTCATTCGAAATGTGCAGATCAATATTTAATAAAGTTCAAGATAAAGAGCGTAGAGACATAGACTATTTGTGTTACAAAACTTGGCATAAGAATAACATCAAATAGATTTGTTTTAGCGTAAAAATGCACGATTCAAAACGACATGTACTTTGATTTCTGCAAAGCAGTGACAACGTGCGACTAATGCAAATTACGAGATCCAATGCAACATCCACTGCATCATAAATCGTAAACCATAAGTGACTATATCAGTGAACGACACAGACTTGTGCAGCTATTGCACATTTCTGAATCATTGAATAGTAAAAGTATGTGTAAGTAAATTTTTATTATGAAAATATTTATCAATTTATGTAATTAATTTATCAACATATGAGTACAAGTATTACATAAACACAATACAATATTTCCGTAAAATTTCAGGATATTTTTATGCTAAATAATTCCAAAATTACTTCCATATTAAACTACTGATTTCCGAATATATTTTCACCGTTCATTTTTAGTTTTAATGATACATAACTTCCTTGAGTGCATAAAAATTCTTCTTCAATATTGATTAACAAATCGCAAAGAAAAATCATATTCTTTGCATCAAAATATACACCGATACGCAAGAGAAATTTTAATACAAAGCGGGGTTTTATTTTATAATTTCAATTTTTTCTTTATTTTGTTGCCTGTCAAACTGTAGCTTCAATTTCTTGTGATATTGAACTTATCCTGTGAGCTTTATCCGTTCCCGGAGGTGATCGTTCATTCGTAGTTTGAGATCGTGCATTACTTTTTTAACAAGTCTTCTTCCAATTCTTCTTCTTTTTTGTTCGGTGCTTCCTCTTTGTCTCATACAACATCCAATATGAGCTATTTTTTCATAAAATAAGTTTTAAATAATTCCTGTTCTAATCTATAATAAAAGTGTAATCAGTCAGGTTAAAATTTATCATAAATTATAATTATAACCTCGATTTACATAGAACAATGCTATAAAATAACAATATAGACAAATCCACTTCCTAAATTTTCAATATCCTCTGCAGAGTGCAAGCCACTTAATAGATTTGTAGAGTTTTGGTCATTGGTCACCAACATTTATTCCTCCAATCTCTTGCTATAGTTTTGCTATAAAGACTGATATCACAGAGTTTATGGCATGGTATGTATTTTGTGAAATTTTTGTTTTGAATGTAACTGGTAAATTTTTTATTTCTAAGCTGTGTAAAATTTTGAACCCTTGAATTATATTTAACATTAAATCAAGTCAATAATTTTCTTTCTCCTAAAATTATTAAGGATACCTACACATTTTTTAAAAATTGTATCATATTTACTGCAGTATATTTAGGTTTTTTCACATCTAGATAGTGACATTTATCTTCCAAATAAAATTTTATCCAGAGAATAGACATCACATGCTTTTTTTCACTTAACAATAGTGATATGCTCAGGATTTATCTAACAATAAGAGATAAATTTTTATCTATTAAAATCATTGGATAGCTATCTATCAATTCATGAGTGAAAATATAGACTCCTAGAGAAAAAAAATTGCATGAAACTAAAGGCTATAGTTTGCCAACAAAGCATTTGGGTAGAATTTAAAATGAATAATTAAATCTTCCTCCTAGGTGTTTCATTGCTTTCAGATTTTTAATTAATTAATTAATTTTTTGAATATTTATAAAATATAAGCGATAAATACATGTCTAAGAACTAAAACAGCATTTTTTTTATTAATAATTTTGTCACTAGTTCAACAAACTATTGTCAACTATTGTTATGTAAAGTGTCGCTGTCGTGTATGAGACAGCCGTTACACAACCCAAATTATTGAATCAATACTTATCTACTACTCAATATTAAAATTAACTTTCTTAGGGGTAGGATATTGAAAATATATTTTAAGGATCTGACGTATACCAATTATTGCGGCAAAAATTTCGAAACCGTGTTAGAAGTCTATTTTTGCTAAAATATTATTTTTAGAAATCATTTTTACGCCGATTCATAATCCAGGATGAAATTCTATTTTACAAGTTTAGTTATTGATGATTTCATTTTAACCTTTGATCATGCATTTTTATGAATGTATTTGAATGGGTCACTTGATACTTCATAGGTCATAGTTTATATTCATTTTTGGCATAAGAAATTCGTTTGATTTTTGATTTATTTTCAAATTCTTGTTATACTTTACATAAAGATGTTTTATTTTTTGAGTGGAACAATTAAAGTTTTAGTTTGAATCTGAAGAACTCCACCTTTTTGAGCATAAAAGCAATCTCTAGGGGGGAATGTTCATTTTTTATGATTTTATTGTTGGAAATAGTTCAAAATCATTTAAATATTAAAAGATAAATAAAGTTCAGAATTTTAACAATAACATAATATTATTATAATATTAAAATGATGTGACTTATAACATAGCTGTGACAAAGAGATTCAATACTTGATGACGACTGATGAAGTTGCTAAGCAATTGAAATACGTTACGGTCAATGCATTATTAATTCATTTGTTGGAACATTGGTTCAGAAAATATGTTTGATTTACGAAAATCGGCACATATACTTAAACATTTTACCGTAGCATTGCGTTCTATTATTTTTCTGGGATAAAAAAATCAAATGAAATATCAGTCGATTCAAACGAACTTTTTTTCTATTTTTCGAGAAATGTTTGAAAGTTCAGAAAAAAATGCATAAAAAATGTAAAATAGCAACAGACAATATATCTTCTTCAAAAAAACAATAAAAACTTCAGAATCTTAAGTCATCGTTTATAATGACAATATTTCGCTTACCATAAAACGGTTTTTTCGAGTTTTCCGGAAGCAGAAAAATAGTTGCAAATTGTTGTGGGAAGTCTTTATGACCTTAATATTTTGTGCAACAAATTTCGAATTGACATATTTGTACGGTTGAGACATGAATTTTATTCCAAATTTATTATACAAGCCATCAATCAACTTCATTTTTCCACCTTTAAAAGACTATTTGAATATTCAAATATAAATGGGATCAAATTCAAAGAATAAAACATGAAAAATAACATAACAAGAATTGTGAAAAGTGGATGAATAATGGAGGAAAATTCTGATTAGTTATATATACAAAAAATATTCATGTCGAACTGAGATTGCCTTTTTTTCGTCGATTAAAATTAAAAATTAAAATAAGTCCCGATTTTCTCGAAAAATTCTCTGGAGGGGTGGCACATTAGGTCTTTGCACACGGACGGCCAACACCTTAGGATCGGCCGGATCAAGTAAAATATTTCTCTTAAATATGTTCTCTCCTTGATATCCAAAACTTCCAAATGAAAACTTTCTAGGATATTTTCGGTTTCAGTGATGGAAAAGGGTGAATTAAATAAATAAAAATGAATAACTTCATTCTCGAAATCTTGAAAATGTTTTTCAAATTCTAAATAAGAATCTGAGTTTTTGAACAATTTGTTGAAAATTATCAATTGTTCCTTTAAGTATCTAGATAATGTTGAAAAATGGTACAGATTATTTTTCTTTATATGAGATTACCACAGAAGCAGCTTGTTTTTCAAAAGCTTTGAGGGGCCGTATTGAATTCTCACGGGGGCCGGAGGTTGCCCACCGTTGGTCTACATAAATGTAACTCTAATAATTATTTGTGAAATTCTTTTAATATTGTCACAGTTATACCCAGTTGTTTCTTTTCTTTTTTTGTTTCCATGCATAAAAAAATTACTAAATCGAAACTGGATATGGGAAAAATTCGAAGACAATAAAAGTAAAACTACAGAAAATGGGTTTTAGAACTTTACAAGTAAGTTTTGGAATTGCACAAATTGTGTAAAACTGCACATTAAAAAGAAACTCCTTCTCGAGTACTCTTTATTGTTGTAACTCATGTTTAAAAAGAAAATTGTGCTCATTCGGTTTGCACTGATTTGATTTGCTATTCGGTATTTCCATTTAGCAAAAGCAGCCAATAATTAATTTTTCTTTTTGCATAGTGCTGTTGATTCTATAGAATTTACATTTCTTTAATATCGTATCTGCACATCTTTTTTATGGTAAAGTATTTTTTTGTTGAAACGGTTAATGTAGAATACATTTTCTAAACAAAGAAAAAAAAATTGCAATATTTTTGCGTGAAAAATTATTGAACAAAAATCAATCTAATTTAGTATAGAAAATTGATTGGGGTTAAACATCTAGTAAAAGCAAATATTAAAAATAATATATAACATAATGCGTAAATAAGTTAAAATAGTTTTCCACTAATGTAAAGCATTTAATTTTATATTTTTTTCAGCATTCATATTTAATACATATTATTTTTCATTGTAGAAACTGAAATTGGGAATCATTTATAATTTAATTTTTTTATTTTTCATGTCACACACCACAATAATGAATCTGGAAGTTTTCTAGTTAGGCTGTCAATTTTCCGTGAAAGGCAATTTTTCGTATGCTAATTTGTTTATAATTTAATCCACACGACTCGAACGTGAAAACATGAAATGGGTAAAATAGAATAAAGTGAAAAATTTAATTAAAACCATAATGACAGTGGCACAACCGCTGCAGCGTTATTACCTACATACCATATAGTTGGTGCGAAAGAGGAGTTTGGTATTTCTTTCTGTGAAATTAGTATGCATAGTGCATAACGTCTCTATGTAGGTGCATTCCTCGCTCTAATATGAATGTAATGATCTCAATAGATTCCTCTACTGATGAGCTTTATTATTGAATTATTGTCTCATATTGGTATGGAAGGCGGATTGAAATGAATAGTGTAGTTACTACACTCTCATATAATTTGTTACTTGCAAATTATAGTTGTTCACCGGAATGTATCATATCTAACCATGATGCATAATGGAATGAACGCGCTGATAGCAATCCTTTGAATTTATTACCTGATTTATTATTTAAATTTTCCAGGAGAATTTTCTTTGTTGGGAGTTGGCACAGGCGGTTTTCAAATTGAAATTTATTTGATTGAGTTACTGTGAAATTATTTATAATATTCATCTACTTATGTTTTTATTTCTTACAATTCGAACTGTCAGTTTAAAAGCAAAAGCCAGCGAGTTTCTAAATAGTTTATTGTAGTATTTGTCACGGCAAATGATTGTTTATGACATTTTTTGTGAATTATTTTAAGCTTATTATAATAACAAGTTATTATATCGTATCGTTATTCTTCTATGAATATCTTATCGAAAATATTTTATGAGTAATTTTCAACTATATAAAAGAATAACACAATTTTACTTGACATATTGTATTTTTAATTTCAAATCGATTGATATATAAAGTTAAATAAAAAAATATTTTTTATCCTCTTTAAAAAGTATGCCAGAACTATTTGGAAAGAGATATTTATTGGAGTTTTTTATTGTATTTGAAGATCAAATAAAGTTTAATTTTAACTTTCAGTGTATTGAAAATGGAAGAAGTTTTAATAAAAATATAGTTATTAATTCTCATAAGGAATTATATTGGTTTTAAATACTAAAAAGGTATAATTTCTCATTTTTCTTAAATTTAACAGAGAATTCATTTTTTGTTAATATAAAGGAAATAAAAAAATAAAATGTGTAAATTCTAAATACTAATAATTTTAATTTCATTTTTTCGGAAAGTCAACTGTTATTTTGGAAGAACTTAAGTATCCTTTTTTTTGTTAATGACAAGTTTGTTATTTAGATGGCATTTCCAGGATGATGTTAATTGTGCCTCAATACCATAGTCTCAGGGCTTATTGTGTCTCCTGAGTCCCTATTTCATTTAGACAGAGAGGCTGGTCGAACAACAACCGACGTTTACTAGGTATTTTGAGACTATTTTGGTTCCAGGGTTTATTATGCCTATGATTCCTCAGGTCTCCATTCATTCAGAGCGCTGTATTTTTACAGAACGTCAAAGACAGTTTCGTTCTCTGCCTTACAGAATTTGCACATTAAATCAACCACATGTTTTCCACATGCAACCACATGCAGGTGTTCCTTTAGTCCGTAGTGGTTAGTTATTAAAACCTATTACTACTTTATCTTGTTTTCTTGTAAGAATAAATATTTCAGTAGCAAGATTCTCGAATGGTTCCTCCTGGTTTTCCCATCTACTTTTTACTTTGTTTTTGCCCGGTGAAATTTTTCCATATTGAATAATGATTTTTATAAACTCATTCTGTTACGGTATTTTTCACAGCCGAACTTGTGATACTAAGTACAAACTTTGGACCTGTGAATGGTAGCCTGAATCCTTTATGGGCAAGGTTACTGGCCTTTTCATTACCCTATATACTTTTGTGACCTGGTACTCACTCGAAGATAATCATGTTTCTGGAGGCTAGGTGAGATCAGTTTCACTAGTGTAACTATCGGTGAGTATGAATAATAAATGACAGGTTATTAAATAGGTATAGGAAGTATGTGAAAAGCGAATACCTTAGCCATTGACGAGTTCTAGAAAGAAAATCGAGAAATTTAGAAAATAGATAGTTTAAAGTGTAAAATGGGGAAAATTGATTAAAAATATGATATTCAAAATCTTCTCAAAAAATAGGAAATCTCAGTCAAAAGTGGCCGTTGAAAGCAAGCAGTGTTGAAATAAGTGCAATCACGCGGGAAACTAAACTTTTTGTACGGGAAAGAAGACGTAGTTCAAAATTAAAACCATGGTAATATGGTCTCCAATTGAATCGATAATGATTAGTCTTAAAAAAGTCTTGAATATACATAGAGGAAGGACAATGTCTTTTAGGTTAGCTAGAAACATGAAAGATTAAAGAATATTTATGGAAGATATTATGAAATTTTAAAGTTATTTTTATTTATAATTCTTTTAATTTATAACAAATTGCAAAAGAAAACCTAAGCAGATAATACCTTCATTTAAATTTGACTTAAATTAATGTTTAAACCTTATTTATTTAAAGTAATCACACCTTTTTAAGATGATGAGAGACATTGCGTATCTTACAGTTTAAATTGAAAGCTTAAAACAAATTGATAAATAGTAAATTAATTTTATATCTATTTTAGCGTTGTCTATAACTAGCAACGTTGCAATTTCTATTATGTTTTCAATTTGAATTGCGAATAAATCGAACCATAATGAAAATTTAGCAACAAAAAAGAAAACTATACGATATTAGAATTGAATTAATAAAAAAATTGTGAATTAAATTAAAAACAGATTAGAGAATGAAACGTTTCCAGATAATGAATAACGCTTAAAGGGACATGGGCCGTAATGCTTTGGTGATCGGATCGTTTTTTTTTGTGAAAAATTGTAAATCCCAATAATCTCTATTATGAAATACAGATGAACTTCGTAAAAAATATTAAAAATCGGATAGTTTTTCCAAATAAAATTGTAAACTTTGTGAAAATGAATTATCTTAAAAATATTTTAATAATGAGTGCTGTGTACATAGCCATCAGCTGCAGACTGAATATTAAAAAATCTCTTTGAAATCTGTTGATCAAACATTAAATTCATAACAGCATATGCAAGTTTTTTAATCAGACATTTTTAATAATTTTCATTCAAAAATAGAAATATACTTCTCTTTATCAAATGGTTTGGTTTGATTTTGACTATTAGATACTATTAAAATATCAATTACTTATAATGTAGAATTAGAGAGCGTAACGAATGTGTACTATTCGATATTTTGAATGTTAAGAAAATAATATAGAAACTACATTATAAACAGAAATAACATTTTCCTGTCATACTTTTTATAAGAAATTTATCTAAAAGGTAAATACAACGAAAGAAAAAAAATCATCTTTCTTACAAGTAGAGTTAACTAAAAAAAATCAATAACTCCATATTTTGATTTCTTCCCTTATTAATTCACAAATAATTATTTTTTACTTCAGAATCGACAAATAAGTGTACTTAGATTTTATACGATTTTAAGGATTATATATTTTGTAATTTTGTAATTTCTATAAGTCTGTTTTTTAAATAAAGTGATGTATATTCATTTATTTATGTTATATAATATTAGACAAAGCTGTGCAGTACTGTTAATTGTAAATTCAACTTAGCGTAAGGACACTTCAATACTTAGGGTATTGCAAGTTGTACATTAATTAAATTCAATATCATTAAGATGATCTACTTGTAATACTTATTATTTCGAGTACTTGTTTGCATGTTCTTAATACTAAGAAGTTTTTAACAAGAGAAAAAAAAACACTATTGGTATAGTAAGTATAAAAATTCTTTTATTATATTTTGTAAGTGTTGTTTGATAACTTTGAATAAAGCTCTATTCTGTTAATTAAAATTGAATGCTTCTGAGTTTTTAAAGATAATAAGAAAGGTAAGTTCTAGTTATATTTTGAGATGATGAAAATACAGCCAATTCAATATTATAATATTGAAAGATGGATTTAGATAAAAAGAACTACAAACCTATTCCTCCGACGATGTAGGTACCATCATCTCATTCTTGATTCTAATTTTTCCAATTTTTTCATTTTTGGTTTAGGCAGCCAAAAAGAAATTTTGGATTTTTTCCTTTTAAAACTCTACAACAGTTATATTTCTATGTTTATTTTTATATTTTTTTTTTTGGTTTGCTCTTAATCAGAGCTGTTAAAGATACTTTGAAAAAGCATCTAGATACCAGATAAGTTACTTTATTAAAAAGTAGTTACTTCAAAGTAACAAAGATATTTTTTTTCTGACAGCTATGATTTTTATCTACAACATTAATACTGTAGGTATATACTTGATTCCTTTACCAATTTTTTGTTTATTTCTTAATGATTTTATTTAGAAACAAATCAGTAATATGTTTTTAGTTTTTATTGATCCTTAATAAATTCTGAGCAATAACATTTCAATTTGACTAAAACAAATAAATCACAACTTTTCATATGTGCGTCTTTTGTTGAAATATTAATTAGTTATGATATTATAAAGTTTAATTAGTTTATTATCAAATAAACGATTCTAACATTTCATTGAAAGCTTTATTTTTTAAACCAATCCCGAGAACAAAACGTATGTTAGTTCCAGTTTATGTTTGTAACGACCTACCTACTTACTTATGCTTTCTATTGTGAATAAATGAATAATGTATAAACTTGGTATAATACCAATAAAATAACAATAATATTTCTGTTTGAATGAATTATTTATAGTAATAATAGCGTTTTTCAGCATATTTTTTTATTTTTTAAAAAATTGCTTTTATAAATATAAACATTTCATGCATGGTCTTTACCTGTCCATTTAATAATTAAATTTGTGTAAATAAATACCATTGAAACATTATTGAAAATCAAGTCAATATTAGTGTAGAGTATTTTATTAAAATCAAGTTATGATTTGGAAAATGTTCTAGCCTAAAGCCAACGAAAATAGAGTACATTATGTATATTTTATGATATTCTTTTTCAATTAAAATATATGGGCTTAAATGATACCCGCGTGGTTCTTGCTTGGGGATATTTCACTTTTTTTATTTTAAAAAATACATTTTTCATACTTTTTTTATTGATACATCATATAAAAAATATCTGTAAGCTCGTTCTCAGCACCAATGATTAAAAGCTTGGAAAAAATATGTAACAGAAGATAAGACCAGGTTGAGTTTATAATTTTTTTTCTTTGCTGTTATTTACTTTTTATTTCCATATGATGCAATAAATACGAGTCAGAATAGTTAACTATTTTCATATTATATTAAACTTCAGTAGCTAAACTTTAAAAAATAAATTGAAGTTTTTTTGTTAATATTTGTATAGTTATAGAAATACAGGTTATTTGAAATTTCTAAGAATCAATGTATGGTAACAAAATCGATATATTTTTTCTATAGTTTTACACTGAATAATAACATAAGCCTATAAGCCTCAGGATTTCGGTGAGCTTGGTTTCCAGAAAAAATTAAAATAGACTTGTAATGATGCTCGTCGCCATTGTTTGACTATTGATTTCTTGAAACTACTAATATTAAAAAAGCCATATTATGGCAGTTGACAAAAAAAAAAATTATGTTTGAATTTTTCAAAATGCTTTTCACCAACCAATTGGTAATCATTTGTGATGAAATCAATTTCATTTATAATGAAATTGTTTAAGAATAATTAACTTACATAAACTAATTAAGAAGTCAATAATATAACAAAAATTAGGGTAACAAATTATAAAATAGGGGACTTATCAGTCCGAAATAATGGTAAATATTTATAAAATTCAGATGAAATTTTGAGATTTTTCTGTTATAATTTTTAATTCAGTTAATATTTTTAAGCCAATGGAAAATTAAAGGAGGAAATTAAATTAAAGGAATTCTTAAATTTTTCATTACACCTGAAAATTAGCATTTCGCATGGTAAATTTTTAATGTTTTTCTTAAGAAATAATATGGGCCAACTAATAAAATTAAGGCGTGAAAAGCCATTTTTCTCAACCAGTGAAAAGATATGCTAGAAAATAATATGGTTATATCAAAATCTTTCTGATAGATTGAGAATGTAGGCTGGAATGGAAAGTGTAGAAAATCCAATTTGAATCCTCAAAAACACAGTATGTGTTATTTATCAAAAAAAGCATTGTCAAAGCTAAAAAAATGATTTTCACAAACGATGAAAATGTATGTGTGAGAAATTTATAGACAGCTAATAATTTTCCGGCGGTTTGAAATTGTTGTTTAAAATACAAATCTAGAAAGAGAGCTTAACATTTTTCCATTATTTAATACTACTTGTTATTTTCAACAAATGACATTTTCGTTTTGATGTGTCACTTAAGATCCTATTTTAATAAATTATTTATTTTTCAATTAGCTTTTCATAATTAACTGTTGACTTCTAAATTATTTTGTATCATTCGAAACGGATTATTTCATAAACCTTCAAAAACGGTTTTCCAACGACTAATAAAAAAAATTAAAAAAATCAAATTCTGAGCTTATGTTAACAAATTGGTATTGAATCTTAATTTAATATAGCATGAACTAAGGGAGATGTGGAAAATAATTAATAAATTTGTTTTTTTATTTATTTAAAGTCGCTTTAACTGCTAGGATCATGCGCGACTCTCTTTGACATTTAATCCTCACACTATATTATTCACTAGTAGTTCCACTCACATTATAACTCGCAATACTTTCCTCCAATTCATTGTATACACAATAGTTAGCACTCGAAACAATGGTTCAAATGTCTTGGTACAGTTTCGCAAATTTGAAGAATCTTATGATCGCTTGGATCCCTCTAGCTGTGCTCTGGCATCCCCTAATATTCTGCGGTACCTGGCACTGCTCCTTTTCCTCTCTGTAGCACTGGCATTCCTGGAGGATATGGTTTACTGTTAATTTCCCTCATATCACCTGTATCCCGTTTGTTCATCGGTCATTAGGTGAGAATGGGTTAGTTTGGTATAACCAACTCTCAGTCTGAAGAACACATCTTCCCTCCTAGTCAAGGTACCCAAAGGTGGGTTACTCAGCATTGTTTATCTGACTCTTCCAGTTTCGTTCAAATAAGTTTATGACACACTCTAATGGTGTCCTTTAAAGTTAGTCCTTCCCACGGGTGAGATGCTCTCTCCCCCTTCATGGCTTCTTTTGCTGCTACGTCCGCCACCTCATTTTTTTTAATTCCCTGATGTCCTGGAATTCCTATGAACTCTATGACTCATCCTGAATAAAAATTTTTATATTCGTCTAATGAATTCTCCAAAAACCCGTCTTAATATTTAAAATTGTAAAAATATATAAGCGCTGTTCATTAGACAAGAAGGCAGGTGATTAGTAAAGTTTCTGTTTAGGAAGATCTTTTAGCTACAAAACAATATTTAAAAATTTGCAGTAAGCTTGTATAATAGACTATGGTGCACTAATTCTCTTTCAATCTTTAATATTTTAATGATTTTTTAAAGATTTTATAAAACTACCTACGTATATCTATTTTAAAAAATAGATTTCTATTAATATGGTTTATAATATTTCGATGAAAAAGAAAATCTACTAGAAAATATTCAGAAAGATCTCTGATTACTTTACATTTTTGAATGTACAATTTAAAAATTAATATTAGAAAAAATAGGAACCGTAAATTTTGATGCCTCCAAATGTTTTCGCCTGAATGCTATACTACTTAGTATAGTACTCGTACACATGTACAGTATCTGCCAAGAATGAATCAGATATGAATGAATGACACATATATGTGCCTAAACCAAAAGGTTAAAGCTTACATTGTGATCGATTCCTTCTTCAATTCTTAATCGATTATCTTTGGTAAACGTCATTGGAAATGTCAGACATTGCCAAATTTGCATTGAATTAAAACATTTCAATTCTAGGAAATTGAACAGTCTAACCGTTCAACCTATGTCTGTACAACTGACTGCATGTTTAAGTTGCATTCTTGTGATATTTTGAATAGATAATGATTGATGACTTCAAAAAAATTTAATTATAAAGTGTTGTATTGAAATAGTTTTCAAACTATTCATTTTAAATTGTTAAACACGTTAATGGTTACCTTTTTTACAGAAAGAATCTCTGTACAACACGTCGGCTTTAAATATTTTTTTTTTTAAATAACAAAACCGTAAACAGTTCCTTTCATTAAATGTGTCGGGTTCAGTAAAACAGTGCAAAGTATAATGTACAATATATTATATAGGTACAATGCAAATTAAATGAAATTAGCAAAATCTCCTCCTGTTTAAAAAATAGCCACAATGATCTTTTAAAACAATGTTGTAAACTATGGAATTTATGAATCGTTTTGAGGAGTTTTTATCCGGACATTATTGTAATACATTACGTGGAATGTATGTTGTATCCAAAAGAATTTTTTTCAACAGGTGTAGATAAAATATGCAAATTTATTTTTCATTTTTGTAACTTCGAAGTCAGCATTTAACTCTTCGTTTAATGGTCAGAATCAAAATAAAATAAAACCCAAAATTTATCATTAACTTTTAATTTTTGTAGAGTTGGCAAAATTTCACGGTGTGGGTTTTTGGTTTTATACGATCCAAAAGTGCTAAAACAATAATTTTTGAAAAGCTCTTTAGACAATACCTATATTAATTTAAAATAACGGCCATATTATAGAAAAGATTACAATCAAAAAATATATTTATTAATAAGTATGCCTATCGTGAACGTTTATTCATTTATTACATTTAAGTAATGTATGTAAAATATTTCTCAATTATAATATCGTTCTCAAGAAATGCAAATAAAAATTTGCTAGACCTGCCACATCTTTGATACGCGTACAACTTTGTCACGTATAAAATTTTATGCTATTATAAATAAAGGTCATTTAAAAATTATGTAAGGGAAATTTTGTTATTTTTAGACTCCTTACTTCTTGAAAAGACTAAATATGATTTTTTTTTATTTTAAAAAGAAAGGAGTAAATTGTAACCCTTCTTTTTCCTCTTATGCTACGAATGGCTTTAAAGAAGTTAAACTTGACAAAAGTTGAACGATTTATAAAACTACAACTGTAACAATTGGAAAAGTTTCCAATTGTTATAAATTTTAACAAAAATAGCCATAATAAAAGCGTAAAATAAGAGTTATGAGTAGTATTAAATTTAAATTTAAGAATAAATTTCATGTCAGATTAAAAATAAAGTATAAAGCATATAACAATTTTTGTATTTAACTTTGTCATCCCACATTTTTCTTCTTTTCTATTCCTGAGTTCTATCCCTTTTTCTAGCACTGTCTATATGTGTCTCCCGTGAAACTCTACAATCTACATATTCTAATTTTTTTAATAAAGGTTTCCAATTCTTTTTTTATACAATTTCGTTTTTCCTTCTATGTCATAGAATCTATAACTGCTATACTCAACCTCTTTTGCTCCGGGTCGCCTTCCGATTTTTTCTTTTCTACGTGAGCTTAAACATGTTTATATTAAACTGTAAATATAACCCAAAATTAACCTATCTTCAACCTAGGACAGATAGAGCTTTAACAAGCATAGAGTTATTAAAACTCAAAATTGAGAACAACACCAAAAAAATATTTTATGAGAATAATTATTTTGAGCCGCGCAGAACAGCCAAGTGGGCCGCATGCGGCCAATGAACCGCATAGCTGATCTATAGTACGCATTAAAAGTTCCTAGTATTGGACTGTGGAGAAGGAAAAAGGACCAAAAGGGCTTAAAAAATTTCGGATTGAAAATTTTGTAGTTTGGAACCAAAATAGTGCTACAAATAGTGCCGTAAGATGACACAATGTTTAGGGTTCATACAACCATAGACAAATCCAAACTCTTAATTCCGATTCCTTAGTAGTAGGTACATACTAATTGATGAATGGTGCTTAATGATTTTCGGGTCTTTGAACCACTGACAATCACTTCATAAAGGGTACACATTAAACTTGTGATAAAATTTAGCTTGGTTGAATGTATTTAAGGATTGAAAACTAAATTTAAAGCTCTTAAAGCTTTTATTTCTAGAGAATGTCGTTAGAAACTGTTTTATTCTATGTTTGAAAATTATTTCATTTTGCAACACTCTGCATTATTTGTACTTGAATATTTTGAAAATGATAAATTTAAGTTAATTAAACATGAATTTGAAAATCATGATGCTCTTTTCTGTTAATTTGGAATAATTTAAGTATTGAGAACGTACAAATTTCACAAAATTTTAATTTTATGCAAGCAGTATGAAAGTATTTGAAAAAATGTCAAATAATTAATTAATAACAAAAAATGTCTTTATCAGATACGAAACAGAAATAAAAACTTTAACAGGAAGAAACTTCTAAGCTGCTTAAATCTTTCTCCTTCATTTTGCTAATTAAAATTTGTTTTGCAACATGATTTAAGCCAAACCGCAAATTCTAAAATAAAAAATAATGATGAAATTTGAAAAAGAGTATCCGACAAGGCCAATTATTCGAAAAAGATTATTTATTTTATCTGGTGACTGAGTGAAATTTAGTTGAAAATGAGATTTTTTGTTAGGTAATCTTTACATCCACTTCGAGGAAAAAAATGGAAAAAAATCACGTAAATTTGATCTTGTTATAAATTTATACACGCTTTCAAATATTAATTAAAACAATTTTCCATCGTGTTTTACAGTAATTCGGGTAAAATAAACGTTTAACTCGTTGCAAGATTTGCGAAATTTTTGTAATATTAGTGAAAAAAAAAATGTAATTACATTTTATGCAATTGTTTAGCGAGGTCATGGGCAATTGTTCAGGCGCATAGAGAGGCAAAATATTTTTTATTTATCTGTCGTAAATGTTATGGTCATATTAAATTGTTTATATTTTAATTTTGAAATAGTTATATAATATCGCTGTGTAAATTCAAGTATCTACCCAAAGCAAGATAAAGTAAATTCCCATTGCCGTAGCAGTAAATTTCAACTATCGTACCAGTATGTGCAAGGAAAGCATATTTGAAATACACTCCTTACACTGACTAAATATTGAGGATAAAGATAAAGCATTAAATATGAAGGGTACTAATCTTTTGGTAAAAAGAATCGCATTTTCAAGACTTTTTTTTGGTTATTGCAGTAGGTACTTAGGTATATATATATTTTCTTTGTGAATTTTATTTCTTGAAGTTTGCCGCTAAATCCACTTTTCTTGATAGCTTCTCCTGTAGTTTTAGTAAACCTTGATTCATTGTATGCATTTTATCATTCATAGGCATTGAAACATGTATGAAGTAAAATAATGCAATTATAATAAAAATAAATCCAAAAATGACCGATTTCTCAGCACAATTTCACCGTTTTTCTCTCCATGTATGAACCAATCGAAACTTTGGTAGATTTCTTATTATAACAAACATGATCTTATTAAAAATTGAAATTCCAATAATTTATTTTAAGAAAACTTTGATATTGCTGGTTATTATTAAAATAAATAAAAACGATTTTACCAACAAAAGCAGTCGCAAAATACGAAGTTCTATTTGTCCAATCAATTTTAAAAGATTATGAGCCCAGAATAACTTATAACTATTTTCAATAGTATTCAATTTTGTTGCATAAAAAGCAAAAAAAAAAAAACAAAAGAAATTATGTATATAGATGAACTGAAGTTAATTACTATTTAATAACACAAATCTTAAAAAAAATTTAATACCAAAACTTATAATTGTTTTTATTTGTACTTACGAAAGGGAATTTGAAATAACTAAGGTATGATTTTAAAAATAGATTGTAAAAGTAATCAATAATATTGTACACGCATTATTATGTTCCTTGATGAAGTCGCAGGTATTTTTTATATATGAAACATTTCATATCGTAAGGATGTATTCTAGGCGCAAAAAACTAAGAATCAAGAAGAAATGTATGAATCGATACCTACGACGAAGGTCGAAACTAAAATTGATCGTAAAATGAGAAAAAAATACTTTTTAAAGTTTAAGTAATTCTGATCATTGCTTATATCATTTCCAAACAACATTTGGCTTAAAAAACTTTTGTTTGCATTTGAATTTGTAAATTTTAAATTCGCTGAGGTCGAGAGACATTGTTCCCTCGATGTACACTAATTTATATATAACATACGTAATTGAGACTGTTTATTCAATACACCAATACACTTAACCTAATAATGATTTTAATTGTTTTAAAAATGTTCTTAGCTAATATCAAAACGCAATTTGAACTTTACTATATAAAATTTAAAAAACATTCATTTAAAAAAAAACGTTAATCTTGTGAACGTTTTCCTACGACAATTGTTCTTTAATACAAAGGGAAAGGTTGTTTAAATCGTTTGAACATTATGATAATGATTTAAACCAATTACAATCTGCACAACCTCTATTTTTAAGGAAAAAATTGATAGTAATTTTTAGGGTATAAAAACGTTTTCCATGGCGAAAGTTTGTAAAAAATGTCAAAAGTTGTGTATATTATTACTGTAATCGCTCAATAATCTCTTCATATTTTGGTTTCAATATGCATACTGATAAGTACTGTGACATCACAGAAGACCCTTAAGTACACTTATCGTTTTCGGACTTCACAACACATTAACTTCAGGATCTCACGGGTGTTCTTCTATATGACAAATGTATTTAAATACAAATAGTAAGTTGTTGAAATCATTCGAAATTTAGTGTCTTAAGATCAGATATAATTTATTTCACATCAAAAATATTTTAAAGAAAAAGAATGATAGATTGCCCAGTAAAAATCACTTTTCCATTAGGCATCTAAGCAGAGAAATAGAGAAATAATTTGCTTCAAATAGTTATAATGAACAATAAGAAGACAATTCAGGTTGTTTAAGATTGTTTTTTTTTATTTAATATTTTTTAATATTCAAATTAGCTAGGTACGTTTCGTTACGTATCGTAACTTCATCAGGCTTCTTGAATCACAAAAAATATAATATTTTGAATTTAAATTCAATAAATAAATTTAATAATTCAATAAATTTATTTATTGAATTCAATGTGTGATTCAAGAAGCCTGATGAAGTTACGATACGTAACGAAACGTAGCTAATTTGATATTAAAAAATATTAAATATAAAAAAACGATCTTAAACAACCTGAATTGGTTTCTTATTTAATAAAAGCTGAGATCTGAATTTTATCATCTGTTATAATGAACATTTAGGATGTTTTTTTAGCAAAGTCTTTATAAATTTCATAATATGTCCAAATAATATTAATTTATTTATTTATTTATAATATTTACTGATTTATCGCTGCGAAACATGAAAAAAAACATTATTAATTATTTAAATTATAAAAGACCCTGAAATCCTCGGAACCATAATAGTTTAATACAAACTTAGGATCTAAATCAACAATGAACATTATAATTATTATTGCTTTTATGACAGCCACTCAATGGTCTGTTTATATCTTGGTTACAATATACACAATATATGAACTGTGACGTCACAAGAGACTCATAAGCACAGCCATCTTTTTCGGACTCTCATTTGCTTATTAAAGTAAAAACTTTTTTTTCTGCCAAAATAAACGTTTTTCGTAATTTGTAATTTAAAATTTGTTTTTCCTCATATTAGTAAGGTCCTTTACCGATAAACAAATAAAAAAACAACTATGCATATGGTCTATTATCAATTTATCAATAAGTTTTATATTTTTAGTTATTCTCTGCTTCGTTCATTGTTGTCTTTTTAACTTATATGCTTTCATTTTTGAAGTAATTTTTCAATTGCAGAAAAAAATATTTGAGGAATAGGGTTCATGGAAGTTACTAGGACTGAGCCAAAGTTATCTGAAATCTTCTTAATGAAAATAGTAAAATTTACTGGAAAAAATATCTATTTTCAATTTTTACCTATGAGAACTTTGCCTTTCTTGCCTCCATTCACAAGCCGCCACTGCTTGGATCACATAAATGGCCTTATTCGTTTTAAATTCTGTTTGTTTAATTTGAATAAATAAAACATTTATAGTAATGTATGCACCAAAAAATGCACGCGACAACGACATTTTGAGAGTCATCGATATAATCCGGGAGTGGGTGGTTGCGCACATCGCTGGGTTCGGTCCGGTCACACTACTTCACTCTACCAACAGTTCAGTTATCGTCGAGACATCGTGGTTAACGTTTGTGCAGTCCAATATCGCGCAGAACGTAAACATTCCCTTCAAACTTTATTTCTTTTAATCAAAGAAAAAAAAAAACTTTAATTAAATTTAGGAAAAAAATAAGAAATATTTTTTTGACCAAAATCCACCAAGACTTTGTCAAATAAAATTTTTCGAAAAAGTTAAATAAATTTTAATTTTGCCGCTTTTTAGTTTTGTTATGTGTAGTGGACGTATAGTAATGTAGTATTCAGGGGTGTACTCAGTGTGTGATTGTTACGAAACTCCGTGGATATCTCAAAAATGGTTTTGACACGTTTACGCTCCTGTCTTTTCGCGCTGCAGTTACTGGCGTTATTCACTACCGCATTACCCCAACTACAAGGTACGAATTATATTATTATACTTTATATAAAATATAAAAGACGTGAAACATATTCAATTTCCGGCTGCCGGAAAAAGTCACTCTTAATTTCAATTTAGATCTTACCGCAACTATCCGGAACTAGAATTTTTGAAATTTTCCCTCCAACAAATAACAAAAGCTTATTTAAAATTCAACATATTCACAAGCAACAGGCAAATCAAACCTTAAATATTTCATTTTTAATAATGAACCCAGAAATATGCAAACATACGAATTTATGAATATTTAAGTAAATAATATAAAATTTATGCGGAAAACTCCCATTTATAAGTGCTTGAGGAAAACGAATTTAAATCGAGTTATTGTTGCAAGATTTGTCTTCAAAAACATTACTTATATCTACGTATTTATCGATTCGAAAAAATAATACAAAGTATTTGGACCAATGCCATTTTCCTTGGATCAGACTTGCCTTTACTTAAATACCAGGGTTAATGTATAAAGCCTCTACACGTATAGAGGGTAGGGCTGACAAGGTCTTACATTTACAAAGGGCACTTGCTTTTAAAAATATATCTTTTTAAAAACAAAAAGAATGAAAAAAATCTTATGAAATACTTTTAAAAGGAAGCTTTTAGCCATTATTTCTCATCAAATATGAATGAGGCAAGATTTGTCTTGAAATAAAAGAATATATTAATTCAATTTAATAACTTGAATTTTTTCTATTATCTACAATGAAAAGGGCTCTTAACAACAAATAAAATATTTAGCCATACATATACATTACACATAAAACAGAGATTTCAGAATTTTTTTTCATTACTCATACTTCTTTATTTTTAGCCATTAATTTATGTTTAAAAATATGAATTATGCTTTGAAATTTTAAAGCTCGAGTAAAAGAAGAAAAATTTCCCCAACAAGTAGCGAAGGAAATCTTTTCAATTAACATGAATCAAGGAATAAGGTTTTCATCTTTTATGTAATGTTATTTTTGATCTTTTCATTGGAAAATGAAAAATTTCTCGTGCCTTCTTCGTAAAAATATTTTATGATTATATTATTCTTCAATAATAGTATGCCAATATAATTTAAGGGACGAAAAAATCAAGTCGGAATTTTAATGGCTTTACGAATACGCAGATTTTTGTATAGGTATGCAAAAGACGGCGTTTTAAATGCTTGCCTTGAAATATTTAAGTCCACGTAATTAGTTCCTAAGCTCCCGAAAAAAGCATTTGCTCATGAATTGTGTAGCATTGTTATGGTAATTTATATTTAAAAATGATAAATTAAAGATAAAGAATTCCCGGAAACGTTGTGCTATGCTAAAATAATAGTTTGCTACATCCATGTATAGTGTATACCAGTGTACTACCATGTATACTTTGCTCTGTTGGTTGTACATAGAATTGGATGCAATCCAGAGTCTGAACAAATGGATATATCATTTTCATCATTCTAATGCTAAGGTATTTAAAAAATCATTGTTGAGAGATTTTAAACAATTTTACATAATGTAATAAGATAATTCGTTTTTCTATGTATCGTTTTTCCATATGTTTTTGAAATTAAAAACTAGATTTTACTTTTGTAAAATGCTATCAATAGTTTCATATAGGTAATGTAAAAAAATAATTAAAAGTTTTTTAGGGGACAAAAGTATAATCACGGAGCTTTATTTCAAAAAAAAAAAAAAAACGAACCAAAATATAAATAATGCAAAACACAATGAAAATATAAAATTTCAAAGTAAAATTCTAAAAATTAAGATTTTATGTTTCCAATTTACGAATCATATTTTTGCAAAAAGTTTTGTTTTTGAAATAAGATAAAATAAGAAGAACGTAGTAAATACTATAATTAATAATCAAAGTCGCCAAAATATTATATATTTCAGTTAATTAAAACTTATGTAAGTGAAAACGCTGAAATTATTTACCTATCTATATGATTTAATGGATAACTAGTTGGTCATTTTTTTGTTCGGGTATCATCATGATGCGACTGCAAAGTTACATTCTCTTCTTTAAGGATACAAAGATAACTATATAATTTTAAGTAAAATTTTTATAAAAACTTAGCACTGTCCAGAAAAATCTGATGTAAAGCTACGTAGGTAATTAGAGTTCGGCGTTCGTATGATGCTCTACTTAAAATGAATGAGATAAGGTAATAGAGTGTTGGGAAAAAGCGAAGAGTCAGCATTTACCTTTACAATTAGTTGTTAACCATACTATAATCTTAATAGACTCACAGCCTGGTGTCGCAAAATCGGCAGTGAAAAATACCAACAAAAAATGATTTTCTTAAAATCATTGCTCCATATGGAAGAACACCACTGTACAAAAACGCAGTAAAAATGATGGGAAAAACATCTCTGAATCTAACTACTGAAATACTTGCCACATAAGTGGTAACGAGTTTAAACTGACCAAACATCTGCATATAGTTGGAGTACTTGTGGGTGATCCAATGTTCAGATTATTTGTTAGGCAAAAGATGAGATTGGTTCCAATTTTCGATGAGAATACAGTGCCTTGAATGAAAATGGAGACATGAAAAATTAGGTATAACCAAACCTGGAACCGAAGTAGCCGAAAAACACCTAGTACGTCGGTTGTTAATGTTTGCCTGGTTATGGTCTAGACCAGTGATTTCTAAATTTATTTTAACATAGCTTTTTTAAAAATATTTGATCATATGGCGCCTCTCTTCCATTTTCTAAAATGCAACAAATACAAAAAAATTTAGTACTAAAAATTTTTTTACGATAAACTCTTATATACAAGAAAAAACGAATAACAATAATTTATTATTGCCGCATAATGAGATGGATTTGCTTGCCTATAGCGCAAAGTTTATCAAATCTGTTTGCTCGAAATCCTGGCTAATATTTTCACCTCCCTTTAGACTAGTCCACGGCTCCCTAGGGAGGCGCGCCTTTGGAGTTTGGAAAACGCTGGTCTTGACCATGGTCTCAATTACAGAAAATAGGAACCGTGAAAATACAATCAATAAATTTTGAAGCTGCATTGTTAAGGTACAACTAGCCTTATCCTGGAAACCCCAATTAAATAAAAATCAACCTTACTGATTATTTGAGTTATTATATAAATTCTGGTAAAATTAATAAGCGACAAAAAAACATCTCATAAATCATAAATTATATCATAAACGTGGCAAGTAGAATTAGAAGGTGCATCTTTTTTTCGCTTGTCCTACTTCTATCTGCGAAGAAAAGGAAATAAATCAAAATAGAAAACAATTTATTCGAACATTAAACTCCTTTTATAATTCTTACATCCAAATCTTTCAATTAATTTTGTGGTTGTCCAAACGATAGAGTGTTTTTTGCGTTTTTATAGACAAAGAATCTTAGAAACCTCGAGTACTTCGATATCAGCTAAAGGAAATTATTATTGCTTAGCGAAATTTGGATCACTGGTATAAAACATCGAAAATTTACTAACACCTTATAAGTCTTGTAGCTTTGAGTTTCAGACTTATAACAGAAAGAATCAATAGATGGGAAACCTGCATCATTCTATATTTATTATGATAGTTTTTATATTGAAATTGAAAAAAGGTTTTGAGATCTGAATCTCAAACCCAAAAATCTGAATTTTCGGGTTTGAACTATGTTTTTTACTAATTGGCAATTATTTGATTTTGTTAAAGTTAACTTATATAACCTGATTATATTACAATTGTTGAACATAAGTCGTATGCCAATGATATTACATATCAAGAAAAAAATGAGAAATGTTAAAGATAATAAGAGAATTTAATAGTTGTAATTTTACATCCCAATAAGCATCTTAAAGTTTTCATTGAAAATTTATAGTATTTTTTTTAATAAAACCTAACGTTTTTGTCAGAATTCATTTAGAAATCACGGTCATAATTTAAAAGTGGGTGACTATTTCACACTTACATACAGATAATGGTATTTATTTTAAATTAAAAACAGCATTCTTGCATTATATCCAAATTTATAACGTTTTTAAAATGCAATTTCATTGAAGTTGTTAACATTTGTAAGATAGAGGATAATGTATATGGTATATACGTTTGAATAAATACGGTTCTTTTAGAAAACTATCGTAGACTTAATCAAATTTCTATCTACAATGTGGTTCAAACCTCAATAGATTTGCCCACCCGCCATTCAATGCAATCATTTGAAAAAAAACCCTTAACTCACTAGAAGTCTGGTCCTTGTAAATTAAAATTAAATGATCCATAGTTCAGTAGTAATTATCTCCGTAACATGTAAGGTAATTAATTTAATTTTTAATTATAGTATTTTAATATTCCCCTTACCCTAATTCAAAATGAAAGGTTCAATATCAAATACCATTCCGAAATGAAAAGATAAAATAATTTCAATATTAGTTTCCAAAAAGAAAAATGAATTGAATTAATTACATTCATTACCTTCATTTTTATTTTATTTTTATTCAAACTTGAAGTTTGATACAACATTTACATTCATCGTTTCAAATACTTTTTAATTTAATAATGCAAATCAAAATTTCAATTTTCCCTTTCTCCATTTTTTTATTTCAATAACATAATTAGACCGTAAGAAAACGATTTTTATATAATATCTGTCTATCTTTCTAGATGTATAAAAGTCTTTGTACATTTATTTCTTGTTAAGTGATATAAAAATGTATTTTAATAGTTAAAATAGTTTGGTTTCATAATTGATAGTTGTCAATCTAATGTTGAAAAATGTACAACTTTATTTGAAACGTGTGTCGAGAGGATAATTAACTTTCAATAACAATTTTTAGTTTGGAAAAAGCCCTAAGGCCTTGCTGGTACAAGAAAAAGATTATTTCTGTTCTTCAGACATGCTCGTTTGACATAATACAGTTTAAATGCAACAAGATGGAAAAAAAATCATCGAAACAACTTGAAAATTCGTGATCAATTTAAAATTTGAAAAGAAATAACTACATGAATTCTTTTTAATATTCGACGAGACCGATTTTCAATAATAGCTTTCGTTTCATCTCGATATAAATATATATTTTTTATCTGAAACAGATTGTAATTTGTAAAACAAATATTGAATAAAAGAAAGATTTGCTGACAAAAGAAGTGATTAAAATGTGTATAAAGCCGATATTTAATGTTTCATTTACGAGTCACAAATTGAAACATTTTAATTTTATTGGAAATGTGTCGTTATCGGACGGGTTAACATTATTGTTGGATATTAAATTAATGAGGGGTGGCATTTGGAAAATGTATTGTGTTTATTTGATTTATAAATGTGGTCTGCTCGAGAATTATGGGCGTTAATTTTATGTAATGTTTAATGCTTTCTACATTTTCCAAATGATTAATTTTTTCCAAGAGGAATATCAGGAAATTGAA
Organism: Sisyra terminalis; assembly: GCA_958496175.1. Classification (NCBI taxonomy): domain Eukaryota; kingdom Metazoa; phylum Arthropoda; class Insecta; order Neuroptera; family Sisyridae; genus Sisyra; species Sisyra terminalis. The sequence goes on from OY292276.1 coordinate 38,009,467, forward strand.
AATACCGTTTTCAAACAGAGACCGATTAAATCACAATGTACCTATTTGTATACGGAAAGATTTTCGCATAAATAATGGAACTAATTGATTGTTTTCGAAAACCTTTTATAATTCAATTTGAAATTGTTAAGAGGAATTCGGAAATTATAATTATCTCTTATATATATATATATATATTAATAGAAGTAAGAATCACAACAAATGATTTTAGTAATATTATCATTGTGCTCAAAAGGAATGTTCACAAAAGTTATGATTAAGAACCCGTAAATAAGATACAACAAAAGGCTTCCTAATTTGGAAGGTAGTACAGTAAGTTGTATAAAGCTCTATTACTGCCATTTTCAGCAGCGTATTTATCATAAAGGCCTGGAGTGGTCGGTTAGAAGAAGCAGTGCAAGCTTAGAAGAGATCTTTTTGATTTTTAGCATGTTTGTGTTTTTTTTCATTTAGTTTATAGGTCAACAAATCTAAACCCTTAAACATCTTAGTGTTTAATTTTAAAATACGTCGCTGACAACAATGTTTCGTATTTCATGCATTTCCAAACTTATATAAATATTAACCAAATTCGAAAATAACTTAACTAACAAATATTGTTACCAATGACTATTTAAATATTTAGCATTAAAGCGCTTAAGGTTTTAAGACTTTTTGACCTTTCAATGTAAAAAAAATCACAAAAACGTTCGAAACTTAAAAAACTCCATTAAAAAATAAACACTTTGGAGCTTGCGGTTCTTTTTCCAACCGATCCCTCCAGGACTTAGCTTCCATGAGCCTATTATTTATTATAGGATCATAAACATCATCGATTTATCAATCCGCTCTTGAAAATGGCAAAATAAATTAAAACAAGCCTTAAGAACTTACTCCTTTTGCTTCCCAAATTAGTAGTGTAAACAAAATAATCAATAATCTTACAATGTGTCATCATCTCTCCCAATATCATCTGGTGTCATGAAAAATGAAAAAATTAAAGTTTTACAAGTGAATTACATTGACTATTTCGATATATTTTACATGACCTATAACCATTTAATAAATAGGTACATTAAGTTTTAATACAAATATGTTCATAAAACATTAAAAACACCTTCTTTAGTAATCCGCAGCATTTTTCGATTCAACCAACCTTCGAAATATTTTTAATTAAGTTTTGAGAAAAATCAGTATATCTTTGAAAATATTGATTCAAGAACGGAAATAACGATAAAAAAGATCCTCCTTTGCCATCCTTTGAAAAGCCTTAGAGTTTTCGCTGTACTTGTTGATGTGAGACTCTATTGAGTCTCTTGATTTAATAAGAGCATGCGCTTATAAGAATACAATATTGTACAAAAAATTCAAAACGATCGAATTTCAAACGATAAAGAACTTTAGGAGATTTGAAATTTTGAACAAATAATTATTAAATTTTTATTCATGTACGACAGGTATATATAGATAACATGATATTTTTTTGACTACTCAAAAATAAATTTGTTTCGAACATCTTAGAAAATCTAATAAGGTTTGCTTTTTAATTTTCAATCGCTCGGTGGCACGCGTTTACATAATCGTAAAAGTATACAGCATGGTGTTTTTTTTAATATTAGCATTGAACCTATTTTTGGGGTAACATTAAACATATTCGAAAATGAACAACAAAAGGAACGTCTTATCCATGGGAGAAATGTAATATAATGCAATTAATTAGTACGCCAAAAAGCTCTTTATAAGTATGATATTACAAATAAACCAATGTAATTCCAATATTTCAACCTTTGAAAGAAAAAGCAAATAAGAATATATAGCAAGAAACGTGTAGGGCTAATTTTTCAAAGATTTCTTTAGTTTTATAATAATAATTTTTTAAAATAATCAAAATAATCCACATTTAACAGAAAAAAAATTCAAATTCAAAACTTGGAAACAACAATGTTAACCTTTCACAATATACCGTAATTAGGACCTTGAATAATATGATATACCCATTAATAGTATATACCCAGTATAAACAAAAAAAATCCTATTTTAATGATTACAAAAAAAAAGTTGAAAAATAATTCAACGCCAAATTGTTCCAAACTTTTTAACAACTCTCATTCACATATAAGTTATAAGGGTTGATACGAATAATTCTACGATCAATTCCTTGAAAATAATGTGTGCTATATGAAACCCTGCAGTCAAACATAAAATACCATAAAAAGTTTGCGAGATAAAAAATTTTAGTTACAAATTAGTTTTATTCAGTTACTGGCACAATGGCTAGGATTGTTGAAATATGTGCTAGTGAATCTCTGACTCCTGACTCATTAGCGCACTTTTTTCGATTTACTTGATACATAAAACTTTGAATTGGAGTCATAAGCGTCACCAAGATAATTTTAGGAAGGTAGATCTGTATTTACACACTATTGATCAAATTAAATATGGCAATAATTCTCATTAGTACACCTTTATAATTAGGGTTTATAGAGGTATATAAATTAAGATGTTTAATATTTTTATTATCTCAATAAAATTAATGCCACTTTAAGGCTATACTTCAGTTTACTATGCATTTTCTTCTACAGTATGGGGTGCAAGTACAAGTGCCCAGATTGAATGCTTATTTATACGAATTTAAATACAGTTATGATAATATGATATAATAATTATGATAATAATGTTATGATAATAATAATATGATAAATACAGTTTAAATACAATAAATGTCGCTAAAATTGATTCTTTTTAATGTTTTTAACTAAAGTTCATTATATTTTTTATATGAAATTTTAGCGCTCAGCGGCGAAGGCTATATTAGGTACAAGAATATTTGCCTGGGTAATTGTTTTCTATTAAATACATATAATATAGAATGATGCAGTTCTAATAACATTAAAATTTTGTTAGTAATCTTGAAATTGGGGTAGATCTGCCTACTTATACGTAATATTGATACATTTACAGATTTATTTATTTTTTTATATAATTATGAGATATAGAATAAAATGAGAAATCATTGAATTAAAAATTATTTGTAAGATTATCACAGTTTATACGTTGATCTTCCTTTTCTTCAGAGACTGTAAAATGTCCTGGGCGGTGGATGATGATGTTCCAAGGTCATTATAAATCAAATGAAAATCTATTTTAAATCGGATAGAAAAGAATACATAGGGTACGTGTTTCACGGGTGGCTCTCATTGATATTTGGGGCCGCTTATTTTATCTACTCGAATATAAAATTTCTTCTTAATAATACAATATCTTGACTAAAAGCTATGTTTGTTCGAAATTTTCATTAAAAAAAATTAAAATTTACAATTTTTAAGAGTTCTATCAACCCATACCTCGGGAATCACTAGTTTGGAGTCTTGTCTTTAAAAGTTAAATTTTGTAGCGATATGCACATTTAAAGAAAAAATAATTGTGAATTTATTTTTGTTACAAACACTTTATTTGCCTCTTAAATTTTGAGAACAATTTTCTTTTTATTATAAGTACACGTATTTCCAATATTAAATATTTTTCAACCTCGATTGAAATTTAATTAAAACACGAGAAAATACTCAAAATCTTCCCTCTTATTGCCTCTTATCATTAAATGGATTTGTATTGTTGTTTTGAATTAATATTACTTGTAAACATTTATCAATAAATATATAGAAAACCAGTCCTGTTTTATAACGTTAAAAGAATGGTTGCCAAATTATGTTATTGAATTATCTGAACAAATCTAGGTCGCTGGAAATCTATTTAAACTTACGCAATTGCATTAAAAGCCTTTTTGGCTCACAGTGCTAAATCAACACTTGATTTTTGGAACCCCTTTCATTTGTATATTCCACCACCCCTACACTCTCCATTAAATTTTATGGATGAATTGATGTCAAGCCATAATTAATAGGTACCTCATTTGAGTACCTCTCATCCCTTCAGTGCATTACTCTGTCATAAACCAACATATTCGATTATAGGCTTCACACTGATTGCTGTTTAAATTATTTCCAAAAACTTTATTGAGTGTATGTTATTATTAGTAAATGTAACAAAACCGAGGTCGAAATTGTAATTGTAAAAGCGATTTTTTTTAAAAAAAGATATCTTATAAAGAGAAGAATGGGGAACAGTTGTACATTGTTAGACGACTATCACTTCGTGATTTTGTTTTAGTACATTCATGCGTTATTATTTTCTCTGTTTTCGACTTAAATCTTATGGCCAGCCGTTTAGCGAAGAAAAGTGAACAAATGTTTTGTGTTGAAAAGAATGGGTGAATCGTTAGAGCGAGAATCAGGCCATGAATCAAATGTAAGTTTCACATTGAAATATTGAGAGTGTTCATAAATTGTAAAACGAGCCACACGTTCATTTATGAAAGTATTCGGATTTTTTTGCTTCATGCAAATGCGTTTATGAAATTTAGTCCTCATTTGATGAAATGGAATGGAGAAAACACATTCGCCCTGCCATTGTGTGTTTTTTATTTCTATTTTGATCGGTTTAGACATTGTTACGATAACAAAATAAATCGAAGACGAATTAAAGAAAACTCAACTCAATTTCATGGATTACAGGGATAAATTGAATCGTATGGGAACACTTGATTAAACGATTACGTGAGGCGGACAGGATCGGGGATTAATCGTTTTGAATTAAATGGAAGAAGTTCACTCGTACTTTGTCTGTGTTTGGTTTTATAAATGTCCAAGTATGTCTTTTTATCGACTACAATATAATAATTTTGGTTAAATGAAAGTCGTTAGGAAATAGAAAGGAAGACACTTCAGTAAAATTACTGTAGGTATAGGCATGTACCTACTTCTTTTATTATGTTGACTTTGGAAATTAACAGAAAATGCCAAATATTGACCTAACGACAAATGAATACAACTTGATTAATATTTGTAGCCGTACAATAAAAGAGAAAGAGTTTTCAACTAACCCGTTAGTACGATACTAAATAATCATTAACAATAATTACGAGAGATTTTTTATTAGAAAAAAAAATAGAAAACATTATTTTTTTTATTTTAAAACTAGACAAGTTGAAGGGTAATTTCTATAGATTCATTACAAAAGAGTAAAAAATGATGATTATTTAATTTAGTTATTGTCATAGGGTTGATTGAACTAAAAAATAATCATTTTTTAATGATTTTTATTTGATTTTCGTACGACATTTCGTCACCTTTCGGGATTTTATAAAGTTCTCAATCATATATCATTAAAAGTCAATATTGTTAAAAATATTGACTTTTATGACAATATTGACTTTTAATGATCTATGATTGAATACTTGATTTGTTCCCGAAAGGCAACATGAAAAATCATTAAGAAAAAAATTTGATTATTTTTAAGTCCAAAAAACCCTATGAAAGTAACTAAATTAAGCAATAATGGACATAAACCGAGTAAATGATTATTTAATTTTTGTTAAATATTTAAAATTTTACCAACAATTCAATCAATAATAGTATTCACCGATTAGAACTATAACATTAGAAAGTAAGTAATACAAGTTTACTTCAGCATTCTTCCCCGTTACCGAATGCCTAATTTTTATTTTTGATATCATTTTCATAATTTCTTTATATAAAACAAATTGAACCCAGTAGACGTTGTCCTGCCGGTTTATTAACAATAGCTATGATTAAATAAATTTATTTTTTATTTTATGACCTTCTATTACCTTTAATTACCTTCAAAATGTACAATTTACAATTTAATTTTAATAAAAATCGCTATAACTTTGAATATATATGGATTTAAATGAGAGAATGATGATGAAAAAACCGTTATTAACACCCCGCAGTATCATTTGCTGTATCTGTTGATGTGAAACTGTATTGAGTTGCCTGATTTAATAAAAAGTTAAAAGGTGTAAGTAGTGACCAAAAAGTACACTTGTACACTCCTTGTCTGCACAATTTACTTAGTTTTTTTTTAAGGGAAAGGAAATTTCATATTTTGACAGCAAAGCTGACCACTTTATTTCGAGGAGCATTCGAGAAAAATCTAAAAACTTCTAAAAATTGAATTTATATTTTTTGATAGTTCTTTAAAACCCCGAAAATGCGTTCGTCTTGTGGCCACCAAACGTGAAAATCCAACCCTGAATACATTAATGTGTAAAAATTTAATCGATAAATTTTTTTTTGAGATTTGCGATTTTGAACAAACTAACATTACATTATTATATTTGTAATGTTTATATGTTTAATGTTATTACGGCCATTTGCAAAATAGTTCATTCTCCCCCAAAATTAGTTTAAATACAAAATTTGGTAAATACCTCTATGAACTATCCATTTTTAATGAAAATAATTACTTTTTTTGTAAATTTATGTACTGAATTTTTTTATCCTTTTAAAAATTGTATTGAATATTTGTTATACCTAATTATTAATTTGGGTTTTCATAAAATTCTAAGAATATTCCTGGTATTTATTTCCACTTAAAAAATAAGATTTTATCTTAAAGTTTACTTAAAGTATTTCCAATATTTAATTTTTCAACTTGCTTCTTTAATTTAATTAAAATTTTAATGAAACACGAAAATATACTTAAAAACTACATCAGCATTTTCGCTGCCACTCTTCATAAAGTCAAACTCAACTATATAGACGACCGGTTTCATTTTAACAAAAAGAATATCATTGACTTATTTGAGTACAAAAGTCGCTAAAAGTCTATTTAATTTTATAATTAGTGTAAAAGTATTTTTGAATTTCAATATCAAATTGAACTTTTCATTGCAGTACCAAATACTTAACAACCCTTTACTTAAAGTATTTAATCAGATATTTTTTTATACCGATAATTTATTTATTCAAATTTCGCAATTCAGAATGTAACCTTTGTACTTACATCAAAATGATGCTAAATGTTATAGTTTGAAAATTAGTTACTATTGTTAGCAGTAAGATTTGTTGTTTGAGGAAACAATTAAGCAGGAACTAATAATATCGTTGATCCCTGAAGCATATGCATAGTTCGTGCACTGTTTGTTTTTGAACAGTGAGAAATAAGAAAAAAAGAGGAACCATTATACGAAAATTTACCACTAGATTTTAATAGTAAAATTATGTTAAAAAATTAATGTTTTCCCTTAATAAAAATAAAGTTATTGATGGAAAATTTCAATTCTTTCAGTACTATATTTTTTCCATCGTATTTTATGAAATCAAATAACTTTCCAAACTTGTTGAAATCTAAAAAAATAAAAAAGAATGAAATTATTGAATATGACTATGAAGTAGAGGCGAATCATCATAAAAAATGGCGATTTCCCGATAATAGTTATAACTTTTAGAAATTAAATTTAAAATATTCAATCTCTCAAACTATAACGAGTGGTTTCAATAATAAATTGTTTCCGAGATTTAAAATTAATTCCACCTGAATATTGCGAAAGTTTTCAATTGAAAATCATTCGTTCAATAATTAAGTCTAACAATATTCAACCAGCTAATTTACTTTAGGAAATCAATTTTTAATATATTATAGCAATGTAATAATCAATTTTGAAACAAAATTTATGTTACAACAACGGCAACAAACTAATCGGTGCATATCTCTAAAACGAGGCTAATTTCCAAATTGCATACATTTATTGTTTTAATATAATTGCTAAATTTAATGACAGCAGCCATTGTTTTTCTTGGTAATTAATTTATAATTTCAGCTGCTTTATTTAGATATATATTTGAGTTTCCAGCGTCGACTAAAAGCAATTAGGATGAGTGAGCCGAGGCGGACATTAATATCCAAGTTTGAACGATTGATTTTCTATTTCTTTTTTAAACTATGCTAAATATTTCAAAATTGGTGAAGCAAATAAACACTCGACTTTCTTTTTGATCTACGCGGAATTTGATTTTTTTTTCAAATAAGAAGTGATTTTAGTAATGAAAGTAATTATAAAATAAAAACAAAAATGTAGCAATAATGTGCTTTTCAAATTAATGATGCGTATGGAACAGGAAGAGCGAATATACTTGCAATCTTTACAAACATTCTCAGAGTGTATAAATTAAAAAGAAAAAGTAATTACAGATTATGTTTAGGTATTAAATGCATGTATATACCGACGTACATACACTGCGTTAATTAGCGTAATCATCAGTGAATATTTATTCATTTGAATAGCTACTTCAATCCTATGCTGTAGTATTCGGTAATTATTGATATTAGTTGATAATCCGATTGGACGATATACAATTTGTAATAATGAAAAATTACTAATTTGGTTAATTAAACTAAACAATTATTGAATTTAGGCTTGACATTTATCATTTGTTTAATTAAATATTTTTTGAGCAATGGTAAATGAATTGTACATGACACTAATATATTTTGGAGTTAAAAATTAGTAAAAAAATTAAAATAACTGAAGATATATTTTTCAAAATTATAACTGTGCAGAAGTTTTGTGGGCTCTTAATTTACATATTTCACAACAAATATTAAAATAAACTACTAATTCTCAGAAACAAAGTTCTAATTATTGTTTTTTTTTGCAGAACTTTCTGTAAATATTCATTTATTTATTTTTATATTGTCTATTTAGTTAATTTCTTTAAGGTTGCTTAAACTTCCGAAATTTTTCTGACTATTTGTCGATCTTAATATAAGATACCTATATTAAAAGTCAAGGCTTTTAAGGAACAGATTTTTAGAAATATGCTGAACCTATTGAACTCTTCAACCCCAGTTCGGGAAGTTTATAAACTTTTAAAAATTATGACAGAAATTGCATAAATTCCACGGTTACTTTTAATAAATTATAATTTTTTGGTATTCCTTAATATTTGAAAATGACTTTCTTAATTTGAAAAGGGTCTAGGGCCCTAGGGGTATAACCACGGTGAATCGGCCCCGGAAAGATAATTTTTTGACACTTAAGAAGTGTACAAGTATTAATAAAATACTTAGATCCAAAAATTTACAAATTTATGTCTTAGTTTTTATGAAAAAAATAAATGAAGAGAGGAAATTATTTTTTCTTAGAATTTACTTAAACCATTAATCTAAAATTTTAATATGCTCTAGGAATCGATAATGGTCAATTTATAAAAATTTGACAGCTATTAAGCCTTATACAATTTCTTAAAAAATATTTTTTTAACCCCGAAATAAATTTGATATCGGTTTGATTTTACTTTTTCAATATTAACTTACTATTTATATAAAGTCACGTTTTTTTTCAAATTGCTTAAACAATACTAAATAGTGAAAACAATAAGTAAAATAAAAACAATTTCCCCGTTTAGTGTCTACTAGAATAATATGTACTTTATTTATGCACAAACATTGAATCTGGGAGTGCTTTTGTTAAATTTTCAAAATTTCAACAATCAAAACAAATGAACATCTTCAAATCTCGCAATTCTATTGGCTAAGACCCTCTTGCATTGATACGTCTGGTGCATCTGATGTATACGTTTGCTGTCATCAAATATTAATGTATTACTTAAGCTATTTATACTTTATTTATTCTTAACTATTTAATGTCATTTGATTTTAAACCAAAAAATGATCAAAGTGATAATTCAAATAGTTCATAACTAATCAAAATAGCAATTCTTTTATTCAAGTAAGTGAAATGTTATCTAATCAATTTTGCAAATCAGAAATCTTAGTGTCTTAATTTGTCATATACCATACTATTAATAAGAAATCATACAATTGTTTATCAATAAAAGAAAATTTTGAATAAAAAAAGTAAACTTATCCAAATTGTAGATTATCACTAACTGCTTTTTCAATAGTATAAAAGTCGTCATCTTTTAATAAATTTAAAATATTTATAAAGTAGCTTCAACGATATGCATTATTTTATTTGGCCCAATATCGTTGGTAATTTCAGTTGGGTTTTCCTGGATTAGATTTTCAACTCAGTCTAACCATATCTAAATTTTAGCATTTTCATGAAAAACATAGCGATATTACCCCATGTTTCTACCCCATTCGCTTATTTTTTCACGTTCAATTTATTTTTATCGCTTTGCAAGTGTATTACCGCCCGTCTAAAAATGAATTATTTAAATGCATAAAAATACCTTTAAGCCTAGTTGATCCATTATTATTTATAAAAAGTTCTATTTTTTTATATTTTACTAAATCGCTCAAACGCAATTTAATGTCACAGAATATTTTCATTTTTTTATATGGATATAGGTAATGTAAGATATGTTTGAATTTATGAAATATGATATTTACTTTTCGTGTATTCGTATTTCTATTTACAAAACGTCAGATCAAACAATTTTGTTATTTGATAAATTATATTCATTTATTATTACAGACCGTTTTCGGATTTGTGATTTGTAGAGTGCTGCTCTAAAGTGCACTTTTCATACTGTTCAGCTTATAAATGAAATATGATTTTCATGAAATATCAATTGCCCCATTCCATTTGTTCGAATCGATACAAAATACATAATTGATTTGTCGAGAAATATTATACTTAACAACGAAAAACTGTTTTGCTAGTATTAAACAATTTATTATTAGCTACGTTTCCAAATAGACATTTGCAATTATTTCCATGCTATTATCCGAAATTTATATCAGGTCATCAGCTGTTATTAGTATCAACAACGTACTAAAACACCAAATTACCCAACTTTATAATCATTACACGTGTTTCACGCATTTAATAAAGCCTTAGGTTACCATGAATATATTAACAAAATTAACTAGCTGGTACTTCTATTAGTAAATCGCAATCTATGTATCAACGTCTTCGTACTTGTACAATTGTTCCAAATGTCTCTACGGTAAACACACATTACTCAATATTTGCAAAACTGATTACTCATGCTTTGTACTTTAATGTTCATTCTGCACACTTATTTGATAAAATGGACACACCTTAATGCCTTATTTAGATTCAGAAACTTGCCTTAATGACTTTTAACCTCTTGTAATAACAGTTAAAATTAAGAGCAGGAAATGGTAAAAGTTACACAAATCATTTATTTTAATTTCTTAAATATTATTTCTTCAAAATGATAAAAAAATATTCCCTGTGAAAAAATTATAAGCATGTATCATTTCATTCAAATTTTTGATTGGTTTTCTTGAATAGTTCAGTGTTTGTTGGAATAAAAACCGTATTTTAACTTTACAATAGAATATTAGATATTAGAAAACCAACTAAACTGTTGGGAAATAATGCGTTTCAAAGGGTGCATTTATTCTTAAAAATAAAATGTGTTATACCTTATTGTAAAAGACAAGGGTGAATTTTTAAATTTGCCAAATGAAAACATTGAGAGAGGTGAAGATTTCTTAAAATATTCAGTAGGGCAAGGTGAGACTAGTTGAACATTGGAATAAGTTGAATAATTGAAATATAGGAGAATACTTTAGCCAGTTACGGAGATAAAATATTAGGAAGAGAAGTTTTTGTGATTTTTCTGTTATAGTTCAAATTCTAAGTCTTTTTAAACTATTAAGAACTGTTTATGTGTTGTATAACTATTTTTCCTTTTTTATTATGCGTTTTAACAGCAGCTAGCTGTTATCATCAGGTGGTATTTTTATTTTATTCATTTTTAACCAAATTCCATACGAAGTGTTTGCTATAAATAATTTTTCATTAAGGATATTAGTTGAGTCAAATTTATGGGCTTTATATGTTTCATATTCGTCCACAGTATTCGTATGTGCTCCTTTCTTCCAATTATGTAGAGGTCAAAAGTTTTTTTCCAAATTTATGCATTTATGATTTTCTACGTTTTGATCAGGGATGGCGAATCTTTTTGAGACGTGGGTCAAATTTTGTCCATATTTTTATTGGTTAGCTCGTGGGTCATTATTGTGTATGGTACACATTAGAGCTTCACAAGATGAAACGGGGGGGGGGGCGATACGAGTACTATGGAAGTATCTTTATACAAATATAACAAACAAATGGTTGCCTAGCCATCGTGAGTCCGTGTCAAACCCATGAGCCATTGGTTCGCCATCACTGGTATAGATGTTTTATAAAATTTAACGATTTTATTGAACCAAAGATTTTGCTTTTTGGGTGCATGCTCCTTGTATTTAGTCCCGAAAGATCTACCAGTTTGACCAATATAAAATTGCTCACGTGAACCATATTTGATTTTATATATTCCGCTTTAATTTTCCGGTGTGATTTGATGGTTCTCCCATAGTTTGACAACTTTCAGAGTGTTGTTGTTTGTCGTAAATGCGATGTTAATATTATTTTTCTTTAAGAAATTGACGATTTAATTGCAAATATATTGTTGAAACTTGATTGTATATATTTCTTTGCTTCTTTGAGTAGTATTGGGAGGAGTGACTTGGGTCTATTCTGATATTTTTTTTAACTATTATTGAACTTTTGTATCCGTTGGTTATGGATATATGCCTTTTAATATTGAATTCTTCTTTAGATGCTTTCGATGCTAAGAGAAAATTTGATCGCTCTGTATACATACTAGGCTTTTTTTGGGTGGAATGATGTATTGTGGATGGTTGTGCTCGTAGTTGTAGGTTTCCTGTATGTATTTTATGATAAGTTTCCGTTTATGTTACAAAATTTTGTATCTATTATTTTGCAACCAACAGGGGTATCAACTTTAAAAAACAAAACCAAAAGTCACTCACAATTAAATGGGCTGTAACATGAAGTTTGGTGATTTAAAATTTCATTAGAGGCCGTAACATTTTTAAAGGTGTTTTAATCCCTAAAGCCGGTGCTGCTTGGGCGGCATTTAAAATTGTTACCTACTGATATATAACTGTAGGGCAATGACTATTTCAACAATACTTGCAACACCTTATGTAAATATGACAATTTAGGTTTCGCAAATGATCAATTTTAATTATTCATAATGATAAGAGGTTGGTAAATTATTAATTTTAATTACAAACTCATTCATGGTGTATGTGTATATGGAAACACGAACAGCATGTTTTTAACTTTCCAATACGACTCAAATGAATAAGTCACGTTAAACGTTTCATTTATGGTTTCCATAAGTCAATCAGGTTTTTCCTGTATTGATTTATGGAACGTTATTTTCTACATGCGAAAATGAGACACGGATTCAATGAGCTCGAATTAATGTTCCAAATTCATCCATTCGTTCGAATTCACGCCATCCGGAAAACGGAGTCGCGTTTTGCCAACATCCCTTTTACTATCAGATTCGTGAAGTTCATCAATGCAATTATTGAAAGTAAAAATTCAATTGGGGTGATATTGACAAGGTTAAATTTCCCCTATTGATTGGCGTGTTTGTTGTGTTGAATTCTTCAGTTTGGAAATGATAGAATTTTTTTTTGGAATTATTAAATTGTTTTTCGATGGGAAATTGGTTATGATTGATTGCCCAAACGGTGGAATTCCAATGAAGCTGTTTCATCAAGGGTTTGTTGACTAATATGAAGAAGTATTTTGTAATTCCAATACTAACAGGTTTCTCTTTTTTATTATAAATGCACCGGAAGTCGAGTAAAGACTGTAGCTTTGCATTCGTTGTTTTATTTTACAGACTGGTTTGCCTTGCATTTCCTGTTGTAACAATTTCAAATAAATTCTTTACATAAAAATATATAGAGAACGATTTGAATTATTTAATAACTTTCATGTCAATTTTAATTTTGTCATTTTCTTTTAAATAAAACGTACAATTTTATTAAAATGTTACATCTTGTAGGAAATAAAAAGGAAAAGCTTTTGCTTCGCGAGGCAACGTGCGAAAAATAATTTCTGTGAAATTAAATTGAAACATCTTCGTACGTTGTTTGCGTTATCACCCTTGCGCATCCAGTCTAGAAGGAAAGTCACGAAACCCACATTAACAGATTGTTCATATAATAATAATTATGTTTGGGAAAGTTTCAAGCTGATTTTGAGAAATATTAAACCGGAAAATCGTACATCATTGCTCTGCGCCAAATTTAACACATCTATTTATTTCGAGTTTGTTGCTAATTTGCCCTGAACTTATAATTAGTCCAACATTTCATGATTAAAAGGTTAATCTCAGCATTAGTATTTGGGATTTGCAAATTATTTATGTCTATAACTACTATTATTATGTTTGCTATCTGTTATTTACTTAATTATTGTTATGAAAGTTTTTATCAGATTTTTATTTTAATTATTTCCATAAAATAATGCTTCAATCAAACAAAAGCTTTCAGCTTTGAAAATCTAATTATCTTTTTATGTGATCAAATAATAATTTTTCATTTTATATTTTTTAAACTTGTCATTCGCCATAGGTTGAAATAATAAATGAGTTATACAATTATATTTTGATTATTAATGAAAATAATATGTTGGCAGAACCAAATAATGTTATAACCATATGTAATTAAGTGGAGTAGCGAATGTTGCACTGATATGTGTGGGGTACAGGTTGTATCATTCTCCAAATAAGTCAATGAAAAATTATGTCACTTGTCTTTTGCATTTTACATATTATCTTTTTAATTAGCAACTACTTTCGTCATTTTTAATTAATCTCAATGATTATGAAAATTGTTTCTGACGATCTTATCATTAAGATGGAGTTCTTTTCAACATTAATCATTTTAACAACGTAAGGGTGTGAAATAAATTATTTTGGGTTTTTGGTCAAAATAATTCGGTTGTAGGTAAAGGAGTATAATTAAAGGGATTGCGTAGATCTTGTCATGATATATTGTTTAAGGTAATTTGGAAATTTATTTCTAGTGTTCAGTTAGGTACAAGTAATTTACTTGATTGTAATGAGTCGGCTTATAAAGATTAATTATAACTAGAGAAAAATTAGCGTTGGTATGTGTAGAAATTATTATAATTTATAGTCTAAATTTATATATTTCTAACAATTAAAAAGAAAAACTGGAATATTTTTTTTAAATTGAGCATTTAATTTATTTAACAATTTTTTTTTCAAATTAAATATTGATCCTTATAATTGAAACAGTACAAGGAGACTTGGTACAAGTATCCTTAAAATATTAATGAACATTATATTAGTTCATCAAGTGTTCACAATAATTTTGAAGTTTGAAGTAACTTGATATAAAGTTGCATAATTAACCCTTGAGTAATTGCCTTAAGAAATCACTGGCATATTTGAATAAGGTTTTCGATGGCCTTTCAAAGAAAAAAGATAAAGAGTTATTTTTATTTAATTACTAAGGTTATAGTATGAATTTATACAAAATTATTTATTAAATAAGTTTAAAGGTTTGAAAATAAAAGAAGTAAATTAAAGTTTTAAAAAAAATCTGTTATTTGAAGGATATGTGTATATTTTTTGTGGGAATTTGCGTGCATAAAAATCGTTAAATGTGGACAATGCAAAATTAAAGGCCATTTTATATTTGATAAAGTAAATTGTAATTTTTTATGATCAACAAGTATTGATTTTTATCTCAGTGACATACCAAAAATATGATCTCTGAAAAAATCATGTATTTAATCTTGAAGTAATAAATTCAAAATGAATAATGGTCAACTTTGTAATACATTATCCTGTTGAAAATATTTAGTTTTTTTTGAAAATCGAATAATATAGGTAGGTACTACATATGCGACATGTATTGACTATTTTCTATACCGTCTTTTGAAATTTTGGTAGTAAAACTTGTCGATTTTTTAAACTATTCATTCAGTACATTCAGTACTTTTCATGCATCAAAGTAATAGCTTAACCAATCTAAATTAGGGATTCATTTTATTTCAACTATTGAACACTTATTGTTTATAACGCTTGTGATTTTTCCATAATTTTGAGCTAAGATTATAACTTTTTATTCACTACAGTTTCTTTTAAATTATAATTATATTACAATTTTATGGGATTTTACGTAATTCTTTCTATTTTACAAATAAGCAAATCGGAAAATAGGGGTTTTAGTTAAAGAGCCAAAATAATTAAAATTTCCACATATTTATTTCCAGCTAAGAATAACTTATTGGTTCATAAGTTTTCAAATTGATTTACAAAAAGCTTCGAAAATAATTGTTTTGTGTAGAAAAAAACTTCCTGGTTTCTTTGACACATCAAAATTGTATAGCCTAAAAACGTACAAATTTTATTAAATTTGTATACATTAGTTGTTTATCAAATCTCCCCTGGTTGTATTCTGTTAATATAACAAACATATTTCTTTTTACCATTTTCATATTATTTACAATTCACTCTTTATATTAAACTACGATTACTGCCTTTGCTCGCTTCATTCGCCAAATCATATTTTTGCCAGATATGAGATTATGTTGTGACAATTGAGAAGATCCTTTGCTTGTAATATTTCTGATGAAATATACCAAATTTTCGTCCAACAAATGCTTCAGTCACTTGTGCTTTCCATAACTTAAAATAAAATTTTAAACAGTAAAATTTAAAAGCAAATTTTAATGTAGTTCGTGTAAATAATACAATTATTTAGAAACACCGTTGAATAAATGCAAAAACTTAAAACGATATTTATTTGTTCAACTTGTTTTGATTATTTTTTTTTCATTAAGTGGACACACACAAAGGGGATTTTCAAGCGATCTATTCCCCTGTCCGTTTACGTCAAACTGTATTAAATAATCTGGTCTTCCAAAACCAAACTGTCAAGTGGCTTGATGTCCTGTGACGCACAAAGTACACTAATATCCCGATGAGGAATGAAAGATTCGATTGTTTCCAGCTAAATTTTTAATATCCCTTGCGTTCACTTTTTTTCACTATCGTTTGTCAAAAAGAATATAAATCGTTCAATGGCTTATTTAATTAATCACAGCTAGACTATGCATCAAACATTATTTTTCAATTAAAATAATGACAGAAGATTCTTTCAATCGAAATTTAGTAGAGGGAAACCTTATGATTTAGTAATTAAAGTCGAAAATATTTCAATAGCATATCGTTTCATTTATCTTTTAGTTAACTATCTGGCGTTTTTATATTACAACCTTTATGAATAGTTTCAATTGAAAAATAGGTTTCATTTTAAAAGATATTAATTTTAAAAAATAGTCTTTTGATTTATATTAGGTGTCACAATTTTAAGTTTATATAAGTTATATAAATATTTAATAAAAAAAAACTTTTCCTTTATCTTCCCGAAACACGCAACGTTAATTTACTATCGCATCAAGTATTAAACGATTCCACTTAAATTTTATCACTATTTTTTTCTATAAACAAGATTATATTAATTCATTGTGTTTTTCAGAATCATTTTCGGTTAAATCTCTTTGATTTAAACGGAAAAAATGAATATTAATTTTCTTTTATATTGTATAGGCGGAAATACGTGATATATGCAAATTGCTAGTGCGTTATGATAGGCAAGCTATACGATTTAAAGTAAAAAAAGATGAAGATATTTAAAATAAATCATAAAGAAAACCCCACTTGGCCTCGAGTGGTATGGCGTAAAAAACATTTGAACTTTATAAAAAAGAGAAAAAAATTGCATCCGATGATGCAAATTTATGACCTCTTACTCAAATAAACGGAATAAATGTACTGTTTACGTTTTGTGTGGAATCTCTCGTGTAATATATTACGTCATGAGATGGCTACTTAACGTATATAGCTTTCCTTGGTAACGTATATTTATACTGAAATATATCCAGTGACTGCTTGCTTGGGTTTCAGCTGCATTTATACGTTTAAAATTAAATTAATTTGAAATTAACTTCCTATGAAGAAATATCTAGACAGGCACGAGAATAGAACGACTGTAGATCTTATGGACTTAAGGTCTGCAGAGGAGAAAGTTTTTTGTATAACTATCGAGGTAAAAAACGCACGCATACATGCATTATATTTCTTGTCAATTTTTTATTGTTGAATTTATAAAAAATGTACATAAAAACCAAGAGTTAAACTTGAAATATCAAATAAAAATTTATAAAAATATTTGTGGATATCTTGAATTATATGAAAAACGCATTGAGTTTTACTGCTCTCAGAAAATTGTTGGTAAATTTTCAAGAAAGACATATACAAAGAACAAAAACAATAAACCAAACAATGCTTGTATTTTAATGTGGAGATCCCACGTTCGTTTCCCAGCTCATCCATTTACATAACAGATGACAGAACGTTGGCTATAATTTTATTTATTTGTATATTTTTTTATTACATCTCAAGTCGCAGAATTTACGCAATAGCAATTGTGTATACGTTTGTAAATGCAAAGAAAAATAATTTGCAATTTTCATGAAGAAAATTTTCAACCATTTAAGAATTTTTTTTATATTATGACATCATTTTCAAGTTGGTAACATTTTGCCACGTCATCAATTTTTTAAGTGTCACCATCAGTGCCGAACACTTTATCTTTCATAAACTGTTTGAACAAGGGGCTAGAGAAGCTGAAGAGAAACATTATTTATCCGATCAACACTATCAGACTCTTAACATTAATTTGAAATAATTCGTAAAACTTTGGAAAATTCCCGAAACGAGAGCACATAAGTGGTGGCGTTAAGGGGAAAAATTTTTGGAGACAGTCACTTTTCGTGTTAGTGTGGAGACTTTGTTGTCATTCAATTAAATCAATAACGCATCCGTAAGGATTCTTAACCTAATCGCGAGCTTTTGGTGACGATGGGAACAGATTACAGATATTCCACGTCAAGTTCTATCGCTTCTCGTCGTTGGAGCTTAACTTGAAAATTGTTATAGAATGATTCATTGTTCACTAATTGTTTTGTAAGTTGCGCTCATTTGGCCAGAAGTTAATTATTCAAAAACCCTACACAATTACCGTAAATGAATCACATCTTCGGTCCGAAGGTGATTTGATGAAGGTGAGACATGAAAATTTCAGCATCAAATATCCACAAACTTTCACGGAACTTAAAAATTTATAATATCCAACTATACGTAAACTTCCATATACCTTTACGTCAGTTAACTTACTATTCTTTATTATGAAAAAGATTATATTTATCAATAAAACATCTGATATAAAAGTAGAAAATATCTTGCATAAAAATAAGATTCCTTCAATTAATTTCGAAGAAAATAAATCACCATTTTTAGAGAAAATTTAACATTTGAATTTTATGTCCATAGTAAAATTATTATTATGTCATATAAATCTAAGTATAATAGTCAAGATAATAGTTCCGAAAATTGAAATTCAGTGTTTGTCCTATTTTAGCCATCCAAGTATTAATTTAGTACTAAAAATTTCAAAACTTACGAGGCCATAATAAAAGTTGACAAATGGAAGGCGAATATAAATATATTTTTAAGAAAACAATTTCTCAATTTAATTATTATAGATTTGAGGATCTTGTGTCATTCAAATAATTAACACTATTTTTTTCGCAACGTTTCGCTGTCTATTATTGCTTCTTCAAGCGATCATAAATAACAGTGTAATGGACAAAATATAATTTACAACAATGCCATTTTTATTGATATAATATTTTCTCTCTTATTCTGTTAAATATTAAAAATATCCAATATTGCAACTTATTACATTAAAAACATACTACGCTATGTTAAAATTGTAATTATTTATTCTTTTGATTCGTCAACTCCTTTAGATCTTGTACTCTTTGAAGTATTGGAGTAATTCACCCCTTGAAGCTCTGAAGTAAAATTGAAATTTTGAATAGAGAAGAAATAATTGGTAATAATTTGGTTTTAAATTTAAAACAAAAAGAGCAATTTTGAACAAAAAATTAACTACAATCTCAACTTTGGTTAAATTTATCCATCCGATTCGACAATAATTCAAAAAAATGATTGACTTTCAACAAATAACTTTAAACTATGGTTATGACTAAATTGTCCCCTTTTTAAAGCATTTTAATTTGTAATTAAAGTTAGTATAACGGTATTTATTAATCAATTTTAAGTGCCTCTACCAATATTTAAACAAATCTTCTACAGGTATATAAACGATTATCGATAATGCGTGTGGGCGCGTTTGGTTCATGTTTATTGCTTATGACATGTTATAATTAGAGAGGAAACAGTAAAAGGACTTCAAAAGTTGAAAACCTTAGGGGATTGGTCAAAATCAAAAAAATAATTCCTGTAAAAATGTAAATCATGTAATAATTTTCGACGACCTGAAAACTAAAGTAAGGCTAAACCTATATAAAGAATATAAAGAAGACTTAAAAAAATAAAGGAGTAAAAGGCGAAAGAAATAGAATTAAAATTTCGTAGTGAATCTATTTGGTGGTCGTAAGAATATTGCACTTATTTTCGTAAATATTTCATTAATTCTAAAATCATCCTTGAACTTGATGTTCAATATAAAGTTTACTTTTTAATCGAAAAAAAATTGGTCAAGTGCTTGACAAACCACGCACAAGAAAGTTTCTTCAGCAAATGATATGGATCTAAAGGAATACTTTAAAAATGACTAAAAAATAAATAAACTATTTACGCAAAAATTGAACTTACTTCTATTTATCAACATATTACAATAAATGTGACAGTTGAACGTGCAACACTTAAACGTGAACACTTAATCACCTTAAACATTTTTTTAAACATATTTAATATTTAACCATATATGGTATTGCTGTGTTTATTGATTAATTAACTTAGAACTTCTTCCGTGTTTAACTCCATGTATTCTCATATCAAGCTACTCTAACTTCATAATATTTATCAGAAATACTGTGACAAAATAACGTTATTTTTCTCGTTTAACTTATATTCCGTGTTTCAAAATCCAGACAACATTTCTTATTAAAATCAATTTTTATTGAAAGTATTATAAAGCTCTAATATTATTTTTTTTAGAATTGTCTACCGTATAAAACATTGTTAAAGGAAGGAAACCATACTTGTTACTTTAGAAGCGCATATTTCATCATCTATTGGTTTAACTTAAAATAATAAATTTTAACTTCATTATCATTTTTCAAGACACATTCAGTAATATATTATGGATTTTTTCTTTCCAACATTTACGTGGATAATATCCTACCCTAAATTTAAGGTAGATTCTCTACTCTTTTATACTGTAACTAATAGAAAACTCCTTTTTCAAAATTTATCTCCATAAGTAATGCTAATATTTTCTAACTAAATTGACTACGACATACGGCCAAACGGGTGGTCAAGATGAACTGAAACCTTTACTAATGAACGAAAAAAATCTTTTGTTTAAATCACATCACATTTATAATTGCCTTTGATTTCTAATTCAAAAATTGTTCTTTGAAAAAAATTATCCAAAACCTCAATTGCTTCATAATATGAATTTATATTTTTAATTATCAAACTGAGATAGTATTTAGTTTGCTCTGTGTTCTGGTACTGATATTGGATATATACGGAAAATCCCAAAAAATCGGAAAATCAGTACCTTTGGGAATAGGAACCACTATATACTAGATCAAAACATATGTCGTCTTGGCTTGTACGTGGGAATGTTTACGAAAGGACTTGAAAAACAGCAAAATCCATATTAAATAATCCGATAATTAGGATGTGCTAAAAACTTTGATAAAATTACAGATCAACTCCAAACTATTTTAATAGTGCCAGCATATCCTTGATTTAGCTACTAGAAACCATATAACAATGGATTGGATGCTGGACCATATTGGCATACTAGGGAACAAAAAAACAGATGATAGTTATTGACCATTGAGGAACGATGACACGTCATTCATTCATCTAGAATTAATGTTTGGGGTCACAAAATCGATGATAAGAAAAATCATCGAAGAGTCAATGCTAATCATTGTTTCTTGTGGAGCAACATCAAATGCCAAAAGCACAGCAAAAAATTGAAGAGAGATTCTCAAAATCTTACTGCTAAAATATTATATTTAAGTAAATTTCAAGCCAGATTGGTGCCAGGCTTAATAATCGGTCATTGTGATCTAAGAAAGAATTTTCATACTATTAGACTCTTTTTAAATCCTCCAATATGTAAATTTTGTCTGACAGATGATGATACTACTTTTTATATTCAACTGAAATGCAGTACTTTTTCTATATGACAGCTAAACGATCTGAGGGTCGTCGATCCCAGTATTGGACTAGTCGAACAGCATCTTGTTCCCCAGTTGCTGAACTATGCTCAGCATCTCGGCTTACAATAAATGATATAAATACCCCGGAAACACAATAAGCTACAGTATTGAGACTCTCCAAACCTCATCCTGGTAAACCATATAAAAATATAGTATTAACTTTTCTCCTTTTAATTCAAATGAATAAATGAAAAATTAGTATGTCAAAGACCTTTTTTTGTAAATATTTATTTAAATGCTTAAGAAAATTCAGTAAATAGTTATTGGACACAAATATTTATGGGTGTGCTGATTTTTAAATGTAAATACGCATATGCGTCAAAAAATGTATTTGTCACTCAATATGCATTTTAAGTAGCGACATTTTCTGATGAATAACAAACAATTTATACAAAATTCATTTCACAATTTTTGTTTAAAAAATTAAAACACCAACGATTTTAAATATATCTTCTTTATGATTAAATTATTTTTTAGGTTTTATTACCATATTTTTAATGAAATTTTCATCTCTATAGGAAAAAGAGGCGAAATTTTTATGTTTTTAATTCTCTTTAATATTTCAAATATAATTTTTACTACAACAAATAATAAATATTTTGTCACCTCTTCTGTGACATTAAAGTTCAAAGTTGACCCTTTTCATTAATAAAATGTAAAAACGTGTTTGTTCTTTTTGTACAGTGTAATTAATGTATTTTGATACAAACAAATTTAATTAAACTTTGTTGAATTAAAAAAAATTATTAACATTTCGGAATTTTTTCATATTTGTCATAAATATTATATTGCTCTGTGCTCTGTGGTAATGCCGAAATGATTGCTAAGAAATAGCGAGAACAATTTTAAAACTTGAACTGAAAGCGGAAATGCGGAAAATCAAAAAATATTGCGACATTTTCAATAGAATAAAACATTTCTCTCAAAAATAAAAGCATAGTTATGTAGTTAAATCGATGGAGAATGACACCTTTTATCTTCTTTTAAAATATTTCATGTCGATTTCCCCAATACACAGTAGATATCACACATATGAACATCCTGACTTAAAAAATCTAAATGTGGCCATTTATTTTATTTTGAAATTTCCGTTACAGCGAAAAAGTGATAACCATTTATAAAAAGTTACACACATATTTAGATAAAATCTAAATTAAATGTCACCTACTATATGTTCCACACACGAATGTCGTAAATTGCTCTAAATTATTTGATATTTTTGGGATCGCATCTTACGAAATTTATTCGTCTATCTTCACATGAAACGTATTATTTATAATATGGAATTTTTCATCCCTTTTTCGTGATATTTAAAAGTCAAATATTCGTTAAATGTTAAAAGTTCCCAAACCGTTTTCCATGTAATATAATAGCCAATACAAAAGAATATTCGGATACAAAGAGGTTTCGAAAAAGTTGTTTGTTTAATATAAAGCTTTTGCCATAGACGAGACGCTTTAAGAGAAACGGTCGGATGGATTTCGGAAATTTTATTTCGCATTTTCATGATTTACCCCAAAACGATTATAAATAAAGGGATGGATGGCATATCACCTTTAATCCATTCGCACAAAGAAAAGATACATTGTCGAAAAATTGTATCATCAACATTTTTTGTATTCTTTAGTTTGAAACACTTTCGCTCGACAATTTCTTATCTCAGTCTCCAATTTCCTATGTTGTCGTGCGTTTATCAATATTTATATGAAAAGACACCTTGCAAAAATAACTTCCGTTTTCAATATCTTTTGTATTTTCGCGCATTAAATTTCAGTCGTATATTTTCCAATATTTTTTTTTTATATATTTCTATAGGTACTATGTCTGAAAAAATATTGAATTGGCTAACATAATATGCGCCGGTAAATTGAAACAAAATTTAATATTCCGATCTGTGTTTCTGTTAAGAATTCTTTGTTTTTTGATTTAATCGAAATATGAGGAAAAAACGTTCAACCTTCCACTCCTACATACATTTTCATAATAAATTGATTGCACGATATGGAATGCGTGAGCGTCACTTTTGGGCTGAACTTCTGCATGAAAAAGTTATATTTAAATTATGCTATGATGTTTGTGTTTACATTCCTATTATGTGATGCAATCCTTTTTAGTATTTATATATTAATAAATTATATAATCTCTTAATTACATACCAAATTCAGTATTGCTTTTTACTTTACCTGCATATTATACATAATACAATTTCCTTATAAAAATACAATCGTGACCCTTTTTATTTCCAAAAATAAATAGATAAGATATAATAATTCATTTAAACAAGTAATTTTTACGTAAAATACACATCAAAAAGAAATACACATCAAACTTAGCAGCCTTTAGAGAAAATTTACGGTCACTTAGTCTTTCATTAAAGCTACACTCGAGACGAGACCAAGCAATCTCGTCTCGTTCCATATACATCTCTATCTTTTATTAAAAGTTGCAAAAAAAAGTTATTATATATATGCAATTGCATAGGTATATAATTTTATTGTTTCCGATTTTTGAATTCTCAGGTTTATCCCTAAATAGTATTTATAATTTATACTAAGAAAAGTTAAACGAAAATGCATTGTTTAGGGCAAAATGTTATTCAGTTATGAAACCCGTTTTTATCTTCTAAATTGGAATAATATCCAGAATATACTCATATAATTATATTTATTTGTACAAAACTTTTATTGTGGGACTTTGGTGTGATTTTGATATTAAATACATTTAGAATTCCATTTTTTTTTTGTTGTAAAATCAAAAGTTGTCGATCAATAATCAAAGTATCGAAGAATACTTTTTTCTAAATTAGAGAAAAATACAGTTCAGGGACACCTGTTTTTAGCCAGACAACTACAAATGTATCACATTAAATTATCGATTTGTTGAAAACACGATTTTATGGTCTATCACCCTTCAATTATTATTTTAAGAAGTTTCCAAACTCGTGAGTGTAAGCTGATTATAAATAATAATTGACCCTTTCGAAATCAAAATATTGATAATAATGTTTAGTGCAATTAAATTCAGATATGCTCAAAAAGTGATTATAAAATTCAGGATAAAACTTTTTAGAATCAATTTTCCATTTTTATAAAATTATGTATGGTAACGTATCAGATATGTCAGGATCTCCCGACCTTGGTGAATTCAAAAAAAAAGCTAGTGTGTACTTAAGGATGCGCAATAATATTATACTCCTTGTTAATTATATTTTCCTTTTTTGGGGAATACGTTTCGTGTGTTCTGGTTTTATAACTAGAGTTTTTAATAATGTTTGCATCATCATAACTATAAAATACTAGTGTACTAGTGGCTACCCGTGAAATATTCACAACTGACACAACTGACAATTGAATGAAATCGAAATGACAGTTGAAACAAACGACAACAAGCAATTAATTCAAATTAGAGACAATAATTATAACTCGTTGAGCCATTATCCGTTTGAGCACGAGTGCAGTTGCATTTTGTTTAGTTCATTCCAGATTTGTGCCAGTGCAGGTGACAAGAGCAGTTGTTTCCACAGAAGTGTTGTATAAAGTTCTCATACAGTATACAACCAATGCTTTCCCAACAAATCCCCTCAAATTTCGGTGATTCTCTCTCTGTCTATCTAAGTTTATCATGCGCATGACATGGAATGGGACGACAAGCATTTTGACTGAATTCGTTGAAGTGATTGACAGTAAGAAAGAAAAGGATTTTCGAATCAATTATGAGGTCAAAAAAATTAAACATGAGTCCTCCATAGTGTAGACAACATCCCTGTGGTTGTTTATAGCGGAGCTTTTTGTTTATGGTTCAGTGCGCTATCCATATATAAAGTTCAGCGAACGTAACAGCTCAACCATAATAGTGCCATCATGGTGGGCCGAAAGAATTATAACTTCAAAAATACGAAAACCAGAGTACTGTATTAGGTACAATATTAATTATTCCCAAAAAACAATATTTGAATCTTTGGACGTGTGATTCATTTAGACAAATATGAGTCGTAATAAACTGTCGAAAATCTATGGCACTATGATAAAAACTTTCAATGGGATCGAAAAATGTTAAGAGAAATATTATTGTGAATAAATTAATGAAAAATAATGTTATCAACTTTTACGATTTTTTCCTTCTTAAAAATATGATTATTAATTTCACAATCAAATGCGGTTTATAAACTTTAATTTTGTCCCTATAAAAATATAATTCCGTCATCGATCATTCGTCATTCCTAAGTTATTTATTTCTCTTTTTTTGATACTAAAGCTTCTAGTAATTTTTCTAACTAATCTGTTAAAAAAGACTAATGGCTTAAATCGATTCCATAAAAAAATCCAAGCAAGAATTTGAATATTACATTAGAGTGGTACGAATTAAAGTAAAACTTTTGCGGATCTTATATTTTCAATAAAATTGATCAAATGTGAGAATTTATTTGAATTCTTTGATTTTTTTCCAAAAATAGTTATTAATTTGACAAAATTGGAAAAAATTATGAATTAGAATATTAAACTATAAAATTTTGAGGCAAAACATGAAAATATTAATAAGTACTTCTTCTATTTCACACTTTACAACTTGCTAACAAATGAAAGTGGCAACGCTCTATTTCCCAAGTATCGCATTGCGAGCATATTTATTGATTTATTTTAAAATTTGGTAAATATCAATTTATTTCTGAAGAATAACAATTTTTATTAAAGAACCTTCAACCGTATACAACAGAGCTGATACAAATAAAGCAGCGATATATAGAAAGAAGCAACGAAAGTCAGCGCTTGAGGGGTTAATAAAACATAAAAAAACAACAACAACAGCAGAGCTGTTGTATCAAAATCAGTAGAAAGTATATGGCACATGCACCATAAAATTCAGTAGATACATGTTTTGAAAGGAATATAGTAGAAATATATACTTAAAGATATCAACAAGATACATTTTTAGTTAAAATCAAACCACAGGGTATAACGTATAACGTAAAGCCGTCACTGTGTTATACTGTAAATACAAACAATTACTTACCTCATATGTTTTCAGATATTTTTAATGGTTGCCTCTGGTCTCAAAATACAAATATTTATTTGAAAATGAAAAAACATGGTATATTTAACCCTAAAAAGAATATGAAACAAATACGAATTTCTTTTAAAAATTTATTAAATATTATTTAGTTCAATTAATTTTTAAATAGCTTTTAAACTTCAATTAGCACATTTCGTGCTGGAAAATAAATTAAAAGCATCTAAGGCCTAAAGCACTCTCAATAACTAAAAACACTGTATACACGATACATATATGAAAATATAAGCAAAAACAATATTTTCCAGCATCAAATATTGACGCAGTTGAAGCATTAAGAGAAAAAAGGGAAACGTTAAAGCGAAGGATTATTTTGAAATTGATTCTCTTTAACAAAAGTTTAATATGAAATTTCACTGAAAAAATCACTCACAGTCTTTTATCAAGCTTATAAATTTTGTTTTTTTTTTTAAAAAATTTTTTTTTTCCGTAGTACTCTATTTTTGTTTGCTGACCTTTTAGGAGTAGAAAAATTAAAGTTCATTACTTGGGTGGTTGGAGTTTGGGTTGGAATTGTTTGCCATTATCTTTCTGACACGTCTCTAGCTGTTAACCTATCAAATTCCATTTGTAGGTGAAACCAGTTTGGGACATAAAAAATTTAGCTGTAGTTTATGCCATTTATTTCGAGCAGTTTTTATACTGGTTAATGTGGGGGTGTTTAAATTATTCCTAACACAGCGTCCCAGCGGTCAACGTAGGTTTTTTACGGTAAAATAATTGTGAAATTATCAATAAATCAAGTTCAAAGAACTGATAATGGCAATTCGGGATATATGTAAAAATATTTGTACCTACTTACATATAATTTTATTAATACCATTTACTATATTTTGCATATACGTTATGAAGCCAATTGAGTAAAATTAAAAACAAATAAACTACAATATTTATGAAAAACATTCTACGACAATACGAAATTTCTATCATTAATGGAAATTGTTCAACTCAAAATAAAACTCAGCTTTAATTGCTAGCAAAAACAATTTGATTATACCATTTAAAATACAAAAATAAATTGAATTCGGTCAAACTATTCATTCAAAAACTCCAATTCATTGAATCTTCAAGTTTCAATTAACAAATTTCCCATTGAATTGATGACGCTAATGACTATTTAAATTGCAAAATAAAAACACATCTAATTTAAATTATTTTGCCATCAATTTGAAAAATGAGACTATCAAAATAAATTAAATGACTAAAATTGATGGAATTCAAGAGCGATGATTGTTTAATTTCAATTCGCAAAACTGTTTTGTTTTCATTTTATCTCAATATTTTTTTTCCTATATCTTATATAACGACACATTGATAGAAAATTGTGTTTTAAAGATTTATAAAACAGATGGTCGAACTGTTGACAGTGTAATTTTCTTTTTGCTTCCATACAAAATATAGGTTAATGCTTTGAAAACTGCAATAACGACGATCACTATATCGTTTGAAAACGTTACTTTTTCGTCATTCGATTATTGACCAACGTATTTTCCTTCATTTCTCCTCAAGAATCAACTCAACCATTATATTTCCAAGTATCCTAGACAACAATTTGCATTTTCTGTTTGAGAAAGATCAATTGCTTTTTCCACTTTTCTTATAGGAATGTATTTACTTAATTATTTCAAAAAGACAAATATTTAATGATAGGATCATTAAGCTTTGAATTACCAAACAAATATTTCAGCAATTAACGCGAGTAGAAGGAAATCTATCCGTCAGTATCTTCCTTAATATTTACATTCCTAAATTAAACTGGTCGTTCTCTAATGATATCTAGAGGGAGGAAAGAGATGTTAGCTCTCTAGTCCCGAAGGCATAACGAAAGAACATATTGCTTCAAGGTTTATTTGCTATCTACTATCTTGACGAAGAAATATTAAGTTAAATATTCTTGGAAAAATATATCTGAAACGTTTATTTCATGGAAGCTTAAAAAGACTGCATTATTTTATTGATGTGCTTGAGAATTTTCAATTTTATTTGAAAAAGCAGTTTTATATTATCTCTTTTCCATGGAACATATAAATAATAATGTGAAAAATGCATATAAACGGAGAGAAATATTAGGAGTACTGATACCATGATAAGGGTTTATTTTATCGAATTTTATTTGCTTAAGAAAATTTTTGATCTACTAAAATAATGATAAACCACCGAAAGAGTAATTGTTTGACAGTTAGGTATGGTTGTCTGACAAAACAGAACATGGATAAAACAGGACATGCCTAAATTATGCAGTTAAAGTTTTATCCGATTTACATATCTCCCAAGAGATTTTTTCTTTAAATTTACGTCTTTCAAAGCCCGATAAATGCATATTTCAAGTTTAATTAACTGGTTTTCTATTTTGTCATGTTCTCTTTCGTCCTTTTATACATTTGTTTTAACATTAACCTTTCATTCGATTCACTTTTTTGTGAGAATCTTTCAATATTCTAAATAGAAATATGGCTTTGGTTTCCCATTTGCATAAGTCTGAATTTTGTATTTTACCCTTAACTTTGGAATTTTAACCATCTCTAACTTGATGTTTTTGTCTCTAGAGTAAAAACTAATAGTTGAAGTTGAAGTAGTTGTAGGTTAAGATGCCGTGCTTGGTTTCACAGTTTTACTTCCGATGAATTATAAATTAACATAAAATTCAATATTATAATTAATTAACAATGAACTCTATTTACATAACAAACCAAATTGGTAAACAATGTTTTTTTGTATTTAACTATCAGGTAGAGTCCTGATTATCTTTTACTTTGATCATAACATCGAGACATACACACCGATTACCTACTTAAAATAATTTCGATTATTTTAGTTTATATTTAAATTTCTAAGTGCATAACATTAAAAATTTTTACTCCAAATTGTATTTCTTTTTAAATACTCACTTAGTTATAATTTCTCCATTACTCTCAATTCTGGTACCTATCTTACAGTGTATACTTTGTTAATGACTATGGGTTGATTATAATAGCTGAATATTTTCAACTATTTCTACCGATAGCCCGCTTAATGGTACAGTGGTAATAATTATTCTACGGAATTTTATCAAAAAGTAAGATGACTTTTTAAATTTCGCGGGTCACGTATTGACCTATTCGATTGACGATTTTGTTTATTTAGTATGTGGATACATACTATATCGTCAACAAAATTTCATATTATTACCCTCTTAGCATTTTTTTTCTTTTAAGATATTCAGAATATATTTTATATATGCTTTGGAGTGCAAAACGATTTTGTTTCGAAATTGCTAAATTTTTATCAAAGTGTCATCACGTGAACTTCGCTCAAGAGCAGTTAAACGGTGTTATCGACGTTATTATTTAACGTCGATAAAGTTTTAATCAAAAGGATCATAACTAATGATTGAACATGGTTATATAAATATGACGTCAAAACCAGAGCTCAACCATCCCAGTGGAAGTGGTCTGAAAAGGAAATCACCAATGTGGTCAGAAGTAAAAGTTTTGATCACTGTTTTTTTCAATGACGTGGTCTATAGTCATTTTTTTCGGAAGGTTTTACGGTTAATAAGAAATGCAACCATCAAGTTGATTTAACCGTTTACATGAAGCATTACGATTAAAACGTCTGGATTGGTGGGAAAATATTGCAGAGTTTCTGCATCACTAGAATGCATTTGTTCCCATATCGTTGTTTATTCGTGATTTTTGGTCAAGAACATGAACGATATCATGTCTTAACAATCGTATTCATCGAATTTGGTTCCCGCAATTTTTTCCTGTTCTCAAAACGGAAAAGTTTTGATAAAAAGAAAGATTGAGGAGATAAAAATCGCATCACTGGAAAAGTTCAACATCATACCCAAAAGCGCAAATCCAAACTGCTTTGAGAGTTGAAAGAAGCTTTGTTATATTTAAGGAGGATAATTTTGGAGGACCAAAGTACAAATTGACGAATAATTACTTTTCGATTAAAAGTTAAAGTTAACCTATTGTTTGGTGGGTTTAAAGCTGGTTGTATATTGAGGTTTTTTTTATCACAGAATTGCGGTTAATGCAACCTAAAAGTCATAGAACAGCAGAGAAATAATTGATAAAAGTAAAAATTATATGTTAAAACTATAAAAACTATTTTAGTTTAAAAACGCATAAGAGAAAATTATAGATTGAAATTTCTGATATAAAAATTGGAAATAAGTGTTAATTTTGATTTTGTTTGTTACTGTTTATTGTAGTTCAAGTTACTTACCAACTACTAATCAGTCACAATAACTATTTGTGTTTATAGAATTCACCAATTGCTTTACACATTGATAACGATTCATAAAACCAGACATATTCTATTGATTACTACTTTCTACGACTAAAAATAAATAATGTGATTTATTTTAGTTCTTTGATTTTTTTTTATGATATTAAATAACCAAAAAAAAATAAATAATAAAAACATGATTGTGAAACTTCAAAAACATATCCATTAGTAACCCGTAGAATCCCTTACTGTCCCTTACTATACCTATTGTCGCTTACCTTCAAGATATACATTGTTCAATTTGGTTTTAAAAATATTGCTATATATCTGAAAATATTGATTTTAGCGTGTAAATAACGTTAAAAACCTTCCTTGACAACCCTCATCATCCCTCATTGTACTTGTTAATGTGAGACTATTGAATATCCTTATTTAATAAAAAAACATGTGCATATATGAATATGACATTGTTTGAAAAGCAGTAAGGAACTTAAGGAGATTTGCAATTTTGAACATTATACTTTCATATAATTAGAAGATACCTAATTGATAACTCGATGAAATTTATATATTTCTCGATCAAATCTCTATGCTTTTTTTATAAGTTGTTAAAACATTTATCCGCTATTAAAATTTGTTTTAAGAAATAATGAAAACGCATGTATCATAATATAATAATTTTTATTTTCAATAAATAAACTCCTGATAAAGAAAAGCATTTAGAGGCATTTTTAAACCATTACATTTGCCTTTCAAAACTTTAATAACAAAATGCCTTTAATAACTTAAAACGACTTCTTCTGGCTTCTAATGGATTTTTTGAACATTTAAATTGCCCTCAAGTGCCTTTTGTATAACAGGGTTTCCATGTTTGTAACATTTATTATTTATTTTTATTTAAAAAAAGACGAATTTTGTATAAAAAACAAAAATGTCTAAGACTGAGTATTTTCTAACGATTTAGTTTAAAAAATGGCCAATTGTCCAACGTCTTCGACGGATGTACCTATGTTTACTAAATTTAACGGAGGCAAAACTAATTGGTTCTCGAGTGGATGATGAGTATATTTTTCATAAATAGCTAATAAGAGTACTATGTTAACGTTTTCTTTAATGTTTTAGTGTGGTATATCTTAAAATTCGGACCTCTTAAATTTTAAAGTGTACAGCCTTAACGGTTTTACAATAGAAAAATAGAGGGTAGTTGATTTTCAAGTCAAAACGAGCATCTTAGGTATAAAAAATATTTCAAATTATTTGGATAGTATTCGTCCATTATAGTCATAAAACTCTTAACCCTATTTATATCTTTGATTTATTTTAATTATTAAAATTAGAGAAATTTATAGTTTTTCGTTTAAAAAATTTCTTTAATTGAAAAAAAAAATGAATAGTTGAATTAGTATAACATACTAACATAGAAAAAGAAAAAACCTTTTCGTCAAAAGTCCGAGTTTAGGTAATAGGGTAATAGAAAAATATTATCACACGAGCACATTAGACGCACTATAAATAGCTAATTAATATTACCTTGATAATGATGCATTCAAATTGTTTTGAATCTATCAAAAAAAAAGAAGTTTTAAATGCTTCTCTAATTTACAATTGGTTGTATATTTTTCCAGTGATTTCATCATTCGAAAATGATGAAGTTATTTCAATACAAAAACATTTCTAAACATATTTATTATGTGATTTGTTTGTTAATGAACATTTCAAGTTTTTACTGTGGGAACCCAGTAATTGTAATTAAAATAGAAAAGAAATAAATGAACAAAATTTTAACGAAATTCTAATTAGTAAATTACGGTAATTTTCACTCGAGTATATTTACGTAATTATTTCAAAAAAATAAAATAAACTTGGTGTATTTATGGTGATTTGATGAATTTGATTTAATTATATTTAGTTTTCTTGTTATTAATGATGCTTTATTGTTAAAAGCCAGGCACAAATTATCTCTGGGCAATAAATTCTCTCCATTGCTCGTACACGGTTTTTTTCTCCGCCCATCTCTTTCGCTTCTTTTATTTCGCAATCCATTAAAAGCTTTTTAGATGGTGTAGTTTCTCGACAACAGTACAAATAAATTATAAATACGCGTTGAAGGGATATGGATATATTTGCCAGATAGACAAAAGGATCTGTGCAATTGTCCTGAAAAGGTCAATTGTTACGTTCATGCTATGTCACTTAGCTAATTTCCGTCGACAATGCACTTTTCGTCAGGTTACATCTCTTATCTGTAGTCGACTCGTATTTACATCACTTTTGTACCTGATATCTCTACGAGTTCAAATTTATCTGAATAAAAATCTTGCGACTCTTTTATCACTGAATTCTTGTGATTTTATCTGTGAAAAATTGTTGACGTAAAGGAGTTGAATTACACTTTTTGTCGCTAGGATCGGAAAACTTATACGCCGTTGTTCAAAGTGACGACCCCGCATAAAATTTGCCTTGACTTTAATTGTCTAACGGTCGCTTTGGCTACTTCTAACGAGCTGGAATTGATCCTTTTTTGTCCTGCTTCCATGCGTTGGATGTCTTGTTAATTGTCCCGTTTTTATTAGGCTTTAAATCTTTTCAGAACGTTAAGTTCGAGGAAAATCGTATTATTGTCGTAATTATTTTTTTTTTGCATTTACTTAATGGTCTGTATAGATAACAGGGTTATTTTTCTCAGAATGAAACGGTTATTATAACGATTTTTTCTTCCGCTAAAACGAATCTTTTTTATACATTCATCTTTTAATTTATGAAGTAACAACGTAGGACCGATGTAAACTCTACGTATAACAGTATGACCTTTAAATTTATAATCTAAATTTTTTGGTACTCAATTTTAATATGCTAAAATATCAATCTTATTTAGCTTCTCCTCAACCTTAAAGGGAATGAAATAGATTGCCAAATCGTCTAAACCATCATCCGCGGTATCACCCCCTTTAAAAACCACTAATTGAAACTATCATCTAAATTTCTTAAAAGAGTCCCTAATAAGCCATAACCCATCAGTTCAAAACAAATTACCACTTAATAAATTTATTAATGGAAAATTTGACTATTTTTTAAATATTTTGTGACGAAAAACACTTCGATGGTATCTTTCTGGCATCTTGTGAAACAGGGCGATTAGACTTTATTCCTTCAATACCTTGTTCTAATGTTTCTTCTGATTTCTACTCGAAAAAAATACTTATTTCTAAAAATCGTTACAAATAAAAAGTTACTGTTTATAATAAGAATAGCTAGCAATTATTACACAATACTTATGGCAGGTGAATGCGATGGTTGTTGGTCTTTATTAAGATATTTTGTTGAACTTTATATCAAAACTAAATATTTTTAATACCTCAATTATTTATTTTTGTAGATTTTTCTGTTGCTATTTTTTACGAAATGTAGCACCGCTAATTTTTTATCCGATAACTACTCATATTTGAGTAAAAAATAAAACCAGAACTGCGATAACTTATTTGAAAAAATAATATCACTTAAAGGGTCGGTATTTAAACTCCTATATCCCAAATTGGCTGTATCCTTAAGATAGCTTTTTCATAGATAAAATTTTATCTGTTTGATAAATTCTATACTCTTTTATCCAACACATATCTTTATTCATAAATGAAATTACGCATCTTTTATCTATCCTATGTCAAAATACTGGCTTTAAAATATTAATTCATCTTTTTTGAATATTAAGAATGTAAATTTAAAATTAGATATCGGTTTTTAATCAATTTAATTAGGGAAGTCAAAATAATTCATACGTTTATAAATAATCTAATTTCATCAATTTTTAGTTACAAGATGTGGTTGCTTATAAAAATTACCTAAAATACTACTTATTTTTTGGTAAAAAATTAAGGAACTAAAGATACAGTATCTTAAATATTTTAAAGTAACTAAGTTACTTTACAGTAACTGAAATACTTTTTTCTAACAGCCCTGAATCCAACTCTCCATGCACCTTAAAACTCATCAATTTTAAGAAATATACTAAGGAAAAAACACCAAAAACCTCGAATTTAAACGTCCAACATATAACCTATTTTGTTTTTTCTTTGTTCTGTTTATTAAATACATTAACTTTGATAAGAAAGATGCAATAAATAGTATAAGCTTTTAAAAGCTAAATAAATGTGTTTTTGAGAAGTATTGGTAATATTTTTATTAAAGCTCGTAAATTTCGAAATATTATTCCTCCGAAGATGGGAAATTTAAGCGACATATTACATAAATATTATTCTATCGTGTTGACGAAGTCGAGGGTATTAACCATATATTATAATTTTAAATATTTTGGCCAAAAATAATATTTTTTTCTTGTTTCAGGTAAATAACAATAGCGAAGCAATGCGGTGCAACAGAACTCAATTAATTAAATCGAAATTTGTGATTTACAAAGGTATTTATCAAAATAATGAAATTCCACTGGCAATTTATGACAGGCTGACTGTAAGCATATAAAGCTCACCACCGATCATATCTGCTATCTCGTTAATTCGCTGTATATGAAGTTGACCTGAGACTTTAGAAATTCGATAAATTTTCAAACCCAATACTCTCCTCGATCTTTCCTGTCTAGTCCTCGGGGATGTTGCAAGCGAAAGACTCGTTCTCTCTCCTGTTCTAAACATTTACCCTCCGTGAAATGTGTATAATCATCCAGACAAGCTCTCATACTTTATACCTACCTATATATATATTCCTGTGTTATACGACCTCCACAAGCGCTCTACGTATGCAACAAGTGTTCTAATTCTGGAACATTGGGGAATTTTCTATTCCCTATTTTGTTGTTTTTCTTTTAAATTCATTTTGTAGATATTTTCATTAATGGTCCGCTCTAGGGAAATCGAAGATAAAATATATGGCAAGAACATTCAGGGAATTGAGACATCTAATTATTCACTGCTTTCAGTTCACATTTTTATCAATGCTAAATGTGCAATTCAATTTTAAAAGATTAACTTTTTTTATAAACTCAATCGCGAAGATGTTTGCAAATAAAACTAATCGAAAATTTAATCTAAAACTTTCTTTGCAACTGATTCTTACTTACCTTTATCTGGCATCATGTATTCGTATACGAATATAATGGAAAGCACATATAATGCATCGTAGTTATACCTACACATTCTTTCATCGAAAAATTTAAAATATCTAAAAGCAAAACAAATTTCAAACATTCTTTAACAAAATATCTTCAATGTCAATCTTCAAATATTGCATTCCCATATACAGTTATTATAATTTAATGTTACGTTGTATCATTCATTAATGGTTTGTGCGTGTGATTTACTTATTTACGTCGATAATAATGTATTATATATTGAGGCAATTTATTATTGAGCAACATCAACTATTTTTTTTTAATTATAATTATATACATTTACTTATTTCTGCTTATTTTAATTATAATGTTTTATAAGTCGTCTTAATTATAATATATTAGAGCACGAGGATTAACATCCCTTTTGCACAAATCTCTTAATCTGCATCAACACACTGCGCACACACTCTATATAGGTATGTATCCAACATTTAACAAAGCCATTGCCACTTAATCTTTAGGTAAAAGAAAAAGGGATGATAAAACTATATTTTCTTATAATTTTTTTTAAGTCTTATCAAATCCATTTGTTGGTTACACGAACTAATTAATTTGAGTATATGAACATAAAAACGAATAGTCTTTTGTGCTATAGTTAATTGATTAGTGAGTGTTAATTATGTCAATATAATATCATTTACTACTTACTTCTGTGGCTACATTTTCGATTTGCAGGGACAATAATAGGGACTCATTTAATTAAATAATGTGATAAAAGATAAACAAGGTTTGCACTCTTCCATTTAAAAAGGTCTCTGTTATTGTTAAGTTGTATCGAATTAATTTATCGTTTCGGGCAACTTGTTCAATGTTTGATATTGTTTCAATATTGTTCTATTATTCTATGCCAGCTTTAGTGTTACAAATTGAAATACAGTACCTAATATTTCAAGTAAAAAGGAGTGGTACTTTTTCTAAAGTTGCGATATATTGTTTTTTGTTCCTTAGATTTTGTTTTTAATTTCGATTACAATTCCACAATCGAGTTTAATTTTAGTTATTAAAATCAATTGCTTATCTGCTTATATTGTTATCACAAAATGAATGATAAACGTAGTTACATTACAGAATATAGATTGAGGAAACCAAAGTAATATCATTTATACATTTAAATACCCATTGTTATTAATACTTTTCGTGGTAAATACTAATATTTTTTACACTTAATGTTAACTGTTCCAGCGGTTTTCAAACTGTTTGTACTTGCGCCCCTCTTTAAGCATACATTCAATTTTTATTAGAAATTAATGTAATTAAGAAATTAATTAATTTAAACGATCGACTAAGGGGTAACTTGAGGCGCGCTCCTTTGTATTACTCCCCCTTGTGGGCCCTCAGTGTGGAAACTGCTGATCTATATTATACTATGTTATTTAATGTATTTTGGATTTGCCTGGTCTACTATTTAACAAAAAAAAAAAAAAACAAAAGATATTACTTTACTCTGAAATCAATAGTGTGTATCAGGCCTTATTTTAGTCGCATAATAAATTTGAATTCAATCGAATTTCAATCATACAAATCTATAAAATGTCAAATCAATCTTAATGCTTATGTATTTTTGAGTATTAATTCCAAAATCATAAAAAAATGGAACTTATCCATGCACAAACACAGGGGCGTACACTTACTTCAAGGAATCATAGTTAGGTTTTGTAAAATGCATTTGAAATAGCATTAACCTTTGTTAAGCAAATAATTCATTATTTTACCTAATGAATTTTTTTATCTAGAGCCACTATGATTCGAAATTTTCTGGATTAAGTACCACCGATACCCACTGATGACGACCACTGATATGAAGATTTTCTCTTAAGAATCGATGGGTCATATTTTAGGCATTTAGCCCTTTTTATTGCACTAGCCTACATTGTGGAGGTCATGTTTCCTGACTAAATTTTTGATGGAACTTAACTTATAAGTTCATGTAAGCATGTAGAATACCTACAACTAAGGTGTGATGTATTTGTACCCAGGGAGATATATATATATATATATATATATATATATATATATATATATATATAGATCAATAGGTTCAATAGATCAAAAAATTATTTCATTTGCTTTTTGGATTTTTTTTGTATAATTTTTTTTTCTAAAAATTTAAAAAATATATGATATACTCTGTAAAATAATCTAAAGCCTCGCGTTGGTTTCACTTCTCTAGCTTAATTAGTTTTTGAGATATATAACTTTGAAAAATAGCCATGCGGGAGAGGGGACATTTTTGCCCATATCTCAAGGTCAAAGAGGAATTTGGTCGCGAAAAGTATATAAAATATGTTTGTATATCAAGCCAATATTTTAACATAAGTTTCGATATAGGTTCCTATTTGGGGGCCGACTGGCCATGGGGATCCTGCTAGACTCTTTGTAGGTGTGATTAAGGGTTATTTGGTAATCTTTCATTCCCAGAATTTGGCAGTCATATCATTTAAAAAAAGATAATATGGGACTAATATCAATAATAGTGTTCAAACAATATTGCAAAGGAAAAAGTAAATAAAATTCACGGATTTTTGTTATTTCGTTCAAAGTTTCATTTGTCTCTAAACTTCTTCTGGTACTCAATTACTAAACAACAATTCTTCAAAACATGACATAATTAAGATAGGCTATCATGATCTGCCTATTTTTTCATTTACATATTTTTTAAGTATATAGATTAGAAATATACAAATACAATATTTATTCAATTTTGTCTCATTTTTCTATAACTATCCAGTGAAATCGTGAAACGAGCATGTGGTTCCTTGAGTGCTGTGCTTTTGTCTATAGCCAGATCATGGTAGCCTGTCCCAATGTTGACATGTTTTTGGTAATTGATATTTAATAATTAATCACCAGAAGAAGTTGGGAAGCCAACTTTGTGCGAAGATTTAAATAAACATCAAACATAATAATATCCTAAGCACTGTGATCCCTATTTAATTGTTAAAGCATGAATATGAACAACAATAAATTAGACGAACAAAGAGAAAATATTTCTGATTGTTCGTACAATATGGAAATCATTCTATATGCTAAATTTAAAATCAAACAAGCTTCAATTGTTATCAATCTTATCACAAAGCATTGCCTTCATATCTTCATAACAAACATACGCCATAATTCTCTTTATATTCATAGTATTCATTTTTAATTTATTGTATTTTTTTATTCATCAACCGTCAAAAATAGCGTCTGAGCTTTTTGATGCCGAGCTTGGTCTCTATTTAGCGTGTGATGAGCGTGAAAGCTCTCGTTGAATTTGCTGTTTCCAGACAATGTTTTGTGTTCATAATACGTATGTAAAACGATCAATAAAGCTTTTCTCTTAATGTTTTTGTGTGTCGCATTTGAAAACTTTTTATTTTATTTTATTTTTTATCCTAAGCGTAATTAGAGCACGTTCTATATTAATTTAAACGAGCATTTATTCCATTAAAATGTAAAAGTCGTTATGAAACATAAGGACAAAACAAATGAAAAGTGTGTTCGAAAAAATAATTATTGTATCATACAATAACAGTTTATTATCGACCTGATTGTTATAAATTTATTAAGTCTTTGATTAACAAAGCAATTTAATTAAATCGCATAATTAAAAACTGGTTCATTGAATTAAAACGCAAGGTGACAAGTTATTTTTAATTTAAGCTGGAAAACAAATTTCTAGATGAAACGAAATCAACTTGTAAGCAATGAAATATTCAATGTCAAGTTTTTCCAACTGGTGTTGTTGTTTGAAACATGATTTCATTGTACATGATTTAAAACGTCGCTTCAATTTAAACGTGGAAAACTTTTCATTTTCCCGAGCATAGGATATGAAATATACAGATGCGTGTTGAACAGGGACCATAGGTATACCTATAGATATATCGAAAGGGGAGATTCTCTTAACTGGCGAAGTTTAGGTAAGCGTACGTCAAGTTTAAAACTTTTCTTCTGTTGTAAACAGAATATAATTAATTACAACATATTTAATCGTTTCACAAAGAGAACCGAATGTGAAAACGTTACGAAATGTGTGTATGTGTGTGCGAGAAAATGTGAACACGACAAATAGTTTTCTATTAACTTCTCTTATATAAGAAGTTTTCCGAATGTACTTGAAACCAGGCAGAGGGGAATAAGCGAGGGGATGTTTTTGTTTCATTAAAAGTGTTTTTTTATTCAAATTTTCATTTTCTTTCTAATATTTGTTAATTTGGATACCGGAAGAGTATTCTATACAAAATTAATTTATTTCAATTTTACTTTTGTTCTCCATCTTTGGAAAAATATTTTTTTTAATAAATATTAAATTAAGTTACAAAAAATGGATTTTATTTTTCCATATATTAATCCATATTTCATAGAAAAGTAAAATATTTATATTTCAATTCGGATTTACTTAACCAACAATAGAATTCGTTTTAAACACTAGTCCTAATACACATATTCTAAAAATAATTTAAAATGCATAACAATTTTCTTAACTAATTGAAAACATAACATTTTAGCTGTTAATTTTTAACTTTACGTGATAAAATTTAAGGAATATTAATTTAAAATTAAAAAAATGCTTAAGTTAAAATGCCTAAAACAAGCTCTGATTGTTCCGGCATTTAAATGACGTCACAGGATATAAACTTCAAAATCCTACGGATGTCTTTCTATATGACAAATGTATTTAAAAACAAGTAGTAAGGTTGTTATAATCATTCAAACTATTTGTTGAACTAAACCTTTATATTTCGTCATTTAGTGTCTTAAGACCAGGTATAATTAATAACACCTCGAAAATTTTATGAAGAAAAAGTATCATAATTTACCCTGCAAAAATCACTTTTGTAATTAGTCATTTCAGCATAGAAATAGAGCAATAATTTGCTTCAAATAGTTATATTGAACATTAAAGCAGTAATTTTTTCTTAACAAGGCCTTTATATAATTTTATATGTCCAAATCTCAGTCAAATTGGATCCTCTTCATTAAGAAAAAAAATATTTTCTGATTAATTGCTGCAAAACGTGAAAGAAAAAGAAAGAAAAAGTGTTTATAATTTAAATTATAAAATATTCTCAAATATCGGAACCATAATAATTTATTACAAACTTAAGATAGAAATTAATAATAAAAATGTCAATTATTGTTATTTTTATGACTGCCGCTCAATAGTCTGTTTATAACTTGGTTACAATATATGGACTGTGACGTCACAAGAGACCCATAAGCGCACCCATCGTTTTCAGACTCTCATTTGCTCATTAATATTAAAACTTTTTTTCTGCTAAAATATAAATTTTTCAAAACTAAAACTTGGTTTCTCCTCACTTTAATAATGTTCTTTATCGATTAAAAAAATAATATGCAGTTGGTCTATTGTAGAAAAAATAGCAAGTATGTATTTATAACCCTTAAGGTCACTAAGATATATTAAGATATTATTTATTAAGAATTGTTTACGACGATACTTGATCACTAAAATATGTCAAATTTATTTTTCTAAACATCTTTGTTTAAGAATAAAATAGGTGTTGCAGTGTATGTAATTGGCGGAATCATTAAAATTTCACCAATTTATATTAAGCATTATTAACTATTATCTAGAGGTTGTGCATCACATTTTTTTTAGTTTTCATTAGAACAGCGTCTAGGAGTATTAGCATGGTGAATCGGTCCCTTATAGCCTCAAGGACTTAGGAAAAATTGTTTTTGTGTCCTCTGGTTTTTATAATTAACCAACGCCGGATTAAACAAACAATTTAAAGATCTCTTCAAAAAGTTTTTTTTCTAACAACAATTGACCTTAAATTTGAAATAGTATTTCATCTTTTAAAAAAAATATGATTCAACTCTAAAGATTTCCTTAAACTTACCAGTATTTTGTAATTCTGATACTAAGTTTCTCCTAGTTATCAAAAGAAAAAATAATGTCAGTATAGCGTTACAAACTTATTTAAGACACTTGCTTGGAACTGTATTGATTCGAACGACAATTAGAAGTAACCTTCACTTGATACCTCAGATAATTGATATCTTCCCGAATTAATCCTTAACATACTAACCCCTATGAAAATTGATATTCCGGATAATTAATCCCCCAAAGTTTCTTTAGCTACTTACATGAGTTCAAGTAATCCAACATCTTTGATAGAGATCGTATTTAAGTTAAATAGGTTGGAAGTACTTTTATTGAAAAAAATATCATATTTTTCGAATAGTTTGAAATTATTTATTCAACAATTCATTTTTTTTTTAATTTTGTTAAATAAAATATCGAGTTAGATGGAAAACCAAAACATCAATTGCCTAGAGCAAATTTTATCAAAGGTGATAATTCGTGTATTTCTAGAAATGACACAATAGTTTCAAGAGGTATGTGGAAAAAAAAGAAGTTTCCATTACTAATTTTAAAGCATAATTTCAATTAGTTCACTACAGAAACACTTGTTTAAAATTTTTAAAACTAAAGTATTTTCATACTTTCTTTTCTCAATAATCTAATTATATTTCAAAGTTTATAAAACAATAATAACGGTTAATCGGTCTCAAAAAGATACTTGGATCATTTTAAGAGAGTATGTTTGATACTAAAAATATACTTTCATCCTTCAAGTTTCATCTCTAAATTTGTTTTTATTTTTGAATAAATATATCGAAAAAAAAATGAGAAATCAGGAAAAAAATTATCAAAAGTGGCTGAACCGATTTGAATGAAATTTAATCACATAATTTAGTAGGTATATAAATGCCAACTCAAAGAAAAATACCAACTCTTAATTTTAATTGGCTTTGTACTATTTTGAGTATAATGTTATTTAAAAACCTCAAAAAAATATCAATTGGGCAAACAAATGAAAACCGATTTATGTCCGTGTTTATAAAATTGGAATTTTATAACTTAAAAATATTAAAAACAATAATATGAATCCATTTGCTTTTATTAAATTTTATACAAAGATTTCAATAACTTTACCTTACATATTGTCTTACAGTTTTTAATTTTCATATCGTCTGAATAAAATTTTATCTAAAAGATAAATGTTACTATCTGGATGTAACCTGCCCTAAATCTCATAAAAACAGAGTATTATGCAGTTGTATTTCAAACAAATTTAAATCAAACAAACAAATAAATAACATTTCTTTTACAAAGGATATATAGAAAATTCAATAAATGTGATAATTGGAAAAGTAGGAGGTAGAGGTTTATGAAAGCTTGCTTTATTTTTGTTTGCATTATATTCGGTGTTCAGTTCTCGATTTGAAAGTATTTTCCTCGTCAATATATTTCAAATATTCCAATATAATTTACTCGTACATTTTACTAGTAATTTAAATAAAAAAATTCAAATTTCATTCAACCAACACTTGCTTATGTCTTCACTTCTTCAGTCCTTTTGATTATATTTTTCTAGATCTTCTTATCTGGAGATTCTGTTCAAAGAGTACTCACACTCATTATAGGTATTTGAACAAGTGTAAAAACCTTCTCATCTTCTTTATCGTTTTCTATAAATGAAACGCGACGTCATTGATCAGTCGGATGAACCAACTTCAAAAGAAAATCATTTCAATATGATAGGATTAAATGAGTGGTCCAATGTAAAAAAATTAATGAACCTCTGAAAAAAAGTTTTGTTAAAATGAATTAAAAGAGGCCGTTTGACACCCTTTACATATATTTTCATCGTTTTTTTTTTTAATAAATCCGCTTTGATCATTTAAAGTGAATCTAGTTTTCAATATTTATATGTGCGGCAAAATTTGAAAATTATGCGATAAAGTTGGGTGTGGTAAATTGGTGGTATAAATCGGATTTTATTACGAAACCAGCTCTGATGTTTGCTTGTCGTTTGATTTAAACGAAAGTTTTTGAGAAACTTTGCCTTCGGGGAGTCCTAAATGGTTTATATAAATAAACGAAACTTCCGAAAAACAACAAGAATTCGACAAGCGAGCAACAAGAAGCTAATCAACTGTAATTAGAGCGTAAATAACATCCCTCGGGAAACAAACTTTTGAAGAGAAATAAAAATTAGTTTTGTTTTAAATCCACTCACCTTTAAAAATTATGAAAAAAGAATATGTATATATTTTAGGCGGGTTTTGATATAATTCAACCGAGAAAAACAAGCTCTTCATAGGCGTTGTCCCAAAATGTAAATGTGGACTCATCATTTAGTAATTAGAGGGAGCTGTATTTAAATTTTTGAATATTAATGAGTTAATTTTCGGAAGTACTAATAAGAGGGTATATTTTAGACACTCAAGCTTCGATTTATTTTTAAAAACCAAATCTTACTAAAAAAAAATTTAACAACATGTTTCTTATAAAGAAAAATATTCAAAGAAA
The DNA here is from genome assembly GCA_958496175.1 of Sisyra terminalis. NCBI lineage: Eukaryota > Metazoa > Arthropoda > Insecta > Neuroptera > Sisyridae > Sisyra > Sisyra terminalis. Next base: position 38,054,161 of record OY292276.1, read on the forward strand.
ATGAATTATTTCCTGTGATTTGATTCTCGGAATTGTCCTTTCACTTGAAAAAAATCAATTGAACCAACTTCTATATACATATATAATTCAATTGTTAAAATTCATCACAAAAAATGTATTTGAAAACATTTTCATTTGCTTTTTTAAGGAAATTCGAGGTCTCTTGCAAAAACATTAATTATTTATTTTAAATTTTAAGTGAATTGTTTTATTATACATTTTGCAATTATAAAATGGTTTTATGAGCTCTCGTTGCATGTAAAGCAAATATCTTATTAATGTCTTATAATCTCTAATATACTTGTAATGCTTTCAATGATTAATGAGTTTTTCAATGATTTCTCAACCTTCATCTTTCAGCTTTAAATTCACTCTTTAAATTATGTAATTAGATTTATCATGATACAATCATTGCCCAATATATTCACGTACTCATCTTCAATAAATGTTAAAAAGCTGTTATATCTTCTGTTCAAAGTTATAAATCTTTAATATCTTTAATTAAACCGAAAAATATTTTTTAACGAAAAATTAAAGAACAGAACAAAAGAATATAGTATGAAGCTTTGTTTAAACCAGTGTTTTTCATTATTTTTATTTCTTATTGCTTTTCTACAATTTTCAACTAGCCCCCCCCTCTCCAATATAATAGATTTTTTTGGTAATTTAGTTCGGTGTCAAATTGATCTTCTGAGACCTGGGCTTCACTTTCGAAAACGCTAATTTAGACTAAATATGCCTACTATGCACCACTTTCATACTTGATTATTGAATCACGTTTGTTTGTTTGTTTGTACACTAATTGTTTGTTTGCAACACTAACGTTTGTTTGTATAATTTAATTTTTGAATATTTATTTATTTTATTATATTTTTTTTTACAATTTTTCATTTTGAAAATTATCATTGTATAGCATTGTATAAATTTGTGTAAATCTTACAATTCAAGAATGTCTTAACTGATTTTGATGAATTTTAATTAGTAAAGATTATTGTTTCATTTATAATGGAGTATAGAGGATTGCAAAAAAATAAATGAACGTATTCCCTTCTTATTGCTGAGGGAGAAAAAAATGCATTTTAAAAAAAATTGTGAAATTTCATTTGGTTAGCACATAGAAAGCAGGTAAACAGATCTTAAAATCTTTTCTAAAATTAAATTGGCAACTGAAAACAAAAAACACTACCGATATATTATTTTGTCACGCAGCTGAAATTTTGGATCTCAGCTAATACAAAAATAAGTTAAAGAATGACGCACGGGTCAATCACCATTCAACATAGGTACATGATTTAAGACCATTATTTTCACATCTAGATAGTGGCATTTATCTTCTAGATAAAATTTTATCCGGAGGATAGACAAAATATTTGTGTTTGCACCTTACAATAATGATGTGTTTAGGGTATATTTAAGAGATAGTTTTTATCTAAAATTAGCTATCCTAAGAATATGGTCTGTTTATCCATAAATGAAAAAAACGGCCTTTAAAAAGAAAAAATATAGATAACCAAAGACAATAGTTTGTCGAAAAAGTATTTGCTAGTGTTTAAAATTATATTATTTAAAACTTTTTTCCTTCATATTTTATTCCCTTGAGATTTTTAGTTGTATGTCCTTAAGAACCAAAACAATCATTACTAACCGTAATTATTGTATCAATACAAATATTCTTTCAATATAGAGATTGATTTTCTTAGGGGTAACATAGTAAAATTATGATTTAAAGATTTGGCGTATACCAACTTCGGTGATAACAATATCACAACCGGGTTAGAAGGTCTATTTTCTAGAAGAAATATAAGTTATAACATATAGAATATGGTGATTTTTCTTGGCTATACCTCATAATCTGTACGAATGTCGTAAGGGTGATAAGCATTAGCAATAGCTGATGCCAAGATTTTTTTCTCTGGTTCCACTTTTGGGTACAATTGTGCGTCATATTTGCTATGATCTATAGTTTCATCTTTTTGCATTGTAATTTTCTATCCATAACGTTTCACTTAGGGATAATATATAAAACCGAATTACCGAATAATAGTAGTTTAAACCACTTTGATTACTATATTCATTAAAAAAAATGTAATTTCTTTTTTCAATTTTCATAAATTAATATATTTATTTCTATGCTTATTAGCTTATGGCCCACCACAACTATTTAAACTGCATAAATTTTTACTTACGTATAATATATGTGGTAAAAAGCAGTTAATACTTTTATCAATTTAATTTACTCAATTTTAAGCAAATCATTCTAACTACTGAAAATAATAAATACCATAAATACCACGAATATGTAGTGCAACTATGAAAAAAATATTGACGTTAACAAGAATTATCCAATTATTCAAGTGGTAAATGAGCCAATTTTCAACACTTTAAACTAAAATAGATAAAACATTTTGATTCACAATGACATGGAATTCTGCTATTTCAAAAGATGAATAACCAATTAAAACCTCATCTTTTTAAATTAGATTAAATATTTTAAATTACATTTCTCCATCGTTACTTCATCTCCGTGATGAAACGACGTTCCACCTATTATAAATTTAATTCAAAAATATGCCAAAACAATGTTTCTACACTGATTTGTAAAAGGCTATTGTGTATATCTGTAGCGAGGGGTGTTGCCCTTAAATTTCAGAATCCGGGTTCATCTCGTAAGATTCATGGCGCCGTCCAAAAATTTTAGCGCGATGACTCTTCTGATTTTAATCTCCTTTTTTTTACTTAAATTACGATCCATTTTGAAATGTTAAAGTTCCATAACCGACCTTGGATAAAAATAGATCTCGCGACTTTATGTCACTTTATTACGCCCATCAAAACGAAAAAAATGCTCGTGATTTTATTTTATATTTTTCAAAAACATTGGGGGGTATTAATTAGTGAGCAACAGTTTCGATGCCAAGGTCATAAATTATAGTATTTTAATATTTTGATTTTTCAAATCTAATTAGGTAGGTTGTTTGAAATGATGACCATTTAAAGGTGTACACAAAGTTTATATTGTCGAAAATAATTTGGTAATTAGAATTGTTATTGGTTGTACATGCAGCGGTATTTGAATAGTCTTGAAAATTTTAAGTATTTGCATCAATTTACATTTATCTAAGTATGTGTTAAAATTTTAAAATCTTGTTTTATTAATTGGATAACGGACTATGTATAATAGTTGTCTTCAACCTTGTGTAACTTTCTCTTTCTTATTGAGCCGCAGCAACGTTGCAAGGTTGCTCCAAATCTTGGCTTTATGTATTTCTGAAATATTGCCTTTATTGTCTTTTGATTGAAGGTAAAAGGCATTTTTCGTTGAGTGCTTGAACTTTTGATTTTTTTTACAGTAAGAAACATCCTTAATCCAATTATTGTGCACCTCGAGAGATTCTCTCTTTTATCAAGCAATAAATTAAGCGAACCCTTCTCTTATAGCAGTTTTACAATCCGGTTATATTGGACCGTGGCGACTGTGTTGATTATAAACTCAAATGATATTTAATTCGAAAAAAAATGTAATTTTCCATTTTGAAACAAGTTTTGGTTGCGAGTTGATTTTAATTTATTAAATGTGGCCCGGAGTTTGGTATGGGGTAAAGTCTTCAGACACTCGGCCTTGGATTGAAACTTAATCGTCTTATTGGAAGGCATACCCAGGGCCCGGCAATGGCTGAGGAAATCGATTTCCTTTAAATCACTTTTACTGAATGAATGAGCGAAAGGGAATACCTACATAATGTGATCGAGGGAAAAATTAAAACGGTTAAGAAATCGCCAGGAAAATACTTTCGATATTTTCACGTTAACCGCGTGTCGTTACGCTCGTGTGATTAAATTTACGACTGTATCAATTATTGCAATTTGATAAAAATAAAAATATCACACTTCTTTTCCGTGTAGTTTTATTAGGGCGAGAAATTTTTCCAGCGAAAGCCAAAAAAAAAATTATTTACACTAATCGTGAAATAGAAATTTTTACCTCAGATAAATATTTTATTTGTAGAAAGTTTTTATTTCGTTCGTTCATTACGGAATATGCTTACACAGATTTTTTTTTTAAATTTGCAAAAAAATCTAAAAAAAATATACAAAAATATAATTCAAGAGCCTCATCATACTGTATTCACTATATTCTTCCGTCAGTTTATAAATAATTCTCTTACATATACTTTTTCATGTTCTTTCCATAACTGCGTTTGTGTGTATTATTTTTATTTATGTCTTCTGTATGCACATACAAATCCCCCGGTTTCGTATATTCAACATTTTTTATTCTTCTTTACGTGTATGGAATATTAATACCATATCAAAAAAGAAAATACAAACGAAAAAATTTAATACCGTTACCTGTAATCTAAAAACACGACATATATTATGTAACAAAATTTTGCTCGCATAATGAGGCAAATCAAAATTTATGTTATATAAGCATCGCTAATAGATGGAGCTTTAGATTAAAACAATGTATGAGCTATAGCACCCCCCTTGAATTATTGCCGGTTTATTCAGTCATTTATTCCCCATAATACGATCATAAAGTCTGCCTTTAATATAAATAAATCAAAAGTAATAACGAAACAATTATGATGGAACCCACATATTACATATCTTCGCCACGTTACGGTTATGATGTGAATAAATCAAATTATTTTCATCAAACATCATCGTTTTGCTGGCAAAGTGCATTGTGACTTATCGTGCACATCGCTAGTAAATCAATTTGAGGATCGAATCGGGAAATCGTCTTTGTTTTATATTTTTCTTTTCAATTATTAAATGTAAAACATTTCCAAGATGCTGTGGTCAGGGGCGAATGGTTAAAAGAAAGAATGGAAGTCGTGCTTATGTCATTGAGCGTGGGTTCGATAACCTTTTGGCACTTACAGACTCTCCTTATAATTTTAACTTTCGGTTTTGAAGATAATCGAAATGAGAAGACCTTTTATGGACCAAATAAAAGGTACACACATAAAAACCTTAGAAAGGACCACCCAAATATACACATTATACATGCATCAAAATAAATCTAAGATCCTACACTTTTTAAAATATTAATCTTTTTTTTTTAGAATTACATACATGGTATAATGCATAGGAAAGAAATTACATTTTTTCAATGTAAAACCGATACTTGGTTACACAATAAAGAAAATATTTTTTATATGATTCAGAGCGAAATGCAATAATGCGTGAAATTTGATTTCAACAAGATTTTTTCAAAACTATGCAAGGATACAGGATCTGGTGACTCAACTATTATTTTCCAAAATGACTTACACATTTAACGTCATACTTAAATATTTTAATGAAACACATCATTGAAGAGATGACTTACAATATTCTTTTAATTACACTATAAAATGTTTTCATCAATTTCATTGAAAAAAAATTGTGCCGTTAGTAACAAAAAGGAATTTAATTGAATTTCAAATAAGGTCATTTTCTTAAACGCTCCACCCACACAATTTCCTAATCAAATTTTTCAATAAATTTAGTGTCTACACTGTGATGATTATCGTTCAAAAATATAACGGCAGAAACGTATTATTTTGCTTGATTAAATATTCAATTAGCGGAATGTCTATATTGTGATTACGATGAGACATTGTTAAATTACTAAACCCAAACCATGCGTCAGGAACGTAGAAAAGGGGACAAGTTCAATACACAAAGAACGAACGGGATTCGTTTCTTTGTGAAAACGACGAAAATGTCACGTTAATCCCTTTTGAATTTTGCATGAATATCACTACTCACTGAAAATAGGGAATGTGACAAGTTTTCTTCACGACTACGGCTTTTTTTTTCTATGGTCCATAGATATTATTATTGAGCTCCAATATGATGGAACCAAAGAAAAATTAATGAAAACACATAATTACATATTCGATCAAAAAAATTAATCTTCTTTTAAAAAACCATCTTTTTGACAAAATAATAAAAAATATATACACTAAAAAGTGTTAGGCAACCATCATTACACGTGGATATAATATGGTTAGATAATGATTTATGTCTAAAGAAACATTCCGAATTGGTTATTTGTAGTATTTCATGATTCGATGAAATTATACTGTAGGAAAAAACAGTTGAATCGTGTAATTATTTAAAGAAACCAATAGCGAAAAAGGTAAGAATAGAAATCGGTTATTGCCGTATGGTAGTTAGGTACTACAAGCACCAATAACATGAATGTGGAAATGTGCAGGATAACTAAGCTTAAAATTACATAAAATGCTTTAACAAAATATTGTGATTCTAAATCCCACTAGCACAGCAGTAAATGTAAATATTTGGTTTTATTATCTTCAAATACATAAACGAATAAGTGCAGTGATAAAAGCGATAATTTCTGCCATGTCTTTGGAATAAAAATAGTCTTTGGAACAACAAAGCTTTAATCTCTAGTATTTTTTTTCGGGATACTCGATGCAGTAATTATAAATTTTTAATTGTAAAGCTCATTTATTCAAACCACAAATTTAAACATTTAAATAACGATACCCACAAATTAATTGTTGGTATTAATTTATTTCGATACTTAAGTAATTTCAAGAAAATGCTTAATTTTTTCCACAATAGTAGTAAATTAAAAAAAGGAAAAAGAAATTAATTTTAATTAGAGAAGGTAAAAAATGAATTTATACTATTCATGTTTATTATTACTAAAAAAATATCAGTTCATAAGATTTTGGGGACATAAAAATTATTTTTTTCTTATAAGAATTTTTATTAAATTTTTGTACAACCTTTCGTCTCTTTTTGGGACATTTTCAAGTACTGTAACACAATTTATAAACTTGAATATCTTTGAGGCAAGAAAAAGACTAAAATACAAGGGAATTTTACAAATACCATTTATATTCCGACCTTTTATATTTTACCCTTTTTCCTGATCGAAGATATTCATGCTTATTAATTTGTTTAGTAAAAGTCCCGAAAAGAGAACCGAAAAATTATTTGTGAGTCCGAAAAATACCAAACAATTATTTTGTATAAAATACGAATAAAATTCATTCAACAATTGAACATAAAAAGATTTTTAAAACTTTATTCTTATATCACTTATTAAAAAATCAACTCTCAATCTGCACAGTTCCATAAAACTCAATAGTAAAGATTTTCATTCTCCTTTAATTAAACGTTCGTTTATTTACAATCGCAAATCTCTTCTTCTTCGGTTTTTTATCGATCATTTTGAAATTTGCAAAAAACGTTTTATATACACGCATGATTCTATTAAATCAGAAATCTCAATAAAGTTTCACATAAACAGGCACTTCGCTGTGCATTCTTCGCTGAATGCTGTGGGTTGTTAAGAGATGTTTTTCATCATTATTTTCGCTCTTAAATTGATATTTTCATACATCTCCCGATTTTTCTCAAACCTTAATTGAAAAATGTTTATCTTAAAGGTAAGCTGCAAAAGGTATAACACGGAATGCTGCGGGTTGCTAAGAGATGTGTTTTTAATGTTCCACGAACATGTTATTGTTAAATTACTGTTATTTAGTTCAGACTCATGGGGAAAAATTAAAAGGAATTAATACTGATCATATTTCATTACTTTTGTTGATGGAAGTTAATAATTAATCAAAAGAATATTTTTGGTTTTATTAATCGGTATCAATGTATATAGTGTTTAATAAATACTATTTTAAAAATAGCGATTATAACTGATTAGTAATTAATGAGTAACTTTAATGATAATAAATTGTGACAGTTAGTAATTGGTCAGTAATTTTAATAATCAAGAATAGTAAGTTTTGTGTATAAGTGTCAAAGAATATATAAACGCAAGGAAATGATAAATATATAGTAATCGATTATGTAAAATAAAATTTTAATTTGGAATGGAAAATATAAATTAAATTCAGTTCATTTATTTACAGCTATTATAATTTAGATTGACAGAACGTTTCCATAACGCCTCCAGTGTTCAACTAATTTTTTCTTTGTACATTTTGGTATTCATTTTCTTTACTAAAATTTGCAACATTCCTATATTTTTGTCGTTACTAATTTAAACGATGAGTTTGGAAAATTCTTCCTAGTTCTAAAATTTCTATTACTTTTCTTTTCTTTAAAATGTATAGTTTGTGTGCTATCTGTCAATCAATCAGTCACGGTTTAGTTTTGAAGTAAAAGATAAAAAAGCGACACAGAAATTCCTTACTTTCGCAAAATTGTTATATGAATTCTAATGAGTGAATAAAGAAATAAGAATATTTCATAAATGTACTTTAATAGATTTTCCAAGTTATCAAAGTGTATCACATTATTCCACGAGTGGTATATAATTCCCAATTTCGACAAACGTAATTGAAATGTCACCTATCAGATACATTTTTCTTTCAGCTCTTACCAAAACATTTTTGTACATATTTTCGTTTGGAGGAAAAATAGCAATTTAAAGCTGTCAACACATTTCAATTTTTTCGCTGACATAACTCAATTTTACTTTCATTGAATTTGTAAAAGTAATTTTTGACTAGAGCTACTCAACCTTGAACATCAACTTCTTAGAAACTTACACACAAAAAAATCATCATCTGTTACAGTTATTTGGTTTTCAGAAAATTTGTTTGACTTTCGCAAAACAAATCAATCCTTTCTCCCAAGACAGCTCATTTTAAAAATCGATCAAATAAATCGACAGAATTCAATCATTTCTATTTGTATTATTTTTAGAAAATTTCCTCTCTTTAAATTGTATCACACTTTTTTCGTCTGCAAAATTGGTTGAATGAACAATATCTAATTATTAACTCTTAATTTTTGAACAAAAAATTAACTTTCTGTATCTAATTAACAATTACATCTACTTTGTCTATAATTTACGTTTTGAACGTTTTATTTAAAGAGACTAATTTGCAATATAATTTTATTCTTTTGTTGTCATTATTGGAATTACATACTTATACCATTTTAAGGTCTCAATTAAATTCAATGAAAATTTTCTCTTACATTTATCAATGCTATAATTCAAAATAGTTTAACAACAAGGGCGGATCAACTAACATTAGAAAGTTCAAGCAAAATGAAAATTTGCCTAAAACGAAACTAAAAATTGAATTTTAATCACTCAAAAATTATTATTACTAGTTTATATCACTTTCTTTTTTATTTCATTTTTTCAATATTAATAACAGATATATGTATATAAGTGCGATAAGTGCAAAAATAATAACGTTTTCTATAGACGGAAAAACAATGCATGGAAAAATGTATATGAAAGAAGAAAACTTATTTTCTCGGACATAAACATATCCACATAACTACAGTTAAACTGACGCATTAACTGAAATTCCAAGAAAATCAATTATGACAGAAAATAGTTGTAAGAAATATTTTATTCTATTCAATGATTTTTTGCCATTTCATTATTTATGAGGCTTCCTTTATCAAACAGCTTTAATCAAAAACATTTGGAATAGTTAAATTCTTAGTAACCTTATTAAATTCTATATTAAATATTAAATTCTTTTTAATATTTATTTAAATATATGCAGTTTATATATTAGGAAATTTTTTTCAGTATTGATCATCTCTAACTACATTTTCTCGTTAAATGAAATAGGAAAAGTGATTTCCATTAATTTGCATGCACTTTAGTAAATATAGTACAGTAATTCAAATTTCAATAGGCGTATAAAACAGACTAAATACATGCACCGGTGTAGTGTTACAGTAAAGGGTTGTACGATTGCAAACATTGGTTGACAATAGTGTAACTATTCTTGAAGTTAATTTATTTATTGAGAACGCTTAAGGGAAAAACCTTTTTGAATATAAAATTTAACAAAATTCACAACTTTTATTAAATATAACTGTCGCTCCTATGATATCTTATTGAATCAATTTATATAGTACATATTTGGTTTCCAAAGTCAAACCTTTAGGGAATTCATCATAAAAACTATGCCACGTTTTGTAATGTTTCTTGACTTATATTCGAGCGCTCCAATTTTCCTTCCATCTAATCTTTTAAAGTAATAACTTTTGTTCACCATTGATAAGATTCATAAAACAGGTGCCTGATGGTACCTCAATAGAGTTTCACATCAACGGGACCAGCATACCATTAAAAGCATGCGTGTATAGGAACACAACGTTATGTAAGAATTTCAAGACGATTAGTAAAGATCTTCAGGAAATTTATGATTTAAAACAAACGAAAATTATATTTTTTATATATATATATACAATAGACATTCTTACTATGAATTATATTTATTATTAAAATACAAAGTAGAGTTCAAAAAATCTGGTTTTTCTCGTTATGGTTACAAAAACGTTTCAAATTACGTATATGGTTTTACGTTTATTGAATGAACCAAGCTCGTTAGACTTCAACGAATTAAAACTATGTGAACATAGTTAAATCTAATCTAGATATTATCCAGAAAAAAAAATCGGGAAATATTAGAAAATCTTTAGGTAAAATACTTATTTTACTGCGAACTGAAAGTTTAAAGTTTTTTTATACAAAATTCAATAAAGACAATTAATCAGTATTCAAGATTTAGGACTGTACTATGTGTATGTAAAATTTTGATTTTTTGATCGGTACTATACCGATGTTCTGATATTCATATAAATAAATTTATATATCCACCACATATTATGGCGTAATATTCAATTTATTGTTATAAAAAATAAATTTTGATAATCACAAAATGACTATTATAATATCGATTTTCTGTCTTCTAATATTATGGAGTTGAAAAAAAATTGAAAAGAATTCAATGAAAACAAAATTTAGTTGAATGAAAAAATGATCTGTTATTTTCATTCTCACCAAGATTTTACACGCAACTTTGCTCCTTCATATAAACTTAAAAAAAACTATTTCTTTATCTGCTTCTTTAGGACAACATTTCGATTTGAAAAGTTTAGTCAATTCTCCTTTTAAATCTATTTTAATTGAATTCGATTGTGGTGTATATAAGTTCTTTATAAATAGGAAGTTATTTTGTACAATAGCCACATAAAGTGTACAAAAACGCATTTAACAATAAAAAAGTTATATACTGTATAAACAACATGTTACACATATTGCAGTCTAATTATGAAATATAATTCACAAAAGTAAACTATAAATAGACAAACAAAATGTATATTTTGCTGCCCAGATACGTATTTCGATTGCAAAGCAAACTTCATCAGTGGTCAGAAATAAGTATTGCATATCCGTAATTGCTTTGTAATGAGTGTTATTTTATTTGAAAGCCTTTATTAAGATAAGTATGTTTTATAACCTTTTCCAAAATTAAAACCTTGATTTTCCCTGAACTAAGATGATAAAATAGTTCTAATTTATATGCTATTTTGCGAAAATCAATGAAAATTCACTTAAACAAAATTCCATATATTAAGTTCCAGTCAATTGACGTTATTCATCCAATTTCACAAATATCAAAAAAATATTAGCAATTGATGTATGTTTTACCCAATATTCAGTAAGATAAATCATCCCATTTTTGAAATATGTATTTTTTAAGAATATTTTGTTCATTGTCATAATATGAATCCCTTTCGTTCAAAACCCTTGGATCGCTACAACTTCGGAAGTGTCGCTTTTATCTCTGAACGATGCTCATATCTGCAGACAAATTACGCGAGCTTTTGTTTGCCAAGTACAAAGCACAATTTTTATATAAATATTCATATGAACAAGTATATAAAAACTTGTATCTCCGACATATTTCAACGATAACATGTTATTTAAAAATAGATAAAGGTAAAATTTAAAATTAGCCTATTGAATTTCTCAATGATATCCTGCTGTAAAACACGATGTTTAAATTCAATTTTATTGCATTTTTAAAGTGCATGTCAAATGATTTTTTAGTGACTCCATGGGGATGAAGGGTATTAGTTTATGTGTACAAAACTTATAACAAAAGTACAATGTATGTCTATCTTTAATATAAAAGCATTTATTTTTCCGAAATAAAATAAATTAGATAAATCTCCGTTCGCTTAAGATTCTCTTAGTCATCTTTATTTTTAGACTTGATTTTTCGATAAACCCAATCTTACCAAACAGGTGTGCATAGTGTAAGATATGTATCGTAATTTGTAACTGTCGTGGTTGTAAATTTAATTAATATAATTGTCTTCATATTTTAGAATTCCACTGTCTACCTGACATTTTTAATTTTTTTATGATCGTAAATATTTCCAAATCAATTTATATTTTAGATGAAAAAATAATGTACAGTATATTTTTTCATTTATTTTCTTGGGAGTATTGAAGCACAGATAATGAACACAGATGGAAATAACATTCCAGGAATAGATTGAAATTTTAACCCTTACGTTCTAATCGTTATAACAATTCCGTCGACATAATCACTCAGTCGGAAATTCAATCCGTTAACATTATGCTTAGATTTATGAAGATAGATTAATAATAATTATTTTTGAATCTACATCCCCTTCGATGGGGTTAAATTGGGGTTCTTAACACCACCTTTTCTACCTCGTCGAATATTGCTCTTTAATGTTATCTGGAGCTTCTCTTTGTTTCTGAATACAATTTTATCAAAGACAAGATGAACCTTTTTGAGGGGAAGTAATATTAAAATAAAACTTTGATACTGATGAAACATTATGAAATTTATTTCTGTATTTTCAAAAGTATAAAAATTTATTTAAAAAAAATGGGTACACGGAGTGTTGTTAATGTAAATTTCAGAGCGAGGACATTTGATGTAAAATTTGAAGAAGCGCCTTTAGGCTCTTTCCTTGAAGTTGGGTAATGATGACATTTACAAAAGAAAAATTTAAACGGAAAGAAAAATGCTGCTGTTAGAACATTTTTAAGACGAGGACTATCATTTCTGTCGAAATTTTATTTGAATGGAACGTTTGCAACAATTTGTTTGACAAAAGTTTTAATCGTAGCATTGTATGCTTTAAGTAGGAAGTGAATTCATGAAGGCATGAGTTTTACGGATTATTATCTTATACTTGAGTTCGCTTTTTACGTAAGACATATTGACACACATTCATGCGGTAAAAACGTATAAATGTACAGTTCCTTGGCTCCCAAAGATAGATTTGTAATCCATACCCATTTGAGTTCGATCGAATTGTCGCAATGCGATTTTATTATAGTATTTTTTTGTTTCTGTTTTCAATACCAAACCGAGGAATTGGGACCTCTCAATAAATCATTTCTTGAAGTCACGTGTGCAACCTGGAAAAAACAATGATTGATTGTTAGGTGAATAAGAAGCCAGAGACTGTATATATTTGGAACAATGTGTACGTGCATTCAAAAATTTCTCAACCTCCATAAATTAACCGAAATTAATTGTCTTATTTTTTTTTTTAATTTCCTAATTAACACGCTTGACCTAAATGTATTTAATACGTAAAGTTAATCTTATAACATTGAATATTTCATAGGAAAATTATATCTAATAACCAATAAAATGAAATCTTTAATGTGATTTATCAAAATAATTCTACAAAGCAGTGGACAAATTTTATTAAACAAATAATAAACCGATAGAAATTCCCCTATTTAATTTAAATACCTATAAACAAAATGAAAACACAGCAGTGGTATAAAATTATAATTTATGTTTTTCAAGAAAGAAAGCTTTACAAATTAAAACAGATTTTAATTAAAAAAAGTTTGTTTCAATCCCTGCCAAAACAAACTGTTAATTTCATAAATGAAAAATAAAAGTTTAATTTAGTAAAATAATTGTAAAGTGTGAAAGGCGTTAAATATTTTTTAAAACGAGAAAATTAATCAACAAAGCATTTTATACGTCATTATTACGAGTGTGTTTAATTAAAAAAATTATTTCAACTTTCCCATCGGTGTCGATATATACTGGCGGGTAAAGAGGGAGGGCATTTGTTTCCTCCCAGAAATATCATAATTTATTATTTTAATTGTATTAAATATAAAAAATTTGCAACCACTTATATAATTGATAACAATTATTACTTTAGAGTAGGGTTATAACGGTATCACCCCCTATTTAGTATGTTTTCAAGTTTATAACTCATGATTAAAAAAGATCTAGGATAAAGAAAAACATTATAGTTAAATATTGAAGGTTGTATTTTTCGGATCGTGTGTTGAAAATAATTTCAATAATACAAAAAATCACATCCTTTTTAGGTCGGTCAATATCTGCCAACGTTGCATTTTCTACTTTGTTTTTCTTGTAAATGATATATCAGGATGTGGTAGATCAATCAAATTAGCAGTGTTTTACTTTATTTGTTTCAATTGCAACGTTTCGTTGGTGTTATTCCAACTTCATCAGGCAATTTATAAATATTAGATAAAAACACGTAGTCCCATGATTTAAAACAAATTCATACGCTAGACTTGTTGGTGAAACACACCGGAGTTAAAATTAAGTATTGGTATGTCAATTACCAGTAGCTATGACTAAAACATTCTTAATACTAATAGATCTTTATAAAATTACAATTTCAAATAGAAAAAAGATGATGATAGCCTAGTCAACGATGTTAGTATCGTAATTTTTATTTTTATTTTGCCTGTAGCAGAAGGTTTCATCTTTAAAAATATAACTATTTAAATATTTTGCAATATGCACAATATGGAAAAAGCTTTCGGCAAGTTATTATAGTTGGTATAAATGATGGTTTCTAAAGGGTAAGAACCTACCTTTAGAGCTTAGAAGTTAAAAGCACACACGTATATAATGATCATCGATCCACTCTATGGATTATGGACTCTAAGTGCATTATTATGTTCTGTATGTACGTAAAGGAAAAAATATTCCTTCAATTATTGACTAAGTTGTCTACTGCTCAAAGATGATTTCAATTTGTATCGTCAACAATATATATGTCTTAGGGTCGGTATTTTTATTCACGGATAGAGGGACTTTATACTTAAGATAGCGGCTCGTAATTAATAAGTAAAAAGTATTTGATAAATCTTATATATTATATTATGTATCCTACGCATATCACAAATATTAACACAAAATACGCATGTTTTTTCTATTCTCCGGATAAAATTTTATCTAGAAGATACATCGATAGTATTTTTTATATCTTTTAATATATTTTTTAATAAATTCTTCTCCTTGAAAAAAATGTGTTGCCACATATTATTCTTTCAAATAAATAAATTTATACTACCGATATTTTCAATAAACATACATTATCTGAAATGATAAACTTTCCTATGAAATCCATTGAATGGTTACATTTTGTTTATTCTTATCGTAAGTAAGTCGCTTATTTTAGAAGCTGTATAAATTATGTACAGAAAAATGTGAAATCATAAATACCTAATATTAGATTAAAAATGTTTATGTTGCATTTTTAAATCTTGCTTTTTCAATAATCGTGAATAAAATTAAATATTTATATATGGAAGGAACTAAACAATGCATTAAGAATAATTTATTTCATTCAATTTGATTTCAAATTTGATTTAACCAATCGATTCTAAAAAAAGGAATAAAAAACATTTAACTTTTTAAAAATTCGTAAAGCAAATCTAATCGTTACTATGGTTACTATTAGCAATTTAATAGTAGGTAAAAATATGTATGTTGCCAAAGACAGAGAACAAAGATTATAAACACATTCATATGACTGAAATACAATCATTGTTTCAAATTTGAATTACCTGATTGTTGTTATGGTTTATCTGTTATTTTAATTTCATCCAATTGTCAATTTTTAACATTTTTTAGTATTTTTTTTTCAGTCTTAGGCTGTATATATTTCATGGGAAGTTAAGTTTTCTATGACGATTTTTTTTTCTCTAAAAAGTGAGCTTAATGTACCCGGAGACTTGTTGATAATGAAATGGCTTTAAATACGTATGCTTCTCTATTGTATTTAAAATTATTTAAAACCGATTTTAAGTGGACGTAATGTAACCCCTTGGTACTCATTTGTACTCATATCCAACTCTTATAATTGATTTTACTGAAGTTTGCCTTAAGGTTTAAATAAAAATATTAAAATGTAATATTAAATGGTGAATATTTATAGTGTTGTTCTTGAATTTTTGTGGGTGTTTTTTTTTTCATTTAAAATTTATTTATTTTCCGCATAATTTTTCCTGTGTAATAATATTCTTTGTTGATTTATTCTGATATGATGATTTACTCTTATTTAACATTATAAATACAATTGAAAAACATGTTCATGGATATCTTTATGGACCACTTTTATTTTCATTATGTAAAACAGTAAAACTTAGGTTTAATTAAATCCAATACCGAAAAAGAAATAAGCTTTTTCTGAAATTTTCTCAGTAACTTGCTTAGTATCTACCAAACAAATTATCAAAAGAACATTGAAGAAATACAAAAATCTTCAATTTATGTAAAACATCAACTGTATGCTTTCAATTTCATATAATAAAATGGTTAACATTTTGCTTTAATGTAATAAGAGCTTGTCCCTAACAAATTTCCCTTAAGGCTGTCTTATACGATAATAAATTTATTTGTAACAATTTAACAAATATTTTCATAATTAAACAAAACTTTTTGACGAAACGCTACCAAAATACATAACAGAGCTTAGGAAGTTAAAATCATACCCGTGAAAAGTCTTCCATTTCTATATTGTTATACATTTCTAAAAATATTAAATAAATATATATAAAGCTTTGGGTATAATCCGTTGAGAATCACTTCATTATAATAATGTTAAAATTAATCCTAATTTACAAATTTATTGAGACTGAAAGATTTTATTTTAAATTTTCGGTATTGTATTCTTTATTTATGATTTACTTACTGTAAAAAAAGCTTATCAAAGCACTTAAGCAAAGGTAAAAATATATGAATTAAATTTGATTAACATTTACTTATACTGACTTATGCTTTAGTTTTAAGAAAATATCATACCAGATTTATATCATATTTCAAAACATAATTTCAACGTCAAAAATTAAGCCAAATTATATGAAACTTGCTTATATGGTAATGTACGCAGAAAAAATAAATCGAAGCCGATAAAAGATCAATATTTTATTGGTTTTTAGTTTATTCTATTTTATTCAAATATTTGTTATTAATTTCTTAATATTATATTTTTTTTATTAATAAAACTAGTCGTAAAACTCCTACGTTTTTTATGATTACACTTGTGACAAAATATCTCCCAAGAAAACATTTGTCTATTCTTTGTATTTAGCTCTTTAAAATAGCTTGGGCAAACTTTTGCCACAGGATTAAAAAAAATGTGGCTGCTATCCTTTTTTGCAAACTCATTATTTTCTGAGATCCCGAAATCCTGGATCCCAAAAAAATATTTATAATATATGGTGTATATAATCATGGTGGATGCACCTCAGTCCTTAAAATTAATTTTTGTAATCATAAAAATCCTATTGGGAAGACATTTTCTTTGTGTCAGGCGTCAAAGTATACACTTATTTATATTCTGGCTAATATTTACAGTAGCATTACGTGGGAAGTGCACAGGGGAGGCATGGCCCCGGACGGCACATGAAAATAGGGCGGCATATTGGCATTAATAATTTCATAAAAGATTTTGCTTTAAGAAAAAAAACGAACAGTATATTTTTAAATAGATAAAGAATTTAACGGTGTTTTATTTCTTACTAATTTTTCGACTAATTATGAAAATAGGGGGCGGCAAATTTTTGTTTGACCCCGAGCGGCGAAATCTCACGCTACGCTATTGCCAACAACAAATCTGTCTAAGTTTCATAAAACATAGAGCATTGAAAGTACCAATTTTTATGATGATATCAAATGATATTTTTATGACTAAGCCACTTATACCATAAATCGATTATATCACTAATAAATGTTATTGCTAAAATATTTTGTAATACACATTTAGAACAATTTGAAGTTCTTTGTACATTTGTACTAGTTACCAATTAAAAATGTATGTAAAGATTAATTGATTCTTAAAAAAATATTTCACGTTTATTCAATAATCAAATTTATTCCATCAAAAATCTCAGCAGTTTCCCAAGAAATTCATAATTTACTAAAATAAAATATTCGCTTTTAAAATTGATTTAGTAACAAGAAATCAGTTGATCAAGGTAATCAAGGCTACACTATTGGTGATGTCTATTAGTCGTTATGCTCATACGTAAATGACAATAGCACCTTGACATTTTCTTTTCAACGTTTTATTAGAATGTCTCGTGAATTCCTTCAGACCTAACGTCAACTTTCCGCTATGTATATTTCTATTTTATAATTCTCTGGCAATCATTAAAGTATATTCTATACGATTCTTTTCAATACTTACACAAGCGGTTCAATTATGCGTCTTTTTCATGTTCTATTAAATAAATTCCGTTATATTTACTCAAAAGTACATTGAATAATTGCGTGATACCAATTTATATTTATTGTACAAATTGATCGAACTAAAATTACCTTTTTGTATATATCCATCATCAAATTATTGATTTATGTTTAATATAATGTTCTCATTATTTTGACCTATAAGTATATGAAGGAATGTATTCCTAATTATTTTCCATTGTTTTTCTTTCGACGACTTTCAGTACTTTATGTCCATAGATATGGTAATAATTAATTGGAGTGAAATGTTTGGGTTTTGAACGTTAAATGGTATTTTATTTTCTTGGAATGTTTTTCTTTTGAATTTTCTGGTTCATTGTTTCAGAAATGAAGGTACCTAATGCATTTCAATTTCGTTTAAGGAACGCTTTCTCTTGTGCAAGAAATTGATTGTATGAATGAAACAAAAAGAACTTCTTGGATAATCCATCGGAAAGTGAACGTCATTGGATGAATTGAACGCCCGTTACTTTATCTATGGATCTCTGAACATCGTGGTTTCGTGTGTAGTAAATTATGAAGAATATTTTCATTCGTGACAGCTCTAATCCCGAAAGAAAAATAATCGAAAAACTAGACTGAAGTTTCTTACGTTTAAACGTAATATATATATCTTTCATGAAAACGATGCAAGTCTCATTATTTTTTTTTTAATCGACTAAAGCTAGACGTAAAATCTACCTCCAAGTTGAAACGATCAAATGATTTAAGAAAATCTGATATAAAACAAAGAGTCGAAACTTGCTTCCAACCGTTGAGATTCTAGTAAACCACTAAGACCTTAATCGTGGACAAAATATCCTGAAATATTATCGACATTTATAGCGAATACAATGGTACATTTCCTTCCATTTTGTTCCATTTCATTACGTTTTCAAAATGAAACTCATAAAACTTCACGTTGTGAGGATAATCGGGCTTTGCCTTTATCTTTTTTTATTATTAGAATACTGTATTGTTTCTTGTATTGCGTTTAAAAAAACAAACACACTCGTAACTTTCTTCAAAATAAATTAAATTTTGACCTAGAAATGTTTAAAATATTTCTCAAGAAAACGAAAAAAAAAAATAATTACCTTAAACCGAAATGCTTCACACACTCTCAATGATAATGAAATTTGTTTTATTTCTGCACTTCCTTTCCATTTCCGCTGTGACCTCATCTTCAACATTTAAAGCATTTTAACTATTTCTAATATTATTACGTCACGACTTCCATAAAATTGTGCGTATCCGTTATTTTGCTACGTGACGCATAACATTTTATGAGCCTATAAAATATTCAAAAAGAAGAAAAATGCTTCATTTATATATATATTCAGGTGATATCCCGGAATTATAAACTGTTTCTTGGTCTTAATGCATTCCACGTTTGGCCTATCTTAAAAATCATTTAAGGAGAGAGCGTCGCTTTGTTTACTTTGTGTTCGGGTGATTTATCTAATTCGGAATGAACGTAGAATTAAAATGGAGCTTTTAAGGGATAAATGTCATCAGTTTACACGTAGATGCACAGAAGTAATTATACCCTAAAAAAATTATGGCGGTCAAGTTAGATTATGTAGTAAGTTCAGTAGTGCTTTGTTAATGGAAAGGAAGAAGGTAATGCCTCCCTAGACAAAAAGTAGAAGTAAATGATATTTTATTTTTAGCAAACTGATTTATTTTAGTCTCAACCTTCATTAAAGTTAAACCTAAGATAACGATTTATAAATATCTACAGACACCTATACATTTCCATTGATTAGGTTTCTTAAATGTTATGCCATTATGTTCAACATATTGGCTAAGAAATGTTAGTTTTCTAACTTTTGGTTATTTTTTCCTATAAAATTTATTAACTTCATGTTTTGAAATATCGTCAATATAGAAGGAAAATCGTATTTTCAAGGATATGAAACATTATAATAACATCTGCACGTATATCAGAAATAGTAAATATTGTACGTTTACGTGTATCTATAAGTAAGAAAATCTAAACGGATGAAAGTAACACAATTATTTCATAAGCCTACTGGTAGCCGAGTGGTCTAGGTGACCGCTCCAAAAGTAGTAGGTAATGGGTTCGATCGTGCAAGTTGTCAATATTTCTCAATAACGGATTTAATTAACCCTAGAGTCGCTAAAGGACCTTAGTAGTTATAAAGCGACGGTAAATAACAATTAAAAAAAACAATTATTTTAAACCTTTTATGTAGACTGTTATATGCATATCAGTGATTCTAAACCAATAGGTCTTCCCCTAAGGGGGTATGCCAACTCTGAATGAGGGGCCCGAACAAATCAAAGCAAAATTTTACCAAAAATGTTTAGTGTTGAACAATGAGATGCATATTTTTATTCTTAATGCCGAAATTACATAAAATTATCCATAACATCAATCAATAAGCTGTTATATAATACATCAGGGAGATGCGATAACAATTATAATTGCAAATTAAGCCGCAAATATTGTAAGTTTGAAAAGCATTGACGTACGATGTATAAATATTTTTGAATATTGGTTGGTGTGAGTTTTGTTGATAGGTATTACCATTCCATATCTTTCTTTTTAAATATTTATTTGTTACTTGAACTTTGTGATAAGTGCAATAAGTAATTAAAGCTTTTTAAAAACAAATCAATTTTAAGTGAAAATTTTTTACACCTTTTTAATTATTTTTCATAATCTCTTTGAACCAACTACCTACTACATATTACTAACTATAATATCGATATATTAAAAAAAAAAGAAAATTTACTTAATGGACAATCCTTTTCCAATTCTTAATTTAACATAGGGATATTAAGTGTCCTGATTTGAGGACAATATAGGTATATAATCAATCTAAACTTTTAATCATATAATAACTTAAATATTAACATACCCGAATGAAAAAGGCAAGAGGGTAGCTGCCCTTTTAATAAAAAGGTAAATCTTAGAATTTCATATTAAGAAAATAATAATTTTCTTAATTTGTCAACTACAAAGATTACTCTTAATATATAGTAAGAAAAAATATACATATTTTAGCTCAAGCCTATTTTAGTGGCATCGATATCAGACAACGATGCATTTTCTATGCGACATTAAAAATTTGTAACTAAAGAAAAAAATGTATGATATTCGAACTGATTTAAAAAAAAACGCGAATTAAATTAAAAACATAGTATACATAAAATGTAACGTCGAAAGATATTGATATCGCTAAAAGGAATTTGTATCTATTTTTGATTAAACTTAATTTGGACTATCTATATATGTAGATTGTAGGATGTTGGTATACTATTGTTCAATGTACATATAATAATATTATTGTTTTTCCTTACATACCCCTTCATCAAAGCCCTGATTTTCTCCGTAGGTGTTCCTAAGGAAAACATCTTTGACGTGAAAAAAAAAATGTAATTATAAATTTAAAAGTAAAGTAAATGGAATAAAATCAAAGTTATGGCTAAACCCAGTAAATATTTCATGTAATGGTGATTTATTTATTCATAAGTTTAAAAATGATATATTTCCACGCAGGATCTAAATATATAAAAATAAAATAGCTGAAAACTGGACAAAAGTTATATTAGCCTTCCCACAAAGTTTTGCCACTAACAAGTTAGAAGAACATTTCTATTATTCTAAAAAGGAAAAATTGCAAAAACTTCAATCGTCATTTGACCTAAAATAACATTTTTTAAAAAAAAGAGAATGTCAAACTCTTTCATAAAATGAATTTTAAATAAAACAACTTAAATACTTAAAATAATTATGGGCAATTAGTATATTGTGCAAAAACTGGTATAGTATGTTGCTGAAAAGTTTTTTTTTTCATACCACCTCTCCAACATGGTGTTGTACGCTGGCATGTGCCATGAATTTACCTACAAAAAGTTTCTTAAAAAGTAAATTAACTTCGTATCAGATGTTAATAATGAGTTTCCCTCGTTCAAGTTTGCAACATTCATATTTCCGTTCCGTTCACCCAAAACGCAATAAAATATTTAAAAAAAAAGTTTGCATTGGCATGAAAATCTTAAAACTCTCTATCGAATAGATTATGAGTGATGCTTGAAAATTATATTACTTTTATATAAGCAGGTCAACAATATTTTATTCATTTGAAAAGACGAGAAAAATATTATGCCGAGAATGATGCAGCAACATTTTCATACATGTATAGGTATACTCTATGTGATAGTAGGTATATTTGTTTTTATTTCAAGATCAATAAGCGGAAGCTTTCTCGGGTAATAGAACACAAAGAATTTGCAAAAGCTGCAGCTACAAAAGCGAAGCCGAGCTTCTATCATATTAATATAAAAACGATTTCAGCAAAAAAAATAAAAGAACCTTTAATTTTCATAATAGGTTTCTATGTCGATTGTGAAAGTCGTAAACCTGTAATTATTTGATTTAGAAATTCTTTATCGCTGTATTTTTGAAGAAGCGCAAAAAGACATAATCACTATAAACTTACGCATCTTTTTAACAATAAAAGTGAATCTTACCTTTCTATTTCCCATTTCGGATGTTTATTACTTACAGAAACCATCGAAAAGTTCCCAAATCTACTGAAAAAATGATAATGATCAAATTGTGCGTAAAAATATTGAAAGTCGATATGACCTATGAATACAAAATAGAAACACTTTCTAAAATTCACGTTTAATTTCGGATAGGTTCTAGGTCATGAAGATTCTATTAATGACCCCCGCATATATCTAATACCAATTTCACACGTAAACGTTTTAAATGCAATTTATTTGTTATGTGTGTTACATATTTTTATAATCTTACAAAGTACTCAAAGGAATTAAGTAAAATGAAATTAATAATTTGGTAGTGCATCATAGATTATATCTCGAACTTGCTTCGTCAATTTATCAGGGAACTTAATATCGAAGGAAACGATTATATCTCCGGTTCGAGACGGATCTTTGGGCCATGGTAAACCGCAGCCGGGAATGCGTTTTACTGTGAACGGTTTGATGACTTCGTTAGTAAAATGGAGCATCTGATAATCGCCAAATAGTGAAGGTACATTGACCGAACATCCACAAAGGGCTTGTCTTAATGTAATGCTTGCTGTGTATCTCAAATCGCTTCCATCTCGTTTAAAATGATTATGGGGTTTATCTTTGATTACAAAAACGATGTCGGCTGGAATTTTGTTAGGCCGCTTATCCCCTTCTTTTTGGAAGGTAATACGCGTACCCTCCTTCCAGCCTGGTTTTACTTGTACAGTCAATACTTTTTCCTCCACTCGCATCGAATGATTCGGCATAGTAACTTGTCGGGAAATTTTCATTTTTTTTGTGCAACCTCTGGCGACTTCTTCCAGTGTTACGTACAAATCATGCAAAACGGGAGGGTCTTGATTAATTTGTGGAGATTGAAAATGTATGGGTCCTTGTTGGTAATTGCCAGTTCCAAACATATCCATTTCCTCGTCTGGAAATGTAAACACGTTTGTATGCATGTGTTGTTGTCCTCCGGACGGATCACTGAAGTCGAAAAACGCAGCAAACGGATTATTTGATCCAAAAAATTGAGCGAATGTAGCACGTGGATCACCGTGGTACGTGTATGAGTAAGTGGCTCCAGAAGGTCCTGTAGCACCACCACTTGATGGACCACCTTTAAGTCCTTCTTCCCCGTACGTATCGTAGACGTCTCGTTTCTTTTTATCACTTAATATCTCGTAAGCTTCAGCGATTTCCTTAAATCTCTCCTCAGCTCCAGGAGCCTTGTTTTTATCAGGATGATACTGTAACGCTAGTTTTCTGTAGGCTTTCTTAATGTCATCATCACTAGCTCCTTTCGACAAACCCAAAATTCTATAAAAATCTTTACCCATTGTTCAATTATTAATTTCTTGTTATTAATAGTAGGTCAAATAATTTGTATTCACTGCACAACTTAACCTTTTTTTATGTCACTTTGACAGTTAATTTCTAATTATTGGCGGTAATTTTTAAATTATGCCAATCAAATTAATATCACACACAATTTCAATTTTGACAGATCTTTTTCATTAAATTATTAACTATTCTAACAGAGTATTTCATAAACAATATCACTAAAACGTATTCATGTTTTTACAGTTATAATTCTGAATGTTTAAAGATTAATAAGAAGAAAAATGTTTGTGTAGTTCACTGTCAATTTCTTATCGACTGCCAAAGTAGTTAGTCATACAGAACATTCCAGAATAAATTTGATTAATATGGACAAGGATAGAGGGTGACACATTCACTAAAATTGTATGGCTTGACTAGAGTCAACTAGAGTTGACTAGAGTCGACTAGTGTAAACGTTATTCGTATTTACTCTTCCGCCGAGTGCTCGTACCCCTTCCACAGTATATTTATACAAATTATATTCTCTTCTTTTAAGTCAGCATATGGAGTAGAGAAATTAGAGCGAAATAGTTCTAATGACGGTCAGAAGACAGCGCTGATTTAAAAAACATCTAAGAAAGTGGGGGTACGATGGCATTTATTATTCTTTTGAATATATGACCAGAAATGAGTAATAATAATAATAATTTTTATTGGTCTACTCTACGTTTATACAGTAATAATATATATACAATAAAAATAAAATAATAGTAAAAGTTCCAAACGCATGTCTTTGTCTTTTAGCATTTAAAATATTCTAACTAGAATAAATTATTATAATCCTTAACTATATTATTATTTAAAGATATATGTCTCAGATCACTGAGAAAAACAGCCTTAAAAAGCCCAGCTCTTATGACCAGAAATGGATACATCAGTCAGTGTATAGCTTTTCAAATCTTGTCGTAGATAGTATTATTTTTTTCTTCACAGTTGAGCATAATAGTTGAATTATTTCAATTTTTCATTGATACCAATATCAAATTAAATTACTCATAATTGATAAATATATTTCTATCTTTTCAAGGAAAATTTAAAAGTAAAAAGTTTCTGATTTGATTGAACTTTCTTGGAAATTTATCTCAAGTAGGTATAAATAAGTTGAACATTGAACAATTTCAGTAATTAAATAAAAGTAGATACTTTAGTGTATCAGTTGGCAGTAGGCAATAACTTTCTAAATAAAGGCATATCAAATTTATAATTAAAACTAATCATATTTTAAAAAAATTATTTCACCTTGATTAATCAAGCGCAATGACATTTGAAATTAAATCGAGCCAAAAAATAAATATTGGAAACAAATCTTATTTGATTACTTTTTGACGGCCAAAGAGATTGATAGGAGGAAATAACTTTTTTATGATATAAATTATGATTAAAAAACTTTTTGAGCCAACTAAATAAAAACATACATACTTTTTTTTAATATAATATTTTTGGTAAATATAACATCTTACTTATGAAAATAAAATTGACTTATTAAATTGTTAATTGGAATTCATTGAAAAAATTGCATTGTAATTGTATAAAAATTAAGTTATATACATTCACTTCTTGAATAATTCAATTCGACTTATCGATTTATAATATTATTAACTGTCATTAGCAAATACAGTCAATGAAAGTGGTGGAAGCATTATTTCCGTTTAATTTTCTAAAAGATAATTAGCCATTACAAAACTATTCTCGCTTAAAGTTTTCTTGTTGAATTGATTTATTAATTAATATTTTATCGCTTCTACAGAAAAATTATATACCACGTTATATAAACAACAAATTAAGTGGTTTTTTAAATGTTTTAGAACTCCCTTAATATTGAGATATTTATTTTTAAAAATGGAGAATGGTAAAAATAAAAAAGGTATATTTTTAAAATTATTCAATTTGTGTAGAACTGCTCATTGAGAAAATATTAATGAAATTATTTTGCATAAATTATACCAAATCGACAATTTCTTTTTTACAAAATATGCAACAGAATGTGTATCCTTGAAAGTTTTAGGGTCAGCTTTCTGTCGTAAAACGAAGTATGTTAGCTATTGTTAAAGTTATTTCAAAAGCTAAAACTATTCTTCTATACATAATATTATATTACATATTGTTGTCCAGCATAGTTGTAACAGCAGTTTCTTATAAATGGTCCTTCGATGATTTCAGTGCTACATTATTTTAGCATAAATGATTTATGTTTAATGTATTTGAAGCATTTATTATTAATTTATGGGGTTTAAACATTTCTACTTTTATGTTTCTCCCTACTCTCATTTCGAATACAAAATAAACTCTATTTGCATTTTGTAAATTATCCTGGATTGACAAACATATAATTTAAATGCTTTATGCATGGCATTATATTTATAGATAAACAAAATAATAGTATTGTATAACATTGTTTATAACGAGTTATAAATTTTATTTTATTTATTACCCTGACTCAACAGACTGAAACATACACACGCTAAACGAAAAGTTCCTAGAAAAACAATGATAGCTATTTTTATACAACTTTAGTTGAATTAAGAATGTAGACACTCTTGTAAAAATTTATTTAACAAAAATACAATTAATATAATATTCAATAGTGATTTGTATTTGTAACGATTGTGAAATGCAATAAAAATTTTCTCGGAATTCTTCGTTGAGGAAACAATGGAAAAACTTACTTTTAGAGGTACGAATTTGTTTAGTTTTAAATTTATCAATGAATAACTAAATCGATATAAAATTTCTTTTATACAATTTGATGCACATTTTCAAAAATTGTATTGAAACATTACCAAAGCTTACAACGACTTAGGTAAAAGCAGAGATTTATAAATTAAAAATTCGAAAAATGTTCAAAGATTTCTTTTGGAAGTTGATATGACTTTATTTTCAAAACTGATAAATTTTATATTACCTAAAGAAAAATGCTTACTATGAAGTTTGAATATATTTATATTTAATTTTAAAAATATATTCAATAGGTAATTCAGTTTTTATAAATTAATATATAATTCAGAGACTATCACAGCCTAGGGCTCTGCAATGAAAAATCCTCATAGTATTTCTAAAAGCATTATGAGAAACAAAGTTTTTTTTTGTGACCTTTAAGGCAAAAAAATATAATGTAATGCAGAATAATTGATTAGCCAAAACTACACAAATATATCAAAAATATATTCTATAGATTAAAGAAACTTAAAATTAATATTTTTACATACAAATACGATAAATTTCATTCCTTACTTGAAACAATTAGTTATGTACTTAAAAAAAAGGAAAGACAAACTGGAAACCAAAATATGTTTTAGTAGGTAATTGAGGATATTCTTGGATTCTATTTTTATAAGGTTTCTTTCAATTACTTATAAACTGAGGCATCGTTATTACAGTTTCTTCAATTTTCTTGCAAATATTCTTGATAATAGTATCTTACCTATTCTTACAATTTAATTTTGAAATATTTTTTTTACATTGTTAGTAATTAACTACTAATTAAGATATAATATTTCGCTTTTATTCACAAAACTCAAATTAAAATATAATTATAAACGTAAGTCCATTCAAATTATTTTTACAACCAAATAAAAGCAAAAAATAATGTAAAGGGATATATGTATAAACGTTTTGGAAACCTAATAAAAATTCCAAATTTTTCAATTTAAACAACAAAGTATGAAAATTCCCTTTGTTAGTACGAATAATTCGATGTACTCGCAGTATTAAATTCAGGAAAATTAATTGCTTTTTCAAAACCTATGTACCTATTACAAAATTGAAAATATAGTATTTGAATTTTTATTTAAATAATATCCCCCAAGCTTTTAGTGAAATATATTATTTCAAACATGCCATTGCATAGAAAACAATTCATATTTCGATTTTATAGTTTCCATTTTAGTTTTGACGTTTGTATAATTATCGTTTGTAAAAATGAAATTCGATAATGTTATATTTTTCTTGTTTATTGCAAAAAAAAAAATAATTGCGAATGTATGCACATTTTGATTGTGTTTCCTCCTATTAGAAACCGAAACCAGCATTAAATTTCTGAAATATTGATTTGATCCTGTAATTTATCTGCAATATCCATCATCTCGATATAGATTTAGAATTGTTTGACATCATCCAACCATTGTCATTAACATACTACCCTATACGTATCTACCGTATTCCACGCTCATTTCAAAATGGTTCAGCGTTGATTACAACTAGGATAATTCCATTGAGATTTACTTCAGTTTGTAGCTATTGATGGTATCCGGAAGAAATCCCAGACGTGCTCTAAACAATTACAGCGGATTTTTTCGCTCAATTGTTACATTTTAATACAATGTAGTGGGCGAACAATTAAACTGGAATCGAGCTTTCCAACATTTCTCAATACGAAATTTGAATCAAAAATGCAATCATAAAATTTTCATTAAAAGTCACGAGAAAAGTTTTTCTTTTATAAAAACTAACAAACGGTAACATGTATGTTGTAATTTTGCTAGTGAAAAGTAATTTAATACCTTTCTAGATCAACTGCTTTTACGATATCACATATTTTAAGTGTCCTATATATAGTCTACATATAAAAATTTATCTCAAGTATACTTATTTTAGTTCTCTTCTAGTATCTTTTTGTTTTGGCAGTGTTGTAATCTTTTTGAATAAATATATCGTTGTATATAATTTTCAATGTGGTGGTTATTAATACACATTTAATATGAACTGCATCAATCAACTACCCTTCTTTGAAATACAATAATCCTTAATGAGTTTCGTAACTCATTTTTTTTAATATAAGTCTTTGGATTGCTATGAAATAATTAACATTAAATTTCGTTCAATATATTTTTCGATGTTTATAAACTTTAAAGGATGTTGAAGGGAAATGTCGGAGGAATGTTGAAAAGAAAAAACTTATTTTTAATTTATGGTAATGTTTCGTTAAAAATTTAAACATCCTATGCAGAGCTATTAGAAAAATGAATCTTAGTTACTTTTCAGTAACTTAATTCCTTTACAATATTCATTTAAGATACAGTATTCCGAGAAGCTGTAAATACAATAATTCGATTGTCGCCATAGACTAACATATGTAGATATATATAAATAGCAAATTACTTATACGTATACTGCATTTATAAATAGCCGAATTCAAATGTTAAATCTACTTGTACATTTTTTATTGTTATTTACCGGCTCTTTATAACTATCAAAGTCTTTAAATATTCATAAACCGATAAATATTGAAAATTTACTCGATATTCGAACCCAGTACCTAGTTTTGGAGCAGCCACTTTAACCACTCGACCACTAGTAGGCTTACATGTAAAGTTGATCAATCACTTATAATCAGTGAAAAACGTATCTAAAGAAGTCAGATTTTCCAAGCGCTTAATATCTCACTAGTTTCTTATCATTTTCTATAATAAGAAGTAGTAATAATAAATTTTAGTTAGTCCCGGTTTTAAAAGAATTTCAATGAGAATATTTTCCAGTATTAATGTGCTTCTTTAATTGTGTGTATTTTTTGGAATAATTATTTCTCTGTATGAGATTTCTATCTACGTGTATTTTCTGGTTGACGATTTTCACGGAAGATAAATTTTTCTAAAAACTATGTTAATTGAAAACCGTATAAATCAAAAACCGTGAAAATATATTTCATCTTTACAAAATTGGATATTTTGCTCATGTCCAATTTTATTGACAAATATGGCGTCAATAGTATTAAACGTAAATATTTAATGAAATGTTTAAAACTTTCATTCGTTATTTGATGAAAATTGTATTTAAAATCGAAGGCCATATGTTTTGTGCTTGGTATTTTACTGATGTAATTCTAAATTTTTGATATTTCGGTGAATGTTTTTTTTATAATAGGTAAAAAAAATATTTCATTCAAAA
Source organism: Sisyra terminalis (assembly GCA_958496175.1). NCBI lineage: Eukaryota > Metazoa > Arthropoda > Insecta > Neuroptera > Sisyridae > Sisyra > Sisyra terminalis. The sequence continues at coordinate 38,084,250 of OY292276.1, forward strand.
AGCTCAAAAAAGCTAGCGATGTCAAGCAATATCATATCAAAAGAAACGAATCAAAAGTTTTATTTGAAGGTAGCTGAACAATAAAAATAGAAATGCTCTTACACTTTTATCAAAATTCCACTCACAATTTGAAACAAAAACTTTTATTTTCTTAATAAAAATTCAATTTCCGGGTATAGCTTAGGTTAAATCTATAATATACTTCCACGAATCTTTTATACTGTCTTGACGAAGATCGTTAAAATTCAATTAATTATTTAAAGGTTACCATTTTCATTATATGTAACTTAATTTGTTCATTTGTAAGTTTCTTCTTTGATTACCATTTTCATTATCTTTCAATTTATAAAGCAAACAGCTTAAGAGAAAGTTCAGTACATTAAATAACACTAGTATTAGCAAATAATTTTCCGAAAAATCGAATTTTAATTTTGCTCTTATTATATAAAATATTTCACGGAAATTGAAAAGAAAACCAATTTTTATCCGAAATTACTATTCATCTTTTCCATCTATTTTACATTCGTTAAAGCTCCAGCTATAAAGAAAATCTGTCGTCAAGGCTTTACAATTTAATCTTATAATTTACATTGTAAACTTTATATTGAATCTCAAACTTTGTTTTACACTTTTATTAAAAAATTGTTGTTCCAAACAAACAAAATATCTTTGAAATAAATTTTAATTTATTACCTTAAAATTAATTTTCTTTTTGCCCTTGTCGGAATGTTTAAAAAAATGATAAGACACGAGTCGTATTTTTTCTTGGAAAATGCTTTATAATAAATGCTTCCCTTTAATTATATTACATGGGAGATAGGAAAGGATTTTAAATTGAAATTTTATATCATGATAATAATCATCTAGTCTTGATGATCTTGGCGCAATGTTTTCTTAATGAGATTCTATTGTTATTTATTTTTAATTCAATTTAAATTGATCAACAAAGTGGTTGTTAAAAGGCCACCCTCTTTTATATTTATAATTAGTTACATCAGCGATAAAATCGTTCAATACATTTGTTTAAATATAAAGATATATTTTTTTACTAATCAAAATCAAACATTATTTTGATTTCTTTTACTTTCCACGTTTTTTTTATAAATTTTTTTTTTTAATTTATTAGTTTTCTCAACTTTTAACAAACTATCAGGTTCTCGAGTATTGCCCGCTCAAAATTGAAAATATTACAATAGATAAGTTATAAATAAAACATGTGTTTGTTGTATCAGACATTTACCAATTTTCTAAATATTTAACAATATAGTTCCAAAAACTATTTTTCACTCTACAAAATATAAATTCTTATTAATCCTTTCATTACCTATGCGGGTAGGTACCTATGCGTTTTAAATTCGCCAGAATATTAGCTTAAATACTTTACATTGTACGTCCCCGGTTGTTTTTTCGAATCGAACTACCGGAATGAAAATTTTCACGAACGAATTTTCCTTGAAATTTAATAACCGTTTTCGATTTTTAGTTTATACCAAACATATCACACAAAAGCAATATTAAAAAAAAAGAAACGTTGTTTTTTGTCGTAATGAGTGAATGAATAATAATCGTAAATGGATCGTATATTGCTTATATGTATTTACGTATATTGCCAACGATAAACCTATGTCTTCTGAATTCACCAAATTAAGTACATGCAAAACGAACTTTTAAGGAAAATATTTTCGATGAAAAAAAATATTTGAACAATCGAATTCAAAGAAATTATAAATTGACACTGATCGAAAAATTTCTTTATGAATTTTTGAAGCTATTCTTAAATGAGTTTACATAAAATGTCATGTTTTTGTTCGTATTTCATTTCTTAACCTTTAGGTACACATATTAAAAAAGAAAAATGATAGTTATATGTAGTAGAGAAAGATTATATTCCTATTCTAATTTCTTTATTTATTTTTTTAAAATTCATCATTTCTTTGTCACTGTTCAACATTAAAGCATTTCGAAACTTTTATAATAATTTAATAAAATGAAAAATATTTTCTCATTCCTTACTAAATATGAACTGATTGGATATTTAAATGTAATCTTTCGTAATTTATAAGTTACACCTAAGGTTAGTTTCAAGTTCCCTTCAACAGAAAATATTTTTTCTGTTGGCTTCTTTGTTTTTCTCACAGTAGCATTTTTTTAAATTGATGCTAATTTCTTATTTGAAAAATAGGTTTAAGTGTCTTTAAGAGAAAGATAATGAATAAATAGTTGACTATGACCACGTTGAGCACTAAGGTCTCAAACAATATTTACTTTAGTAATTCCTACAGTAGTGAGACTATAGTAGTACTCCATAGGTATTATAAAAATATATTAATTTTTTCTTATATTTGCTCTTGTATAAACTTCCCCTTCAATGGCTTAGATAATATTCAAATTAACGGATACATTTGTACTTTTTATTACGACTTTTATCACGACAAAAATTATCAGAGTTCCACACAAGTTTCGTATATTTACACAAATCTTCATTAATCTGAAGCAAAAAGATTCTGCCAACTATCAGATTTACTTTAATCTTTGTAAAAAGCTCTTCTTCTTCATTATTCTGGGGGCCTCCCTTTAAAGTTCTTCTGCGATGCATCATAAAAGGGCTATTGTCACCAACTGGTCAGGTCTGCTTCTGATATAAATCTCAGGAGTCAATTGGATCTTTATGTATGTTTTCCGGGTGGGTCAAGAAAGCTAAGTCGACTTTGAGTCATCTTTGATCTTGAGTCGACTTTGACTGGGCAGTTAAATAGTAGAAGGCAGTCTTCTCTCCTCCACCATTTTTCTTACATACACTTGACTTTGCATTTTCCCTATGGTTTGAAGATGCTTTTTCACACTGCAGTGTCCTCTAACAGAACCACCAGCATTTTGATATATTTTCTTCATAGGTTTAGAATTCTTTTATTCTGTTCATTCAGAGGTTGCTTTATTCTGTAAAAAATAGTGTTCATTTCAATTCTAAAAAAATATCCATATATTGGCGTAGATCTATCGTATATTCAAATTTTGCTGAAGAACTAATAAAAATTGATTTTATTGAAAAGTTCTCTCTGCAATCAGCACTACTCCTAAGTACAACCGACAATTTCCTGCACTCGTGTCATTTAATTGGAATACTACAGAATGCATTAAAGTAAAGCTCTCAATCCAAAACTTTCTATATCCTCTTAATAAATCCACTTATGTATGTACCTATACTTTCATAAATGTACTCACATGATTCATAAAGCATTGAAACAATATTATATCTAAAACGTCACATAAAGTTTGAATTTCATATAATAATCTATCTCAATATTTGTATTCGCTTTTTGAAGTTAGTTATTTTCTTGATAACTTTCATTAAGTGAATGACTCTTAGCTTTAATTTCCCCACTTGATATTTTCATCTAAACTTTCGAAATCTTTAGTTACTTTAGACTTTAGTGAGAATATTATCTACTTAATCTGACTTACTACTTAAAAGTTCTTTGAATACATTTTATGTTTGTAAGTTGAAAGATAAACTTTTCATATGTTTCTTTAATGTGGTTATAAAATATAGGTTGAAAAAACATAATAATTTTTGTGCAAATATTGATATACACTAACTCATATTTTCCCAACTCGGTGTAGCATATTTTTTGGTTTGAAAATGTGCCTTTAGGGAGACATTTTCCCAGTCGTTGGCACCTGATAATGTAGCCATACTAAATGTGAATATATAATATTTAATTTATGTCTCTTTGTTTGAAATCGATGTTATATGGGAAAAGTTTCAATTTTAATTAAATATTATTAAAAATTTACGAAGTAATTACAATAAATTTCATCAGTCATAAACATATCAATCGGATATTTTCCAAATGTATTTTTTATGGAAATTATTTTAATTGAATTGCAGAAAACATATAATAAATAACTTTGAATCCAAGTGTTTTAAGTAAAATGGAGGAAAAACTCACCGAATGAAATGAGATTTAAATAAAAAGGGATAGTTCAAGTGGAACAAGTCCCTCGGCACACGGAAAGAAAAGGGATAACATAAGCTTTACACCTGGGAAGAGAAACTTTTATAAAAGAAATCTAAATGTATTCCAGCATCAAGTTTGGTAAAAATAACATATAACTTTTCTGGTCAACGTAGCAAGAAAGAAAAAGATTCTCGGTTATCCTATATTTTATTGAAAACTTAAACAATATAAATTTATTTCGTTAAAAGCAGATCGACGTTTCGGTTCTTTCTATATATCGACATATATTTTTTGTCAGCTGCAATTTTAATTTTGAGGGAAAATATGTTATAAATTTTTTACGAGCAATATAAAATCTTTGTCACATAAATTCCAATAATGCCTTTGCTCCCGCATAACGGCCGTAAAACAGGGAATGTATTTTTGTCATTTAGAAACCCCACCAATGATCTATCATTTTATCATGAAAATTTTTTCGCCATACATTTCATTAATATTTTATATGTAAAAATTATTATGTAATTAAACATTTTTGTTATATTACTCTTAACAAAAATTTCCATATTTGAAATTAAGTAAACTCGTGTTTTTCATTTAAGGTATTTAGTTATATATACAATTTTTGCAAGGTTTCATAAATATTAGTATGTCATATACAATCTAATTAAATACCAAAATTTATGTTTGAACCAATATTTCTAAAGCCAAACAGACTTTGGTTGTATAATTTAAGTATTTCTCAATATATTTGAAAAGTTTGAACAATATCTATTACAGTTTCTAAAATTAAATTGTCAAGGGACAGATTTAAAGCATATTGTATATATACAATATTAGAAGCTTTATAAGTACAAGTTGGTACCATACTACAGAATGTATAGAATAAGTATCCAATTATTATAAGAAATTTTCTATAGCAACAGGGTATATTAAAATTTAAGAAATAGTTTCAAGTTATGTTTCATAAAATTAACAAATATATCCCTAATTTTATGTTTTGCTGCTACTTTACAAACCTTAATTCATTTACAAATGTTTGAGGACCGCTATATATGAAAATAAATGTAGGTAGAATAATATTCAAACTCTATTTCATAGGTTCCAGACTAACTTCATTATCAGTTGAGGAAGTTGGTTCAATCATATTTTAATATGTCATCTAATCTAATATAAAGTTGAAATGTTTCATGGAAAACTATTAATTATGCTTCATTGTCATGAATATAAATTAAAGTGAAATAAATTTTCCAAACTTCGACAACGACAAACATTAATTTACTTCATAACTAAAACGGAACAAAATTCTCAGTTTTGTTTAACTTTTAAATTAAAAGATATACAAAAACTTAATAAGTATTTCCCTGAAAAAGTTCCCAAAGGTAATAAAATTATAAATAAAGAAAATTTCGTACATAAAGAACCTTTAATATATTACGACACATGATTTAAAAACTTTTTTAGTTCTCCTCTTCCCCTTCGTCACACTATGTTACAATTTGACCCCCCCTCGATATGATGTAACATATTTTGAGAAAAACATCCTGAAGATTACACCTAACAATTATCTACCTACACAATTATTATTGATAAATTTCAAAAATTAGTGCTTTTTTAGAAAATATCTACTATTGATTCTAAAATATCTTAAATTTTTGGAATTATATATCATAGTAATTTTCATATATTTCATTAACTGACGAAATAGATATAGTAAAATAGCCGAAGAAATAAATTAGACCAACATTTTTATAAGCTGTGGGTCCCAAAAGAGATCAAAGAACATGCAGCAGAGATCGTCAGAAGAATTTTTGAGTTTGCTAGTTACTTAATTTTTTTAGTATCTTCTGCCGTAAAAATATCTCCAAACCAAACAATCCTGTATTAGACTAGTAGCTCTTTATAAACAAATAATTTTCTTTATAATAATAAGTTTTCACAATATTTTTTCAAGAAAAATATAACTAACTACCAATCGTATGACAGAACAGAACAAGGACAAAACAGAACATGCCATATTTATACAATTTACTTTACATTTCATTTAAGTTATTCCCAATGTATGTAGTTTTTCCCTAATATATATTCTATACTAGTTGGTGGTGTTTTGTTTTATCTGAGCATACAAAATAAAATATGAACATATGATGTACTATTTTGTTAATAAATTATGGAAAATGCCTTTACTATTATAATCGCATGATGGGTAAGGAAATAATATTTAAAATAAAAGTAATTAATCATAATAACTTTCCCAATCATATTGTAGATATTATAAATTTGCATTATTTATGAGCAACACACTAAATCATTAATGAAATTTAAAAATTTTCATTTTATGTCTTTGCGCCATTACATCTTGTATCAATTAAATTAATGTTGAAGTTATATGGTCGATACACCACATAAATGTAAATCAAGAAATCGTTAATAAAAGGAGAAAAAATACGTTATACCTTTACAGCTTTGTTAATCTGTAAAATTTCATCTAACGTTTTGTGTGATTTTTTATGGGATTTCGAATGAATTGTAGGTTTACGACAGGTATTGGGGAAATGTTTTATTAACAATTACAAGCAAATATATCACACTCTGATAACCTTTAGAATTTTGTGGCTAAGAATAGGTCTTATAACTGGATTTTACAACTTTGGTGTTTTTATCGTTTCGGAAATCATTAAATTGATTATATTTTAATTTTAAAATGGCAGAATGGTAATAAAATATCAGATCAAAAAGATGCCTTTATAACCAAATCAATAATTTATTCAATAAGGAATTGTGCCTATGCAAAATTGTGTTTTAATTTTGTCAACTGAAGGATTGGGTGACGTGTATCTATGCATATATTTTTTTAATTTGAATTTACGGTCATGGTTTTATTTAGATAAAGGTAGAGAAAGAGTCGTTTTGTGTAACACCGCGAATCAAAACTGGAACACATTGGTACGAAAGTGAAAGGGTATTAAAACTCCGGCTTGATCGGTTGCAAGACACTCCTCTTTTCTCAGTTAACAGACACTTTAAAAGTATAACATGAAAAATTCAACGATATAAAAAATTATATAGCTTCTATTATTTCCGTTGTTATTATTTGTATTATGTAATTTTTTCGTAGTAAAAAATGTAATTCGGTTCTGTAATAACCTTGTAGAAATATTTCATTATTTTAACAAAAGTTTTTTTTGTCTTTCATAGATCGCAATCATTTCTTCGGCAATCGCGAACAAGAACAATACCTCACCAATTACCAACTGCAACCGCAGCAAGGGCAGTATTACCATGCGGCCGTGACACCCCAATCGCAAACGGCGGCTTTTAGTCAGCAAAACTTCCCTGAAACACCGACCGTCTATCAAAGACCGGAAACACATTCTCGGTTTGTATCTACTGGTCAGTCCAACCGCCCACAGCAACCGGCTCCCTTTCAACTGCAATATAATGCACGGACCAACACACCTTATACGCCACCATTCCTAGCCGCTGTCGATCCAGCTACTGGATCCGCACCTTTTTCCAGCCGCCCACAATCAAATCCAACGAGCACATCATTCCTGAATCCGGCAACATCAACTACTATCCGTCGCCAACCACAATATTCACATTTGCATAATCACAATCCATCGCAAACAGAAACATTCCTTGGTCAAATCACTATTCAAAATCCTGCAAACACAGCATTTTCACGTGGAAACTCAAAATTCAAACCATCCACCGAGTTTCAATATCAACACGCTGACAGCTTAGCTGATCAATTCCCATCACAACAAAAATGGAAAGGACAAACAAATAATTTCCCTACCAATATAGCGCAAGACTTAGACAATGATTTTCTCAACTCACAAACCTTATCGTCCAACCACAACAGTGACGGAAGTAACGACTTGCAAAAAAGACCTTCTACATCCCGCGGCAATGTTCCTACCAGTTCATCTCAAAACCATCAAGGAAGAAGTTACAATGCAAACGGTGCTAACAGTTATTTCAACAATGAAGAAAATTACAATTACAACTCACGTTTTAAAAACAAACCAATCCGCAACAACCCAATTACAACCACTGAACAAAACCTAGGTAAAATAAATCCGTCAAAAGTCAACCGAGGTTCTGTCACATTTTCTTCTTCCTCCTTAGGCTCAAAATACATTTCTCCAACATTTACATCCCACCATTCCGACTATTCATTGAATATCGAGCCCTTACTGGAAGATCAAATCACAAACAGCAACTATAACTCTGAAAACGACAATGTCGACGTGGTAGAATCAGAACATCACGATTACCAATATGAAGATGAAGTGGATGGTCAGAACCATCCAGACTACATCGAATATGGAAGTAAAACAGAAGATTACAAAGATGAAGGTTCCGATGCCACGACAAACACTGAAGAATATGAAACGAATAACCCAACATCAGCGACGACCAATGACGACAAAAACGAACACTCTCACTATGATATCATTACCATAAACTCTAAAAAGAAACATGTACACGATGATAACTTTGATCATTTTGTCGACAGCACTTTGGTTGACAGCACTGAAGAACCAACTACTGAAAATTGGAACCACGAAGAAAATACTGAAATTAGTGGAGAAATTCAAGAAAACCACGAAAGTGAACAAGTAGAAAAGAATGTTAGCACTGAAACTATGGAAGATAAACAACCCATTTTACTTGGCGAAGCAGTCGTTTCTGTGGTTACCACTAAAAGTGTTGTTAATGGTACTATTTCAGTACCTCCTGTTACTCAATCGACAACGATTGTTACTGAAGCTACCACAAAACCATCAACAGCCAAACCTGAACACACTACTGAAAACTGGGTAGTTGTAGCTTCCGTTCAGACAAGCCGAAGCGTTTCTGGGGCTAGATTTTTGCCGTTCGATACAATTGAACAAGAAGATAAATCTCAAGATATTGAAGAAGACGATACTAAAAAATCAGAGGAAAGCAATGAAACAATTCCAACCACTACCCCTATGGCAAAACCACAAATTTCCTTCTCCACTGAAAGCATTATTGATAAATTAGATCGCGTGCAGTCAGAACTTTCAAGTGGAATCCTTGCAGGAGGTTTTAGAAATGGAAATAATAACATCACTGTTATCACTGAAACGGTGACCGAGAAACAAGAGAATAACGAAAAGCTTTATTCGCCCCCATCTTTGCCAGTTACAATTCGCAAATTTTCACCATATTCTCGACCGTCATCAACTCAAAGACCCAATTCCAAGAAGATCGCTTTAGATCAAATAAAAATGGATGATTTGTCTGGTCTACTTCCGGCAGGATTTAAACCTCGTTACTCAAACCCAAAACCAAAAACCACCGAGGCTCCTGTCGAAGACAAGTCCGCAATTCAACAGAATGACTCCCCAAAAACTGTCTCAGAAACCAATGACAGGAACAGTTCTTCTCTTCGATCAATTGGAAAAACAAATCAAAATAAATTGTTTGAAAAAATATTGGAAAACAAACCTGATTTACCGAAAGTAAAAATCGTTGACGACATCAGTGGATTTTTGCCCGATGGGTTTAAATTATCTACGACCACTGAAAAGCCAAAAGCTATCGAAAAAATTTTGCAAAATGTTAAAACTGTAGACATAAGTGCATTTTTACCTGCCGATTATAAAGAAACGTCCACAACAGAGGCTAATAAAAACATTGCAATTGATTCTATTTTAAAGAAAGCCAAACCGACAGATATATCGGCATTACTACCTCCAGGCTATAAACTTTCAACCACTGAAAAATCGATGATCGACATTTTGCAAAAAGCGAAACCGGTAGATATATCAGCGTTACTTCCTCCCGGTTATGAGTTGTCGACTACTGAAAAATCAGTAAAAATCTTTGAGAAAGCTAAACCAGCCGATATTAGCGCTTTTCTGCCTCCTGGCTTTAACTTATCGAATGAGGAACCGGAAGAACTAAAAACAACAACGTCCACTATAGTGACGAGCCATGTAGAAACTACCAAAGCACCCGCAGGAAAAATTGTGTTTCCCACTAGACCAGGAGGACGAAAACCGATTACTCGAGTTACTACACCAAAATCATCAAGTTTGGAAGGACCTGACGCCATTAAACCAACAATTCGAAAAGGTTTACCTACAAGGTATGTGTTTCTTTTCTTTTTTACTTAACTTGTTAAAAATTTTAAAAAATAGATTTGTGTAAGTATTTTAATTAAAGCTCTATCTTTCAATTATAAACAGATATAACTTAAACTTTGTTTGGTTCTTTGATTCTTAGAAGATGTTACCTTGATTATTATTACCTAGGGATCAAAAGTTTCAATATCAATTTCTATTTAAAATGATAATATCTAATAAAATGATAGTATTTAAAATGATAATAAAAATATATATTAGACGTAATTTGCAAAGAGTATCAAAATTACTTTATGGCATATTTTTCGTAGTTGAAGAAAAAAAAAATTATTAAAAAAACCTAATACGTGCTTCTGTATAAAAGTTATTTTCTATTTTGTGTAATTAATTTATTGGACTAACCAATTCTGTAAGTCGCTGATTGGTTCAGACATCATAAGTCTAAACCCCTAAAGCCGTAATTGAAGAAACTTCTATTTAAAGATCTGAACTGTACGCTGTAACTATTTGATCAAGTAATGCAATATCTCGAGGGCATAGTTTTATTGATTTTTAATTCAAATTGTCATTCATTTACATTATTATACATTTCAATTTCTCTATTGGTTGACTTGAAACACTTGTATATTTTATTTTTCTCTTTTTATACATTGAAAAGTTAACTTTTTCATCATATTCGAACTTCAACTTACCATAACTACAGAAATATAACATAAAAACATTTTAGAAGTTAATATTTCTTACTCTTTGTAAATGGTTTATTTAAAACAAATAATCTCCAAGTCATTTTCAAAGAGTATGATAATTTTAATAGCTTTCAATTAGTTCTCGATACTCTAAATAAATAAGTTATGTTTTATATATTTTAACATTTACTTAAAATGCAAACTATTAAAATTAATTTTTAGTTTATAAAGCCATACTTAACATGTTTCTTCTATAATGAACATAAATTAGAAACATTCGTAGGTACAAAATATTTTTTAAGATATTTTTTTATGTTTAATAGTATGTTTTTCTTTATTGTGTCCAAAAGATTTTAAAATCCATTAACAGAATATTTCGGATTTATTTTTCGTTTGAAATAGGAATAAAGTAGTAAATACTTTTGACGAGGATTCAAAACTTGATATAAAGAGAGGTAATTTATTATTAAATTTACCAAATTTCCAAAAATAGAAAAAAGTAAAAATATTTATACCTATTGAGTTTATAGCTATTTTAGATGCCCAAATAGTAATTTTGCTATAACAATTAATAATGCTATAGAAAATAACCCAAGACTTAATAATTTATTACAATAATTATATACTACAAAATGAAAGAAGCTTGCCAAAGGAATAAGATAGAAGAAGTACCAACTCAAATTCTCTGAATAATGAAAAAACTAAAATCACCCAAAAATTGGTCAATACAGATTTTGATTAACTTATTTATTTGCATAATTGAATGTCTAGTTACATCATGTGCAACTTAAATCCTTCGAAAAAAATTGTTTGTTTTAAAGTGCCTGCATTTAGCCGATATGCAGGTCGCATAAGATTTATTTTTCACTTATTTTGTTGTTGAATGTTTTATATACATAAACTTTTGTACACGGAAAAAATATAGTCAAAATTACAATGTAACATCGTAATCTAGGATAAGATTTTTATTAACTTAATCTTTACAATATTCTTTTTAAAAATTTACTATGTAAATTTGAATTTTTACGTTATAAAATCGTAATTATAACGACAGTTTTCTGAAGTAAAAACTATCAAAAAATACCATATTATATTGGAATGTTTTCTGTAAGTGCAAGTGAACATATGTATACATAAATCATATACATGTAAAAGAGACAAAGCTACTAATATCTCTGACCCCAGTCCCTGGCATCTCAATGAACCCATGTATAAGAATGATACTATTTGGGTATGTATGAAAATATACATGAACTTTATTTTCGTAGGTACAAATACACGGTACAATACATTCGTTCGGGTCCAGCTCGGTCATAATAAATACCAAAAAGTACGATGTATTATTGTAATTTTTCCTATATTTTTTTCGTGTATGTAAAAAAATTAACAATACTGTCCAACAAAACTAAATTCAACAAGATCATATTGATATTTTTAAAAAATCGGAGCTGGGATGTTTTACATTAGAATTGCAAAACAAAACAGACTTCGAATATAAGTGGTTCATTCGTAAAATTTAATTTTTTTCTACCATTGATAATTACAATAACAGTCTCTAGACTCCCGGAGAAGGGCAACTGCTCCTTTTTACCCAGAAGTATCGACAACATGCGTATCATTTTATATCAAGCAATATTTTGCACTATCTTAGATTCGACATAGGTGAATCTCAATATTTATTGTTTGGAATAAAAGAAGTATTATTAATAAAATATTTTTCCTCCACTTTGATCTTTTAGTGTTTTTTTTTTAAATTCTATAAAAATTGACAATGATTGAGAACGCATTAATGTTCCCCGTTAAATTAAAACAAATTTCAACACTCGGCTATAGCTTAAGACTCAAATTAAGATATAGTTATTAAATAATAGTTCAATTCTTAACTTTCATAAAAAAACATTTTTTTTTTTTGAATTTTTCATTAATCAAAATGAAATTGTGAAGTTTTATAACGTCGTAATAAACTGAGATCCATAACATTGCTGATCTTTCTGTATACAGTAAGGTGTACAATTTAAGTGTAAACATATAATTTTCTACTTCTATACTAACCGAATATAACGTAAATAATAATTTTATTTTTATATTTGGCTATGCTCTTCAAAATTATGCTTTTCAGTTTTCAATTTCATATTTTTGAATGTTATTTCTGGAGCAGTAGAAGTATCGTTTTATATTTCACTGAATATCTTTCTATTTTTTTTTGTTTTTTTTTATAAAATAATTTCGCTTTTATTTCCAAACATTTCAAATCGTTTTTCCAACCGTCACGATTACCCAATAAAATCGAATTGAAACAAAAATCCATTTTTTTTTCTTTACGTAAATATATTTTTTCAGAACCCACACATTACACAATGCAGAAAGAAAACCATTTTTTAACCAAAATAATTACAACCTCATCATTTCTTCATGAGTATCGTAATTGAAAACTAAATTGAATTTCTTTGGATGTAAAAAACGACGATAGAAAGTAGCTTTAAAAGCATGTATGAAGAGATTTTATTTTTTTTAAAAAAAAAACAATTACTGTATGAATAAATATGTGTTTGTATTATATTTTATCTCAGAAATGGTTTTACGATATTAACTTTAGTGTAAGTATACTCGTAGTTATAACAACGGAAGTTATAATTCTCAAATAGTGTATTTTAACATATTATGTGGAAAACGTTTTATTGATTCAACCATTTACAATAAAACTTTTCAAATTCAAATGTAGTCTATTTTGTAGTATATTTCGTTATTTTTTATATAAAAGAAATTTAAAAAAAATTTTTTTTTTGCTTTTACCATGGTTAATGTATTATATTAACGTTAAAAGAGACAAAGGTTTTTTAATGAAATTGTATCGTTTTTTCGTATACATTGTGGAGTGTAGGCTATAGGCTGTAAGAGTTTTGGTGTATGGTAGATAAAAGCTTATTGTCGTAACAGCATTATATAAAAAATTAATTTAGAAAACTTTGTTACCTCATATTTGATATTGATAGCTTTTAAGAGCCCCCCTATTGTTAGTGAAAGCAATTATCTTGGTTAGAAAAATAATTAATTTCATTATTGTGTTCGATATTGTATTCCAGAGCAACCACTGAATTTACTGGTTGGCCGACGCCTCCTACAACGCCAATATCCATTGAAAAATTACTGGAAGCCGCCCGTACGGCAAGTGGTAGCAGTGCCCCCACAACAATCCAATCTGACACGACAACCACGAGTACAACGAGCACAACGACAACAAGCACTACACCGAGGCCTACCACCCCCGGTCTTTGTATGCACGATTGTGATTTGGCCGCTACAATTAAATTGATTGGTGGGGCTCAATGGGTTCCTGAACTCCTCGATCATAACACTCGGGAATGGCAATTGTTGGCTAATCAAGTTCAAACACAGGTTTGATTTTCCTATTGAATTTTTTCAATAGAGCTTTAAATTTAATTAATAATTCTTTACAGTTGGAAAATGTATACAGTAAATCTAATATCCTGAACCGTTGGTACAAGAAAATACGTATTGACGAATTCAGTGAAGGTAGCGTTTTGGTCGACTACTTCATTGAATTGAATGATTTAGGGCGGCAAATAAATACACAAGAAATGAAACAACTTTTCCATGCAGCTCTTGAACCCGCCAGTAATATGGTCGTTGACGATGAAAATTTACAAAAAAATCTAACAAATAAATTAGTCTTGGGAAATTTCATTGTTGACCCCACCTACACTGACTTTATTGGTAATTAATTATATTTTTTTTGTAAATTGGTCAACATTTTATTTTCTTAAATTTTTATTTTAGTCTTACCTAAACAAATTTCACCAACTGTGGGTTTTGCTGACGAAAATGTATTGTTACCACAGTGGGCGATTGCTGTTATTGTAATTGGACTTGCTTCACTGCTCTTTGTTATTATTTTCGGCGTTACAGTGGTAAGTATTCGTTTTGATGTTAAACCAAACCAAATTAAAACTTTCTTCTTTTAATTTCACAGCTTGTGAATCGACAAAAAAATGCTAAAAAGCGCCAACCAATTCCCTTAACAGAAGATATGCTGAATGAGCTAAATAAGAATCATATGGGAGGAATCGATAACTATGGAGCAGAAGATTTATATAACATGGAGGATGTCTGGAATGATAAGCCTCAATATGACATGAAGTTCCCTAAAAAAGTATGAAAATCAATTTAGATAAATTAATATTTTTATTAATTATGCATCAAAATTTTAGCGATCTGGAGGTTCATTGCATGATAATAGCATGTCGAATTTATACGACAGTTGGAGATCCGAGTGGAACGGATATTACTATAATGCTTATTACGGAAATCCAGGGAGTAGTGCTGGAGGAATGGGGGGTGTAGGCAGTTCTGCAGGTCCAGGATATTCACGCCGACGATCCGATTATGATACGAACTTTTGATTGAATCATTGCAAGTTTCAACATCTTATTGAATATTAACCCTCTGACAATAATTTGGAAGCGCTGCTTGCGCAAATTACTTTGCCTCTAGTCACCAATCACAATACTCTCAAAAGAGAACTTATACATGACTCAAAACATTGTTCTTTTATCAAAAATTATTGAAAATCATATGTGGCAGAACAATCAAAAAAATATGCAATTTCTAAATAATTTCATTCAACTGAACGTGAAAATTTAAAATTGCACAATTTGAAGTCGAATGACTAAAATTACAACAGGGATGCTTCTTTATAATAAATATATATAGTTAATAAAATGAATGCATAGGTACTGATGATTGCAAATAAGGAAATTAATTATTTTCAAACGAAATGTATAACACTTAAATGTATTAGAAAACTTTTTCAATATCAGTAGTACGTATACTATATGTATCATTAGCAAAAATCTTTAATCCGTATTCTTACCCAGACGTGATACAGCCAAGGATGCACTGTAAAGAGTAGAATATACCAGTTGTACTATAAGAAGCTGTTTACGACTATATTGAGAAAAATCGTAAAAAATGGTGATAGATGTGTTGGCTCACTTGTTTTCTTCCATATTCTTTAGTCAATTGAAAGAAAACCTTGTCGTAAACAAGCAACACTAACATATGCCGAGTATGTATCAAATATGTATAGTGAATAGTGTATTCGGTCGTAACACGACTTCGTATGAATCCGGCATTAATCTTTAAAAGTTTTTAATAACTAAAAATTTTTAAAAATATTAAATGATTTACGATATTAATTTCATTTTTGAAAAATATACATGCTAGTGGATTTGAAAAACTGAAAATTTTCGTTTTTCGTGATTTTATGCAGAAACTACTTTATGTGATATCAATTGAAAACTTATCATTTTTAATAATTAACTGTATGCAGTTATGTATATCGTTGCCAAATAATTTAATTTAGTAGTTAAATAGTTATTGCTAACTCAACAAAAATGAAGCCGTAAAAATGGATATGATTTATTTGATAACTTAAAAAATGAATGTTTGATATTAGTGTTAATTTTTAAGATACTTAACTGGGTATGTTGACAATTTTTAAGAAACTGACATATATTTTGTATTATCATTTGAACTGCTTAAAGAATTCTTCAACAAGCAGCAAGCATTTACGTGATTTATTTCCTTTTTTTATTATATATTTTTTGAATTTTCATTACAATTTTTCGTGAAATGAACTAACTGAAATGAACTGAGCTAATAACTCGAATATTTACAAAATTTACTATATCTATTTATAAACTTGTCTTAAGACTTTGTGTCGGTACCCTCTGCTTTGTCCATTTAAATTTGCCCGACTGGTGACAACAATATGCACTTTTAAGAACTATTTTATAATAAATAGTGCGTTATGCTCATTCTATTCGTAGATGTTTAAAAAATAAAACAAAAAAACGCTAGAGAGCGCTGGCTTCAACAGCGTTGGCTCTGTATTTCATGTACCGTCCGGCGTCCTCACCAGTCCACAATATCTGTTGAAAAACTATACCAACTAAGCAATTATATTTTTTTATTATAATCTTTAGTGCAAGATTTGCTAGTTCTAAAAAATCGTTTAATAAAAAATAAATTATGTGACTGAAGTTATGTAGGCTAAAATCGTTTTGATAAAAAATGATAATTATTTGTCAACACTACGATGGTACATTTTAACAATTAAATATTGCATTTATCTATAAATTTCTTTTTTGACATCAAGTATTATCGTGAATATTTAAAAACTTAAATGTAATACAAAAAATACTAATAAACGACAAATCTCAGCAATGAAAATTACATTTTGTGCATTGAGCAATGAATAATGCCAAATAGTTTCATAAAAAAATGCTTTTAGAAATTTCAGACATCCATTAAGCAAAAAAATATATCAGTTTTTTTTGTTGTCAACTACTTGATTATTGATGTTTTTAACTATGGAGCATTTACATCTAATTGAATATCAGGAATAAGAGATTAAACATTAATAATATCTTTTCATAAAATTTTTAATAGTAAATGATCTCAATATTTCTATAGTGTCAATTTATTAACAATCTATAACTATATACTCAGAGTAGAATTTTGAGACGAACAATTTATTAATGCTCTAAAGGTCCTTAAATATTTAGAATTTCTGTTAATTTAATGCAAATGTTAGTTAAGCCTACATTTATAGAAAATAATATTGATCATCTCATTAATAACAACAAAATTCACATTTTAAGTTCGTTATTAATGACATGATTGAAACTCCAAATAAAAACTAATTTAATGTTCCAAACACATCATTTTATAAACTTTATCATAGATTAGGCGTCTAAATTAACGTTGTGTTTAAAATATATTGCGATAATTGTATATAAATGTAAATATATCATTATTATTAAAAAAAAACATTTATTTTCATTTCAATGAGTATACATTATTTATAAAATAAACGGACATAGTAAAAGTTAAATTTACAGTACTAATAGCGAAATAACCGCCAAATTTATAAAAATAAAAAATACTTGCATTTAAAACATTTTATTGATGCTCAATTTAATATGTATGTTACTTATACACATGGAAAATACAGCATAATAATAAAAATTAATTTATTTAGAAGTTGTTGATTTTATTTTACTAATTTTAATTGTGGTACATTTTTTTGTTTCCTTATAATATTTGTATTTTTATTCATAAATGGTACAAGAGGTGGAGGAATAATGACCGTACCATCGTCTTGTTGGCCTGTTTCGATAATAGCCATAATCATTCGAGGTATAGCACAGGCTGTTCCATTAACAGTATGAACAAATTTTTGGTTCTCATTTTCCATATACGATATATTCAATCGTCGAGATTGATAATCAGTGCAATTACTACAACTTGAAACTTCACCGAATATTTGTCGACCAGGTAACCATGCTTCTAGATCATATTTTCTGTATGCCGGAGCTCCTAATTCGTGAGGTGGCATATCCAAAGTTTGTAAATGCAATCCTAAAGAACCAAAACTTTCTTCTTCGATCATTCGAAATTCTTCAAGAATTTCATCGGAGGTCTCTGTGGTGGTAACTGCAAACATTTCAACTTTAGTGAACTGATGAACTCGATATATTCCTCGTTCTTCGAGTAAATTCGAGGTCTCAGCTCGGTAACATCGGCTTACAGCAGCCACTTTTATAGGTAAGTCTTTAACGGCAATTTGTTTATTCATAAAATATCCTGCAAGTGCCATTTCTGAAGTTCCAGACAAACATAAATTATCGCCATGTCTTTTATCTAACTCATAAATCTACAAAGAGATTAGCAATTTCTTTAAAATAAATAAATAAAATAAGGAATTCATACCTGTGTTCTCTCTCCTTCTGTATCCATACCACAACTTTCTATAATATGTTTCGGTAGTATATCCGGTACCGACATCAACGTAAACCCTTTTTTAGTTAAATTTTGCACTGAATATCGTATCAGTGCATGTTCTAATTCCGATAGAACTCCGTAAAAATAATAACTTCGATTACCGCAGAAGTTACCTAAATGCGACGTACGTAGTAAGTTTAATTCTTTACCTATTTTATTAAATTCTAAAGGCTTAAATGAAAAACTCCGTTTTTCCCCAATTGTACGAACTACTTTAGGTATTTCACCATAGTCTAAAACAGCTGGATGGGTGTCATTGGGGATTTTTTTTGCAGCTTTTAATAGTTCTAAATATATTTCATGTGAGTTTTGAGCATTTGTCTGTAAGGCCTCTTTATAATGTTGATATAAAGTTTGTACTTGGTCAATATTTCCTATTCCCTTTCTTCTATTTATGTTTGCCGCAATTTTTGATTGATTATTATTGTCACATATGTAATCCCAATTGTATACCGGTAGGACATTAGTTGAATACCTCATAAAAGGGACTTTTAAAAACATTGAACAATTTCTTAAAATCAACATTTTGCAAAACTTGTTTATATTTTTTACGTCAAGAAATAGTAAATAATAAGTTTAATATTTTATTTTTTTATCAAAATCACATTTTTAATACATTATTGTAATATTTTCTGTAATTTTACTGAATTTGACATTAGAAAATATTTGGCGTGGGTCGCGTGGGTTGTCAAACGTTGTTCAGTCCGAGAACGGTTCCCGTCGTTCCCGTAGTTCTCAACCGTTCCTTTCCCTCTTGTCCCCTCTGTTACCATTGTTCAAAACTTTCCATTCTTTGATATAGGGACATGCGTGACATGTGACATCTGTCATTATTTGAATAGACTTCATGAAACAGTAAAACTGAGTAAAATGATCAAATTTTAAAATGTGTGCAAGTTGTAATACGTTACATAAATAATTATTAATTAATATACTTTAAAAAAATAAGTTTAAACTAAATTATTTTGTCCGTAAAAATGGAAACTCTAATAATTCATTTAAATCAATCTTTAAATAAAGCTGTCAGTGAAAAAAATAATAAAGAATGTGCTCGCGTAGTTTCTAACATTTTAGCTGTATTTGAGGATGAGATTTCACCGTCGGATATTGGTAAAAAATAATAAATATATAATTATTCTTCAGTTAATTGGCAATATTGTTTTGTAGATAAAATTATTGCATATTTGTATGATAAAGAAAAATTGTATAAACATGCTCGGAATATAACATTTTATAAGTATCATAAAGAAGCCGGTAATGAAATGCTTAAACTTTTCGGCTTTACTATAAATAAATTTACTCAAAATGTACAAAAGTATATATTAGATTTTTATGAATTCTGTAAAGATCTTATTGTACGAGTTGATATCACAGCCGATATCAAATGCAATGCACTGATAATTTTAACAAATATTGTTGAAATTAAACATTCAAATCCAGCGATATTCCGATTTTCTCAACTGTTTGTTCGGCTAGTACAAAATTTAAGTTTTACTAAATCTCAGAAAGGTAAACAGTCTTGCGGGCTTTTTAATTGAATAGGTGATTAGGAAGAGTTTATGATACCAGAATGATGGCAAATTACAGTGAAATAACCATTTTATTAACGTTTCCAGAATCTTTCTTACAATTGTAAAATAAATAATACCGCCTATCTCCTAGAATTGATTAACAATTATTACAAATTTTGAATATTAAACTATCAAACCCATCTCTTTTACTTATTAAATTCACTCTTTTGAAAATCAAATTTGCCATATATTAGAAAAATTACACAACATAAAATTTGACTTCAATATGAAAAAAAATAAATAAACAAAATCTCTTAACTCGAGAAATATTATATACACTAAAACTACGGATGCAGCGTTTTTGAGAAATTCTTCTATAATCCTTAGACTATAACTAACTTTTTTCGAATCACTGAAGTTTAGTACATTTGATTTTATTTTCTAATTTGTATTATATTTATCCAGTATTTTCCCTTAAGGTTGTTTATTACTGTAGAAAGAATCAACATTTCAGAACATTAAATATCGATTTTATTAAATATCTATACCAATGACGCTTTGATTCTAAAAATGTTGAAAATACTGATTTAAACAATTGTACGCTCGTAGATGCTTTGGACCATTTATTTTGAAAGAGGTGTTATTTTAAAAAAGAGATATCACTTTAGCTAATATTTAATTTCCTTAAAAATATCCGCCGTTTGTTCAATTTAAAGTTGGTCGGTAAAAGAAGTTAGGTAATCATTGATTATGAAAGTGATGTAAGTCCAATTTTCATCAATAAGTGACTCAGCAGCTTGTTAAAGGTCAGTACCCTGTTGTTTTACATTTGTTTTATTTCACGTGTCGAAAGTTACTATTTTAGATTACTTATTTTATTTTCCCCGATAATATTGATCAGTTCATATTAACATCCGATTATAGTAATAGAAGTAAGAAGAACTGGTAAATCAATATTATTTAATGACAGTTGAAAATACTTATTTTATACTGGGCAAAATAGAAATTTACAAATGCCTTTGATGTGGTTGAGGGTTACCCAGTCGTTGGAAAATAACATTGATATCATTGATTATAAATTTTTACTTTCCGAACATTCAAAGAATTCATTACTTTCCGAACGATATTTAATTTGGTAGTTATCAAATATCACAAAAAAACATTATAAACATGAATTTCTTGTACACACTATGGAGTTATTATGATGACAAAATTTTGTTCTATATCATGATGTCAGACCTATAAGGGTAGGAAGCAGTTATTACCTTATATACTTTCTGGACATTACAAATATTTCAAAACTTTGCCACATGAAAAATATAAGTAAATAATACAAATATCTTATGTTAATTTTAACAATATAATTACCGTAAAAAAATTTTACTTCTATTTTATATCTTGCTATTATTTGTAAACAAAATTGCGCTAATATGAAATATATTTTCTGTGATATTTGATTTTTCAGTACTGAAATTACACGATTTTTATAATTTTGAAAGTGGTGCAAGTTTATGTACAGCTCATAAATATACTTTAGTTTAATCAAATTCGCCTAAAATAAAATTTATATAAACAAACTATATATTGATAAATCAGTAGTAACATTGCCAGATTTGGCATAATTATCCTAAATTTTTGCTAACCTAAATAATTATGCAAACCTTTAATAATCTCAAAACAAGAAAAAAAGGACTTTAACCGCTTTCAAAATAAACGATTCATATATAAAATATGTCACAAAGTAATGCATTTTTAGACATTTAACAATAGCTTCAAATAATCAAACGAGCAGAAAAGAATATAAAAAATTTGCTGTTAAGTTTTTTGAATTAATATTAACCGAACATCATTATGACCAAAAAAATATTATTATTTTCTGATTGTATTGATAATTTTCATATTAATAAGTACAATACTTAAGCCAAAAAATTTGTCTAAAACTGTTGGATTTTTTTGTATGAAGATACATCAAACGTACATGCTTTTACGTTTGAAATGACCTCCGTATTTTCTCAGATATTAATTAAATAAACATACCTATACGATCTTCATTATCCTTTATTCTGTTACATTAAATCAACTTCACCTTATCCAAATTGAATGAAAAAAGGGTAATAATTCCGTAGTTTTAGTTACTTATTATACACAAAACTTTCACATTTAAATTTTATAATTTTCCAATCACCAATTCAAATTCTAGCTTCACATTTAATTGTTTTTTCTTAAAATCTTTTTTTACTATAGTTGAAGGCAAAACATATATACTTTTGGGAGTCATTTGTGTTAAATACCCCAAGGAAGTCGAACAACATTCGATACAGTTTAGAAAATTATTGATGGCCCAATTAAATACTCATATGAAAAAGAGTAAATTGGAAAATTCTGCTGTGGAAGGACTTGTACAGGCTTTTAATAGTTTCTTAATCAACTTTTCCCCTCCCTTGGAGACGAATGCTGTATTTTATTTAACTTTATACAATAATATTAAAAAGTTAATAGACTTGAATCCAACTAAACAAAAACATATTTCAAAAGGTAAATTGTTTGAAAATTATGCCAGTAATTCATTACATAATTAGTTTATGTTTTTTTTTTAGAAATTTTAAGTTTGATCCAAGAACACATTAATCTTTTCAAATCACATATATATGTTGATTATAAATTTTGGCATACAAAGTTTGTAAAGTCTATATATGAGGAACGTTATACAGCCAACGTTAAAACTGTTGGATTTACATTAGACGCGTTTTATAAAGCTATTGGAGAAAAATTATCTCTCCAAACCGATTCTGCTGATAAAATTGTCTTTAATTATTTTTTTCAGTATTTCCAAGAACATTTAACTCAAGGCACGGCTGACAATACATTAGAGCTCCGCTGGAGTCTCAAGGCAATAGGACATTTTGCCAAAAGCTATCGAACACATTTATCCGATTCAACATTTTCCGAAATTTTTGTCTTAATAATGCAACGCATTCGCTTTTTGTATTTAGATAAGGAAGAAATTGCTACCCGAGATTTAGAATATCTTCCAACTTATGTTGAAGTTCTCTGTAGTGTTATTAAAGAAATGGATCAGATTTCTGACGATGATTTAAAATCATTGGAGCTTCTCTGTGTAATTATGATCCGTTCTTTTCCCAAACTACGTCTTCAATTTCATCAAAAATTCGTGATTCAATCTTTTCAACTCACCATTGCTTTGGTGGCAAATTCTAGAGCGTATAACTTGGAAAATTTTTTGAATACCATAATTTACCAAAGTGTAATATGGACATCATCTCATAGTTTATTAATCGACGCTGAACTAATGAAGGAAGATGTTTCAAATAATATTATTACTTATAAAAACTTCCTTCCATTTTGGACTTCAGTTTTAAATTTGGAGGAAGATAAGTTTAATATCAACAATATTATTTATGATGAAATGATTAAAACCTTATTCAAATTGTCAAAACGATTGGATTTATCAATCATTATCAATTATTCTGAATCAGTTGAAAATAAATTTGTAGCTACATCACCTAAAGATTGCACTCTTTTTATTAATGTTGTAGATTTTTATGTTGATATTTTTAGTTCAACACCACTAGAATATTTTCAAAGATATCTTTACATATACCACGAAACGTTTATAATGCTTTCAGAAAAAAATGCTTTAAATAGTGGTTTCTATAAATTAATCACACAAGGATTAAAAAATTACAATCAGCTAGTTTCCAAAAACATAGTGGATATCCAAAACCAAGAACAATTTTTAAATCTAATCAGATTTTACATTTGCCAACTTATAACCAAAGCAAAAGTTTATAAAGGAGATCTACAAGTGGCTTTATTATTTTGTGTCCTAGAAGTTCCTCTGGCACTAGTCGAAGAATTTATTGACAACAATATCAAAGAAGTTATAATCATTGCCCTAAATATTGGCCAGCTTCACTTATCATTAGCAATGCAAGTGTTAAAAACCTTAGACAATTGGAATCGTATTTTTTCTAAAAAGAATATGGAAAATCTATTTAAAGATATTTTTCCAATACTAGAGGACATTTTGAAATCTAAGCCAGTCGAAACTAACTATAATTTGCAAATTGAACGAAAAACAAACCGTTACCAAAAACTTTTATCAAAAGATGTGACTATATCTGAAAATTCAGAACTTACAAATTTACAAAAACAGATATTGTTACTCTTCGGATCATTGAATTTTGATTTATTCTATGATTTATATAATGGTGATAGTAGTAAAATACGTACGAGGCATTCAAATTGTTTGAAGTACAAAATTCCATTCGCTGATATAAAATTGGATGTATATTTGGATGAAATTATTCCGCATATTCTTGGTTCGGCGTTAAATGCAAGTGATCGTGGAACTAGAGTTGCAGCATGTGAATTTTTACATACTTGTATTATAATTTTAACCGGAACACGTATGTTATTATATATTTTTTTAGAACTATTGATCTGGGATTTTTTTTGCTTTATTTTTTGTATCTAATGAATCAGTAACTATCTTTTACATCGTTTGTTCAATAAAACTCACTAGCCTTGCTTTGTGACTAATCTTTCACTAATCTTGCTTTGCGGCTTAAATACCTTCCAAAAAAATTGAAACGTTTCATTGTGCTACTAGTTTATTGGTGTTATTCATACTACATAGTAGTAACCGTAATCACATTACACAGTATTTTGATTTATCAATTGAAATGACGATCACATGACCGATAGAGCAAATAATCATGGACCTAGTCAAGTATGAAAAAGAAGGCCACCCTATCAAATAAATTCACACAAGAACCCATGTGGGTTCCTATGTGGTATTTTCGAATGAATTTTGACCTGGATTCCTATGTAGTTTCCCATTCTTATAGAAATCCACATAGGAAGAGCAAATGATTTTCACAGTATTTTCCCTTAAAAATTTATAGAACAGCATTGTAAATTACTTACCAGAAATAAATCTTAGTTTTTTGTTATTTACTTATTTTGTTACGGAATATTAAATTAAGTTTGTCCTCCAGGGTTAATTAAACGATTTAATGTTGCAAAGGGCATTGTCGTTTTTCACCTTCGTCAAAGATATCTTGCCTTTAATACAAATAAAAAACATTTAAAACAATTAAAAATAAAGTGTCTAACGTAAAAATTTCCTTTGAAATTGTGCAAGTATATGTATTGCATCGATTGGCGTCGATGAGAAAAACGGATGACAGAAATATCTAAAGTTTAATTTAGAAATAAGGTTATTTCCAAAAAGTATAATTTATAGTCCGCTAATTGGAGAATTTGTCTCTAGGCCTCACTCTCTTTATTTCCCATATAAATCCATACTTTCCTATGTAGTTTCCCACACAAATGCATCCTTTCTCATGTGGTTTCCTGCATAAATCCATCCTTTTCCATGTGGTTTCTCAAATAAATACAAATGGATTTATGTAGATTTTTTTGATAGAACAGCCATCTTTCCTTTTATAACGATGAATTTTGAAATTTAAAAGTAAGGGAAAATTTTTTTTGTTTAATAAATAAATATTTATATATTTCATTACTTTAGAAACTATTAGATTAGTAGTGTGCTGAGTCTTACCCTAATAAAGGAGATCTCATCGTGTTGGGAAATCTTTTAAATGGTCTACATAAGCAAAATCATGAAACCCTTCTACGAAATGCCTCGGAAGTTTATGTTGATATGTCATAACATTCTGTAAAAATATTCATTTTTTACCATTAAGGAACGTTTTTTGGAATATATATTATTGTTTTTCCTTTACAGTCTCCCCTGGTTGAAATCCAGGCTACACTTGTTGGTTGTGACTAAAGCTATTCAAAGAATGGTCATTCAGTGAATTGTAATTGTAGGTAATGAGAAATTTGTGATAAAAATTTTGAAAAATGTAATAGAAGAGTATTAATTCGAGTATCTAACTGATAATAATACTAGCTTGGTGCACCCATAAAATGCATCCATATATTCAGTATTCAAAATTTTTAAAAAACAATTTTAATGAACCAATGATTGTCGACTTCGCGACGAAGCAATTGCGGATTTTGTTGAAGCATTTAAGGAACAATTTTTTGGCATAGATATATTTAGTTCAAAAAAAAATCCCACGCCAACGTCCGTTTGAAAACCAGATCAATAGTTTTTATTCTGTCGTTTCTATAAGTATAATTACTATAAGTTGATATTTTTTCTTCATTTTAGATGCTTATAATTACGGAAATCGTGATTGTTACATTCCACTATTTGAAATGCTTTGGCCAGCATTATTACAATTAGCCAATGATAATGACCATGTTGTATATCAACTTTTCAATCCATTACTATTGCAGCTAATTCATTGGTTTGTTAGTTCAACACAAATACAAAGTGAAGAAATAAAATTACTCATTAACGCCTTAATGAATTCAATGAGCCACTCATTCAATGCTGATTTTGAAAATTTCACCGGCAAATACTTATGCGAATTTGTTAAGTGGTCAATCAATTTACTTTTAAGTGATGACGTCAATGCCGCTGAGAAATGCCGCACTAATTTAAATATGATTTTTAAGCAAATTATATGGTTTGCAAAAAGTGGAAAAGTAGAGAATCGAATTGGTGCGGCTGTGGCCTTTACTAGTTGTTATTCTGTTTTGCTTGAAAATACTAATATGGAATTGTATTCATTGGATTTATTGCAAGGATTCATCATCAGTTTATCAATGTGTAATAATGATGATGAACTTACGAAAAAATGTGACGAAGAAACTACAAATGCTTTAGATAAGTTGTATTTTATGATAGAAAAAGAATATGTTGTTCTTAACCAATCAACTTCATCACGACCTAACATTTTATCAGATATTGTTGTATGGTTGATTCAACAATGTGGTTCATTACAAATAAAATGCAGCTTTAAAGCAATGGAATTGTCTGCTAAATTAGTCAAATATGCAGTGGCAAAAGACAAATTCACTATGATATCTTTCATTGAAACATTTTTATCAATACCGCAACTTATAAACATTTTTGAAGGAGATTTACAAAAATATTCAGATAATTGGACTTTGGAAAAAGCTGAACATGTGATTTATATAATAAATTGGATGAAACAGCTTCGAACAAGTTTAAATTGTTTTACTTGGGCATTGAATCTATCGATCAATATAGATAGACATCACATATTGCACAAGGCTATTGACACTTTTTTCAACCATATACTATTTAAAAAAAATTCTTTGTCATCATACTTAAGTGATGCAAACTCTTCACTTATCATACAAAGTATAATTCAATACGAAAATTTAAAAATGAAATTAATAATCGATATTTTTGATTTTTTAATTTTGGTTTCTGAAAGGAATGAACAAGCTTTCAACGATTTATGCCCTCTTAGTTTATTTAATATGATTAATATCTCTTTATTTGAGTCTGAAAAGCTTTTAAGTTATTGTACGAATAATAATTATTTAATAACTACGTTGTTTCCTCAAATTGAAAATTTATTATCAAAAACTACGGCAAAAATGGATCCCAATAAAAAGGAAATTTTTAAACTAGTTATGGAAGAAAACATACGGCAATTTTCTGCACTGAATATTATTGAGAGATGTTTGCAATCAAATGAAAATTTATTGGAAAACAAATTTAAGTTGCTGGCTATAATCATTTTGAACAAATGCGAATTTTTGAATATAAATGATTTTTCCTCCGGAACATCAATTATGAATTATATTTTTGAAAATATTGTTCAAGACGGTGTTGGTTTAAATATTCCAATGATCAAACTAGAAATTTTGAAAATTGCAATTGAATTTGCTTTGATAAATTGTGACCCTTCCGTACCTATAACTTTAATTTGCTATGGATCTACGATTCGACATCCAAAAACAATGTTAGAAGTTCGACATGGAATATATTTTTTCAATTTATTTAGCGATTATCTCATTGAACACTATATTTCACATGTGAATCCAGAAAATTTATTCATCACTACTGGGAACATAGATCAAATTTTGATCATTTCAACTGAAATTTTTAAGCATATTCTACAAACTTCAAAAGACAATCTTAAAAGTTATAGTTGTACGTTATTTGAGTATTTACTGTCGAAATGGGAAACAATTCAAGAAAATGCAATGAATTTAAATGAAAAGTATCGACTGTTACAATTTTTAAAAAATGGAATTTTTGCATCGTATAATGAAAGAGTAGGAGTTTTGAATAATCATAGCTCTAATGTTGAAAGTTGGATTTACGGAGTAATTACTGAGGAAATAAATGAAAGCGAAGATGAATCATTAAATTTACAGTACAAAATCAATGTTTTAGGCTTACTTCCATTTATTACAAAAGAAGATGATACAAATAATTTTAATCTTACGTAAGTAATGCTTTATAATATTAAACCTTACATCTATTATCATCTCCTATAGGATACAGTTATATTTTTTATACTTGATTGTGTACAAACAGAGCTTTCAAATATACTTTTCAAGGATCTTTAAAAGTATCTAGATACTAGATAAGTTACTTTCTCAAAATATATCCAAAGTTACTTTAGGTATCTAATTAGGTATTTTTAAAAAAGGAACTTATATTTATCTTAAACTACTTTTTAAGATACTTGATAGATACTTTTTTAGTCACTTTATGTACTATGTATGTACCGTATGTACTATGTTTCGTAAAAGTTGTTAGGTAATTAGATATTGTATTTCTTATCTTTATAAATTTAGAAAAAATAAAAGTATGTGTGACTAAACCACTGTAAACATGACACACCTAAAAACGATTGATGATTAATTATATAAAAGATATATATTGAATTTTGTAGAACTATACAAAATAAAACTTTAAATCAATGGTTTTTAACCGGGGTTCAATCGAACCCGAGGGGTTCAGTGGATATCATGTGTTAATGGTTTTATGAACTCATGTATAAATATATATCTTTGTTTGGAGTTTTAAAAAATCACACTTTATTTTTTCAATTAAGAAGGATTTGATGAATTCCCAAATGATACTAGTGTGGGTCAATACCTCCAACAAGATTAAGAACCACTGCTCTAAATGAAACAGAAAATATATAAGATCGTCAAAACATATCAATCACAAAGTAAGCATTATTTTGTTCAAATAGTACCCCATTTTATTATTTACTGCATACTTTATTTTTAGCTACTTTTTGTTATCCTAAGTAATTTTCGAGATCTAAGATACAGTAACTTAAATACTTTAAAGTAACCAGGATACTTTTTTCTGAAAGCTCTGTATATAAACAATATCCTAGATAAGTCAAAATTATTTCTCCAGGAAATCTTTTCAAAGAAGTATAACTATGACGTTTATTGACGTTAATTACCTCATTTTTCAAAACTCTTAACAAAGAAGTATTCAAGAAGCCATTTTTCTGACATTGCAAGCCGTCAATAAAATGAGCTTTGTAAGAAGTCTTTTTTAATTTCATAATATCTCCAAAATCTGTGCTCTTTAAGTTGTTCACGAGAGTTTTTTTTTGGAAGTCAGAAAGAGTTCTTTATTCTGACTTCTGCAAGAACTCTTTTTTTTCTAGACTCAAAAAAAGAGCTTTTTGGGAATTCTTCACGAAGTACTGATTTAATCTTGAAACGGCGCGCTTCTTTAGTGAAAGAAAAAAATGTTCTAATACTATATTGTCGGCCTCAAGTGTTTACCTGCTAAGTTCATTTTAACAGTTTTTACAGGGGAAGGAAAAAAGAGAATATATTCTTCATAAGTTATGTTAATACAGATATCAGATTTTCGTTTCTGTTATATTTTGAAATTTCTATGTTTAAAGTGATTTATCAGTTTATCACTCTATATAATTTTCTATTCCCTTCCTAAAATCATTTAAAATGGACTTCTCGGGTCAAGATTTTAGGCCGACTATATGACTTCCTTGAGAGCTCTTTAGAAGACCATATGGTTTATCGCAATATTATATTATTTAATACGAATATTATATTATATTATATCCTATGTCCAAAAAACTAATAAACCTAATAATAGACTAATAAGTCTAAAAGTAAAATATGCATAGCTTTATTCTCTAGTGTTATGTTCTTCTAGGTCTGCCTTGGAGACATTTTTCCACCAGCATTGTTCTAAAAAGACATCATCAATTCAAAAAAATACCACAGAAGAAATTGTTAACAAATCTGTAATAAAAAAGTGTTTAAATGCCTTGGTCGTTACAAAATCTCCAACTCTTCTTCGTTTCATAATAGAATATACAAAATACGACGATGAACAAATTTATAAAAACGACATTGAGGAATCTTTAAAAATTCTTCAAACGAATGCCAACTTATCAGAACAATTTAGGATTATCAAATATCTATTTGATGATTTGATGCCATATTTTATGATTTTTGATGCTACCTTTACTAATCAATTAGTTTATTGCATCCATTTTGTTCTACTACTCATACGCCATACACAACATGAGGCAGTTCAGAGATTTCTTCAAGAAGGTTTTAACTCAATTATTTTTCGATTATCAATGAAAGCAAACGAAGATGCAAGTGAAAGAAAAATTGAAATGATTGAAAAAATAATTTCTTTTCAACTAATTGAATATATTTTTCTGCTTGACATGAGCGATGAAAATCTTTTAGAAATCAGCAACTTTGAATATGATCGTAAAAAACTAACAAAAACTTTGGTCGAAAAATGCTTATCGATTCGAATGGAAAATTACGACGTTCCACCTGAAATATTTGATTTGTACCATTTATTTCAATGCATTTCCTTTCGAACTTTGATTACCATAATTAGCAACACACAAAAAGAACTGAAACCGTTTCGAGTTCTATTTTATCATAGAGATAACGTTACCAACTCTCTATTACTTTGGCCGAAAATAATAAATTGCACCATTCCGTATACGTTTCCTCAAGATTTCGATAAACTTCCTTCAAAACGTAAAGTGGTTGTTAATATTCGAAATAAGATTCGCAAAGAAAACCATAATTTTGAATTGATGAGAAATTTCAACGATTTCATTTCCACGCAAAATGTATTCAATAGTACATTGAATGAAGATGTGCAAAAATTTGACTTTACTTTAAGTCTTGTTAAAAAGCAGAACAATACGAGGATAAACCCTGAACTACAGGCTAACGTTTTTGTTGAACTTGAAGAAGATGCACTTAACACTCATGAATGCATGGCTCCATTATGTGCAGTGGTACAACAATTAATTCATTTGGATAAAACAGAAGGAAAGAATAGTAATGGTGCTCCTCATTGGATTCAAGGGATTCGACAAATTTTAAATGATAATGATGTTCATGGGAATATTAAAATATTTTTACTTAAATTAATTGAAAACAATAAGGATGATTTTCAGTGTTATTCTAAAATCTTTATTGGAACCATTTTGAATGTAATACAAAGCAAAGTTCTAGGAAATGAAATTAATTACTTCATTGGAGACTTGGTAAGCTTTATTTTCCTTGGAAGTATTTTATTTTTTTTTTTTGGTTGAATATTTGAAATATATAGGAGTTTTTAACCCTAGCATACGTTGATTCTTTTTTTAAATTAATGAATAATTGATTCTTTGTTCAGATTTATAATAATATATATGACAGTATCTAATTAACGCAATGTAATCGAAAACTGCATTAATGGTAAAATCAAAATGAGCCATAACAACGGCAAAATATATTATTAGGGACACGGAAAGTAATGTCAATGAATTCAGTATTCCATATGAATATACCAATAGTGGGTCTACTGTGTTTTGTATTGGCTACTTTAAATCTTTTTTTAACATTAATGTATGAAAATACAGTCGTAGGTAGCTCAATTTTTAGGAACACAGTTTTTTTATTATTGTTTCTAGAAAACATACTTCATCCTTGTATGTATGGATCCTAAATTTGAAAAGATGATCTTAAAGTAGATGTTTTCAAAATATTTTAGTTCTAGAATCAATGGTTATCAGTTTTAATAGACCTAATGCACATTATCTAAAAATAACTTTAAATGTTTTAAAAATGTTCTTAACTAATAAAAAATATTATTTCTTAAATTTTAAAGTTAATAATTAACTTTACTTGATAAAAATTAAGAAATAATCATTTAAAAATGCAAAAAAAAACTTTAAATTCATAATGCCTAAAACCAGCTCCTATTAGTCTAGCATTAAATTGACGCCACAATACGAAATTTCAAAATTCCATGGGTGTTTTCCAACGGCAAATGTACTTAACACAAAAGGAAAGGTTTAAACATTATGTTAACGATTTCAACCATTTACAATTTACACAACCTCTATTACGAAAGAAAAAATTGATAGTAATTTTTAGGGTACAAAAATGTTTTTCATGGTAAACGATTGTAAAAAATGTCAATAATTGTGTAATTTATTACTGTTTCTATGGTAACCGTTGAATGATCTCTTAATATCTTGGTTCCAATACGCGTACTAATGCGTACTGTGACGTCATAGAAAACTCCTAAGCACACTTATCGTTTTCGGACTCTCATTTGCTCATTAAAATTAAAACTTTTCTTTTTCGGCCAAAATAAAAAGTTTTCGTAACTAAAAATTGTTTTTCCTCTTATTAATAATGTCTTTTGTCGATGTAAAAAAATTAAATTAAAATGTGCATATAATCTATTATCAATGTTTGTACCTACACTTAGTAACTGCTTGAGAAAAACTAGATTACTGCTTTTGATAATTGCTGAACCTCGATATTTGCAATATTTATTATTTTTTTTATTTTTCAGTTGAATATGTTACTAACTTGGAAAAATTCAGACCTTGATTCAAATGATATTTCAACTTTAAACAAATTCTTACTGTTTTTCATTCCACGTTGTTACCATGAACGCACCGATATGTTCAAGTACTACGTAGAACTTTTAAGAAACATAATCGAAATATGGAAAACTCACATACATATTTCAAACGAATTACTATCATATGTATCAGCCACACATCCTGAAAATGAAATTCGTTTGATCGAATTACAACTTTTAACCGGAAATATTTTATTGTCCAATAATATTTGTATATGGACGGATTCCAGTAAAGAAAAATTTAATGATTCTTTACTTACCTATTTAAAACATTCTGAGCGACGAGTTTATAATTTAGCTGCGGAATTACTTGCAAGAGTCTTATGTTTTATCTCAGAAAATTGTGGACTACCAAATATAGATAATAAATTGTTTAAGAATTCCCGATATATGATCGAAAATCTTCCCGGAGCAACTAAAGAAGATAAATTTTATCATATCGTGAATGTGATAAATCAGCTATATCCTGAATTTATTGATTCTATTCTTTTAAATATAGTTTTCATGTTTTTCAAAAAAGTATCTGGAAAATTCAAAGTTATTTCTTTGAAAGTTATGGTTTCTCGTTTGTTTGAATTTTATGAAAAGTTGGAAACATTTGTAACTGTTACGTTTTTTGATGAATTAATCGGAGAACCTGAAATAGAAGTGCAGTTATTAATGTTGCAACTATTTCATAAATTACTACCGAAACTATCATTGGCGTTAATTACAAACGTAATAGAGAAACTATTACATTTTAAATTACAAAAGCATGCCAATTGTCGTAAAGTCATTTATGATATAAGCATAGATTTGATTAAAAAATATCAACATAATAATAGTGAAATGGAGCAAAAATTAATTTCACTTAGTCAACAAATACTACTCAGTGGCTTAAACGACCCAGATGAAGAAATTGTTAATAAAATACACAAATTTTGGATTGGAATTACCGAAAACTGTATTGAAACAAAGAAGAACTTTTTAAAACTTTCAAAGGATATGTACTGCAATGATTTTGAAAGTTCATTTTTAGGAAATTGTTTATACTTTTTATTGGAAACTACTGAAAACTCTGCAGATTTCAATGGCAAACTATTTGAAAATGCTTTAATTGATTGTCCTTTTGTCGATCATAAAATTACAGTCAATTGGCGTGTGCCTACTTTATCAGTAATTCCTCTTTTTGCTGAAAGCGTAGCTAGCCAAGTTAGCCAAATGAGGCTATCGCAAAATATTCCTTTTAGTAATTTACATCCCTTATTACAAGCCTCGCAAACTCAACAAAAATTAAACAAAAACTTTATTGAAAATGACGAAGAACAAATAGTTGCAACCACTAGCCTTCATACTTTCGACAACTTTAAGAAACCGTTTAGCGTTAAACGAAGATTTTTACGTAATAAAGCCACCATTACCAAATCGGTAATTACTTCAGTTCGAAAAAATATTGAACGAGAAAAAAGTATACTTGAAGACACCCAAAAAAGAAAGCACTTAGATGTAAAGTTATCTAAAAGTTACCGAATTGGTGATTTTCCTGACGTAGAAATTAGTCATCAATCAGTGATAAAATCTTTGCAAGCTTTAATAAAGGTATATTTTTTACTTCTGTTTTATATAAAGGTTTTACTTCGTTAATGTTTTTGAAAAAATAGGACAATTTTTTTTATATTTTGCACTTTTAAGAGTAGGTATGGCTAGATTGGTATAATAAATGGCATATATGTTATCTACTTTAAGATATAGCAAAAAAAAAAATGCTCAAGTCCCTTGAATGGCTTGTTTGCTTTATGGTGTAACATTGAATTTTGTAAATCTATCAGATAAGACGTTAAGTAAAACCTAGAAGTTCAACTAGAGCAAATGTTTTTGTCTATGAGTCTTTATCCTTCGAGTCTCTACATAATGGTTTGTAAAAGAGAATACTTTGGATCACGCTACATGAGACTCAAGTTTTCCTACTTACGTTTTCAATAATCGCTATTTTTGTAATGTATGCTTCCATATTTCAAATCGTTCTTGACAATGCATAGTAATCTAAGCATACATACATATATTCTGTAACGTAGCGTGGGGGTGCAGAATGGGCCATGGCCTCGGGCGGCACATAAAAATGAGGCGGCATATTGATTTTGATTATTCCATAAATGAATTTGCTTTAAGAAAAATACGAAAAGTAGATTTTTAAATAATTAAAGATTTTAACGTAGTTTATTTTTTACTAACTTTCTTGATTAATGATGAAAATAGGGGACGGCAAATTTCCCTTTTCTCTGGGGCGGCGAAATGGCACGCTATGCCCCTGATGCCATTAGATACTTAGACACTACAACGGACTTACATATATTTCAAATGGCTTGAGTTTATATCTTAAAGACTTAAATGAGAAAAAAATTGTCCTATTTTTAAAACGTTAATTTCTTTTCTTTGCACTTATACAGATGCTTATATAATTTTTTATTATTATAGAGAGATCCTGTAGTAGCACAATTTTTTTATGTATCCACTTTTGAAGGACTAGTTCAGAAGGATTCAACAACCGATTGTGAATTTCTTTCGTCCGTTAGTGAAACATTTAATAGCATATTAAAATCATCGATTCAGCTAACAAAGCCAATTGTAGAAACAATATTTAGTCTATCTTTGAAATATCAGCCACTTTTAAATCTTCATACTGATGTTATAGTTACTACAAGTCAACAAAGTTATTCACTACCCGCAGGATGTTTATTGCTTGAAAATAAAATATTTCACGGTTTTGATGAAACTGAACCTTCAAGCAAAAGATCTACTAATTTTTTATTGACCGAACATAATCATTGGTTAAAATTAGCTGAGTAAGCTTTTATAATGGGTTGTCTCATGAATATCGTCCTTTTCTTATATTAAATGAATACACAATATGTACTGTTTATATATGATTTATTTTAGTATACATATAAGACCTTTTTACCCTATTATCTTCTTCCACCTCCCAGGAAACCTTAATATGCTTTCTTCCCAAATTTAAAATTTTGGACTAATAATAATCCTGAAGATACAATTTTCAACATGATAGCGAGAAGAAAAAAGCTCACACAATTTGATTGGAAGGTTTTTCCGCATTTTGGATACTCATCATATCTAGCCCCATATAACTAATACTTCTTTCTGTTCTTAAAAAAATTTCTTCTCGATAAGTACTTTAAATTCATCAGCGAAATAAAATCGTACCTCTATGATTATTTGTTCTTTAAAACACAAAAATTTGGAAAAGAAGGCTTAATGAGGCTTTCTGAAAGATGAAAGATGATAAAAGCAAAAGTGTTCTTCTATTACAAAAAAAAAAAACATTACTTAATCATTGTATATTCATTTCATATTAGAAAATGGAAGGAACTTTATAGGAAAACCTAATATTATGTCATTATATTAGTCAACTTATTCGTCTTATCTATTTTTAAAATTTTTAGACTTTACCGTGAAATGTCTGAATTTGATGTAGTAAATGAAATATTTAGTGAAAAAATTGGACAGACGGCTATTAATAAGGCAGTAACTTCTGAGCGACATGGTAAATGGAAAAAAGCATTGGATATATATGAAGAAAGTTTAAAAAGTGGTTCGACCACTTCTAAAGCATTTAAGCAGTTTTGTTTCGAAGCATCACTTAACTGTTTTTCGCAAATGTCTGATTGGGACTCAGTCATGGAAAATACAAATAATTTGATTGATTCTGATTTAGAATTGCTTTGGAAAGACGAGTGGCATCGAGACAAATTGATGCCATGGGTAATTCGAACTCATGTACACAAAATGCTGTTTTCTGATAATATCGATGACAATTTATTGGCCCGTCTTAATCAATGGAATGATAATAAAGAACGATCTCCGTATATAAATTATAGTTTATCAAAGGAACTGATTCTATTATATATATTTCAAGATAAATTTGAGCAAGTTAACACCGTGTTAGAACTTCTGGAAACTCTTTACCTAAATGAATGGTCAATCATGAGTAAAGAACTTACAAAATCAAAATTGAAGAGCTTACAAAATTTAAAAATTTATCGAGACATCAAAGACTTCCTTGCAATCAAAAACCATTTGAACAATGTAAATTATGAGGAAAACGTCCTCCAAATTTTCGACATGTGGCAAAATATTTCAAATAGTAGATGCGATTCGTTACGACAGTGGGAAAGTAAAGTTTTGTATCGTAATTTCTTTGCTAGAAATTTACTAACATACGTGAAAGCCAATAATTGGGAGTCGTCTGAAATTCAGCTATCCTATGATCGAACGATGAAACAAATGCTCTTTGAATTTACTGATTTTGCGTTGAAGGGATCTAATTTCCATATAGCTAGAAAATATATCAAAAAAATAGAAAACATACCAGGACCAATAACAGATTTAGAAAAAATAAAAATTAATCTGACAAAGAGTAAATTATTACACATGAAAGTTGATGATGCTCAAACGGAAGATTATGTGTATTCCTACCTGACGGAAGCATGGAAATTACTAAGTAAGTTATCAAAATTATACTGTAAACCTAGGCTGAAAATATTGGTAACAAACAGCAAAACCTTGGAGTTTTGTTAAACATTATTTGAATATTGTTATCTATATCTTTATCAATCTTTGAATTTTCGTGACGCTTATATTCTTCGTAAAAAATATAAAATGTAAAAAATGTACTTTGTTTATCATGTAATATTGAATAATTGAAAATAGTAAAAGTATTAGCTTTTAGCTATACTTGTCTACACCGAGACCAATATCTCAGTCCTATGGTTTTTCAATAATAATCATGAATTTATATAAAATAAAAAATGTGAATACGAATATTTCTATTTTTTCTTTTCTAGAAAAAGTGTATGTTCTGCAGGAAAATTCTGTAGACAATTTTCTCATTAAGATTTCTAGTTTGCAACACGAGCACAAATTATTAAATAATTTTGCGAACTTCATTAATGTTTGTTCTCCGACAAATGCGGATAAAGTTCAAGGATTTCTAAACTTTAATGTTAATTCGGCTCGTGGTGAAATTTTGCAAAAAATTGTTATCCTTTGTGAAGAACAATACGCCCACAACAATTCCATTCAAAACCAAAATATTCTTTCGGACGCCTATATAAAAATCGCTTCGTACTGTCGCAATATTGATACTCCAGATAAAACAATTTTAACTAATTTTATTCAAAGTATAATGCGATGCATGTTCTTAAACTCGAGGACTGCTCATTACATGTTTCCTTGTTTATTACAAAAAGAAGAAATTTTATTTGATGAGGAACTGAGGTCGTGTTTTCTGCTTGAAGTATTTCGGTAATTAAATAGTAACTGTCAACAAATTTATGTATGTTTTTTTATTTTTCAGAGTTCTCGTGTTCCTACTTGGATGTTTCTTACTTGGATTCCTCAACTATTAGCAATTTTAAACAGCAATTGGTTTGAAGTCATTAAAGATATCATACTTAAAGTTGCAACCACTTATCCTAATGCCATGATTTTTTCATATCGATTGAGTAAAGAAAAAATGAATATTAATAATAACATTGCAGAATTTATTAGAACGTTAGTCCATGTATAAAATAATCTTTAATAGATTTCTTATTTTTTATTTTTCATACAGTTTAGATGAACTGATGCCCAACTCAGAAATAGACAAATTTTTAAAAGCATTATTTTACGCAAATGTCCCAGAAACAATTTTCAAATTTTATTTGAATATGTTTACTAAAATATTAGATATTGATCAAATGAAAATTGCTTGGGCAGATTTAAAAAAAGTTTTACTTTCTTCGAATGATATCGATTTATATGGTTCCCAACATAAAGAATATGAATCCAGTATGAATGAAATTGATAATTTAATCAGTCGTAAGCTAAAAAAATAACACTTAAAATCAGAAAAACCTAAAAAAATACTGTTTTTAGAAAACACTTTTGATGTTGCTGTTATAAAACAACATATTCAAGATATTTACAATAAATTTGATAAAAATGTAGGAGAAAAACGTTTAGCTGATTATAGTCCTTGGTTAGTGGATTATCAAAATCAAAAACATGCAAATCAGATTGAAATTCCTGGCCAATATATTCGGAAATTTGTCAAACCAGTGCCTCAGCATCATATTACCATTTATAAATTTAAAAATAAAGTAAGTTTATCTTTTTTCTTTGGTAGAAAACTTCAATGTCGGGTACAGATTGATCTGAAGCGCATGCTGTCGCAAAAATGCAACAGTATGTAAGCTTCAACTAAGTAACTTATTTATTAAATTTTTTTTTCAAAACCTTAGATTACTGTTCTAAAATCATTGAGAAAACCAGTTAAGCTAACAATCATTGGAAATGATGGAATTGAATATCCATTTTTGTTGAAATTCGGCGAAGACTTACGCCAAGATGAACGAATTCAGCAAATTTTCTCGCTTATGAATGAAATTTTAAAAAATGCATCAACTAATAACAAGCAAATGAAACTTGAAACATACCAAGTAGTATCTTTGACCAGCCGATTAGGACTTGTGGAATGGCTGAATGAAACGAAAACTTTATATGATTTTGGTTTTCATGATACTCTGGAAAAAATGGCCAAGGCACAATTGAATTATATGAATTGGTTGCTTGACGCCAAAGGTGGAAAAATTTTAAATGCTGACACGTATTATAAAGCTTATGAGTTTTATAATAAAAACCAAGTCATTGCCAAGTATCGAGAGCTGAGTCAGTATATTCCAGAAAATACGTTAAGGTTGTTTAACTTAGTAGTAATTTTAATTAAAATAAAATCCCAGGTGATTGGAACAATTTTGTCCAAGTGATCGTGAGTTTCATCTGAAAGTTTTGACTTTCTCATTTCTTAGTTTAGAACAATGTAATTGTAGCTTATTCTATTAAGCTCAATAAAAGTATTTTTCAAAACCTTTTCTGAGTACAAAATCTGATTTCTTACACAAATTTGTTCCACTTGACTATCGGAGATTTTTCTATCTAAATTTCATTAAAAAAAATATACAAAAATAAAGTCCAGTCTATAAAAATTACCTGAATTTCTTTGGAGTTATAATATCTATTATTTCAAGGAGATTTTAAATTCTAAACTTAAATTGTTGTTTTAAAAATGATGGGGATATCCGACTGCCAAATAAAAAGATTTTTACTTTGTAATCTGGTCCGTATCAAAAAAATTTACATAGGAATCCATGTAGATTCCTGTTTAATTCTTATGTGGTTTCTCATGTGAATTACTATAGAATATCAAATTTTTTCCACATGGATTTTCACAGTAGTTTCCCATAAAAAGTTATAAAACACTGAAAATTACTTACCAGAAATTAATTTTAGTTATTTTGTCATATATTTATTTATTTTCACATATTTTGTTACGGAATGTGAAGTTAAGTTTGTCCTCCAATGTTAATTAAACGATTTAATGTCACAAAGAACACTGTCGTTTTCCACCTTCATCAAAGATATCTTGCCTTTCGTAAAAATTAAAAACATATTTAAAACAATGAAGAATAGTACAAAACGGTTTCCAATGCAAACGTTTCCTTTAAAATTATGTAAGTATATGCAAGTTAATGGCATCGATGGAAAAAATTAAACTTTAGAGCATAATATCTTACCATTTTGGGTGAACAGATAGCAGAAATATCTAAATTTTAATTTTAAAATAGATTTATGTTTTTTTGTTGTCCGCTAATTGAAAATATTGTCTCTAGCTCACCCTTACTGTCTTTATTGAATTATCCATATAAATCTACATAAATGGGGCTTCCCACGTAAATCTATATAGATTAATGTGGATTTTTTTGATAGGGATGGTATAAAAAGATATTTTAAAGTTCTTTCAAAAATTGGAAAAGGTTATTTCTTCTACTTTTTGTATGAATTTTACTAGGCCTGATATTTATATTTTTGAAATTTCATTTGCATTATTTTATATTTTTGTCTATTCATAGTTCCTTTTGTGGTATATTTCTATGAATTACAGTCTAAATGCATTTTTTTTATTACTCTCTGATAGTCTGTATCTGTGATTATATTTAACAATGTTTCTAATACGGATTTGTCTAATTATTTTCTTATTTCAGGTTAAAATTCATTAATTTATCAGTAACACCCAATGATTTCTTTTCAATGCGTGTACAATTTTCTCAAACCCTCGCAGTATTGAATGTATCGCATTGGATTCTGGGAATTGGAGATCGGCATTTAGAAAATTTTCTCATATCCTTAAAAACAGGACGTCTAATCGCCATAGATTTTGGTTATGCTTTTGATATCGCCATAGAATCTTTGTTTATTCCAGAAATTGTCCCTTTTCGCCTGACACCGCAAATACTGAATGTCTTAGCTCCATTGAACGAATTGGGATACCTTAGACCAACAATGGTGCAATGTTTGCAACACTACCGACAAAATTTAGATCAACTTTTGTCAGTATTAGAAATATTCATTCATGAGCCGACATTAGATTGGCTTGAAATTATTCACAACCGCAGTTCTAATATCAGTGAAGTGGAAGGAAGTTCGAAAATACTCGAATGGTATCCAAAGTCAAAAATTTCTGCCGTCGAAAAAAAGCTACGCGGTGCACATCCTACAAAACTTATGATTAAAAGCTTAGAAAATAATACAGCGATAGCTAATAAAGAAAACATAATAGATATTATTAAAGGAATCGATGGTTTGGATTTAAGAAGCAACCCGAAAACCGATGATTTATCAGAGGAGCAACAAATTGAATGCTTATTAGATCAAGCCATGGACCCAAATATTCTGGGAAGAA
This sequence comes from Sisyra terminalis, assembly GCA_958496175.1. Classification (NCBI taxonomy): domain Eukaryota; kingdom Metazoa; phylum Arthropoda; class Insecta; order Neuroptera; family Sisyridae; genus Sisyra; species Sisyra terminalis. The sequence continues at coordinate 38,125,984 of OY292276.1, forward strand.
TGTTTCACGGATGGCAAGCTTGGATTTAAAATATTGAAACTGAAATTGTATTTTTGTAATCTAATTTTTAATAAATTTTGTTCGTAAATATGTGCTTACTGTGATTTAATACTATTAAACATTATTTAGACCCCTGTCACAATGACTAGAACAAAATTCAAGTATTTTAACTTAAATTAACAAATAAAAAGTGCAATCAAGTTTTCTTGAAAAAAATACAGAATGCATTCTTGTCATTGTTTATCTGAAAAAATCAAAGCAATTGTTAAAAAGTATGAAAGCGGAGGTAATTGTATTTGTGATAATAATTACGAGAGTTGTTTTTCTCGGAATTGTCCAACAAGTCCTTTACAAAAGTCAAATCAAAAGCCAGCATGCGACTACTGTCCCTGTTGTAATTCCAGTCCCTGCTGTGGTAGTACCTCTTGTAAAAATAGATATTTTTCTTGTTACTGTGTTAAAAATAAATGTGTATCATTTGCAAGTGAAAATGATATAATCTATGATTGTTACACCCCATGTGCTCAATATAACTCACATAACTTGTCAAATACGAATTGTTCCTGTCTTCCTTGTGATCCTTGTAATATTTGCGATCCGTGCAGTTTCAATGAAACAAGTTATCAGAATTTACCACCCGGGCCTGGATTAAGCTTGTATTTAAAAAATAAACTATCTCGACCAAAAAGTTGTTTATCAATCAAATCCGCGAAATCTTTATGTGCCACAGAATGTTGTTGCGATTTTCCATCGGAATGTGAGCCTTGTAAGTGCCGTTGTCGCTCTATTACACCTCCACGATTATCTACTTGTGACGATTGTCCACCAATCGCATGCTATTCTCCGTGTATCAAGAAAAAATCGGAAAAAAAAAGAAATAAGAAATCTTGCAAACCTTTATTTAGTTTCTTCCAAAATCCATGCGACCCATACAATTGTTGCGATAATATCGACAAATGTGAATACTCAACATGTTGCCAATGCTCATCAAAATCAAAATGCAAATGTTGCTATTACTAATATTTTTGTGAACTACCTTTGCGGTATACATCTAGTTTTTTCTTGAAAATAAGGTTTCAACCCTTAATTCATCAGTATTGTTTGATCAATATATTGATTTTCAACCGCGAAAACGAAACCATGAATCCATATCAAGTAAAAATAATCAAAAACAAACTTTCATTTGTTGAAGCAGTTAAATATTTAATACGTCCATTGTTAACTGAAAGACCCAATTTGTACAATGAATCAGACTTTGATTTGGAGATTGATTCTAACGAAAGTGAAATCACCAATATATTTTCCGAATATCAAACTGACGACATGAGAATTTTAACAGTGGCTGACTTAAATAAAAAGCTCAAAAGCCTGGGAAGTACACCAAAATGCATTAATTTATTTTCAAACGATTTTAAAGAAACAATGGAAGAAATAGCTAATGAAATGTCCGACAACAATGAAGAAGAAATTGAGTTCAAGTCGATAGATTCAATTGCTTTATCAGTGTCCGATTCGGTTAAAAAAGAAGTGAATAACACAATATTTTCTTGTCTTGATCTTAAAATGGACATCGATTTGGAAAATTCCGGTAAAATTTTTAAGTTTTGTTTTGCACTCATGCTTTAAACTTTTTCTGTAGACAACGAAGAACGGTCTGATTACTGGAGATTGTTGAAATTACATGAAGAGTTTGAAGGATTGGATGATAATGCCAACGATTATGAGTACGAAAAATTGCACTGGTTGGACAGACCTCCCGTTCCATGGGAAATTTTGGATGAATCTATCAGAAAATGTCAAGAATGGCTTGATAAATATTATATTTCAAAATAATTTATTTTAGACATTAAATACAAATTCACATTTATATAATTGTTGAAATCGTTAACAATGCATTAAAATTTAATTTCCTGTTATATTCAATAAATTGATTTCCTTTTCCTTTCTTGTTTCAGCGGGATTTTTTTTGTAATGTTTATAATAAAACACCATAAATCCAAGACCTCCAAAATAAGAGAGATAATGGAGGAAAAACATTAACACTATAGTACCAGCATGAAAACGATTTTTCGTTGCGAGACACCATAATATAATAGCTGTAATATTTTGTATAAAGCATAAAGTATAGTAAACACTATAAAGTCGCTTTTTTTTGCCTCTTTCTAAAGTTATGAAAGTGTAAACATAAACAAAGGCAAAAACGAAAATCCTTATTCGATTGAGAATATCATTTTGGCTTGGAGGTATTGTTATGCGCCAGAATAGCCAAATCGACATCAGAATCCAATGAATAAAAATGCAAATTATTGTCGGTACAGGATAAACGCTTGCAATCATCGATATTATTAAAATTCTAGAAACTAAAATATTTATGTAATTATTTTATACCTACTACATAAGTAGGTGCTAGTTATTTATATTATTATAAAATTCTAAATATTATCATTTTAACATACTTGTGATCAAAAAATGCCAAAGAAATTGTATAAAAGTTCCATTTCCACAAATTGCTGGCTTTCGATCGTAAGAAATATAAATCATTCGTTGATAATTTGCCATGGCCCATGCCATCGCAACAAAAGTGTTGCATATATAAAATATATTATGAAGAACTATGAAAAAAATATAATTGATTAAATTTTTTTTTACCTTTTGCAATTAAGAAAAACAAGAATCAAAAATTTCTAAGGCTAACCCTGTTAAAAAAAGCATTTAAAGGCATTTTGAAATCATCATCCTGAGACTTCAGGCCTCATTATAATAGTAGTTTTTTTTTAAATAACAATTTTTGAATTAAATTTTGAATCTTCTTGTGATATTCACATAAAACCAAACAGAAAATATAAAAATTACCGTAAATTATGACCGGAAAAACGTTAGTTATTACGCTAAAGCTTATCAAGATTTACCAAAAATGATGTTGCATGCCAAAAGAACGATTTTTCAACTGAAACCAAAATCTTAATGAACTTTGGTTGTATTGAATCAAAAGCAGATGGTATAACTATACATAACAATGAATAGGTTTTACTCATAGAATTTGTAGTTTCATATCCTCTTAAATTAAAAACATATAATTACTTTCATAAACTCCAACGTGAGGTCTGTAAATTGCCAGCATTATAGCGATTTGTAGAATAAGTTGTGGAGCCACTTCCAAAAAACATTCCACTATTCTTATGAAAGAAATATTTCTATCGTTCTTCAACATTTTTATAAAATAAAGTTTTTGATTTTCTCTATCGCCAATTGCTTCAGCTTGGCGGCATTTACTAGCATAACGTGCACTTTCGATGAAGAAGAATACAGGCATTATTGGAAATACAAACAGCAAACCAATAAAAAGACATTCCTGTCCTTTATATTTTTCCATTTCACCACGCGACCGAGCAGACCAGTACCTAAAATAGTTCGATTAAATATACACCAAAAATGTTAAATATCAATATTACATTTGAATGCAAAATGAAGTAATAATAAACGACGGAAATATAATACTGATGACGGTAAAAGCACAATACTGAGTACGGTGTTCGACATAATATTTATGCACAAGGTAAGTATTAAAACATAATCGAAAAATATATAAAACTATAGCTATTATTGTAAAGATCACTTTGATTTTTGCTACTCCGGGAACCATAGGATATTTTTCCTGTGGTTTTGTCTCATTTTCCTCTAAATTGTTTAACTTTTCTTCTTCATTTAGCGTTTCCATTCTTTCAATTCTACATGAACAAACTATTTTCAATAGTAACGTATCTAATGTACTACTTAACTTGACTCATAAATTTTCAATAGACATATCTTATTCCATTATCAATCGAGATAATATTAGAGTACAGTTTGATAAAATTTAGGGAGTCCCATTATTATCAGCGGTTAGATAATATTATATTTGTATAAAAAGTAAATAACTTCAATCCCATTTTTTCCGAGAAATTTTTAAATAAATATCTGATTTTATTTATTTGTGCAAAATACTTAGATATTTACCTAATGAAAGATATATATATTTTACGTTTAAAGGCAAACTCATTGTTCCTCTTTCTAACATGCCAATCTATAGATATCTATAAATTTTAATGTTGAATGGGTATGAAGGATAAATCATTTAAAATATCAGAAATCGTTAAAATTAAAAAATAATATTCATTTTAACTTTTAATGCTCAAAATTAAGGATATTAATTTTAAATTAAATTTTCTTTAAAATTTTTCTTCTTGTTCGTATTTCTCCCAACCAACTTCCATCATCCGCAAAGATAGTGGAATATCGTGCACGGTTGTACCTGTGGGTATATTTTTTCTCTTCAATTTCTTAAATAGATGTAATCTATGGTCGTTCCATTTTAAGTTACATTGGAATAAGTTAAATACTTCTTGTTTTGATGGAATGTGGCGATCTAAAAATTGGCGTAGTTGCGACCAAATATTTGTTTGATTATGAGAGTAGAGCCAATAATATGGAACTGCGAGGCATTTAACATTGGTCAAAGCAATTATTCGTCTTGAGTTTAAATTTTCACCGACGTTGAAACAATCGCCTGTATTGCGAATACAAACTTGTAAATAGATTTCTTCGATATTGTCGAGTGCTTCAAAGTGGCTTATCTTCTTTGGTATTATTGTTTTTGAAGTTGTCGGATGAAAGTAACGTTCCTTGATAATATTATTTCTTTCTGTATTTGATTTATTGTGGTGGCTATTGAGGTGACTGGATTTTTCTGTTCTGTCCAGTAAAAGAAAGATATCAGGTTCAAAAATTAATCAGTTTTATCGTAGATTCATACTCAAATTGCTTGCTTACTATAAATTAAATTTAATTTTAAATAACATAGTAACTGTTATTCTCTGAAATATATTCTTATTCTTCATTAGACGCGATGCACTTGAAACATCTTTTTTCCCCACAAGTTAAGGCATATCTGAAACTCTTCAACATTGAGAACTTTTCAACCCTTCACGAATCTGTCTTTACCCTCTACACATCATTCAAACGCTTTTCTCTTAGATTTTATATTCTCGGAAACCAGAAAAATTTGCACGGGACTAGGTCTAGAGAATGCAAAGAGTGCAGGAGAACAACAGACCATTCCCGAGAGGTCAAATAGTTCGCAGTTATTTTAAAACTTTCAAATAAATGTATTGATTAATATTCTGGCTAAGGGCTTCAGCTTGAGGGAACACATTCTCGATTCACAATTTTATGAACACCAACAAAGACAATTTCCCGTACAGTGAACTTAACTAGTTTTGCTTTTTTTGATCTTGGAGAATTCCGAGTCTCATGGGTCCAGTGACTCACTATTTGACCTCTCAGGGATAGTCTATCATCCTCCTCACCCTTCTTCACCAGATCTACTCCCGTATAACTTTTCCTTTTTCTAAAAATGAAGAAAAACTTAAAAAAGAAGTGTTTTGGTAATGTAGATGCGATACAGATTGCAGCTTTAGCTTCGTAAAAGGTTAAAAAGTTTGCAAAGATAAAGAGATATACTTCAAAGAAAAAAAGACTTTGAAAGTGCACCTCATTTAATGGTCAATATTTTGACGGTAGTTGTAAAAATTTTGTAAAACAGTTAATAAATAAAGTTTTTATACCGAAAAACTTTTTCTTGGATCCTTTCTCGTATGCTCGTATGTTTGATATTTAGTTCTAATTATAACTATTTTCGGAAGCTATTTTAATGTTTGTAAGGTAGCATTCCAAGTTAAGATTATTATGTTAGTTACTTACCCAAATAATGTGTAGCATACTTTATTCCCAACAGTACGTTTTCGAACTTTCATGTGCTCAATCATTTGACACTGTCCCTCTAATATAAAATAAGTGTACGCTTTCAACCCTGAAAGTGGAAAGTGGATAAACAAAACGGTTAACTATCGCCTACTCATATTTCAAAAAAGTATGTATATACCACAACCATCCCCAAGTATCGTAGCACGAGGAGAAAAATGTTGAATTTTCGATAAAATAACACATTCCCGCTTTTGAACAGCATTAAGTCCATCGAAATAATAAATGTTATCTAATGAACGCTGCACTTCTTCCCACATAGCTTCAACAGTACTTTTCAAAACTAATATAAAATCTTCTTTTTTCAATATTAAAAACTCACAGTCAGCTAAAGATTTCTAGAGTAAAATACTTTGTTTAATCAATATTTAAAGTTACGTACTTATCGTTTCAATCGTCGCTACACGTGGTATATTATGCAAAAGAGAGACTTCTCCAAACATTTCTCCCGCTGACATCAACCCCAAATCGCGGACGGCCGGTTTTCCAAATAATGGATCTATGTAAATTTGCGTAACATTTACTTCCCCAGATAGAATAAAATACAGAGCTAAGGGCATATGATTTTGTTTTATAACAGTTCGATTTTTCTTACAAAAGAAGAAATAAGTTGAGGCGGCTAATTTCTCTCTCACTTCCTACAAACCAATTACATATACTAATTTCTGCCTTTATATAACACAAAAACTTATATTTACCATTGGATACAATTTGAAACACTTAAGACCATCAAACATTTTAATTATTCGTTCTCTTTCCTTCTCTGTTCTGTAGATTGTCGACTTACATAATAAAGCTTTTTCCTAAAATTATTTACAATTTCTCTTTAAGAAAAATACAATTTCAATGAGAGGTTTTGAATTAAAGTTCTTACAGCTAGTGTTAGAATACTTTTCGTTCCTCGTTTTTTTCGCTTCAAAATAGCTACATTATGTTTTACATCAATTCCAAGTTCGTCGCCTTCTACATCGTCCAGCCAAGTCTTATTTTCCAATGCTAATCTTGCTATGGCTTTAAAATGAATGCGAGCCCATATTTTTCTTTTAGCTTTTTCTTCGGATGACTATATGAATTGAAATGGTCATAAATAATCCTTAGGTATATTATTATGTAAATTTACCATTAATTTTTGCGGCACTTTCTTTGACATTTTATCAATATTTTCTTTTCAATTGAACAAGTAAGTTTAAATATTGAAATTTTGCTATAATATTCCTTTGTTAAATAGCAAATTAAACTTGGAGGATTTAAATATTTAAAATCCACATAAAAAGTAAGTAACTTTTATCTTTATTAAAATATCCTAATTGAACTTTAAAAGTAATCAAATAAATAACTTCAAATACCAAATTTACTAGGTAATTATTTTTCCAATACATACTTAATTAATTATTTCAATAATTACTAGGTTTCGTTGGTGAACTTATATTGTTGATCCAGTTTCGAAATATTCGTTTAAATGTATTATTCCAAACCTTATATTTTTTTTAATTGTTAATTTTCTATTCAGGTATATATGTCTTCTTCAAACTCGAAAAAGATTTTATTAATTTCGATTAAGTTTATTCTTCAGATTCAATTCTCATTATCCAGCATATGATAGGGTTTTGATTAATAGGTGTATCGGATATAACATGTAAAACTAAAAAAAGACCAAAGAAGTTCATATAATCGAGTAAAGATTGTTAAATGTGGCTTTCAAAATTATTACTAGTTGATCTAGACTAAAATTAGTTTACGGGTTCTTTTACTGCTTATAGTATATTACGGTAAAATACGGATGTAGTAAAAAGTAAATAAGATTTAACTTGTCATTAAAACGAATATCGACCCCCATAAAAGTTTTGTATTAAAATACACTATACTATTCTTATTAATCCCCTTAAAATCAAATAGATCCTCAGTGATTGTACATTTATTATATGATTTTTAACATTTATTGTGGGGAGTAAACTTCTAAATATTTTTTTCACCCAACTAAATATACGCTTTTTAATTTATTTTTGGTAAAGAAGAACTAATAGTAAGTCAGCTATAAAACCATTTAAAAATTTTACATACGTGGTTAGATGTGTGTAATTTGTATATTAAAAACTGTTATTCCTTCGACTCTTTAGATCAAATCGACCCCCCAATTGTGTTAAATTAACCCAAAGGTTTATATCGACCACTATGGCGACCCCTACTTTACACTATCGAATAAAAACATATTGATTTTTTTTAGCAGAACGTTTTCAAAACATTAAATCGAAAATAGTAGGGTATCAAATCCAGTTTGAATACAATATAATGATAGTTTGATAATAATTTAACCCCATTATTGCAACTCCAAAGTTTGAAACTGCATAATTTAGTTGCTCATATTATCTTTATTTTCTCTGAAAAAACTTATTTACTAATATGGACATTTATACCCTAAACTAGTGCTTTTCAAACTGGGGAGTGTGACTCTCTAGATGATCCTGAGGCTCTTGCTAATGAGTCGCGATTTTTTTATAGTAATTAATAATTAATGTTATTAATTTTTTGGTTATTAAAAATCTTTTGGTTATTAAAGTCGATTTTTTTTTGGCCAGAGGAGCCTTGGATTTTTTTTTTTTTTTGATTTAAGAAGCCATGGTATGCAAAAGTTTGAGAAGCATTGCGCTAAGCGAACTTAAGGCCATTGAGCTCTACAATAGAGTGAACATGATCTTGTACTTTTTGAATAAAAAAAGCATTGGGTTTCCCCACTTTCTTGCATTTTTGCATCTAGTCGGTGTTTTGTAGCTCTATTGAACTCTTCCACTCTTCTCTTTGTCTGCACTCTACTTTTGAGTTATGAATTTTAATAAAAAATCTTCAAATATTTGCAATTCTTTAATGAAAGGTAAAATGTGTTAGTTGTATTTCTGACCATTAGTAATTAAATGTAATTTATGTGCAATGAAATAATATTTTTAATTGGCCTTGTTATCATACTTTTACAGATATATTCTTTTGCTCTCGCAATTTACCCAAGGGTATACAAATATTCAATGACTATTCAATTATTTTGACTAGAATGCTTTAAGCACTTTATTACACTTATACATTAATCACAATAAAATAAATATTTTATGGAATTTATACAAATCTTTAAATAGAACAATAAAAACCAATTATACACATTTGTATTTAAACGCTTGGTCGTTGAATACTTGAAATACTTTGCCGAGAACTATTTGTTACCAAATCTTCTTCCGAATGGTCTGGAGAAATTCTAATTGCCTGATACCACTGATTCGTTAAATCAGTCATTTGGGTCTTACAATCTTTCAGCTCCTGAAAAGGAAAAAAAAATCATATAATGCTTTTATTATTTACTAGCAATTAATTTTAAAGTTGGTATGGACTAAAAAAAACGGGTTATTCTCTTTTTGATTAGTATAGTATTTTCTACTTAAAATTTCCCAAGTAGAATAACTATTATCTGAAAGATTATCATCAGCTAACTTTCCACTTAAGCTCAATTAAATTTGTGAAATCTAAGTCTTTTTCAATAGTTTGCTCCAGAAAAATTAGTTTATAGAACAATAGCGTTATTAAATTAATATAAATAAATGTACCTGTTGTGTGAATCTTCGCGTAAAAAAGGGAATAAAATATTTTAAATCCCATTTAGCAAAACCTTTAATTCGAGACTGAATAAAATTCACTTCCATTTCTTCCTCAGTGATTTCCGACAGAAGTTCTGAATCAATTGCTTGGCCCCATTCTCGTGTTTTACTCAATGTTACTTTCTTTTCACGACGACGTTTTTTACGTCCTTTATGTGCTCTATTGGACGTTAAAGATGTTGATGCCGACGGAATCAACGGTTTTTTGTTGGCTTGTAAAAATTTCAATAAGGGCATGGTTGAGCCACCAAAAAATAAGGTAGTGAACAAGACAATAATTAAGGTAGTTGTAATGATTACATGACGTGTTTCATCACTGAACTCTAAATGCAATGATAATGCGTAAGAAATAGCCCCTCGCAAGCCTGAAATAATGAAATACAATATTAGAACTTGTTTTTTTTTTTTTGAAAATGTATTTATTTTTAACTGAACTTACCACTGAACCACATGATAAACATCATTTTCTTGGTGATTTGATGTTCTCGAAAACGATTTACTAAAATCGCTAGTGGAAATATATTGCAAGCTCTTCCAACCAAACATAAAATAATGCTCCAAACAACTAGAGCTGGCTCAAAACGATGTCGAAAACTGAACAGGGCCAAACCCAAATAAGCAAATACACAAGTTTCCGCAATAAAAGCCAAAGTTCTCATAGTTTGTTGCATCGTTATTTGAGTTACGGTAGATAAATTAAAATGCGTGTAATGAGACATGACAATTCCACAAAATAAAATCGCCATAATTCCTAAAAATGTACAAAATAAATTAGTGGTTAAATATTTTAAATTAAGCTTTATTTGGTGTACCGGAAAGTTGAATTCCTTCAGCAAGAACATATGGAGCATACGTAAATACCAACATCATTCCAAACTCTAACGAAGGATTTTTACGTAAATCGACATGTTTTAAAAGCAGAGCACTTATCAAAGCGAAAACAACCCCTAATCCAGCCGAGGCGAAAAACATAGTACAAAACCGATAAAATCCAGCCCAAATTGCTTCACCCGTCGACATCACAAGATTATTCGATTCCAAAACTGTGGTTGTTAGCACAATTGAAATAGCATCGTTTAATATACTCTCTCCGAACACCAACATATTTAGTACAGGATCTACATCCAAAGCATGAAAAATTGCCACTGTCGCCACAGGATCAACCGCAGAAATCAATGATCCAAACGCAAAAGACTCGACAAAACTTAATTTATAAGCGACATCAGCCAAACCTAGCAGAAAAACTCCAAAACCAATTACCAACGCTGATATAGTTGTGCCAATAATTGCAAACACTAATATCGAGCCAATATTTTGAAAGAAATTTCCTTTGTGCAAATTATAACCAGACTCAAAAATGATTGGTGGTAAGAGGACGAGAAAGAATGCCGTAGGAGAAAATGCTTCTTCTTTTTTCCAATTTCCTATATTGTGGTTGGACAATAAATTAATAAAGAGGCCAATAAGGGCTCCAAGAAAAACGATAACTACACTTTCTGGTAAGTATTGGAAACCAGTTTGTAACATTAAATGAATTAGTAAAATTCCCAAAGCTAAAACACATAAGACGAAGAAAATCGACATAGAACTATGATGTTCATCTTCGGCTGATCCTTTTTCTGGTAAAACAGGATCGGCGACACTGACTTGACTGGTCGTTGATGTTGTGGATATTGACTCATTTTTTTTCTGAGTTTCATTTGATTTGGTACCAGTTTGCACTTCTGAAGAAGGCGAAGAATGCACTTCACTGGTAGATGGAGTTGTGCTGGAAATACTATCTACTTTAGCCGTTTGGCTAGAATTTTTAATTTCAATACTTGGTGTTGTAGTGGTTTTTTTTGTTGGGCTAATAGAATCCCCTTTGGTACTCTCTTTTGTGTTGACATTTTGATTATTAATAGTGACATTATCGGTTTGTGCACTCGTTGGCTGATTGCTATCGAACAATTTTCGCAAATTATCCTTTACCGCACTATTTTCAGACGATGCATTTGTGGACGGTATGGAAATATATAACCCAATAATTATAAAAAATAAATAAAAATATAGTCTATAATCACAAAATTTACACGCGAATTTCATTGTTTATAAATTTATTTTATATGCACATAATACTAATGGGAATATTTTTATTAACTCTGTTTTTCTAGAAAATTTTATAGTTTCATTTTGACAGAACTTGCGTCACATGATTTGGCATTGACAGTTTTGAATTTGATATCTGATCCTTTTCTTGAAAACGTGAAATTATATTGTGGTCTTTGTTAAGTCGTTGAAAGTGAAGTCAACAATCGACATTGATTCGAATTGAATCGAATGTAACAAACGTAACAAAACATTCCATTTTATAAGAAATTCCCGAAATACACTCAAATCTGGCAACACCTCAATTTCAATATGTAGCTAGCTTAATTCAATTCGCCAGTAATATCTGTTTTTCTTTCTATCTATATTTTTCGCCGTTTTTCCATCTCTGTCATTCAAGTTCCAGTCTGCTATGAATCCATGTGATTCACCAACACATTTTTATTAAAATTTATAAAATTTAATATAAGTAATCTGGATAACCTAAATAAATACATCTGCTTTTTTTTATCTTATAAAATTTAAGTAAGTCTTGAAAAATGTCAGCAGCTACAGCAAATGCCACAAATAAATCTCCAAATTTTCAGCCGGTATGGTATTTTTGTAAAAAATTGTAAAATTATTAATTCGATTCTACTTTTAGGAATCAGACATTCACATAACTTTTGAAGACCAACAAAAAATTAATAAATATGCTCGGCATCATGCAAAAATGGAAGATTTGAAGGATGAACTTAAAGCAAAAGAAGTAATTCATTTATAAATGCAATATTTTATTGATTAATATTAACGATATTAACATTCACATTTGGGATACTGATTTCCGGCTCAAATTATTTTCCGTATTTATTTTGTACATTATTCTCCATATTAATTCTTTGACTTTATTTGAACCGTAGATTAGACGTTTTTATTGCAGTAGTTTACAGCAGGATATTCTTTTGGGATGGACAGTTCAATGTAAAATTCTTATACATCAAATTACCTTTGATATTTTACTTCACTCTTGAAGATCTTCGGATTTGATTAATGTACTTGCGGCTCAAGTCCCTTTTAAAACAGTCAAATCCGGCAACTTGCATTTTTTACTTTGTTGTTATTTTAGTTCGCGAATAAATCGGTTCGTAAAGAAAATTTAGTCACAAAAGCGAAAATTATACCATATTAGACTTGAATTAACAAAAAATCGTGAATTGAATGAAAACAAAGCAGAAAATGCAACGTTGCCAAACATTGAACGACCTAAAAGGAACTTGAGCCGTATAACATTACTAGATATTGACGTCCCTAAAAGGGAAATGAGCTCTCGTTTGGTTTAACATGCCTTTGACGTTCTTAAAGTGTATTACTTTAGGATATCATTGATAGGAAATAATAAAAAAAACCATTCGGCTCATGTGTACTTTAACACACCCACAATCTGGTAATGTTTCATTTTCGACTTTGTTTTTAGTTTAATTCGCGATTAAATCGGTCTATAATGAAAATTTAGCCACAAAAGAGGGAATTATACCATATTAGAATTGAATTAACAACAATATCGCGAATTAAATTAAAAACAAAGTCGAAAATGCAACGTTGCCAGATTGTGAGTGTACTAAAGTACACTTGAGCCAACCATTCTACTGATTTGGTTTCCTTATTTTTTGAGAAATCACCCTTTCCCCAAACTTAGATTTTATAAGCAGATACGCAACTTTGGAATGGTACTGAAGGCAAATATCCAAGTTTCATCTCTATAATAAAAAAAAACCCTTTAAGGAAGTAGAAATTTGATCATTTTTTATTTTGTTTGAATATTGCCTTGTTTAAAAAAGACCTGTGCAATCGAGTGAGTGATTCGAATGAATGAATCGAGTGAATTAAGTCGAGTATTATATTTTCGATTTGATCACTTAACACTCGTTGAGTGAATAGTGCAAACAGGTTGTTGAGTAAATAACTCGAGTAATTAGAATGAGTCGAATGATAAATGTTAATCTTTATGAACTAATTAAATAAACGTAATAAAGATATAAATTATGTTAACTTAAGGTTTTAGCGTAGCCACTTCAAGAGTGCTTTTATATTGAAATTCTTATCAAACATGTCTTTTATTTTAGAATGAGCTGAAAAATTTGGAGGAGGCCATAGAAGAAACAAGTTTATTGGATGATTCAGATGGAAAAATACCTTATTTAGTTGGTGAAGTTTTTATCTATCAAGACGTTGAAACCACACAAGTAAGATGCTGCCTTATATATATATATAGTTGTTCGGAAAGTAATTTCGTTTTTTTCCGACAAAAGATTTAATTGTATTTTTTTGTACTCATTTTATAATTAAGCCGTATAATCATTGTATGGTTTGAGAGCTCATATAGCAAGGCTTGTATGTGAATACTCATGTGATTCTACGCAATAGTTTTTGGCTCGTGTCCTTTTAAATATGGAGAGCAAAAACCAGAATTTTCCTCATATATTACTTTTTCACTATAGAAGAGGTAAAATGCTGTTCAATCAACAACAAAATTCACTGAAGTGTATTCAGAAGTATTGACGGCACGCCAGTGCGAAAACTAGTTTGTAAAATTTCGATTCGGCAATTTTGATGTCGAAAATGCATCACAGTCTGGAAGACCGATTGAAGCTGATAATCACAATGAAATCATTAGTTGATGCATATCGGTGAATAACAGTACATGAGATCGGTAAAAGGTAAAATTTACCAAAGTCAAATGTTAATGACCCACTTGAAATGACTAGGATTAACCTCGAACCCCGATATCGGTTCCCTATGTTTTTATGGAGAAAAATTTGCCCTCATACAAGTTTTGTGCTTTGCCAAAAGCTTTTACAACTTGAATGGTAGAAACTACCATATTCATCATATTCTACAAATCTGGCACCTTCGGTTTATTGTTGGTTTTGACCACTGCAAAATCTTTTAGACGGTAAAACCTTTACTTCAAATGTGGAAGTCAAAAATTACCCAAGATCAGTTTTCGACTAAAAAAAAGAGCAAAAAAATTTTTAATGAAAAATCATACTACAGCCAGAAAAATACCAAAAGGTATTGAATCAGAATGGCCAATATATAATTTAAAAAAATATTTATTCACCATAAAAAAATTCTTTCGTTATCACGAAAAAAGAAACGAAATTACTTTCCGAACAACCTAATACTTTGTCATATATGTAAAATTAAAACTTACTTATAAAAAATTTTTTTTAGAAGTGTCTTGAAGCTGCAAAAATAGCGAAGGAGGCAACCATTAAAGAATTAATGGGCAAAAGTTTGGAATTGAAAGCAGTAATGGATGAACTGAAAGCTTACCTTTATGGTAAATTTGGAAATTACATCAATTTGGAAGTTGAAGATTAATCATTTTTATACGTTTTGCTAAAAATATCACTGTAATTAAATTATTGAAAAATAAAACAAATAAATAAGGTCGCCAAAAGTATATTTTTATTTTATTATTCCTTGTTGCTCTATTACATTCATCATACAATTTTAAAATGATTCCAATCATATTTGTAATGACTGACAAAAGAAATTATGTAAAGTAATTATTAAAAAAAAGACTATTCGAAAATTTTGTTTAAAAATTAAATTAAATACATTCTGTTCAACTTAGTACGATCAATGCACTTTTTTACTTTTTATAGACAATTTTATTACATGAATATAATTACTTCTTTTTTTTTTAAATATATCGAAAAAAGTAATCGACTTATTTTATAACAATTTTTAAAGCTGTTACAAAAATACATATAGTAGTTCTTACAAAAAATCACTCATTGCTTGAAATTTAAAAAAAAATAAAGTATATTTCTGAATTTGAACGCAAAAAATGAGAAGTATTTTTCTATGATTAAATAAACAAAAAACGTTTATTTGACTTTTTCCCGATTTTCGACCAATAATTAAAATAATATAATAAACGATATGGAAATCGTAAGTCAAAAGTATATTTCAAGCAATTTGTTTCATAATGTTTTAAATATTAGAACATTTTTAACCATAATTCTTATTTGTTATGTACAGAGAAAATGCATGAACACTCGGTTTCAACCTTGATAACACCGAATTAAAAATTTATATACAAAAAATTATTTCATTACAATTTGTTTGATAGTTAAAAAAATGAAATCAAAATGATTTAAATTCTAGTACATATATCTCTTTAATTTGTTGCTTTTTCATCTGTACATTTCATTTTATAATAATCTGAATCTAAAAATGCTTATTAAATTTTTAATTTTAGATTCATTTTTCGTAAGAATATCTAATATAGGAAATACGGTCAAGCACTTATGAATAGGTTTTATCTCTTTTATATTTCCTTTTTAGGAAACTTATAATTAAATCATAAACCCACAATTATTACTTAAAACATAACACTTCCATTTATTTTATTTCTGGATACAACACTATCAACCCTTGGAGTTTCCATCTTTTAAACACATTCTACAACTGTGGATTAAACATTTGGATCATTTTTATTACTTAAAATCATGCGGTGTCGAGCTTATGAAACTTTTTCGTTTCTATTTTTTAACTTCCGATGTTTTGAAACATCAAATTATTCGCCTGACATCAAAGAGAGAAAAATCACATCCATTTAAACTATATTGAAATAACAAAAAATTATGAAAAAATGTACTGTTTCCTTTTTTTTTAACTTAACCACTTACAACTAAACAATAGTGCCTATAAAGTATAATTTTAAGTAAAGTTTTAAAAAAAGGCATTCATCTGTTAAAAAATAAATCACAGAGTATATTTAGTTCAAAACTGGTATTTGAAAATTCTTCGAGTTTTGAAATCTTTTAAAAGAAAATATTAGATACAAAATTTCTAAGAATCTTCACCGCGGCTCTCCAATAATCACAAATATATTGATAACAATTCTTTGTCAAGAAACACATCCCATTTTTTTTTTTGTCATAATTGGATCTCGCTTTGAGGGAAATGTTACTTAAACATTAAATTGTTTCAATTAATAGAAACTTGTCTAATGAGAAATTTTAACAAATGAATGCAAACTAAGAATTATTTCTATAATTAACTTGGGATCGATCGATGTTTTAGCACACAAATTATTAACTTTCTACATATGTTCGATTTTTTTAAAATTATAAATACTATCTTCTTTACAAAAACGGTGTGGTTTTGTAAAGATTTGTTTCGCTTACTTGGAAGCAGCAGTTGGCGCGGGGACGGTTGCAGGTCTCGGTTGTGATGTTTGTGTTTGTCCTCCGTCACTGTTCTGATTTTGGATGTTTGAACCTTGCTGATTTTGTCGTTGGTTGGATCGTTGACCACTTTGATTTGGACGGTAATTGTTTCTATATCCACCGCGATAGCCACCGCTTAAACCGCGATTGTAATACCCTCCTCGTCCTCGGAAACTAAAATTAAAAAATGATTATGAATTAACTATTTCCAAAAAAAAGTAAATGAATTTTGGTATCCCTGAGAAACGGCACTCAAAAACTGATAATTATTGAAACAACAGGTAGTCTATTGAAGTTTACACGAGCATTTATTTCCTAAGTACAAATCAGATTGAAAATAGCATCATTACTAATGATAAATATTTTAACAATCTTCATTTATCAGAAACATGTTTCCATTGTTTGCGGATAGATGACGGAGAAGCTATCCGATATTGTTGATTAAATAATTTTTATGCTGCCATTATTTATAACATTTATGATTACAGATAAACGAGAAACTTACAGCAGACACCATTAAAAAATTATTAAATAAACACAGAAGATAATTCAGGTTATTTAAGATCGATTTTTTTTATTTAATATTCTTTAATATTCAAATTAGCTATTAATATGAAGTTACGATACGTAACGAAACGTAGCTAATTTGAATATTAAAGAACATTAAATAAAAAATCCAATCTTAAATAACTTGAATTGTCTTCTTTATTTAAAGCTGAGATCTGAATTTTATCATCTATTAAATAAACAGTTAGAGTAATATTATGAAAGCCTACTAGTGATTCAGTGATCAGGATGACCGCCCCAAAACTGGTAGGTGTTGGGTTCGATCTTTTATCAAGCAAATTTTCTATATTGCTCGATTTCGGATTTCTATTAACTCTAGAACCGTTATAGATCTTGGTTGTTATAAAGCGACGGAAAATAACAACTTAAAAATTATATATTATAAAATAAATAATTGCAATATATAAATTAAATGTTTGATAATATCGAACAGCTAGTATATGATTAGTGTATATCCTAATTGTACTTATTAATTATAATCACGCTATTTTTCAGTTCTATAAATACAAATATCTAAAAATGAATAAACGTCACTTATTTTCAAATAAACTATAGCTAAAAAAATCATTAAGCATTGTTGTAAATATTTCATTCAAATGGAGACCTAAAATATGATAATTGTAACCATTGTAGCACTCGCCATTTACACGGATTATAATTTTTATTTTGAAAAATATTAACGTTTTTAATCAAATAAACGTATATAAGTACGAATATTGAACTAACATTAGTGAATAGAAATTCATCAATTTAAAATATCCATCAGCGCTTAAATACCTTACATTTAAGTGAATAAATAAAATGTGCTTATTCCCATGTAAGTTTTTTTTTTCTTGTTTACTTTTATTTGAAAAACGCGAATATTCAGAATCGAACAAACGTTGATCTCAGATGGACAAATCAAAATCTATAGAAGTACATCAATTGTAAATCAAGGTAACAATATCAATATTTCTATTATCGAGGGCTAAATTTACAAAAACATAAATTTTTGTAGAGATGCAATCAAGGAGGATGTAACGTATCTAAAAACGTATGACACATGAACGTTAAATAAAATAAAAAATAAGATAGTTCGAATTTTTCTTTGTAAGTCGTTATATTTTTATTGATTCTTTTTTAAGACCAATACTGAAGCTGCTTTCATTAGAGATGTGGACCTAATAATTTATATTTAAATATTCACATGACCATATTTTTCAACGTTTTTACAGAAATCTAATTTTAAAAAAAAAATCTGGAATCTTGGAAATTTGAAAATTCATATTAAATTTCTATTGGAAAAAAATCATCATTTGAAATTTCTTCTAATTGGTATGAGTAATGAGGGAGCTTCTTAATATTTAGTGAGAAATTAATAAAGAAGGAAAATCAAAATAGTCGAAATTTATGAACATCCCCTTATTTGGTCACTAACAACTAATTTACTTTTAATATACAAATTAACTTACCCTCCACGTCGAGCCGAAGGAATACCAAACGTTTCCGAGTTCAATTTTCTTTCTGTACGCCAATCCGTACGTTGAGTTCGTCCTTTGGAACGCTCAATAGCTTCACATGAAATGTTATCGAAGAATGATTTTTGTTTATCATAAAAAATTTCAGTCTCTTCTTCAACTTCTCCTTCGCCAGCTCCAGTTTCATTGCCCGAGTCCTCTTTCTTTTCCACATCCCCATTTATTTCAGTCGTTTTATTACTTGCATCATCTATTTTCACTTTTCCTAATTGAGAACGCAACTCTTCGAATTCTGTGTTGGCTTGTTCGAAATCGTAATCATTATCGAATTTAAGAGTATTTTTAGGTTTTCCTCCGCTTGTGCCTCCAATATTGCCCTGTTGACGATAACCAATAGGGCCTCCTCGACCTCGTCCACGAGATCGCATATTATTGTTTCCACGGTTGATCCAACCAGTCCCAGACTGTTGATGTTGTTGCCGTTGATTTGGATGCGGAGTCCGATTTCCTTCATAGCCTCCTCCAGTGTTTTGTTGATGCGGCATATTGTTCCTTTGCTGGTTACGTTGTCCAGTTTGATTCTGATTTTGTCGTCCACCTGATTCGCGGCGTACTCGTTGTTGGTTTTGTTGGAACGGTTGTTTTTGACTGCCCGATTTTTTATCACTGTGTTGATCGCTACGGCCGCCACCGCTAACTTGAACGCCTGCATCATTAGTAGGACTTTTGCGTGACCCCAAACTTACTGGAGTTGTAGACCGACTCCCGCCACCGCTAATTAAATCTAAAACAGATCCTACACACGCTCAAGCATCGGTACGCCATTTTAATATTACTGAATTTGATATACATGGCAGTGAAACAATACAAAAGCAGTGACCAAGCGCCAATTTAACGACCAGGAATGAAAATGATATTAACTACCCTCTCTTTTAAGTAAAATTTAATTATCCATGCACCATTGATAAAACATACAAATAAATTATCAATCAACATATTTGCAAGTTATAACTTGAAGAAAACAATTATGATGAAATCAAAATATTATTCTCCCATGTTAAATTAAACCACAAAAATACAATGCATGAAATTAAAATTAAATTTAAGAAAATACACAAATAAACTTTATTTTTTAATTGTTAATTTACGTAATATGTAACAAATAACACAGTTTTGAATTTTTGAAAGTTGTTATGATGTTGAAAAAATTACTATGACGAATAAAAGATGTTGAAGAACAAAAAAAAAGCTTTATATCTACCAGAAGTCATTTTGGTATTGATTCATTTAAACCATAGATCGGAAATCTTTTTATAACTAAGACTCATTGTATCTCAATATAGTTAATTTAATAAATACCAAATTTTTTATAAATATAATACAAATTGTGGTCAAATAATTAATTCTATTTTTGTCGTTTATGTGTAATTTCATTAGCATTTATCCTAATATACGAATTTTCAAGTGTATTTTTTTAAATTTATAAGATCCAAAGCCCACGACATGCGTATTTTGAATTTTATTAGGGATGTTCTGTTTTGTCTAATAACTAACATATCCACTCCTTAAATATGGTCCACCAACCAAAATATTGACTTGCTTTATTTGAATTATTTTGTTTTTACATATTACCGAACATATTTGTATACTTTTTTGCAAACAAATTCTTTACTTTTTGAGACACTTCAGATTTGCTTTTTTCAAAATAGGCTCAAGTCTCTTTTAGAATAGTTAAATCTAGAAACGTTGCATTTTGGACATTGCTTTTTATTTAATTCACGAATATATAATGCGGTTCGGGGTTCATAATGAAAATTTAGCCACAAAAGAGAAAAGTATACCATATTAGAATTGAATTAACAAAATATATATTTGAAAACATATATTTGAATTAACAAAAAATCACGAAAAGAATAAAAAACCAAGTAAAAATGCAACGTTGCCAGATTTGACTGTTCTAAAAGAAACTTGAGTCTTGAAATATTTTTGTGTGAACTTCAGGCCTCTATTCACGTTTATGTTATGCACAGTTCTAACGGTACAGTTAAGACAAAGCGAAATTTGTGCAGTTTTAAACGCATTCAGTTCATAATACACTTGTATTTTTAGGTTGTTGGTTGATCTACATAAATTGGGTAGTTTCAAATTTATTTAAAAATCAAATTAAAACAAATATAGCTGCACAAAATGTGCAATATCAACTAAATATGAACTGAAAAAAACACTATGGATGCACTGCAGATTTTTAAGCATTTTTATGCAAGTCGAAAATTCGGACTGAAATTTATTTCGTTTATTATACACACTACTCTACGTCTTAATTGTGGTTTTTAAAAATGATGTTAAAAGTGAGATCAACTAAATGTGAATGAGACCTGAAGATTGTTTTCTTTTTAGCACCTCAAATACGTGGCAATCAAGTAATTACTAATAAATTTATATTGCGTTCTTTTACTTTAAAGACGAAAATTACTGTTATGAAAAGTTGGCAACCAATTGAAATTTAAAGAAAATGAATGAAATGCTCTTTAAATGGCAAATAAAGGGAAAAAATAAGGTTGCATTAATGACAAATGATACAGAAAGCATTTAATCAAATGAGAAGCGATTCGAACAAGCTGATATGATAGCATTTTTTTACCGCTATCGTTGCTTCGTACGCCTTGGTCAATATTTGCTAAATCTGTTGGTAATGGACCACCTACAACACCTCCATTTCCAATCAATTCGCTTGGTCCTGGTTGTTTTTGTATTCCATTACCACCACCTCGTTGCATGCTCATACCTGCAGTCATACCGCCGGGTAGACCCGCACCAATTGGCCCCAGTGATGACGCATTATTACTCCCATAGACTGGATACTGTCCTATTTGCGGCGCACCCGCCATCGGTCCCAATACGGGATGTCCACCGAAACCTTGTGTATAAGCCTGTGCCCCCAAACTCGGTGGAACCGAGAGTTGCATAATAGCCGGATCATTTGGAATGACCGTATTTACTACACGAATATCTTTAATGTCAGATCCACGAAATAGTATATAATCGTATACTTGATTTTGGGGGGCAACTGGATATTTTGTATCGCGATCCTCAGTTCCAAACGATCGAACTAAGAATAAAACAAAAAATGCATCAGTACAAACGCATAAAAATGCTAGATAAGATAACTTGGATACAATAAAAACAAGCTACTAGAACAACTGTCAAAATAAATTACGCAGAAAGTTTTTTACTGTAAACAACTATCACATGGTAAATAAATAATTAAAATAGCATAAATCGATTATTTTAGAAAAAGTAATTACTGAAATATTGAAAATTTCGGAAAAATAATGAAATATATATACCTGTAGCTAAAGCGATTGTACATTCTTGAGGATCAACGGTAAAAAGCCGACCTTCATACCGAATATCGGCTTTGGATATTAGGCTTATCTTTGAGCCCAGCTCGGGCATTCCAGCACTCATCTTGAAATTTATTAATTGTTTCGCGGATTGATCTGATAATCACCGATTTAAAATTACTTCTGATTGCATTCGTCCGCTTTTTACATCTCAATTTTATGATGGCGTACCGAAAACAGCTGGGAGAAATGACGTAGCAAATAAAACTATCGCTAGATGGAGCATAAATCGAAAAATCGTCAATTTTTCATTAATTTTACATGAACTATGTGCATTTATATCATATAATTGATGAATTCTCAATCATTTAATAACAATATAACATAAAACTACGAATTTGTAATTTTTTAAAAAAATACATTTTTCTATCTAGTTACTTTTTTGTCTATAAATTGTTCCATCTGTCGAAAATCATGGCGGCGACCGTAGGTCGGATTTGTGGAGCTGGTCTCTTGAAATCAAATAATAGTATTGTACTGAACCAGGTAATTAATTTTTACAAATCAATTTCATTTTATTTCCTTTTTAAAAAATATCAAACCAATTTTCACTTATGTCTATGACGTAACACCAAATGTACATTCTAAGGTTACAACCCCTTCGCCTAGCCAAATTTTCCCTTCTCATTTATATTTTTTCTTGCAAATTTGAATAATGTAAACAATTTTTAACATTCAATTTGTAGTTGAAAAAGAAAAATTATTAGAACTGTAAAATGAGCATTCTTTAAGTTGACAGATTAGATTACATAACACTGCATAACGTTTTGCAATGGATTACAGGTCAATCATTTTTCAACTACCCGAGAATGGAATCGAGGAAAAAAAGTTGTATGTATCAATAAATCTATAGAATAAGAAAATTTTTAACTTTTCGTTTATATGGGAAATGTGTTTTAGTTGTTGACGACTTTGGGAGTGATTGCTGGTGGCGCTGGTGCTGTCGCAGTGGCTCTTGATCAATCTGTTAAAGCATCAGATTTAGTTTTACACCCTCCGAAGAATCCGTGGAGTCACAACGGTATTTTTTCATCTATAGACCATGCCAGGTATAATTCAAACCATTCTATTCAATATAGAATATGTATACAATCTGGAGATAAACATTAATTAGGTTATTAGTAGGGTAAATAAAGGGCTATATAAAGTAGTAAGAAAAATATATTAATAAAATTTATAAATTATTAAAATACGTGAAAAATAGTACTTGAATAATTTCAAAATATGTTTGATTAAAAGTATTTGTACTAATGATTCAAAAATATAGTATAAAATTAAAGTAAGTAAAATATATAAAATTATCGAGATTTAATTCGTTATATTGCTATTGAAATATATTAATAAAATAGATTATTGCATTGTTAAATCCTGGTTTATCGACACTAACATATAAAAATCTATGTTCTGCTTGTACATTTTAATTTTTGTATATAGGTTCGATTTAGACCTTTTTTTTTGGTATTTTTGTCTTTCTGTACTATTTATTTTACTTCAAGACCGGCTGGAGCGATTCTGATGAAATTTGGGATTTAAATATAACCCATGTTCTACTTGCTTCTATTACGTCTGATTATTAAAAAAATTAAAGAAGAAAAATATTATCTTACATATAGTTAAGGAGTAAAAAAATCTATAAAGTTGGGTGGGATTTCATTATTTCGTACTTGATCAATTATTGAAAAAGGAATCATAAACTTTTTGTTTTGTTTAGTTTAAGCTAATAATTGTAAGATAAATAATTCTTAAATTGCAATAATCTTGTTTCTGAAATATGATTAATCTGGCGTTTATGTAATTTTTATATTTGGAATTATTTGAACGGTTAAATGTAAACATGGAAAAAAAATGTTCAAATGAAATGTCAACTAACTTTCAACAAAAACAAATAAGAAAATTCAAAATACGTGCCAAATCCATTGCATTCAGTTTTTACTGCGCATGTGAACTAACTGCATTTTTTTAAACTATAGTTCGAATCATAAATTTTTAGGCTCTAATCCCTTTTAGAACAATCAAACCTGGCAACGTTGCATTTTCGATTTTGTTTTTTATTATTTTCGCGATTTTTTTTAAATTCAATTCTAATCTTATATTATAAGATTATCTTCTACTTTTATAATAGTTTAATTTTCTCTTTTGTGACTAAATTTTCATTAAGGGTCGATTTTTTCGCGAATAAATTTGAAAGCAAAGTAAAAATGCAACGTTACCAGGTTTGACTGTTCTTAAGGGGCTTGAGCCAAAAAAAAAAATGAATAATTCTAATCTCTTTCTGTTGCAACAAAAAAGAAAAACAATACAAAACGTTTTAAATTTTAACAATTTTTAGACAATTACAATATATTTATTTAGGGATTTTCGGGGACTTACAATATATATTCAGGATCGGATTTACCCATTGATCGACTAGGGCACGTCCTAGGAGCTCCAGGGTTTCAAGGGCCCTAAACTTTCCAACCCAGCAGTAACCGGTAACGGTTAAAATAAATAATTTTTGAGTTTTGTGTTAAAATCAATTATTTTCTAATCTGCGCCATCACTACCATGCATAGCAAGTAAATTATAAATTGCTGAACTGGTATTTTCTAATAAATATATAAAAAAAAAAATCGGAACTTTATTTTATTTTTATTTTTTTGAAAGTTACATTTGTGCAAAAAATATAGTAAATTTAAATAGAATAAAATGAACTTTTACAGACTTATAAAAAAATAAAGCTCTTGATAAGACCCCCATTTAAAATAACTTTGCTTAGAAAGTTGAAATTTATATATTTTTCATAGTTCTTAGGGGCCCCAAAAATGCGTTCATCTTAGGGCCTCCAAATGTGCTAATCTGGCTCTGTATATATTACAATATGTGGAGATTTTATGTACAAATCTAGAAAAAAATTAATCCATTGATAAGCAAAAAGTATATAATGAAGGTATTAATTAGGGTGAATTTGAACTTATCTAGTTGTAAGCAATTTAATTTATAGCGTTTTTTACGTGCCCATTGAATTTATTTTCAATTGTTTTTTACAGTGCTCGACGAGGATATGAAGTGTACAAGCAAGTTTGTGCTGCTTGCCATTCAATGCAGTACGTTTGTTATCGTAATTTAGTCGGAGTAACACATACGGAGGCCGAAGCTAAGGCTGAAGCCGAGGAAATTCAAGTTAGAGATGGACCTGACGAGGAGGGTAACATGTATATGCGACCTGGAAAACTCTCCGATCATTTCCCATCACCTTATCCCAATGAAGAGGCTGCTCGGGCTGCAAACAATGGTGCATACCCACCGGATTTAAGTTACATCACCAGCGCTCGTCACGGTGGTGAAGACTATGTATTCGCCTTACTAACAGGATATTGTGACGCACCAGCTGGAGTAATCTTGCGAGATGGTCAATATTTTAATCCTTATTTCCAAGGCGGTGCTATCTCTATGGCACAAGTGTTGTATAACGAAGTTTGCTCGTATTCCGACGAAACAGTCGCACCAACGACGAGTCAGCTCGCTAAAGATGTGAGCACTTTCCTTAAATGGACTGCCGAACCAGAACACGATACTAGAAAATTGATGCTAATGAAAGGAATTTTAATGTTCGCAACATTAATTGGTCTTTCTTATTATATAAAACGATTTAAATGGTCTACACTGAAAAGTAGGAAGATCGCCTTCAAACCACCCAAATATGATTAAATTCGATGTAATTAGAAAATGAGAAATTAATATTTCTACAGTGGGATAACCAGCTAATCTTTTCTGATTAAAGGTTAACAGTAGATTTATTTGTAATTTAAACAAAATTCAATTCGGTCATTCTTTTGGTTTTGTAGTTGCTTTAATATTTATATTAAATAAAAGGCTTAATCTTAAGTAAGATTTTAGCTTAATGTTGTTAAGAAGATTTTTATCAATATATATTATTATTTAAAATGTTCTGTCGTTTTACTGTGTATATATAAGATCAAATAAATTGTTTTCAGACCGACACATTAAATTGATTTTTCTGCATGTACAAAAAAAGAATAAATTTTACAAGTCAATTGTTAACCTGAAATGTATTAAAATGTGGAAATTAAAGACTTAATAAAAATTACGTCTTATAAAATACTTTTATTTTTTCACTGTTAAGTACTTACCGAAATAATAATTGGTAATTACTCTGATTTAAAATGAAATAAAAACGATTCTAAGTAATCGAAAATTAGGTGTTTAAATTTAAACAGGGTAAAGAGAAAACAAAAGTGGTGTACACCCTATTATTTACGAAATATTGAAAACTGAATAATAAGGTCAATTTCTGTGAAAAGTTTAATTCTGAAAAAACAAAATTTTAAAAAGTAACACCATCAATCCAAGTAATCCATATGTTAGTAGACATAAATTACCTCCAATATTGGGAGACTTCGCAATGGATATGAATCCTTTATTTCCTTCAGAAACTTTTTTTTTATATTCGCTGAGGTCGAGTAACTGAAACTTAGAAAAAAATACTAATTGGAAAAAAGAAGTCTTTATTCTGTCCATTTATGTACGGAATATTATTTTCGCAAATAACTCGGTAAGGGGCATAAAATAATCTTGATAAATTATTTATTGATTTGATAAAAATCACTTTTATAAAAAACCTAGGAATATAGGAAAGGAAATTCACGTTCACCAAAATGGGATTACGTGGAATGGAGTAATGCCAGAATGAAAATAGAATAAGACCCGAATACAATAGATCACCTATTGTATTTGGAATCATTTATAGCTCGACGAATATATATTATTATACAAACCAACATTTATCAATAATACACTTATTTACAACTCCAATATTAATTGTTATATATATTGACAAATAAACCATACAACTGCATACAACGACCTTATAAAAAATATAATAAATCGTTTTGTAGGCCATTGAGCTTTTTCCCGTACCCGACTTGCTATTTCTTATTTCCAAATTTTTCAGTTTTCAGAACTACCTACGGGAAATTCTATTTTGAAGAATTCCCAGCTAAAAAGGAATATTTTAAACCTAAAAACATTTTGGAAATAATTTATAGAAGAGCTTAAATATATGTAACAAAAAAGGACAATGAAACAACTATGATCGTTATGAAACGCTACGAAAATGCTACGATTGGTTTTTATTTTCATTGACTTCTATATATTTGCACATATTCTATTCCATACCGTATATTTAAGGGTTTTTTTATAAATAAATCAATTCAAGACCTTCAGTACTTACTTACTTAAAAATAGATCTCAATTAAATTTGTAATTTGTCGCGCTTAATGATTCCACCTGGATACACGACTACCCCTTCCGTATAGTTCTGGGACTTCTCTTGAGAATTCCATTGAGTTACACCCTAGAAGGACTATTGAGCTTCACACGTTTTTAGTTGCAGTTTATCATATGTCATACAATTTACCTCTGAGATAATGCGATAAATGTAAGCAAATAGCCAATTGAATCCTTATGAATGTTCCTTAGCTAATGCTTCCTTAGCTAATACCTAGAATCTAGGTCCTAGGTGATTCAAGAGAACTGAAACGGGTACAATTCAGAGCCAGGCAGTCAAGTAGTACGTATGAAACAGTTTATTCTCCTTTAGTTAAATAATTTTCCCCCATATAGTTTGGAAATATCCCTGTTAAAAAAGGCATTTTGTAATCATTTTATTTAAAGTGCCTTTAATAAATTTAAACGACTTCTAATGGCTTCTAGTGGGTTTTTTGAACATTTTAAATGCATTTTTTTAATAGGAATGTAGAAATATATACAATTATAACAATGTAATTACGACAATGTAATTAATATAATAAATATCGTCAAAATTACGTAAATAACGGGTTACAAATAACATGAATATCTTGAAATAAAAATTTACCAAAAAAATTAATTGTTATCACAAAATGATAATAATACTCCTACTTAATTATGCTGTTTTTTTAATTGATTTAATAATAATATTTACATGAGTTTGATTTCTGCTTTTATTGAACGAGTAGGTATTTAAATCTAGTTCAAATCATTTAAGCAAACAAGGAATGAAAATAGATTAAGCAATTTTGATAATAAGCAAACCGACACAAATCATTTGAATGGTATTAACGGGAACAATCATCAAATTGTGCTATACTTATATTAATAGTTGCATTCATCCTTCTTTCGGGTGACATTTTGCAATTTAGCGCTATTGTAATTTTGCAGTTATTGTAAGCATTAAGTGAATGACATCCATATCAATGCTTGTTGCAAATGAATGTTAAAAAGATCGCAACTACAACAATATGTTTAGCATAATTGCATGTAATGCAACTCTGGTATATTAATCGTCATACAAATCTATCAGTTTCAATAGGTACTAAGAGAACATAAAAACAAATTGATTAAAAATTGGTTTCATGAAAAAATATACTATTAAAATATGGAAGATATGAAAATATTTTTCAACAATGATTTATTTATTTTTTAAATTTGCTTCAATCAAACATCAATCTTTTAAACTAACTAAAAAATTTCAAGGTAAATCTAAGACCTTTTTTGGTGAAAAGTTAATCTAAGAAAATGTTGGTTTAATTTAATAATTTATTGATTAATTAAAAATTAAAATATATTCCATTCATAACATCGGATCAATCTCATCACTTAATGATCAATAAAAATCTCCTCTTCTTCTTCTTTGTTTGAATTCTTCCAGTTTTCCATTTACGATATCCAAAATGTTCAGACTTTCTTTCTACAAAAAACCATTTATTAGTAATCGCAATTTTAGGTATCAAAAATATTAACATTTCATATATCGTCTACGTATTCTATGTCGATTAGCCAAAAAAACAATTATTATAAAAAACAATTTTTTTCCAGTTCTTGGAAAATCATTAACGTAAAAACCTATTTTATTTGTGGCAATATATTTCAAGAATTAGAAGTAATTAGTTATTAAAAACTTATTAAGAAGTTATTGCTGAAGTAAAAATCGTGAAATAGTGGTAAAATGAAAGAGGTAAAAAGAGTGGTACAATAAATCAAAATTGCAGGGATTTGACGAGAATGGAAAATGTAACTATAGAAAAAATTAAGAAAACTTAAAGAAACTTCCACTCCCGTTATGAAAATAGAAAGAATAAAGTTGTTTTTTTCTTAATTTTCAACCCTAATATAATTTAAGCGTTTGTGGAAATCAAAATTTTCCTAGAAAAACATGAACTAATTGTTTCATTTATATTAAAACACATACTCTGTGATTTATGGAATCAAAAATCATTTTCTTCACTATGTTTTCTGCAATATTTTTTTTAATTGACCCATAAGAAATAATACTTACACTAAAGTGCCGATATTTTCTTATTTAGATATCGACACTACCTTTTGATAAAATTTTATTTGGAGAATAAAGAAAACATGCATAATTTCACGTAAAGATATTGATATGTATAGGATAAATGGGTAGGAATTACATTGCCCGTGACCAATAATTTTTTATCTATTAAATAGCTTAAGAATATGGTCTCAGGTCTATCTATCTATGAGAGAATATACTGAGCCTAAATTTTTTTAAAGAAATATTTTTTTTCAATTTTTAATTTATTTGGTAGGAATTGAACCTGTAGAGTCCCTAGCCTACATTCGTCTGACTTTACAAAATTAGAAATTATTTACATTCCTCTGACTATCGTCATGAGGAAACAATTTCCGGAGCTTTTCTTCTGCAGAGAAGCCTTGCATTACCATGTGGCAGCATTGATTTTTTTCTGTTAGTAATTCTCAGGCACTTCTGGGTATTTGGTTAGTTATTTTTTTTCATTTTTCCTTAGTACCAGTTGGAGAACTGAAGATTCTCGAATTTAAACTAAAAAAAAAACATTTAGCATTAATGATCATCTAATGCACTTAGATAAAAACTGAAAATGTTTTTTAAAACAACTTTGCATTGCTATCCTAAGAAACTTAAATAGCATACTATGCGGAATTTGCATTCCTTCGGGTTTTCGGTTTTACCAGTTCAATATAGATTTCGGAATAAAACTTATTTTGTATTTTTTTATAAGTCACTCTAATCATAAAATTTCTTTAGTACTTTAAAATAACTTATAAGCAAATAAACATCAATTGAATTACTATAGGTTTAAAAACGAAATTACTTTCTGGTACACCTAATATATTTTTAATTCTTATGAACTCTAAAAAAATCGTATTAGTAATGAAACAACTAAAATCACACAATTTTAATACTTTTTTAATATTTTCTGTTTGCTAAATAGCAAATAGTTTTTAAATAAAAGTAGGGGAGACCGGGTACAAAAGTAACAATTTGTACTTTTACCTTGATTTCTGGCTGGGTGTTATTATTGTCATTAAATGAATATAACCACATATAAATTAAGTTTATGTTCTTCACAATGGTAACTCGATTTATTAAATTATGGTGTGTACCCATTCTCATTTTCAATAAAATGTATAATATAACCTTAAAACGAAACGTGCTAGACAAAAATGAATTTAAACAATGTACAATTTATCTAATCAAGAATGGATATGCAAAGATTTGGATTGCTATGATCCTTTTACAACTATGTAAATAATAAGTAAGAAAACGTCGAAAAACTTACTTTTAGCTCATTAAAACACATTATGTCCTATTATATAACCTAACAACGCATTGCGCACGCGTCAACTTAATGCGATTGAGGGGCTATCTAGGCTATCACCTGATGGCAGCAAAGCGGAGTTCGCCCATTGGATAAACCTAGAAAGCATTTACTTTCGACCCGCCGTTACTTTTGTACCCAGTCTCCCCTACTCTATGAAATAATTAATATATTTAAGTATTATATACATACTTTAATTATCCTTTGTGATATTAATAGACGAACAAACGTAATTTCGTATGTAAAATGAAAAAAGCAATTATTTTTAACGAATTATTCGTTGAAAAAATAAATGGCAAAATTACGGAAGTAAATAAATTATTCTGTTTTTAGATATATAATATTTTGTGGTTGTCAGTTTTTTATATTATTACTTGTCTATTGTATTCTAAGGTTGGTTTGAATTAAAAGGTAATTACCCGAAAAATATCATCATGAATTTTATTTGCGTAAAAAACTGTTGACGATTTGGACCAACAATAGCGTTTAGCTTCTTGAAATAATAAATAAAAAAACATAATCGCTTATCATTAACTATAAAAATGTTGATTTACCTCTAATACCTAAAGTTTTAATTGTGTTGTAAACGTATTACATATTTGTTTGAATATCATTGCTTCCTTAATATTTTTTATGATATTATTTTTAAATTCCAACACTTTTAAGTACAAAGAAAATATTTTTTTCAAAATACAATAAAATAAATCTTTAAAATTATTTTAATTGCCTTCTGACAACTTCTGATAATTATACCATGGGAAAAATTTTAAGAGTACTTAGTTTCAAAGTAACTCTTCTTTAATGTGAATTTTTCGCACAATAATTAGCGAAATTTTGCATAGTATTGTTAATATTTTGCATAGCGGTATATGCAATATACAAATAGAGCAATGTCAATTTATCAACTGCATGCAACTCTTCAAAAAGCTTATTTTGGTTCAATTAATATTAATAAAACATATTTATACTAATTTATTTAGAGATGGGTTTCTTGATGAACATTTTCGCAAAAATATATCTTAAAAGACAATTTAGAAACTATGGATAGTTAAGATTCCCAATATTTGTAAGGCAAGAATAAGAACAAGATATAGATTTGACAATGAGATTATACGGATTATATACCCCGTTGAAACAATTCAAAAGATACAAGTACCTACAATAATTTGACGTAAAAAATTAATTAAAATTTTCCAATAATGGAATTAGTGCATTGAACGTATTTAACGATTAATTACAATTGACCTATATAAAATGAACTATACCATTAATTTATATCACATAATATGCATTTTTTGTCATTGTTATTTTCTGTCTTTTCATAACTACCAAAGTCCTTAGCGACTTTAGGGTTAATAAAAATTCGTAAATCGAGAAGTTTCGAAAATTTTCTTGATATGAGATTCGAACCCAACTTTGTATTTATTGTTTTATGGAAAATTATAATGTGGGTACCTAATATAACACAAAAAAAAATCAAATTCTATTTTTGAGTTATGTTTCTTTTATTCTCGTTGTGGAAAATACCAATAATTCATTATTATTATTTCTTTTTTGAAGTTGAAAATCGTTTTTAAGTGATTACGTAAGTTTAAAATTCCTCTTCATTTGCTTTAATTTTTGTTCAAGATTATAAAGAAGACTGACGGATATAAAGTTTGGAGGACTTTATTTTGTGGATGGAGTAAAAATTTTAATATAACATAGATCAAACACCATTGTTGAACAGTTGCACTATCTACATTTATGGGAATAAATTAACGCTCTTATAATTCATCCTACTTTACTTTTTACCTTCTTTTAAGAAAATATCAAATTATCTTATTCTTCTTGCATTTAGTTACGATTTTCCTTTTTAATAAGGGGTGCTTTTTTAAAAAGTTTCCCCCAATGACCTTACCCTGATAATTCATCTAAAATCTAAATCAACCTATCCTCCCTAAAATCTTTCCCCCTCCCAATCATTAGTATCTTATTTGGTCTTTTTCTGGGCCTCCTACTCTTCACCTGCAATTTTCACGGAGTTTTTTCTATGATTTCTTTCTTCTACTTTCTCCATTTTTTATATCCTTACAATATCCCAAATTAAATTTCTTTGAAATCACATTTGTTAGGGCAGCTCGGTTTTACCGGTTATTTCGTCCCCGCTAGCCTTTTTATTAAGAGAATCGAATTATATCTGCAGGATACTGAATATTTTAGGACGGCCCTGACTTTTGATATGTCTCTTACTTTAAATACTATCAACATAACAATAGGCAATCGTATGTATGTTAACAAAGCCAGAGAATAAAGAATGTGTATAAACACATAATTGTGAGGGGAAAACCGACTTCAATTGAATCCTCTAATTTAAATCAACTAATTGTTGTCATTTGTCGCAACTGCCATTTCGATTTCATTAAATTGCCAACTTTTGCCATTTAGCAGTAGTGTCAATGTTGACTGTTAATATTTCAGGGATAGTTACTTGTTATGAATATTATTTTTTTCGGTTTTTCTTAAAATATTATATTTTAATATCATCATTGTTTTTGAAACATCGCTCTTTTGGTAGATCTGCCATGTTTAGACAGCAAAGCCATTGCACACTGCTGCATACATCTTTTGCCTGATTTTGTTTTAGTTTTCCGATTAATCCTACACCCCCTCTAATAAGTTGCATCACTTCACCCGAGTTTCAATAACTGATATAAATTCCACTTATGTACTTTAGTTAATTATCATGAATTAAATGTGACGTAGGAATAGATAACATGCACTTAATTTAAAAAAAATCAAATAAAGTTAAGTTACACACACTGATAAGTATAAACCTTCGCTGATTTTAGGAGTTTTTTTTCTGAAAGTCATATTCTACATTTGGTCAAAATCAGTGACTAAAAGTACATGATATAGAAAATATATAAAAATTTAGAAAAAAAGAAGTACGAGTATATATATATCAAATATAAAATAAATTCTGCTGAAGTTTTTAATTGTTGCAATTATAATGCATATTTAATATATCAATCAAAATTTAATTATGTAAATTACATAAACAAACACTTCATTAATCAAAACAGTAAATACCTTGAATCTGAAAAATGATTTCAATGAATTACACATGACTTCCTCTTGAATGTACGAAGGTTACTTTGACTATAGATCATAGTTGTTGCATGTAATGTTTATGTATGTAAATTAGATCAAATTTAATTTTTATGTTGAAAAAAATGTTTGTCATAGAATATTTATTTGCAAGTACGATTTTCTGCTTGAAAAAAATGGCTTGATTATTATCTACTTAAAAATA
Organism: Sisyra terminalis; assembly: GCA_958496175.1. NCBI lineage: Eukaryota > Metazoa > Arthropoda > Insecta > Neuroptera > Sisyridae > Sisyra > Sisyra terminalis. Next base: position 38,160,093 of record OY292276.1, read on the forward strand.
AATTATTTGATAGAATATTATGTTTAGCGGGCATTAAAAATAACTGGTTTTAATATAAAGCCGATGACCGTTGTTAAAATTAATTTCACAACTGCAAAAATAACATTCAAAATATTTTACATGAAACTGATAATTAAATAAAAAAATTGTAACTTTTTATTGATTAAAAACGAATGCTCTAGTGGTAAAACGTAGAAATCGATTTTGAAATTTTTCAATTATCGCAAATTACAGCGAAAAAACGTGCTCAAGTTCATTTCATTTTTCAAACCATAGAGTAATATTTGTTTTCATTTTATACTTTTACGCAAATAAAATTTTTATTGTTAGTAACAAAATTTTATTTGGTTTGCATTTTTTTCAAAAAAATATATTTTTTCCATTTTCTGATAAGAAACTGTTAAAAATGACATTGATAGCAAATGTTTGCTAATTCATTAAAATCGGACAATTTCAATTACAACTGTTACCTTTTCGTAAACTTCATGATATTTGATCTTCTGATGAAATAACTGCAGACCAAATATCCCTAAGACAAAAAAACCCTAACAAAATATCTGGATTATGGAATATGTATGACTACGGTTCTTCCAGCACTTTGATTTGAAGACGGGTTCTTATAGATCTCGACAAAGTAAAACCATTGACATATAGATCAGTAAGTAAAACGAAAAGAAAGAATTTTTCTGTTACTTCGCTTAGTTTACGAGGTATTGATACTTAAAAATAGAAAAAAAATCACTTTTTTGGGTCAATTTAATTTATTGTTTTGCAACCCCGCTACGTTTCGTCACGTATCGTGACTTTCTCAGGCATCTAATACATAAACATATTATAAACATATACAATATACAATAATACAATACACAATTGATACCTTGAAAAAATAAATAAAAGTATAAATAACACAAATGACTATACGACTCCATACTAAATAACAATAAAACTTTAAATTTCAGAACTGATATAAAAAATTTTAGTAACATTTACTCGAATTTGTTGTGTAAGTTTAAATTACACTCTAGAAAACTCAAAAAGTAATAATGTTGCATTTTCTACGTTGTTTTTAATTTAATTCGCAAATAAATCGGACCATAAAATAAACATTTTAAATATTTTGAAATTGGGAGGTTTCTCCCCTGAGTCACTTGAACATAGTTTTTTTCAGGGTTATCAGTTCTTTCAAGACCATAACAGAGTACAATTAGTAATTACCAATCGAAAGATCAATTGTCGAGGATATTTAATCTTAGTGATATTTTGTTCGAGGGTATTTTGTATGCAGATATTTCGACTGGAGATTTTTTTCATACAATATTTTATGTACTATTGTTGCTTAAATATGTTCCTTAATGACTGTGTCATATTCTAGTGCTATGCATTATTTTCAAAAAATAATCACAACCATTCATCTTCATTCATTATCATCACGATTTAAATTTGCTTAATGAAGTCCGAAGCTATCTGACAAAGCGTGGAAAATTTGAAAATTGTTTGCTTGAGCTTCAAAATTTCTCCACACTTTCTGTAGAAATTATTTTCATCCATTGTTTAGAGTATTAATATTATAGTAATATTAAAATTTTCCCATAAAAACATCAATTATATAATAAAATTGAATGGTTTATGGATCGTAAGAATTGTTTGAAAAGAACAGACTATTTTTATTGCTGTGAATGGAAAAATGGTTGAAATTCCTTTTATTCTCTTAAAATACCTTGAAAACATTCAAACCTCTGTAATATTCTAATCAACTCATTATGGAAAATAAAAATGGATCCTAAATAAAACAAAGTCAAGAAAGGCAATTAAAAATGAAATATAACTCAGTATAGGCAATAACGAAAATAAAACAGTACACCGAGTGTTATTTATCGACAAATATAAAAAAAAAATATATTTGCTTGAAGTATAAACTCATGGTTTTGTAATACTCAATTTGGTAAAAATATTTTGACCGACAATAAAGTTAAAAATACAATAATATAATTGTTAGTAATATTTGGGTTTTTAAATTTTCAGATGCCTTACTAATTAACTTGTAGGTTTACTGTCGCTACAGTTTTAATAATTTTTGATAATAAACTGGGTAAAAAAATACTTGAATATTAAAAGCTGGTTAACTTTTGATGATTGATTGATTTATACTCGACAAACAAAGTTTTTAACAAAATACAAATGTTAGAATAGTTAATATAAACCGTAACATTTATTACTGAAACATATTATAGTTAACATTAATTTAATTTGTATGTGTTTTAAGAAAAATTATCTTTGTTACTTTAAAGTTACTTAGTTACTTTCAAGTATCTAAGGTACTGTATCTTGATTCCTTTTTTTTGCCAAAACGTAACTAGTAGCTTAGGTACTTTTTAAAAGGAACTATATCTTGTAACTTAAAAAGTATCTTAGATACTGAAAAATATCTTTGATACCGAGAGATTTGCAACAAATTTTATTTTGTTTTGTTCCATAAGATTCAATTTATACCTCTATATAAATTACTTATATGAATCTTCTATCGTTTTAAAATGGGTTAATGTCTATTGGTAGCCGAGTGTTCAACGTGACCGCTCCAAAAGTGGTAGGTGTTAGGTTCGAATATCGTAGCTAGTAAATTTTAAATATTTCTCAATTTAAGGATTTTTATTAATCCTAGAGTCGCTAAAGACCTTGGTGGTTATAAAACGATGGTAAATAACTAATAAAGATAAGAAATACATTATCTAACTAGCAAAGAACTTTATCAAATATTTTTCAAAACTTAGTATATACATAATATACAAAGTAACTAACTAAAAAGTATCTTAAAAGTAACTTAATATAAGTATTTAAGTTACTTTTTTAAGAGTAAGTAGACACTCAAAGTAACTGCAAAAGCTTTTTGAAAAAGTAACAGATTTAGTTTTTAGATACTTTCCCAAAGTATCTCTGATAGCATTATGCGGTATTTAGATTATAGCCACATTTTTTTATGATTAAATTATATAAAATGACATAATTACACCACCTTTTGGAATTTAATTTTATACCTCGGAAGATAAAAAAATTAATTGTAATCTAAATTACTTACTTACTTACGAATAGGTTATTATCCATTTCAAATTGTCGTCACTCTAATAAATTAGGATATACATTAGTTGACTATGATAATTTTCTCAAAAAAAGTGAATAACTAACTTTAAATTAAAGTTCAACCCAAATGTGAAGTAAAAATCAATAATGAATAAAAAATCGATTTTGTATATCGATAATTAATCGATATTAAAATCGATTAGTAAAATAAATTACTATATAAGAAAGAATCGTTTTTTTCCATAATCAATTAATTATTTATATCCCTAGATGCAAGTATGAACTCTTGCAGATATCCTGTAAAGTAAAAGCGAATAGAAAAGTAGAATTTCAATTAAATCCATGCTTCGTTTTTTTTAAATATTTCAATATTCTCGAATACATCTGTATTTTGATGCAATGAACGTTTTTCAGAAGTTGGCTACTAAAAATTATTTTTTTGAATATTTTTCTGCTCAAAACTTTTCTAAATACATTTTTATGTTTTTCAAATTTTTGTGCGTAATTTCTATTAGCCTTCTGCTTTGGTCAACGTAGTTCTGATAGCATCCATTCCTGGAATTAATGGATGGAAAAGTATACCTATCATTATCAATTATCATTACAAAACATTTTATTCTATTGTTGTCACTTAGCCGTTACTAATCAGTAACCTAGTCAGAAAACATGATTACTGTAAACCCGTAGTGTTTTAAAATAAAAATTTAACAACAAAATTTTTTATATCCCTAATCACTTATTAAATGTATTGTCTTACATTATAATCCTTCACATTATGTATTTTTGGTGTTCAAACATTCACGCCAAGTATTAACTGTAGGTAGAAATTAGAACAAAGCATTTAATAGAGAAACATTTTTAAATGAAAAGTGCATAGGAAAATAAAATTAATATTGGTTGAAAATTAAAAGATTAATACCCATCTCAAGTCTATCCTTTTAAATAGATCTTCGAAAATGCTAGAGTGACCATCTTCAAATTTATAACAATGTTTTTAGATACTTTCCTCAGGTAATTTCTATTTTTTCAAGCCACTTTAAAGTATGAATTTTTTATAAAAAAAAAGATTTTTTTTTTGGGACGGCAACATTTTGTCAGAAATCAAAATTTTGACTATTCCTTCGGTCTTTATCTATATTCATCTATCCTAAAAATAAATGGTCCGGTTTTTTTGATTTCAGATAATTTGCACCAGAGATATCTTCCTCACCCCCAGGCACCTTTTTGCGAAGACCCTTCAGAAGATGGCTTCCAGGGGAAAGGAAACTCTATATTTTAAAAACAAAATGGGGAATCTTAAAACACATTAAATTCTCTAAATGTACATGTTTTTGTTGTATTGATATAACAAAATGTCTCTTCACAAAAAAAAGCACGTTTTTTTTTAGATTTACAACTAGGCATAACTCCTTAAAGTCATTTAAAGTTATTAAAAGCGTTTTAAATGTAATGATTTCAAAATGCCTCAAAATGTCTTCTTTTAACAGGGTAACGTTTACTTAAACCCGTCGAAACCCCGTTGAAACCCGTCGCAATAAAGAAGAAATTGAATCATAGGACATACATTGTTATTCATTAGTTTACTTATCATTTTGCTGAATATTAAAACTATTATAACATTAGTGTCAGGCAATGTATTATGTGAAACATAAATTTTGCCTTAAGTAAATTGACATATTTTCTATTTTAATCGATATCTTAAAAATTAATAAATTGTTATTGATAATTAATTGTTGTATTTTTTGAGTTAAATTTCTGTTTAAACTTCATAATTTATTAATAATTATGGAAAAGTTCAAAATAGTTTTTTTTATAAGCAATATTTTAAATTCCCCTTTCAAATGGATCTCCATTTAGTGTAAATATAAATTAATTTGTCTAGTTGCAACACTCTGGATATGAATAAAAATGACATAGGAGCTACGTTTGCATTTACAAAGATAAGCAAATAAATAATTTCCATTAAAAAATAGTTCAACATAAACTTTGGTAAAATGTACATTTTTTTTTTTATAATTTTACACAGTTTTGTCTATTTTCTGACAAATTTAAGGTTTAAAAACAAATTTAATATTTGATAAAAAAAATATTCCAAGGTAACAACTATAATTATAGAAAGGATGTTGTTTAAAATAGAATAAAACATTTTGATGATTCCAACAATTTTTTTTATTAACATTGCGAAAAGGAAAAAAGGAACTATAAAGTTTGATTTCTTTATTTCTTTCGAATTCTTAAATTCAACTATAATTTTTTCCAGTCTCACTATTTTCTCAATTTGTGCAAATGAAAATTAAGATAATTTATAAGATTTAAATCAGAATAACCTTCACATTCTAAAGAGGTAAAGCAAGCTTATTGCAAAATGAAAACTCTTATCAAGTGATGAAATGATCTTTATAATAACAGAGAAAAGATATAAGTGCAGACACATCACTGCAAATCCCTAAAGAGGAAATATCACAATTAAAATAAATTTTATTATTACACATTATTTCTACTTAAATAAAGCGTTTGAAAAGTAGAAACTATTTATTTAACATTTCCAGTTTGAAAAATAAAATTGATAACCAAAATATTCTATACGTTTTGTTATAATGTCAAACAGAAAACATTTTTCTATTGTTCGTTCTTTTATACTTGTATGACAAAAATATCAAATTAATTTAGTTTTATCTTAATGTTTGGTTTAAATAATTTGAATTTTCATTCGATAGTTGTCCTAGACCTAAATAGATCGACATAGGTTTAACGTAAATATGTACATAATACACCATCCATTATGTTTCTATAATTGTTATTTTATCTATTTTCAGTCATTTAGAAATATTATATGCCCATAACTTAAGTTGGTCAATATTAGAGTGAATATGGTCATTAAGTTGGAAAAGAAGAGTTTTTCCTTTCGGATTAGTATTATGCCAATTAAATATTTTACAATGCATTATTTTTTATTTTGAGACAAAATAAAAATATTTTCAATTTTTCTTTCTTAAATACTAACAATTTTCTTGTTAAGTAAATGAGATGGTTTATTTATTGTTGAACATATTTATTTGTTTTTAAATAATAATACTCATATTTACGCATATTTGTTATATTAAAGTTATCAATAATACAATACTTTACAAAGAGAAAAATAATTATATTAGGGTCAACTATTGAAAGTAAAAAGCTTAAATAAATTAAAGTTCACCAATAGAAGTTTTTTTTTTAATTAACTCATCCCTTGTGGGTGAAATTAAAAGATTTTTTTCTTCAAATTCTAGTATTCAAACTTTTCATTTAATTTGAATTGCGCATAAATTGGACATAAATTGAATTTAACAAAAAAAAGGAAAAATTATACAATGTCGGAATTGGATTAACAAAAAAATCGTGAATGTATAATTAATAAACAAAGTAGTAAATGAAACGTTGCCAGATATTGATGTCGCTAAAAGGGACTTGAGCCAAATAAATTCCAACTCGATTCTGTTGATATTCAATTTGATTATTTCCATTTTTTTGGTGATTTCATTATCGTTAACAGGATAGAAAAATTAGTAACAAAAATTTTGATAAGGGAACAGCAAATAAAGAAACATAAAACAAAAATCTATATCCTAAAAAAATTAAGTTCATTCTTATTAAAATATTGTAACAGAAAGGAACAAAGTCTGTCTCTCTCTTTGTGCCATACCGGCACGCGATTGGCTGAGTGACTTCTATTTCTCTTCCACCAATGCGAATGTACATATAGATTGTTCTCGAAACATCTAGTAAGTTGTGGAACGTTCGCGAACATTGAAATATTCTAGAATGTTGGGCTGCGGGTAAATAAGGCGCTCAGTCAAGCCAGTTGATAGTTCTGTATCAGAGTTCTGTATAGAAATTCAGTTGTGAATTTCCGTTACGACAAAGCGATTACAAAGCGATTATTAGTGTGATTTGAATTAAAAGTGATTATTGTCATTTAAGTGATTGTTTTGACAAGTGTAATTGTGTAATAAAAAGTGAAATAATAAAAGTGATTGTTAAGTGGCAAAGTGATTATTTATTTCCAAAAGAAATTAAAATAACGAAAAAACCCCATCTCAATACAGTTTTGAGACGTCACGTTACAATATGTAACAATTAGAACTCTTCCCAACAACGTTGCACTACTTACAAAATTTAAAAAATTATTCTCATAATTATTTGAAATTCTAGAACTTATTCTAGATCAATAGGTACCTGCTCTCCCTCCATCCATTTTGCACTTATTTGGGCAATTTATTATTTAACTGAAATATTAATAAAAGGAAACTATAAAATATATCTGACATATTAAATGAACAGTTTACTGTTACTTTTTTCATATAGACAATCGAACGAGTAGTTTAAAAGTTATAAATGGTTTAGACTCATATTATATAGAATTTTGGTATATTTTTGGACACATTGGTATATTTTTTATACACGACGATTAGTGATAGCATTGAAATTTTGAAATTGGCACAACCCACAATGATTAATATGAAGTAGAGCCATTTCCCATTTAAACGTTTGTTATAATATAATAATGATAAATCATTATAATATGTAGAGCTGTTAGAAAAAAGTGTCTCAGTTGCTGTAAAGCATCGAAGTTGCTGTATCTTAGTTCCCATATTTTTTTTGCAAAGAGTAACTAGTATCATTGAAACTTTGAAAAGAAATTCTTCACTTGTAAAGGAAATATCGTACTCAAAAAAGTATCTTAGATACTTTTCAGTATCTAAGATAATAAAAAGTAACTAAAAATAAAGTATGCAATAAACAACAAAATGGAGTACCTGACGACCAAGCATCTAACAATGAGAGTGCAAATTCTTGGGATCCCAGATTTAGTTCAAATTTTGTATGATGTTATATTTTGTTACCCTGTTGATGAAGATATATGACTATAGGGGCCACTATTCAATAACCTTTTAAATATTTGCAATTGAAGGTGCAAATCACTCGATAAATTCAGTTCTGTAGAAAACGATTATACGTAATGGATTTAGCATAGCAGTAAAAGATCGATGTTCTTCATCGATAGGAATCGGGTTCGATTCAGTGGAAAGTTAATAACTTTTTTTTATTTTGTGCCTATTTTTACATAAACAGATACATATTGTAGTTAAAGTAAATTGGAAATGAAGTGTCTTTAATAACTAGACACCTTATAAGATTTAAATTTGTCACTATCATTTATATAAGTACTGAAGAATTAAGATTTATTGCAAATTTTATTTATATATTATTACTTTATTACAAACAAAGCTGTGAGAATAAAATATCTTAGTTACAGGGAAGTAACTTAAATGCTTTAAATTATCTAAGTTATATATCTTAGTTCATTTATTTTTTGGCAAAAAATATATAGTATCTTAAATACTATTTACAAAGAACTATATCTTGTTATTTACAAAAGTATTTTTGATACCAAAACGTAACTAAGATAGTAAAAAATAACTGAAAATAAAACATAAAGTATACAGTAAACAATAAAATGAGGTGTCTGACGGCCAGGTTGTAAAAATAATATATCCTTTATAATTTTTATGTTTCGACAAATTTTAACTGTTTTATCATTATTTTATTCAAATTAGCTGTAGATATGTAGATATGTAGGTATGTTTTGATGTTTTTATATATTTTTCCATTTAATTTAGAGTTTTACTTTGTTTAGTGTATAGTTCCGTAAAATTCAATATATATCTCCCTTATTAATCATTTTTTGTTTTTTTTAAGAGTGATGTGTTTACAAGGGCTTATACAACATATTTTCCTTTTTCCTAAATTAATAAAGATAAGAAATACATAATAGGATTACCTGATTCAAAAAAAAAATATATTTTTAAGTTTCTTAGAATAATTATTTAAGTTGTTTGTTTAAGAGTTCAAGTAACTTCGGATACTTTTTAAAAAAGTAGGTAACTTATCTGATATCTAGATACTTTCCAAAAATATCTTTGATAGCACTGATTGTATGTAAATATTTTAACCTTTATTTAATTGTTATTTACCGTCGCGTCGCTTTATAACCACCAAGGTCTTTAACGACTCTAGAGTTAATAAAAATCCGTTAATCGAAAAAAAAATTGATTTGCTCGCTTCGAAATTCGAGCCCAACACCTACCAGTTATGGAGCGATCATCTTGACTATTCAGCCACTATTAGGTTTAATTTATTTTTTTACAAAATGAACTATTGTTTTTATTATTATCGTATATTATTATAAACCACTTTAAGCGACATATTATTATATGTGTGATAAATAGTTGGTTACATTTCAGATAGCAAACGAATTGCAACCAATAACATTGTGTTTGTCCAACTCATTTCTATTTTATGCGTAGTTATAACGAGTTCACAAGAAAACTTTCCACATTGAACTCGATTAACAGGCATAAAGGTAAGTGAGAAACGTGTTTTCTTTGTTAAAAATCTGTATACTGTATGTGGCAGAATCCTTCAATCACAGCGAATTCTGAATGTACCAAATCGACTTACGTATCCACGTTTACGACAGAAGTCTAAAATATATCTTAATATGTATTTATAACATCATTTAGATTTTTACTTCTTCGAAGCATTTAACAGTTTGAGTAACAAAATAGAAAAATTTTACCGTTGCAAAATGCTTAAAATTTCTAAAAATTGGTGGGTCAGGTACCTAAAATTACCAATGTATCATATGTACTAAAACGTTGCGAAGTATCATTAATAAATCTTAACAATTGAGAAAATTGAACTAAGTAAATGAGAAACTTTCGTAACGGAAAAAAACCAATAGTTCTCATAAATATTAGATATCAAAAAAAAAAAATTGCGAGTATGCGAAATAACGTCATATCTTTTAAGTTAAACAATAAAACATATGGAAGAATGGGGGAAAGGAATACCAAGTGAAAACATCAATGATACAAAATTATTTTTAAATACATTCTAGCTCGAAGTTTAATGATGAACATTAACCATGACGAACATGATTTCATTAATTGATTTACCTTACTTAATTGTTACTATTATGAGTAAATTAATTTTAGTAAAAATGGAAAATAAATGAGGGAAGATGATGTTGAAAGTACAATTTCATTAATGGATTCAAAGTACTGTATTATTAAAATTAGCTTATTATAAGTTTTTTAAGTCATACTTCTTTAGTGGTATTATGAAAAAATAATCAGACTGAATTTTTAATAAAATGTAACGCCGTTACTACAGTAGGAAGTTGCTCACAGACGGTTAGTGAGAAACTTCAAGCGAGTGAATGCTGGCCGATTTTTGGGAACGATTTGCATGGTACTTAAACGACTAAAACTACTAAAACACTCTATTGAATCGATCAAATCGATCTCAGCGCTCGCATATGTTTTTCGTCTGTCGGTAGGGGGAACGAACCGGACTCGATCGTTCCGAACAAATCCGAACCAAATACGAAGTTTAAAAATTACAGCTGGCTAAAAGCCACTATCACTTGTATTTTTTATTTAGAACGTAGACATCGTCGAACTAAATATTTTAAAATTATCCAGTCTAAATAATACTCATATAAATACACAACTAGTAATTTCCCGTAAAATATTCACCATCTTATATTGATACAACTGACAAATGGTAAAAATTGGTAACTGATTAAATAAAATCTAAATGATTGTTGAAACTATACTATTTAACAATCATTCAGTTAAAATTTAAAAGTTATAAAATATAATAATAAATATAATATATAATAAATATAAAATTTGAAAGTTAAACCCAATGTAAAATATGGACCCAAAATAAAATATCTCATACTTAAGGTTTTATACAAAACCTATAGTGCGTCTATTAATATGGCCAGGGACTGTAAGTAGGCAAATGTGTATATATATTATACAGAATGTACAAACAGCTAATTGTGTGCACATACAGTATCTATGTATAAATAGCCAATTTAATCTTTTATTTGAAAACCAGCAACTTTCCGTGAAATATTCACGGCCCAGCACTGACACAATTGACAAATGACTAAAATTAGCAATTGAATGAAATCGAAATGATAGTCGAAACTAATGACATGATAGTTCAAATTTGAGAAAATAATTATCATATTGGTATTCCACTCAAATGGATGTGATTACAACTTTATATTCGTTGTTCTTGTCTTGGCCGCAACACATACGTTTGCTTATTATATTTTTTTATATTAAAAGCAATTGTGTTTATAGTTGTATCATATTTTAGTTATCACAAGCCACTTATAACTGGTATGCCAATTCAGGCACTACCGGAAGAGGCAACGGCAGTGGATTGAAAACATCTTTTTAATTATACCAAAGAAGTATAACTTCTCACGCGCTTACATAAGTACACACACCGTTTTTTTAATCATAAAAAAGTAATACGTACTTCTCAATGTGATAATGAGTACCGCTAGGTATATATACCAATTCTCGTAATTCAGTAGTACTTTGTATGTATAAATATTTAGTTTATTTTTGTTTATTTTTATTCTTGTCTTAATATTTTGATAGTTTATAAATAAAGAATAAAGAGAATTGAGAAGAAGATCAAATCAATTTGAGCGAGGTTTGAGTTCAAGTGCGTGTTTTGGAAGCCCCGAAAGTGTTGAGGAGGATGCGAGATGTGGGTATGTATGGATGCATGAAATAATAAGATGAAAAAGGCAAGTGTTTGTATGAGTGTGCAGTAATTAATATTCAATATTTATAAAAGTGTATGTAAAATTTACATGAAGTTATATTCAAATTATTTAAGCATACATACATCGCACTTAAGGCGCACAAATCAGTCATCTATGTTCAGTGGATGGAGACGGTTTGAAAACACTTGTCGTTAACCACGTTGTGTGTTTGTTAAATTTTTTCCTGTTTTTTTTTTTAATTAAATTAAAACACATTTTTGAATCAGGAAAACTGTGTTTTAGTAATTTCATTCGAAAAATGCAACAGTAGTGATTATTTAATTGGTTGAAATTTTTTTGATCTTTAGTATAATGGTGAGTGGAAGTGAGAGTTTAATTTTTAACTTGAGGGTTTTGCATTTTTTCTTGATAACATTTATTGTTACTTTTATGACCGCAGTTGAAAAATTGATGGAGTAATTGACAACTGTTATCAATTTTAAAAAGTAATATTTCTACAATTGTGTTTCCCGATGCTTCAATATATAAACTTCTCAAAATTTTGGGAAATATTTGGGACGAATTTTTAATTATTCTCAAGAATAAATGTCGTGATTGTTATGATTGATAACCGATTGTTAAAAGTTACATTACATTTTTTAATTTTCCTTCAAAAATGTTGTTATTTTTTTTATCTACACTTATAAACGAAACATAATAAGCAAATAATACCAAGGTTTTTCTCTAATTTTGATAATTTTTAACATTACATATTTATATTAGATTGACGAAAAACTGAGTTTATGACTTAAAAAAACTGTCATTTTTTACTACTAGGTACTAGTAATTTAATTAATTTTTGTCAATTTATCGTACTTACATATATTTTATTGCCAATTGTTAAAAAAGTATAATAATTTTCTAGCGTTATATCTTCCACAATAATAAGATAATACTTTTTAAGTGATAAAGCTTTGTTACAATTTTAATGAAATTAAACTATAGACTATGATTAACTTAAATAGTTATTTATCAAATTAAATGACAAACCTCTTTTTGGATTGTTTTTTTTATTTTGATAAAAGATTTAAGATTTTACTTGTAAGTCAAAAAAATATCTTAATATATTATGATTATTATGGTTTAAATAAACCTTTCGTTTGTACAATGAAACAATTTAATATTCATCAGACGTTTCTGCGAAAAAATCGTTCAGTTAAATACTATTGCAGAAATCAATATTTTTGTTTTGTTAATGACCGACAAGTTATAAAAGTGAAAGTTATGTGAACTAATTGCAAATTTTAACATTAACAATCCTTATAGATATTTTATTAAAGTTTAATATTTAAGAAGGTATAACCAAAAGTAGAAAACTTTAAACTTTAACTAAAACTGGATGATAATTTAGTAATGAGACATTAAAAATTGTGTAAAAATATAAATTTTAACTATTGCAATAAATTTTACTTTAACATTATGCATATATTATAAAACTTGTAAACGAATCTAGGGTAATGTCTTCATTTTGGGTAATTCATTATGTTTCCCAATAACTTAAATAAGTATGGTAGGTAATTATTTAAGAAATTTTTGAATAAGGAAGAAAAACTTTAAAACAAAACTTTATTTTTACTAAAATCGATACTAGAAAAAAATCCAGCTCATTCTGAGTTCATTTGTTTTAAATACATTTTCCTAAAACATAAATTTAAGAAAATATTCATTTCTAAAATCGTTTTTTCTAGGAAAAAAAATCAAATCCAATTTTTCTAAGATGTTCAATTAAAGTACTTAGTAAGAAAATTAATCGTGACTTGATTATTAGGTATTTTTTATTTGTTTATTGACGTAAGTGGAAAACCAGAATGGTTCTTTAACTCTGACTTATTGTTGGACGTTTTGAACCTACATTCCTGTTAAAAAAGGCATTTTAACATATTCAAAAATCCTATTAGAAGCTCTAAGAAGTCATTTAAATTTATTTAAGGCATTTTAAATGAATGGATCTTAAAATACCACTAAATGCCTTTAATAATAGGGGGACTTCTAATGGGTTTATTGAATATCTAAAATGCCTTAAATAACTTTTTTTAAAAAAGATATGTATCTCTTCAGAAATACCCTGATTTGTTTAGGACTGTTCATATTTTATTTTCGGAATTTTAGTTTAAGGAGCTATATTTGGAAAAATGATTAAAAATATCAGAAAAAAATTACCACCACTGTTAAAAATGTAGGTATTTAGTGGGCAACACATGAAAACTTAAGATGTTATGAAGTGATAATAAATAAAATTTAAGAGAAAAAAAGTGACAATCATTATTTACGTTCAACTACTATACTACGCAATACAGCATTATATAAAATTTGTGTAATTCTGAAACTTTATTAAGTTTTCCCTAATTTTTTCTTATTATAGAAAAAAAGAGCAGTTATAATCCAGAATCTATTGCAGTTAAAAAAAATTATAACAAAAATAATTTGTCGTATATTTTCTGTTATTATTTACTGTCGCTTAAAACTCTACATTTTAAAAAAATCCACAACACATAGGAATCCATGTGGATTCCTATGTGTTTTTAGATGGATTCCTATGTAGTTTCCCATATGGATTCCGTAATAAATCCATCTTTTCGTATATGGTTTCCAAACTCCACCGTATATCCGTATATGGGTTTATGTGGATTTTTCGATGGGGTGGATAATAAACTCTTTCACAACTCTAAAGATTGTTGAAATCCGTAAATTAAAGAGTATTTATAAAAATATTCGTCACGAGATTCGCACTTATTGCCTATTAATTTCAGTGTAGCTACCTTGACCACTCACTCGCCAGTAGACTTGCATTAGATACATTATGCAAATTGATTAATTATGCTCTAATACCAGAATTTGAATTCTTGGTTGAATTACCTACTACGTACGGTACACCTATTACATTGATGGAACTACACTATTTTTACACGGTTTTTTGTTACAAAATTAATAAATTTAAAATTTGTGCTTCAAGGTGTTCAAGGTGTTTAAAATTTCAAATTAATTCTAGGATTCTGATGCACGATTTTTTTTTTATAGTAATTTCATTTGAGTTCTCTCGATAGCTCAACTGTATAATAGGTATTATAAGGGTATTATTATATTATTATAATAGCTTAAATAATTTAAAGTGTGTATTTCAAAATGTAGCTTATTTATATAGCATCCAGTAAATTTCAAATTATATTTTCCTTTCTAATTTAGATACTATAAATTCAGTTCTAGAACTGGATTTCTTTGGCATTGGAGTCAAATGGTTTGATATTGCTCAAGAACACGAAATTTAAATGAGTTTATAAAGTACCAGTTTTAAGTTTTCTAGCGATAATACCGTTCAATTTAACTTTTTACAAAATTACTATTTACAAATTACTATTTACTATTTACAAAATTACAAATTACTATTTTTTAACAACTGAAATCATTTCAATTACATGACTTTGTAGTGTTGAAATAAGCTTTTATAGTTAAGTTGAGTTGCAATATTAAAGCTTTTGGAAATCTGCTAGAGATTTTTGAGTCACTCTTTAGTAACCTTTATCATATTTACTGTATTTCTAAATTGAGGATTTCATTGCTTTTTTTTATGGTTTT
Organism: Sisyra terminalis; assembly: GCA_958496175.1. Classification (NCBI taxonomy): domain Eukaryota; kingdom Metazoa; phylum Arthropoda; class Insecta; order Neuroptera; family Sisyridae; genus Sisyra; species Sisyra terminalis. Next base: position 38,175,418 of record OY292276.1, read on the forward strand.
TTAGGATTTGTCTTTCATTTCAAGGTATTTAAAAACAAGTAGATTGGTTTGCTTTGGATTTAGATTTACCACTAAATGACTATAATTACTACAAATAAAGCTATTTAACGATCAAAATAAAATTAATCATTAATCGAGTAGCTTTGTAGTAATTAAATTGTGAGAATTTTTTTTTTCTTTTTGAAAGAGTATAGCATTATATGTATTGTACTTTTCATATGAAATATTTTGTGGCTTATGATATTAACGTAATCTTATTAAATATATCAATGATTTTTTTAACAAAAAAAAAACTCCAAAAAATCATGAATCATGTTTATTTCAATTTAAATTACCCTTTAAAAGTTTTGCTATCTTTTGCGTTGGTTAGATGATAAAACTTATGGCATTACTTAAATACGATTGTAAAGTAAAATATTTCATTTACCTACCAATAGTAATTGTTTCCAAAATATTCTTAAATATGCCTGTTTTGTAAAATATCAATTCATTATATTATTTTGGAATAAATTCTATTAGGTCATTTTTTTAAAGTAGTCAAATCGTAGATATAATTTTAAGTGTACTTGCATGTCATAATGTTAGATACACTAAATCCTTAGAAGCCCTGAAATTAAATCACAATCCTTATAATTCATAATGCTTACTTAATAATGTATGTATATTAGCAAGGTAGTTACCTAGGTTAGATAAGATGGTGACAAAATATTAAAAAAATAAAGCAATTACATAAAATATTTTTAGCGATTGCTACATTTTTAATTCGTTAATTATATTTGTATTATACATAAATTGCTTTTCAGAAAAGTAGTAATGTTAAAACATTCTGATTCAATGGAATATTGGTTCAAAAGTCATGTGTACGTAATATTCAAGTTTTAAATAAAATACATAACTTTTAATGAAGTCATAATCCTTCAGGTTCTAAAGTTCTTAAAGAAAAAGCAATGCAAAACTAATGCATTAAGAAGTTTAATAAATGCAATGCGATTTAATTGGTTTCACTTTTATTTAAAAATCAAGGTTTATATTTAGTTAATTATAAGGACATAAACTAATTTATATAATTTTCTTTACATTTTTTATGCCTCATTTTAATTTTGTAGTTTTTAGTCATTGACTTTAACGTCCTTTGATACATTTTTCACTTTAATAAAATACGCAAAAACAAAGAAAATAAGAAAACTAGTTTTATTTGTTATATTTTAATACCTCTATCCTAACGTATGCTTGGTTGTCTAACTATTTGCTAACTACTATCTTTTCACGGTAAAGTCGTTGAACCTTACTTATAATATTACTAATTTAAAGTTTTGTGTCCAATCCTCTTAGGACTGTCCTATTAGGGCTAAGTAATTCAAGATAACTATAAATATAGTTGCAATTTTGAAGGCCGCATAAACTATGCATTTATTATAAAACTGTGCATTATTTTTCAATAACTGCTGCATCTTTCTTTTACCAAAAAATTTTCTACAACTAAAAATTACGATTAAGAATCAAAATATTTCATTCTAAAACATATTTTTATACTTTCCAAGCACTTTTGATTTCATTTTTCCAACTTTCAAATCGTTACACTAAAGGTGCATGACTAACTGATCACTTAGCAAAGTTATTTGAACGATCTTATTATAAATAAATCAAAAATACTTAATGTGACTTAACAACGTTTATAATTTTTAAAGAGGTATATGTTCGAATCGATCACTATGACACTTGAGATTAGGCTTGCGAAACTAGGTAGGTATAGATTAATTGGTAGATATAGTTTTTATACAAGTCACTGTCTTGGTAATGCTTTATTCTCTAGCGACAAAAAACCAAATAATTGTGATGCCAAAATTTAATTAACAACATTATCGCCATAATTCATCAACTAAATTAAAAACAAAATAGAAAATGAGATGTTGTCAGATAGTGACTTGCATTAAAACAATTTGAACCGATTAACTAGAGTATTTCCTATAGTTGTACTTCCTACTAATATTTAACATAATTTACGTCAATAAGAAGGTAAAAACCCTACGGGCACACGCCTGATTCATACTAGACTTTTAATTAGATATACCATTACATCTAGATTCAATATTAATAAATAATTGATCTGTTTTATGGAAAAATAAGTAACTAGTATAATAAAAAAAGTAAATCTATTGATTTTGTAGCATGTTTTTTAATTGTAAATCCATAAACATTGTGATTAAATGGAAAAACCTACATTAATAATATTGGTTCCTTTTTAATTAAAACAGGTAATTTATGTCCAACCTCAGATATACAAAGGAAAGTTTGCTATGGGAAAACCCAAAATTAATTTTTTCCTGTTTAATTTTTAAACTTACTTTCTAGTGATTATTTCACTTTATGATCCCATTTTTATTTGCTGTACGATTCAGATTGATTTATAAAATAAAAAATCTAAAAATGTCTTTAAAGTTTGGGAATTGCCTTAAATTATATCACAATAAGTATATATGTTCTAATTAACTAAATAAAAAAGGGGCCATCCATAAATTAAGTCACACAAATGTTACGATTTTAACCCCCCTCTGCCGTTGTCATAGGTGTGACGTCATATATGTTTCAATTTCATAAATGAAAAAAGTTAAAATAAAGTAGACAAATTCAGGTTCAGAGACTCAGCAATGCTGAACGGTTAGATTTAAAGAGTATCATTTTTAACTATTTTTTAATTATTTTTTATTGAATTTTTATGTATCCTGGAAGTTTTTATTATTACTTTTATCAACTGTACCGTATCTATGAAAATGAATCATTGTTACACGATGCTAAATTTATTGATTTCCTTCCCCCTTTAATGTGTGACGTAATTTATGGATTATGGATGGCCCCTTATCGATGCAGGTAAGAAGTGATACTTCTGGGTAAAAGTATATATTTTTTTCTGGGAATAAGTTGCAATCGTTCTTGTTTTATAACTAGAGTTTTTAAAAAATTTGCTTAGTTACAATTGTAAAATATTTTAGCATTATTAATATTATTCTTAAATAGTAATTTTTAATAAAGCCGTGGATAACTAAAAATCGTAACCATAAACCAATAACCAAAAACCGTTTTCCTCTCATGACGCACCTAAAGAAGTATAACTTAAATAAATTGAATTTGAACAAGTAAATAATAATGAAACGTATTATACCTAATTGATACATTAGATACAACTAAATTATTACCTTTCAAAACAAGCTTTTTGAGTTAAAATAAATATTTTAAGATAATATATACTGAATTGAATAAAAAAAAGAAGAATTTAAATCAAATATTTTTTCGAATAAATATTCTACTTTAGCATTATGCTTCTTCCCAAAAATAAATCAATTAGTGATATACCTATAGTCAATACTTAATGTATATTTTTTCATACGCTAATCTAGAGTGTGTTGCGAATTTGCAATTTATAGTGATTATAATATTTTTCCTTGTATGTACTAGCTTCACAGTTTTCCGGGTTGGGTTTTTTACCAACCCGTTGTATTATTACAGCCAAACTAATATGTATAAAGCTATAAAGAGCTTTGGAAGCACCCCATAAGAAAAAGTTTGGCAAATTATGGTGAAATATTTTGGTCAATTTCTTCTTCTTCGTTTTCATTCATTCTTTCTGTGTATTGAACAACCATATTGCTTTTACACTAATTTTTATTTAGTCTTTCTCTTTGAATTGAACTTACACTTAAAAATTGTACTTCAAATTGTGATAGGGCTGAAAACTAAGTTCTATTTTTAGAGAAACTTAGCACTATCTTTACACATTTTATATAGTTATAATTTTATAATATAACTAGTAGTTGCCCGTTGCATTCGCAACTAAAGGTTTTATCTTCATAAAATGTTTAATATGAGATAATGTAGAGTTAATCAACAATCGAAATTTTAAATTTAATAATCAAAGTATTGTTAATATAAAAAGTTTATCTAAAATTATATTAAGAAATAAAATATAAGTGTTTTTTTATATCATTTAAATAAAATTTATATAACGTCATTTCACTAAATTAGTATGAAAGTTTAATACTTATGTAGTACTGATACCAAATAGGCGATTTTAAATTTTGGTTCGTATTGCAACAATCAAACTTATAAAATGTTTAATGAGATAATGTAGAGTTTATCAACAATCGAAATTTTAAATTTAATAATCAAAGTGTTGTTAATATAAAAAAAAGTATACCTAAATTATATTAAGAAATAAAATATGTGTTTTTTTTAATACCATTTTAATAACAACTTTTTAAATAACGTCATTTCACTAAATTAATATGAAAGTTTAATACTTATGTAGTACTTATACCAAATAGGCGATTTTAAATATTGGTTCGTTTTTCAACAATCAAACTTTTTAAAATTTATTTTTTATGAACCAATGGTTGTGTTCTGCAGTAATTATATATTCGGCTGAAAAGCATTAAGGTAGCAATTTTTTGCCATATATTTCACTGTCAATTCAAATATAAAATCTTCGATACTAACTTTTTTTCAGTATTTAGAACAATTTGAAAACCAATTATTGTTGTTGAAAATAAAAAAAAAATCGAATTTACTTCCACTTTCCACCTATGTCCAACAATTTTGTATGTACAACGTCCAAATGTGCGAAATCGAATAGCTTTTTAGTCATGTTAACTAATTTAAAGAAGGTCATTATTTTTTTTCGTTTTACATTGTATTTTCAAATATGAGTGCACATTTGTGTCGATGAAATTTGAAGTGTTTTCCTAATACGATGCAGATATATAATAAGAAAGGGTTTTTGAAAATTTCTCCCCTAAAAGAGTGAAAAACGGTAGCAAAGTTTGTAAGGGATAACGTTTAATAAACAATCGAAATTTCAAATTTAATAATCAATCAAAGTCCGTTAAAAGCGAAACGTTATTACTGCTTAATATAAAACAAAGTTGATTTATTATTAGAAACAAAAACTTAGGGTTTGCTTAAAAATTTAAACTCTGATAAGTAGATATATCTGAAGCGGTTAAGTTAAGTTTATAAATGAGCATTATCTTTTTTTGGTTTTCACATATTGAAAACCTGAAAATTCGAAATACGTATTCACAAATAAATACATTTGTGGGTGAGTATTCCTTCTAGCATTTTGAATGCGTAAGTGGGGATAATAGAGCGCATGCGTATATTTTGCACGCACGGACAGCAAGATAGTCTTATATATAAATTGACTATCTCGCTGTCCGTGCGTGCAGAATATTGCTACCTTAATGCTTTTCAGCCGAATATATAATTACTCCAGAACACAACCATTGGTTCATAAAAAAATAGATTTTAAAAAGTTTGATTATTGAAAAACGAAACAAAATTTAAAATCGCCTATTTGGTATCAGTACTACATAAGTATTAAACTTTCATACTAATTTAGTGAAATGACGTTATATAAATTTTATATAAATGATATAAAAAACACTTATATTTTATTTCTTAATATAATTTTAGATAAACTTTTTATATTAACAATACTTTGATTATTAAATTTAAAATTTCGATTGTTGATTAACTCTACATTATCTCATATTAAACATTTTATGAAGATAAAACCTTTAGTTGCGAATGCAACGGGCAACTACTAGTCAATTTATATATAAGAAGATTTTATGACGGGTCATAGTATACATTACTCCAAAAAATTTAAAAAACATGATAGTACCTATAAGAGCGCTAAATACAACCCTCTCTTATCGCATATTATCAAGCATTAACTATATATATTCACTTTAGATATAATTTTATTTATTCTTAAAATTATATATGCATATCATAATGTTTATATTTTTGTTGGTTGTATTTTCCAGTAGAGCTAATTAGCATTTTTTTGTTTAACTCCTTATTTTATTGAACCTTAGTTTGGAATTAATAGAAAAATTAATAATAAAAAAGAAGTGAAAATTACCACAAGACTTCAAATGGGATTTTATATAATATCGGTTTTATTGTGCAATTGGGATTCATTTCTTAAAATTCAATGCACCTTCTATTGAATGTAGGCTCAATTTGTATAATTCTTAATTGGCACATAGTTAAGGTATAGTAAGGTAAAGTAATAAGATAAGGAAAAAGTGAACAAACTTTGTAAGGTGAAATCCTATGATTTGGATAGGTATCCAATTTTTCATAGATTGCAAGAACTTAAGTTATGCTAACGATGCTACGATTTAGCTAAGCCAAAGTAATTATTTCTAATTTACTGAAATTAAATTTAAAATTAAAATTTTAAACCATAAATTCATATTCTCAACTTTTATTTATGGCTACTTTTTTCAGTGGCGTAGTTGGAAACAAATTAAAACAATAAAAATTGGTTTAACTAGTTTTTAACAGCATCAAAATCTGGCAACGTCTCTTTTTCTATTTTGCTTTTAACTTAAGTCACGTTTGTATGTTAATTCATTTTTAATATTTTATGGTTTTCTCCTTTGTCGCTAAATTTTAGATATGGTCTCCAGTTAATTTACAAATAACATTAAAAACAGAATTGAAAATGAGACGTTGCCAGATTTTGACGTTGCTAAATCTATTCGAACTATACAATTTGTATGCTTTGTTATGATAAATTTTCTCTCTTCTCTCTTCTTAGTGCTAGCTGGATCCAGAATTTTAATGATATTTTCTCTGAAGATGAATTTTATTCATTCACATCTATTAAAAGATATATCGCTAACTTATTTTATACGCATAAGCTAAAGGGGACTTGAAGGAAACCTGAAAGACCTGAACAAAATTTTTGGTCCAACTCTTTTACACACTTAAACTTATGTGTATAAAATAACTTGACGATACTTTCCGATCGAATCAAACCAAATGAAAATGGTTAAATCCGTTTTAGAAGTAGCTTCGTCGAGTTATAGGATCATCCATTTAAGAGCCATAACTGGTCTAGCTTTTTTAATCAGGGTCAAAAATATTTTTTGGCGTTAATATGTCTTTAAAATTGCTTCAATAGTAGGAGGTAATGTAAAAAACAAATGATACTAGAATCGAGGGATACAGTTTAGTGTTATAACTATCATCTCCATCCAAAATCTTGTTAAAAAAGACATGTAGAGGTATTTTGAAATCATTACATTTAAAATACATAACTTTTAACGGCATCTAAAGGCTTTTAATGAGTTTTTTGAACTTTTAAAATACCTTTTTTAACAGGGAATTTAATTACACCTCTGGATTGCTAAAGGATCAAAAAGTTCGATACCCAAAGTGACGACTGTAACACATCGTGTAAGGCGGCATTTCAATCGTTAGCTCTCGTCAAAATATAACGATTCCATATATAACAACTTTAGTGTAAAATAGTTACAGTAAATATATTTGGTGTTAAATATAAAAAAAATAAAACCAAAAATATTTAACGTCGGGCTGTACGCGTCAAAAATTCAAACCCATATACAGAAATAGTATACGGTTAGGAAAGGCTTTTTAGAGCAATCGAATGATACCAATAACGCACCATACGACCGAGTAGGCAATGCTGGGAACGTAAAAAAATGGACACGTACTCACGCAAAAAATGTTTTTAATGTTCATTTACTAATAATTATTGGTTAAGAAGGGAGTTAAGAAGGGAGATGGGGGAAAATCGTCTGCTATTTACTTTCCAACCATTTTCCAAACATCAGAGAACAAAACCTAACGAATAACTTCACTATTTCATAAAAGTAGCAATCAATCAACAAAACAAATAATTATAAATTAAAAGTAACTAGTCGTAACTATCGTTTTTATGCATGTGTTCTTTTGAAGAAAATCGTGCGAAAAGAAAATCATTAATATTATAATATTTTATAGTAGTTTAAGTACTAAATCATGAAATGTTATGATTATACACAACAGCAATACTTTTAAAGAAATTATCCTTTAAAACTTTTTTTATATTATAACCAATAACAGCATTAACAAAGATTTTTACAGTTTTTTGTTTCTTTTTTTACATTTTCTGTGTACCGCGTAAAACATATAAACAGAGAAAAGCCCTCAAGCGTCCTTGTGCGGTACACAAACGCACGTGACGACCCTGCCTATAATTAAGTAATTATCGCTCGGCTCATGCTATTCCCATAATTACATAAATGAGAAATGATAACATTTAAAAATTTTAAAATGTAATGTAACTGAAAAAATTCCCATTATAAGTCAATGAAACTCTTCGAAAAATACGATATTAAAATGTACTACAAACATTGTAATAAAAATTCCATCCGAATCAATCAAATTTGAGATTGGTGAAATCATGAAATAAAAGTCAAATCAATCGTGATAAGCGCCGTTGATTACTGTATTTAATCATTTTTTTTAGATTAGATAAGTTTTTCGCATTTAAAGACAAAGTACTTTAACTTCTGTCATCATTTCGCTATTTGTGAGCTATTGTTGCGAACGTATTTCTTCACCACGTCCAGACAATCAAATACCTAATGGTTGGAGTAACCGAACTAAATAATCAAGAAGGTAAGTGCCCGCTTCCTATATTTTGCTAAGAAACTTAAAAGGGATATAAGTACTTTGAGTGTTCATAGTTAAGTAAGAATAACAATATGCAAAATTTAATCTTATCTTATGTGTACATAGTATAGTAGTTTTCGTTAAATTTTGATACATGCATAAAGTAAATTAATCTAAAGATGTATGATATTTATTACTAAGCAAACCTTTTTTATCTAGAAATATTGCATTTTCAAAAGACTACCAGGTGTTTTAAGAAATGCCACTTAATTAAAGATTCATTAACTAGTGACAAATTATTCAAATTCAGTTTTTCGAAAACCTTGCCATTTAATAAATTATCGAACAATATTTTAATATTGAAATAGTTGTAAAATAGAAACATTAATTAATATAGTTTCTATTAAACAATAGACATATTGTCTAAAATTAGTTCCTATATTTATTACAAAAAGTTATCTTGATTGCTTTCCTTGATGATTTTAAATTTTTGCTTTTAAAGTTACCAAATATCAAGTATTCGTTTGCTCTCATAAGACACATCTGTAATAACAATATTTTGTATTTATTAGTTATTTACTTTTGCATTTTAACTACAAAGGTCATCAGTGACTCTAGGGTTACTAAACTATTTGCCCGTAACGAAATTTGAACCCAATACTTACCGGTTTTAGAACGATCACCGTATTCGATCACAAGTAGGCTTTTTATTTTTTTCTTGTAAAATGGAATAGGCGTGGGTATAAAGAAAGCAATAAATCCGATTGTATTCTTAATTAAACAATGTACACTATTTTAAAAAAAAATCTAATTAAATATTTAACTAAGCCTACTAGCCTGGTGGCCGAGTGGTTAACGTGGCCGCTCCAAAACTGGTAGGTTTTGGATTTGATTCTCAAATCGAATAAATTTTCGATATTTCTCGATTACGAATTTTTACTAACCCTAGAGTCGCTAAAGATCTAAGTAGTTATAAAGCGACGGTAAAAAACAATTAAAAAATAATAATCTAAATCGTCAAAACGATATTTACAAAAATTTTTGGAGTATATTCAATCTTTATAAAGTTATTTATCTAAATCGGTTTTTTATAGTGGGTTCCGTAGAACCCTGGAATTCCATGAAAAAATTATAGGATTCCACGAGACAAAATTTTTGTTTGATTTTTAAAAATTCGTAAGATCAAGTTTAATATTTTCATAACAATGCATCAAAATATTAATGTAAGGCATTACTTTTACATTTCTGATTTATTGTACATTCAGTAAAATTTACGCCTACTGGTGGCCGAGTAGTCTAGGTGTCCACTCCAAAACTGGCAAGATTTGGGGTCGATCTTCATATCGAGCAAATTTTCGATATTTCGTATCATTGATAAAAGATTTGGAAATGTTACGACAGAAATTTATTCTTGTAGACCATATATATATAGAAATAAGCAGTGCTATGGGTTTTAAATAAATTATTTCTTTCTTGTATACCTGATTTTTAAAACAAAATCAAACCTCTTTGTACACTTGAATTTTTTTTGGTCAAGTTTAATATTAAAAAAAGTGTTTGATAAAAACCGAACGGACAAATGTTTGCAAAAGAAACTTATATATAAATTATATATACATATACCCTATATTTTTTATATATTTTATATATACCAATCATTTTTTGCGTATATAAAATATGAGTTTGTACGATACAAACTTAAAGCATAGTGCCCATTTGCAGTTTTTTTTCCCACGGTAAATCTGAAGTTCAAAGTTTACCTTTAGCTGGCCTCAAACCCTTGAGGCATTGAGGGTCAGTATTTAAAAGTCAAGTATTACTATTCTTTGAAACAAGACCGTGAGAGATGTAGCAACCTTAATAAATTTACTTCGATATTTCATTAATTAGACCGATTGTTACAGAAAGGATTTTAATTTCGAAAAGAAATAAAAAAATTGTAATAAAGATTGTTTGGGAAATATATGTTTGGATATTTACAATGATTTATGAAATATTGATCTTTAAAATATTTATAAATACTGTTTATTAATTACCTTTAATATCTTTAAAATGATATTATTTTCTTAATGACCTTTTTCCAATGAAAAATTTTCAGATAACACAATATCTAGTACCAAATATCTTTTATCTATTTTAGAGTTTTAATAGAACACATCTATTCAGAAGTTAAAATTGTCAATTTATAGAGGAATAAATAAAATTAATTCTTTAGACATATTTACTTATATTGTCATCCGACGATAAAATAAGAGGTTCTTAGTTCGACAAGTTCATTTTTATTTTTATGTATGACCCCCGATTAGGTAACATTTTTTACAGAGCAATTCGATTTTAACTATCGTTTTTATTGAGTAAGGAATCGGTGAAAACCAGTTCAATTTAAAAAAAAACGATGATTGATAACTTTTAAATTAAATTATAAATAACATCCATAATCTCTAAAAATTTTGAGGTCATAAAAACTTCCAGGTAACAATTTGAAACTATTGTCAATATTTTCATTCGTTCGCGGGAAATTGGGAAAAATCTTTCATTCGTAATTTCATCATTACATTTGCCCCTTTGCTTTAAATAATTTTCTAAATTTGCAAAAGTTCCCTAAAGTAGGGACAAATTTTATTTTAGATCGACGGATTATTACATTCCTTAATGCCAAAAGAAAAAAAAGACCACAAAACACGGTTTATTATAGAACACTTCAACTTGTATACAACTACTTTTGATAAACTGAGTTAAAATTTCCGATAAGCTTAAAAATTTTTCGACAATAAAACGTCCATCAAATTTAGCATTACACTTTTAGAATTTGTAAAAAAAGAAAAGTACGAAATATTTTGTTGTCTTTTTTTAGATCGAAGAGTATGAAAGAAAAATTTTGTCACTCGCATATTTTCCAAAAAAACATCTATTAAATAAATAGCTCGATTTGGAGCATTTTTCAAATATTGGATTTTTCCAAATAATTTTGGGCCATTAATTGATTTACCCTATACCAATTAGCCAACAAAATTTTAAAGTTTGAATATTCTAATTTTTTTTTGTCAATCGATGGGAAATCATTCGTAGAGATTTGTGAAAGAAACTATTTTGTTTGTGACAAAATAGTTTAGTAGTAATTAATTAATTACGAAAAATGCTTATTCAGTCATTGATATAGTAAAATGTTAAGAAAATAGGGTTTTTAAGGAACATATAAAAATAAAATACAGGAAAATTTGGAAAACTATCGTTTAAAAATAAATAAAAAAGAAAAATCAAAGAAAACTTAACAGAACCTCCCCCCCACCCAAAAAGTTTAAGAAAAAAAGAAATTTATGAAATTATTTTTTTCCCAAATTATATTTTCACAAAATTTTCCAAAATATCAAAAATTGAGACCTAATTAAACACGCTTTTCCCCCCATATATTTTCATCGTTAGTGAAAATCAATTTTTCTCTGAAATTTTTTTTTAATATAAATCACCTTTTATGTATCTTTAAAGTTTTATTATTGATTTTATCAACTGTACCATAAATGAATCATGGCAAGGATTATTGTTAACAAACTTAAAGCGATTGTTTATGAACGCCTGAGGAAGGCTCAATAAAGGAGCCGAAACGTCGCGAGTAAAAATCAAGTTTTAACTGCTTATTTTTGATCCTAGTCTTCTGAGAAATTGTGTTTATCGATAAACATGCTTTTCACACAAAAATTTTCATCGTTTGTGAAAATCAATTATCCTACAAAAAAATTTTGAATTAAGTATAAATCTTTTGAGACGCAAAACATACCGATTAATGGTGCAATTTTATTTTTTTTTTTTGGAAAAAGCAAATATTTGAAAAATGCTCCAATTTTGTTTAAATGGCGTTTTCTCCGACAATATGCGACCCACAAAAAATTTTCTTTCCAATCTTTCGAACCACAAAATCATGTCAATTAGTAATGAAAATATTACGAAATTTCAATATTTATAGAAAAGCTCTAAACGTCAACTTAGGGTTTTTCTGGAAAATATGCGAGCGGCAATTTATCAACATAATTATCCTATTTCTCAAACCACAAATAAGCGACAAATTATTTCGTAGTTGTTTTTCTTAATTTCCAAAATTGTAATTTCTGATTTTAAATAAGTTTTAACAGATTTATAACATTGAGAATGCAACCTTTTGTATACCAAACATTTTTCAATCTCCAGAAAATTGAGGGAAATGATAGTACGGTGAACAAAAACTACTATTTCATATAGCTGTTGAAGATGATTTTTCTACAAGAAAATCCGCTTAAAAATTTTGAGTTATTTTGGGAACATTTATTTAAAAATAATGCTTCTTGGAATTCTCAAATAGAAGTTTAAATTATAAATATTTGATGAAATTTAGGTAAGATTACAATATTTTAACAGAACTAAGCTTTTAAGCTAATGTAAATAACTCATTTAAAGTCGTCGCTGAATTATCGAAATTATGAATAAAAGTTATTTAAAGCACATTTTCCAGCCAATTGAAGGTTGTCTTGTGATTCTATAAAATTGGTATACGAGACCTAGCACTAATCTTGCACACCATGTTTTAAATAATTAATTTATAAGCTTGAGAGTTTGGCACCGAAGTTTTGAAGACTGCTTTAAATATAATCCACCTCTGTAAACTAGTGTTTGTACCTTTTTATGTTCGAATTTATAGATAAAATCAGTAGATGATAAAATTCAGATCTCTCAGATTTTATTTTTTTTAAATAAGAAGACAATTCAGGTTGTTTAAGATTTTTATAATTCAATTAGCTACGTTTCGTTACTTATCGTAACTTCATCAGGCTTCTTGATTCACAAAAATATTTTTATTTTTTATTTTTGTGAATCAAGAAGCCTGATGAAGTTACGATAAGTAACGAAACGTAGCTAATTGAATTATAAAAATATTAAATAAAAAAACCGATCTTAAACAACCTGAATTGTCTTCTTATTTAAAAAAGATAAAATCAGTCATTTAATTGTGAGTCTTATTGAAATTACAATTAGAAGTGGTAAATGCACTTGTTCAGTTTAACATGAGTTGCTTATATGAGTTTTTATTCAATTCATTTCTACCACACAAAACATAGGTATACCTGTCCATAAAACAAACATCACCTAATCTCTAATAACTATATTTCCAAAATGAGGCAACTGCAGCTAAAAAAAAGCATAATGGCAAATATGAAGATAACTTTTATAACAATTCGTTTCATTGCACTTTTCTTGCCTTCATAAATGACTCGAGTAAAATAGACGAGAAAATAAGTGGGAAGATTGGTTAAAATAAATTAGTCCAGTACCTATATGAGTCTAAAAAATAATAAGAGTGATAGACGAGTGAATAAGTCGATTTTTTGGCTCGAGTGAATGATTCGAGTATATCAGTCGAGAGAATTAATAGCAGAATAATATGAGTGATACTAGCATATATAAATCATAGTTATATTAGTCATATCATTAATTGAGTTATTTCGTTAAAATTTAAATTTTTCAACCATTTTTGATTCAATATTAGTTTAATTTTTATGAATTTTGTGTCCTCATTTGCTCTATTACGTCTAGATACACCACTGACTACGAGGTATATTTATCATTATGACAAAAAATTAACATTAATAATAAAGACCATTTCGTTTATAATTCTTAACAATAAAAAAATAGAAACTTTATCACTAATGTCGAAACGAAATAAACGATAAAAGATAATCCTTCTTTTTATATTTATATGATTAAATTTATGTAGGCACTCGTAAGTCGTAATCCATACCAACTTTTATAAAGGTCGTTAAAGTGCTAATAGACTGCATTTATTAAATATTACGATTTGCAATCATTTTTTTAAATCAAGAACGGAAAAAAGAGAGGTATAAATTTGTTCGTGTAATGTATTAAGAAATATGCTCATTTTACAAAATTAAAAGCAAGTCCTGATAAAATGGTTTTGCGAAGAACTTCGAATAACTTCTAAATTTTACAATTTCTTCACATAAACCAATTTTTCTAGTTACGTCCTTGAACACTGCATAACATTGATTTAGTGTCCGTAAAAGACATATTGTATTACTGAAATCAAAAAAAAATTATGAAGAATTCCATATTTAAAACAATCACAGAACGTAAAGTATAACTAAAGTAATTCAATTTTCTCTAGAAAAATCGTGTGAAAATTAATACCCATTTCATTATCAACATTCAGTACCGAACAAGTACTAAAAATAATACGATTGTACCTATATTTAAAATTATTTTATCGTAATTTGAATTATAAAGCACAAATAAAAACAAGTAAAATAACAGGTTTACATTATTTTATTGATTGAAAAAATAAGAATATTTAAAATATTAATATAGTTTTTGTCATTTTTCCTATTTCTTGAGCTTAGAGAAAACGAAGCCATAACTCGTAAACTTTCTAAAATAGTCTAATTATTTATTTTGCTTTATTGTAAATTTTTAAAATTGAAGAAATAATAAGTGGAAGTTCTAAATATTCTTTGAAATATGTTTTACTGTTACCAGTCAGTTAATATTTTTCGATACTTTGCTTACTTTATTTTTTTGTTAACTAAAAAACAAGTTTTTCAAAAGAGCAATTAACTTATCGATATTTGTTGGTACAAAAAAATGAATTAACAAAATTTATTTTATCTATTTTTTAAAAAATATAGTGACTAAAACTACGCATGTTAATGATGATAAATTTTGAATGGTAATTATCTACACGGTATAATGATGGAAAAAATAGTTTTCAAGTCCAATGTCCTTATAGAATTGATTAACTGAAGTACATATCACTACAATCGCTTTTTTAAAAATCACCGGTAGAACTTAATTAACAGTACGTAAATCCCATAATCTTATCAATATAAGTAATATAAGTGCACATGAGTAAGAAATAGGTTCGCTGTATTAAATAGTTTTTAATTGAAAAAAGTATTTCCTGTGTGTGAAGCTATTGATTAATTTAAACATAGATATTCATAATATGATAATAGCAAACGATATATAAATAATTGTACTAATATCAGGTAAAATATTAATTCTCTAAAAGTAGATATTTGATATTCAAAACAGGAGCAGATAAATTTTACGAAAGACAATTTTCCTGCAATTTTACTTCTTATGTTCCATATGGAATATTTGAAGGAAAGTAAAAGAAATTAATGAAAAATTCAACGACAATTTTTTTAGAAAAAGTATGTTTTGAGCTTCTAAATTATTGATTACACTCTAAAAGTCGTAACCCGAAAATATTGCTTGTATTACAGGAACATTTAGTGCATTACGGTAATATTCATTGAATGTACGCGTATGCATATATTTAAAAACTTATATCTGTAATATGCCAACGACAAGGACGGATTCAGGATTTTTTCTGAGGGGGGGGCACAATATCATCTTTCATTTGCAAGAGCGTGAAAGGGATCTCGAAAAAAAATCGCAATTCCAGCCAGAAATAGACAAGAGACCAATGTTCTTTCTGTTATTTTATTCATATATTTGAACAACTCTAATAATTTGATTTGCTTCTAAGTATGTACTGTTATGTAATCTTCACAGTACACAAAATATCGTGGGGAGGCACGTTTCCCCTGCCCCGTAATTTAAATTATTATAGGTAGTATGTACTAAATACCCATAGGCATGGGAAGGTTAACAGAACTGTAGATTTTATTATTACTACCTTTATGAATAGTTTGAGTAGAAAATTTGAACAGATTAATTTTACCTTTTATAAAAAAAGAAGAAAAACACTAAACATTTATAAATAAGAGATATTTTACAAGAATGAATTTAATAAAAATTCTAAATTAAAAATTATAAATAGTTCTAAGTACTATGTGTGAAATATTTCAAACTTATCGCTGTATGCAGTGATAACTGCAGTTACAGTTTAATTTTAACGTTCTGTTAATGGATTATAGTGAAATAAAAATTATACAAAAACATTGAAATGATAAGTAGTCGCAAGTATAAGTGTGCAATTATTTTTATTTGCCATACAAAAATATTATAGTCAGCAGTCTTTATTGTGAGATTAAATTATTCAATTTGAAAACTTGAGATAAAATTATTTTCTTTTTCATTCACAGCAAATTTATAGATAAAACCTACAAGCATTTTTCAAATAAACGTGCTAATATATACTAATTAAAAATATTATTTTTCAAACTCGAATAATTTGAAATGAAAATCGTACTGAAATATAGCTTAATACGAAGATTAATATGTAAAACAAATGCTACAAGTATAGTTAATTAAATAAAGGTATTTCTACTTCGAATTCATCGTTGTATATTAATATTATAATAAATTTATTTCTGGAAAATTATTTATGCCTCCATGTATTTACCTTCTACACAGGCGAAAATAATATTGAGGGAAATTCAAAACGTAACCATGAAATTTTGAAGATAATTTTTTAGCATTTTTGTTAGTCAAAACTTATATTTTTCAAATATCTATAACGTACTATCTACTATCGTAACGTAATATCTGTACGTATGTATAATACATTCATATTCCCATCAGAGCCATAACAAGAAAAAAATATTTTTCGTAATAGAGTATGATAAATGTCTTCCAAACCTTTGGAATTTTTTTTTGTGCACTAGGTATTTCTAAAAAATATTGTATGTTCTAAGATTGACTAAGTTATATTGAATAATTAACCAATTAGCATATATATATATATATGCAAATGCAATATGGAAAATTTGTGCAATTGACTAAGAAAAATATTCGTATTGCCAACAAATGCTAATAGTCAGTCACATCTTCCTTAAGTATGGAGCTTACTCCTTACAAGAACCTCTACAACATTCTTAGTACCAAACCATCCCTAAACTCCCTCTAAGCTATAAACAGCACCATATCCTCCGTAAACTAATTCAAATAAACAACAAAACATAACGACATCC
Source organism: Sisyra terminalis (assembly GCA_958496175.1). Lineage (NCBI taxonomy): Eukaryota > Metazoa > Arthropoda > Insecta > Neuroptera > Sisyridae > Sisyra > Sisyra terminalis. Next base: position 38,192,805 of record OY292276.1, read on the forward strand.
CTTGGAATTCAGAGTCGTTAACGACCAATTAGTTAGAAAATAACTCTAAAAATAAAAAATAAAATAAAAATTAGTACAATTCAAAATTTCATGACAACAAAAATTGTCTTAAAAACAATATAAGAAGTTAATTAGATTTTTGTAAAAGTAATTGATTCAAATACATAAATGTGAAAAGAGGATCACGATTGGTGGTTTCACCGTATTTTATTTCCCGGCAAAATATCCCGAAGACTAAAGCAGTCCATTCACGCTCCGACTTGCAGTCCAACTAGTCGGACTACTAGTTGGATCGCCTAAATGATCCGACAAGTTCGACTAGACATCCAACTTCCAACAACACCATTCACGGTCCGACTTTAGATACAACTTCGAAAGTCGGACCACAAGTTGGACTGCAAGTCGGAGCGTGAATGGCCTGCTTTAGGGATAACGGACCTATTAAAAAGTTGGGATATGTACGAGGACCAAGTACCGTAAGAACTTGCAGTAAATCTTTAATTAAGTAAAAAGAAAGCTCGACGGCTTTTATCATATAGGTATTAGAACTTGACGATTTTCAACGGTCAATATTTGATTCAATTGATTTATTCTTTGGATTTGAAATTAGTTATAAGAAAAAAAAATAGGTGTCAGATATTTCCTTTTATATTCACCGAATAATCTACTTAAATGTTAAACTTGAAGTTTCTAGGTCATCGAGAAGTGATTAATCTTCTTACTGATTGAGAGGTAATATTGCGCATTTCAAATTCATATTATTCAAAACTTATAATTGATTCATAGAATATGAAAGTTTAGATACCTAGTTTCGAAAATTGTTAGTAGACAAGTAAATATATTTTTATATAAAAAGATTCTTTAATTACGGAGAGAGGTTCAAACGTATTTCCAAACGGTTAGATTGACTCCCCTTACCTCCAAATTAGCTATCATACTGCCGAAAAGCTTGAGCCTTTTTATGAAAAAAAAATAAATTCTGAAGCATTTTCTAGAAATGCCTAATGTAATTGTCAATTTCAACAGATTGCCGATTTCAGATTTTAACGAAAATATACATTGGTACATATATCGAAACTTAAGCTTCAAACATCAAAACAAAAATGTTACTGAAATTATAAAAATTATAGATTGTATTAAATATTTCAATTCGATTTATAATTTTTTACATAACAACATTTTACACTTAAATAAAGCGCATGCGAATGCAAGGAAAAATTAAGTAAATTTCTGCTGTATAATTATTATAATAAGTTATAATTATTTAAGCAGGTCTTGAAGCCCATATATGTATTTTACATTTATATACAGCACTAATAAAATATATAAATATAAGAGAATAACTAATAAAAAACTGTCACTTATATTATATTTTTATTTACAGAACCAATTTACAGTTTCAGTAATGGAGAACGTAAAAGTAAATTCGAAAAAGAAAAAGAAAAGAAATCGTTTCTCAATAAAAATGAAGAGGACGAAATGGTATTTTAAATTTGCAAAATTTTCAAATAAAAAAAATGGCTTCTAATATTTTTATTTGAAGGAAATTTATGGTTACACATATAGCCAAACCCGAACGGTGTTCACGTGGATTTTTTATATTTTGAGTTTGGGATTATTGCGATTGGTGTATCATTGGTTCAACCACTGGTTACTTTATAGTACTCATAAACGAACTATTCTAAGTGAAGCGCAAAAAGTTTTAATTATTGTAAGTATCAATTAAAGGTAAACAAATTATTAAACTTTTACAAACTTTAATTTATCAATTTATCAATTATCTATTATATTACAATTATATTGATAAGATCATATTTTTCAGTAATTAAATTATCAAAAATAATCATTTATAAACCAATAAGAACTTTATTAATAGATAATTTTATTTGTTTAAATTTACAGGATAATTATATGGGAAAGTTCAAGACATATTATGTGAGAAATGTTAAAACAATATCAACTCTCTCATCGTAAGATAATGATTATAACATTTTAAAACAAGAATTTTTTATTAACTGCTTTTAGGTTTACGAATGATGCAGATGAAAAATTCCCATCTAAATTTCATGTCCTTCTAGAAATAGGAAATAAAAGTGAACCTCGTGGTAGGTTGCATATGCCGTAGACGAATATAATTTTCAAAATATTCTAATTTTGATTTTATGTTTAGAATATGTTGAAATGAAAACTATTTGGTGTAAAAAAGTATGCTACATCTGGGAACCAAATTATGAGCAATATTTCAAACTTATTGGTTTCGATAAAAACATTCCAAACTCGCAATTGCACAGTTACAATCAAGGACTCAGCGAAGCTGAGGAATCGATCCAACGATTACCATATGGAGAAAACATTATTCGAATTCCAATTCAGAGTATTATGGAGTTACTTATTCTAGAGATTCTCAATCCATTTTATATATTCCAAGTATTTGCTATGGTCGTATGGTCTTGCGAACATTATTACTACTACATTTTTGCAATTGTTATTATGTCTGTGTTTGGTATCACCTCATCGATTTTGCAAACACGAACGGTACAGATTCAATGTTTGGAAATATAAACAATATTATTTTTCATTTTTTTTTTAATAGAACCAGAAAAATTTACATGGGACAATTCATTCGAGTGATATGGTTACAGTAGTTCGCCGTAACAAAAATGAAGAGATTCTTGAGCAGGTTTCTTCTACCAATTTAGTTCCTGGAGATGTAATTATTATTTCAGATGATGGCTGTGAAATGCAATGTGACTGTGTTTTATTAGAAGGAGGTGCCTGCATTGTTAATGAGAGTATGCTAACAGGTTAGTAAGTACCTCATGACTTTGAAAACTGAAATATTTCGTAAACTTTATTCAATCAATTCCAAGGAAATCAATTTCAACCTTATTCAATATTAAATCAATTCAGAAAATTAAACCGTGACACTTTCTTGCCCAATAACAGTAAATTTAAAATCTGGGGGCACGAAAGTGTTCCCACTAAAACGTCTTTGAAACAAAGTAGAATGCTACTTATCTTTTCATGAAGTAATTTGTTTTATTTTTAAACCTTCCAAGTTTCTACTTACGATACAACAAAACTTAAGTTAAGAAATTACCATACTTATAAATTATCCTAAGTTCCATTTGTCTAACTTAGAGTTTGAGATCTTTATAGATTAGATTTTAATAAAATAGCTAAAATATGTCAATTTTGCCAATGACTCACTTATCAAATCCTAAGAGATACTTCTCAACGTTCAAGAACAGTGTTTCTTAACCTGTAGTCTGTGGACCCCTGGGGGTTTGAAATCTCATGATTTTTCATCTCATTTTTTATGATTTTTGTATATTTGTAGCATTATTGTGCTTAATTTCCTTCGAGGTTTGTGAACTGAAAAGAGTTAAGAAACGCTGTCCTAGGAGACTGCAATTTAATATTCAAACTAACAATAAGATTAGCAACCAAACAACAAAAGAAATAAGAATTCTGTAACGTATACTCTTCAATCCCTATTAAGAAGAGTATATATCCATTGACTATAAAACAAAATAGGTTATTTTTCGAAGGTTTAGTAAACTAAAATTTAGTATGCAGGTTAGGATTTGCACATAAACAGCAATAAAACTCACCCAGTCCTCAAAGACAAACAACATAGAAGAAACTCCGGTGTAGCCACTGATCAGTATAAATGAATAGCAAATAACAAGCCGCACTAGAAGCTATTGCCAGTGCCATCCAAGGTTTATAAATTATACAGGTTGCCCCATTAGAAAATAAAAATGACGTCATACGAAGAATTTTGAAATTTGAATCAGTCTGAAGATATGTACGAATTTCTTCTGGATACGTCACGTAGCGCATGAGGCCACCTGTGTATTTTATAAACCTTGAGTGGCATCTACGTAGGCACAAATTTAGATTGAACTAAACAAAACGCAAGAGCACCTGTGTTGGAAGAGAGGCTTATATATCTGTAGCTCCGGTGAATAAATAGTTCAGTTGAATTTTGTTTAAAATTAAATTATTGAACTAATGTAAGAGAGAACTGATGTAAAGGGCTAAGTCAGTCATTGCTTTGAAATAACATAATTTCAAGTCTACGGCTGGCGTAATTCTTTATATGCAAAACAAGGATGACATGATTCCGCTTCCATTAGTTCAATCATTTCATTTTAAATAAAATTTGACTTAACCACTTATTCATTGGAGTTACAGATATATAAGTCTCTTTTCTTTGGTGTGGGTAATTGAAGCAAACGAAACAAGTAAAATGCAAAAGTTTATTTTAAGCGCTTATTTGTGTATGCTAGCGCTCATTGGCACTCAATTACCAACTGTTGTTTTAATTTACCATAAAAACTGTGCCTATATGCTGCGTCTATGTGCTTCGTATGCCACATTAGATATTTCTTCTATTATACGCTATATGCACGGTCTGTTCATATACCATCCAAGTATCAATGGATGTAGTATTAATTTATTAATTATACCTTCATAACAATAATCAAAGGATTATTCGTAATATGGATTTAAACAGTTTTCATTTATAATAGCTGCGTATTTTTAACTAAGCCAAATGTACAAAAAATCATTACGATGGCAATAACGAGACCAAACTCACAAGTAGTCATCCAGAAACCAGAGCTAGCAGTAATAAAAAATATGAAAAAAGGATAAAGAATTATATAGATAGTTCTTTTTAAATGTTATTTTTAGAAAGCGATTTTTTCCACCAACTTATTTCTAATTGAAATATTAAGTATTATAAAATTATGTTATTTATAATCACATTGTAAATTTTTGTCATGGGAATAAGTAACTAAGTTACAATAACTAAGATAGGCGTTATCGATTTTTAAAAACATATCTAATTAATTTGATACCCTAATTCAATCGTGGATGATAAAAAATAAATAGCATCTATTGCACATTCGGAATAAAAAATAAAAATGTACATAATCGCGTAGAGTATCGTATCGGTTTTTTTTAAATTAATTGGAAGTATAAAACTATTTTTTTTATCTAAATCAACAATTTATGAGATATATCCACGTAGTGTATCCCAGTATGTATGCCACGCAGTCGAAACCGGCAGTAATTCCAAGGTCTATTTCTCCCAAAACAAATTTGAAATATTTCGACACGTTATATGTTTTTATACAATTAGACTCAACTAATACTTATTGTTTTATTGAAAAAATGTTTCATTCACACTCAATATTTTCATATGTATATTTAAATAATTGTTTTAAGTATATTTTATCTTAACTTATTTTTGTTTCAAATGTGAAAATAACTGTTCTAATTAAAGGTGAATCTGTTCCTGTAACCAAAACACCGTTGCCCGATTCCTCAAGGTTAATTTACAATGTTAAAACCGATAGCAATCACACGTTATATTCCGGAACAAAAGTTATTCAAGTTCGACACCATGGGGATGGTCTCATCAGAGCATTAGTTATTCGTACAGGATTTCTCACGACCAAAGGACAATTAGTCCGAAGTATTTTGCATCCACCTCCTGCGGATTTTAAATTTGATCAAGATAGCTATAAGATAATGGCTGGTTTGACCTTTATTGCTTTGGGTGGATTTATATACACCATAACTTATAAAGTAAGTTTATACTTATTTGTATTTCTTATTTTCTTTTAAATCACCTTTTTTTTAAATTTTAGTCTTTGCGTCACATGCCTGTTTTTTATACGATTATAAAAGGTTTGGATTTATTTACAATAGCAGTATCTCCTGCTTTACCAGCCGCAATGACTGTTGGCAAACTTTATGCGTTAAGTCGACTGAAGAAAAAGCAAATTTATTGTATAAATTCACGAGTTATCAACGTAACTGGTTCTATTGATTGTATTTGTTTTGATAAAACTGGAACTTTAACTGAAGATGGTATGGATATGTGGGGTGTAATTCCAGTGAAACAAAATAATTTATTTGATAATGAAAACGAAGCTGAGTTAGATGATCCTATTAAAGCTCCTATAGATAAAGAATTGAGCCGAAGACTTGAAGATCCGTTGTTGCACGGAATGGTTACTTGCCACTCAGTTACGGTGATTAATAACAGTATTCATGGAGATCCTTTGGATGTAAAAGTAAGTAATTTTTAATTGGTTTTATTTTAAGTTTCGATAAACCTTGGTATATTAATTGAGCTCTACGTTATCACCTTATTCGTCTTAGGTAAGCTATTTATTTTACAATAAAGCTAACGGGTATTAACTGTGAATTTTGTTTGTTTTTTTTTCAAAACCCTTTGCAATAGGCTTTTCAGAGGCTTATCAATGAACGATTTTCTTAAATCCCCCTTAATGTAACTTTCTTGCTAGTCTAACACTTTGATAGTGAATTTCTTCTATTATTAGTTTGAGTTATGCCTCATTACAGAATTTTATATTTTATAGATGTTTGAATCCACCGGTTGGATTTTGGATGAACGAAATACTAATGATACCTCATCGAAATATGGTGTTTTTGTACCTGTGATTGTCAAATCTCCAAATGTGAGCTTAAAGTTATTTCGAAATTTATTTTAAAATATTATATTTATTTCTTTAAATTATTGTAGGATAATTTAGAAATAGGAATTGTTCATCAATTTCAATTTTCTTCATCCGTTCAAAGAATGAGTGTTGTAACAAAAATGATTAACGATGGGAAAAACTACACAGTATTCTGCAAAGGATCTCCAGAGAAAATAATTTCTTTATCAAAACCTCATACTGGTGAGTATTTGCATAACAAAAAATTTTGTCGCATTTCTATCATTATGGGTTCGTTTTTAGTCCGTGAACTAGTGAGGGTAATTTGTTTACTATTAAATAATGCTATTTATTTGCGCTCAAGTGATATATTTTTAGTTTACATATTGCACACCAATGCTAATTTATTAACTTATTTATTTACAAAGCACTTAAAAAAGTCAACTGTATATTAGAAACAAAAGGGTCGCGACTTCCAGTATTGTCCTAAGCGCCGTTTCTAAATACATCCCTGTGAAATGCTTAAATACTTTTGCAAAGTTTTATGGTCGTATTAATCCCACTGAATTCATTTTGATGAGTTCCGAAAAGACGAGATAAGATAACAATGGAGTTTCCTCACAATAGAAGGATGATGGAGATACTCATCTTTTAAGCCTTTTAAAACGCAAGATCTCTAAAAACTTGTTTTATTGCAGCCATAGTAAATCTCTTTTATGCTCTTTTTAGCACCTAATGCCAAATCCTTTAATAGTAATGTTAAAAACTGTTATTATTTGTTTATGGCTTTTAGCTGTTTTCCAACTTGTCTACTAATCTTTCTATGTTACCTTTCGTAACATGCACCTACTAAGATCCATAAAAAACAAGCATAAACTAAGCATAGCCATGATGACCTATGTAATTAAGAAATGGTGGAAAATAATGCTTTATTTCATGACTCAATAGTTGATGCATTTGAAAAAAATTCGTTTATTTTTTTCGTAGAAAAACAGCACTGACCAGTTTGTCGGCAAATCAGCACCCTTTTGCTGTGAGTCTAAAAATATGTCTGGACAAGTCCTTATTTGGAGCTTGTTTTATTATGATAATAGAAAAAAAAATACAATAATAGTTTTTGATATTATTCCGAATAATTATAATTTTAATTAAAATTTTATTTAAAATAGAATACTTATAATTAATATAGTAAATAGCATATAATTAGTTATCTCTTGTATCTTTATGGTACTTCTATGGAAACTGCACATCTATGATTACCTATTTCTATATCAACGACTAGTATGTCCAATACCTAAGAAAATATTCTTTTATAGTTCATACAGCAAATAAATAGCTTTAGTCTTACACACATTATACTAGTTCTTCTATATTACGGGACCATAAAAGGTTTCCTATCGTTTTTTTTTCAATACGAACAATTATTTAAAATATGACCCTAATACCAATTACTCCATATAAATCTCAACGAAAAACTATCTTTTATATGCTTTTCCTTTTAAAAATTGGTCACTTTGTAGCTTAGGAATGTTACTGTTATAATGCCTGCAAAAAAATATATATTTTTTTTGCTTTTGTTCGATGATAGTTTAATTTTTGTACATATTTTCTTAACAGTGCCGAAGTCAATTTTGAATACTTTAAAAATCTATACTCAACAAGGGTACCGTGTTATTGCCATGGGAAAACGAACATTGAGTGATGTGAATATTGAGGAAATTAAAGCTTATGATAGAAATGATGTTGAAAAAGATCTCGATTTTATTGGATTGATTATTTTGGAAAATCGAGTGAAGAAAGAAACAACTGGCGTTATTGAAATACTTAAACGTGCAAGTATGAAAATTGTAATGGTTACTGGTAGGTATTTTTCAATATATTTCCTACAAATTTTTAAATTATTTTTTTTTTACCTCAGGAGATAATATTCAAACTGCATTAAGTGTGGCATGCGAATGTGGAATTATAGAGAAAGGACATCGAATTATTGATGTCGTAGCAACCAAAGATCCTGAAACCGACGAATATAGTTTAGAATATAAGCAAAATATAGAAGAATGTAGTCGAAAGGTGAATATTTGCCTTAAGTTCCACAAAAATATAATATATTTTTGTTTTATGTTTATTTTTCATTAGATAAGTGTTGTTCTTAATCCTAAAACATTAAAAAGCTTGGAGGAATGTTCGGAAAGTGATAAAATTCATTATGCAGTAACAGGCACTTCTTGGGCAATCATTCGAGAAAAATTTCCAGAAGATCTTCCTCGTATAGCTCGTTATGGATCTGTGTTTGCACGTATGAGTTCCGATCAAAAGCAGCAATTGATTTTGGAATTAAAAGCACTTGGGTATTATGTAGGTGAGAAGATTTTTTATTACATTAATTTTCCGTTTTATGATAGAAACTAATTACAACTAGCATAAATTTTAAAGGGCGTATGACAAAATCAGAATTTGTGAAAACAGAACAAGATAGAACAGAACATAATATAAAATAAAATTATCATACGTGATCCGTTCTATGAATGAGAAAAAAAGGAATAATTATTTCTATTAACAGTTTAGAAAAATTAGATAAATACTTTTATGTGCACTCTTAAAATTTAGTATTTAAATAAAATTTCTTTAACAAATTTTACATGGTAATGATGACAACTGAAAAAAATGTTTTTGTTCAATATTCATGTTAAAAGTCCTTAAAACTGAAAAGTGTAACTTAGCGTACAGTTGATTTTACACCAAAAAATATATAAGTATTTATGTATTTATATTTAAATATATAAGTAAATATGTATTTATGTTCCTTACATAAAATCCAACCAAGAAATATGAAATTTCATTTAAATACTTATTTAGTTATAAGTATGTAGAAGTATTTATCTATTTAGAATTTAGATATTCTTTTACGATATAATAACAAATTAAATACTTATCTCATCGATTTTTTTAAATTGTTATTTACTGCCGCTTTATAGTTATCAAAGTCTTAGGCGAGTCTAGGGTTCATACAAAATCCGTAAATCAATAAATATTGAAAATTTGCTCGACACGAGATTCGAACCCAACACGTACCTGTTTTTTTGTTCTTTACCGTCGCTTTATAACTACTAAGGTCTATAGCGACTCTAGGGTTAATACAAATCCATATTCGAGAAATATCGAAAATTTTCTCGATACGAGGATCAAAAAATTGCTTAACGAAGCTATTTGATATAATAGTAAATAATATCATAATAACAATACTTTCGGTAAATCAACATTTTTTATGCTTCATGAGATTATGAATAGATTTATAGAAAATGAAATATTTCATTCCCTAATTCTAATTATTTATTTATATTTTGTTATTAACTAATATATTGAGTTAAAAATGATTTCCTTTTGTATAAACAGTTGAAATGTTGGTAGGGACTCCGTAGTTGAAATTTGCTTATGGGCCTAAAAAATTTAGTTACGTCATTGCACCTGTAATAAAAATATCTCATTTTTGAATATTATTATTTTCCTAATTGTCTTTTTATTACATAAGGATAAATACATACGATTATTTCATTCCACGCAATTTATCTAAAAATCAATGATGAGCAACACCGATATTTGTCGAACGCATGTCCAATATAATACTCAGTAAACCATAAATGTGTCAAGAGAATCGAGTTATTGGAGTTATTAGTCAAAAACACAAGACTGAATAAAAAGAGATATTATATATTACATATGCTAATTGGGAACTGGCCACTTCGGTCACGATGTCAGGTGGCCAAAAGAGTACTAGTTTTGGTGTGCTCTTTTATATACAATTAGTTAAATAGTTAAAGTTAACTAATTTATTTTATATAAAATTAAATTAAATTAAAATTATAGCACAAACCCAATGTAAACTTAATCTTTGGTTGCACACAATACGTAGCCATGTTTCTTAAGCCGTGCCTACTGGTCAGTTCTCAATACCATATACATTTTATATCAATATAATCAATATGGTTTATATATGTTTCTCTCTACTGTTGACATATTTTATTATTACAGGAGCCCTATGTCTTTAAGGCTCTATTTTTTATATTTTTATAATGTCTCTATACAGTAAACACATCACTGAGATGAGACTAATGGATGGATTGCGTTGAATGGAATGACAGTATGGAGAAAGTCTAAGATATTCACAAATATTTTATAATAACAAATTACAGCTATGTGCGGAGATGGAGCAAATGATTGCGGTGCTTTAAAAACGGCTCATGCTGGTGTTTCTCTATCAGAGGCAGAAGCTTCCGTAGCCTCTCCATTCACAGCGAAAGAACCAAACATATCATGCATGCCAAAAATAATCCGAGAGGGTCGTGCAGCGCTTATAACTTCTTTTGGAATTTTTAAATTCGTCGTTGGCTATTCAATGGTTGAATTCGCATCAACAGTTTTATTATATATTATTGATTCTAATCTAACAGATCTTCAATTTTTATACATTGATCTATTTCTTATTGTTACATTTGCCTTTTTCCTTGGTAAAACAGAAGCTTATCGTGGACCATTAGTTAATGTCGCGCCAGAAATTAGTTTAATAAGTTTGGAACCAATTCTGAGCTTACTTCTTCAGTTAATTGCATTTGTTATGTTTCAATGTGTCTCTTGGTATGCTGTACGCCAATTTTCTTGGTACATTCCATTCAAATACAATATTCAAACTGAATCGCTCGCGTGTATGGATAATTACGCTATATTTTCTGTATCAATGTTTCAGTATATTATTATGGCAATTGTATTCTCACGTGGCAAACCATATCGCCGTCCATTTTATACCAACTACTTATTTTTAATTAGTATTGTTATATTGACTATTTTATCACTATACATTACCCTTTTCCCAGCTGCTTGGTTGGTGGATGCTTTAGAGCTTCAAATGCCACCAACTGAATTCAGAGAATTAATTTTATTCAATGCCGTAGCCAATTTCATTGTTTCCCTTATATTTGAAGATGTTATTATCAATTATTTAGTCATGAATTACATTCGAGAAAAGAGAAAGAAACAGAAAAAACGAAAAGATGAAGAATTGGAACTAATTACGCAATCCACTATCAACCTACAAAACACATTGAAGTCATTGAGAAATGATGGAGTTGCTAATATTATATTTGAAGATGAAAATGGGAAGCATCCATTTTCCCAATTTGAAATAAGTACAGCTAAATTGTAAGATGAATTATTATAATTTCATTGTATGAAGAACAAATTTGTGTAAACTATAACAAAATGTTCATCAGGTATTAAGCTATATATGATAATGAAACAATAGGTACCTCATTAGTTATGAATTATATATAATGTAAAAACTACTGAAAATTATTTTTATTTAATTTTACTCAAATTGTAAAGATATAATTTTATTTTCATAAGTTTTAATTTTAATTTACAATTTAATGTGATAGTAACAAGTATTGAAAAGCTGATATTTTAATATTACTTTTAGCTGATTTGAATAATTAAATATTGAAATAAAAAATAAAATTTTAAAATTTTTCTTTTTCATTCATTTTTTTTTTCAGTTATTTAAATAACGATCAAAAAGATGTAGGATCAAGTCCTCATGTTATGCTCCCACTCGTTCTTGTTCTAGGTTCCGCAAGTCCCACGTATATGCCGAATTGTTTATGAGATCCCCATTACATGTCCTTTGAGTACTTTACATACTTTATATTCATAACTCTATGATAGCAGTAGTTATTTTTGGTTTGTTTTATTTTTATAGCAAAACTTGATCAAAATACTGAGCGGGATATGGGGCCACCTATAAATAATGTTACATAAATTCTACTGTTATACCTCCCCTACCATCCTTTTCACAAGTGGTCACATTTTTAAAACTCCCATCTCCTTGGTGTGAAGTCATATATTTTTCAATTTTATAATTAGAAATAATTTAAATACAAAATTGAAACAAAAGTTTCATTTTCCTTTATTTTCATTAAATAATAAAATATTGAATAAATTCAACATAAAATGCAATATTTTGAAAAATAGATAAAACAAGAAATTAATTAAGAAACGATAAACGCTTATGTTAATAAAAAATTTAAAACTTAATTTTATCACGTGACATCACAATGCTTTTAATCTGCCCCTGACCCTTGTTACATTTCGTTGAAGAATGTATATAATTATATTTCAGCTTTTTCTTTTTTCCTAAACCATCAAAAGTAAGCTCCCCTTGGGTTACACCAACTCATTGCACTTTGAAATAGTTTCTTCCTTACTGGCTTATGACGTCACACTTACCCATATCCTCTAGAGCCTAGACTGAGAATTTTCAAAACGTTTATGTAGCAAATTTTAATAAAATTACTTCACAACAGAACTTTTAAACTGGTAAAATTTTCATTCAAGTAATGATTTAGTATAAGCCAGGATACATTTTGTTACGAATCTGCAACTTGCCAGTTACTTGATTCCGGATTATTCGTAATATAAGCGTAATATATACATAATAATATATAAAATTCAAAGCTTCAAAAAAACAATTCAATAATACAGTGGTTCCTAACCTTGTTGAAGATACTGACCCCCACCAGTTTCATATGGCCATATACCGAACTCTTCTTGGCAAAACAAAATATGTTTTTCCCAAATCCAAAACTGTTGTATGCTTATACATATAGATGGTGCACAAAATGAAAAAGAAACATTAAAACATTATAGACGCCGAACCTGCAAGACTAACTCACTGAACCTCTGGGGTTTGATTGAACCCCGGTTAAGAACCACTAATAGGAATAAAATATAATGATACCTAAGTAATTTTCTAATGCAGTACTGAAACCCTGTGGAAATCAACCAAGATAACCATGTATCGATATTTATGTCAACCACTTTGATTTCTATTCATAGTGAATAATATAAATTTTATACTGTTTTTAGAAACCTTGTAAATTTTTAATTCAATATATTTCTTTGAAACACATTTACAAAAATAACAGTGTACCTACCATTGAAGCATTAGCATGCTTATATACAATGGATATAATACAGGCGTTTATTTTGAAAGTGGTCTAAATCCATTTCAAGAACAGTCCATTCGACAACTTTTGATTTCCTGATTGACCAGATTATGCTGTTATTTGTATTATTAAATTTTTACAAATTATTGTTATGATGTTCGTTTTCGATACACTAGTAGTAACTACTTTTGATTGTGACATTTATATAATCATTGTTGAGTTTTTTGTTGAAATGGACTTAGGCCACTTTCAAATTAAGCAGCTCATATGCAACAGCGAATTTTGGTAAGAAAATTTAAACTTTGATTTCAAAAACGATTATTTTTAATCTTTAATACTTGTGATAAAAAGTTTATATTTCAGACTGCCTTTAAAATTGCACGTTTTCAAAATTAAATATAATATTGATTTTTGAGTAACTTAATCAAATAAAAGCAATTATCTTGCTTTCATTATTAAAAAGTAAAAATGAGTCCAGAAATAAACGAATTCAGTATTCCTGTTTCATGGGGCCATGTAGCAGGTAAGTTTTTAAATACAATTGTTATTGCGATATAATTTATTCTTTTTAAATTATATAATGTAGTAAAGGCTTGGGGTTCGAAAGAAAGTTTTCCAATACTATGCATTCACGGAGTTGAAGATAACGCTGGATCCTTTGATGGTCTCATCCGGCTGTTACCAAAATCGTTTTACTACGTTTGTGTAGATTTACCAAGCCATGGAAAATCATCTCCATTCCCTTCGCACCAAATGATAAAAATGTTCGATTTCGTTATTTCAATTAAAATGATTGTCGATTATTTCAAATGGGAAAAGTTTACTTTTATGTGCCATGGAATTGGGAGTAGAATTGGAGTGGTATTTGCGTCGCTATATCCTCAACTGATTGATAAATACATAAACATAGATGCCATAACATTATTCCATGTTGATCCCGCATTTTTTCACAAATATTACAAAAATAAAATCGATAAGTATTTAAAAAATGAACGGGAAACTTTGGTAGACCAACCAATCGAGTATACGTTTACCGAAGCTTTAGAAAAGTTTAAACAATCAAGGGTCAGGCCATTGGAAGACGATGCTGCTAAAGCAATTTTGCAGCGAAAATTGATTCCATTAGAAAATGGTAAATATTTACTATCTAATGACGCACGTGTGAAAAACTTATATTTGGAACCACTCTCTTTATTATATTTCCGAGATATAATAAAACGCCAACATTTCAAATTTCCTCATTTAATCATTTTGATTCGAGGCCGTGCAAAAATCAATTTATTTACTCAAATGAATCCAATTCTCAAGGAACTTAAGAAAAATAAAAATTGCACCATTGTAAAAGTGCGAGGAGATCATGATACACATAAAAATAATCCAGAAATGATTGCCCCAGTTATTATTCAGTTCTTACAAAGAAATAAAAGCAAATTGTAAATCTATTTTTTTCAAAAAGAATAAATATTTTTGTTTAATTTTTCAAAGGAAGTGATTGGTGAAAAATTCACAGGCGCGGATACACAGAGGCCACAGAGGTTTATTATTAAGTGCTTGCCTATGTTTATTGTACATGGTACTTAAAATGGGTCCGCTTAACAATGCGGCTATTTGTCTTTCAGGAATACTGCAGAGAAAAATAAACAAATTGAATCTTTTAGTTGAATTTAAGATGAGACACGGAAAAAACGTGATTAGCATACAACTTAAACACTATCCATACAACTCTGTGCGCGAATATTGAGGAAAGACAATAATTGACTCAATTCACCCCTCATCCAAATAGTAGAAATTATCTCCACTTCTAAAACTTTAAAATTATTACGACTGTAAACCTTTATCCAAATGAAAGTATAACATTGATATAAAAAATAAATCAATTTACTACAAAATGAGTAAAATAACACCAAAAATTACCCCTCTCTTGTATCCACGCTTGTGAATTAAAAAAAAAAGTCAAAAAATGAAATATCTAATATCTTATAACTTTTTTATGTAAACTCAAGACGATTCGAAAATAAATAAAAAATCAGAAAAGATTATTTGAAAAAAATATCCTTCATTCTTAAAAATTAAAATAACATTCATTTGGCTGAAATTAAAAATATTCCAAAACCTGACATCGGTTAGACTATGTATACAAGCTAGCATAAGGAATCATGGATCCCACATATATTCCACCAATATTTAGGAATGTTTTCCGATCCCTCTTAAACGCGCTTTACGCAGCGACAGATGATAATCTGTCACTTGATTGTTGTGGGCGATCATGAAATATCAGGTAAAGTCGTCCCTATATGACGTCATTATCATTACTCCTATAAGTATCCAGCAAATAAAGGTCTACAAACAATTCAAGGCATCCAAGTATTTTATGATTTTAGTAACAATTTCGTATTTGTGTCTGCTATTCTAACTAATACTACCAATCTTTTCAAACGACAAAAAGTGCTGCGGTACGAAAAATAAAGCACTCTGTTATCGACTAGTTATTTATCTTTTACCCTTCGGTTAAAATACTGATTTCAGTTATTTTTAATTGATTTATCAACTTTATCAGTAAAAAAGATTAATTTAAAATGATGAGGAAAGAAAGGAAATTTTTTTCTTATCTTCATATACTAAGATTTCCGATACAAAATGGGTCTTCCGAAATTTACTCTGCAATATTAAATGGCATCATATTGTACAATGGACTCAAGTCCCTTTTAGAACAGTCAAATCTGGCAACGTTGCATTTTCTACTTTTAATTCACAAATAAATTGGCCCCTAATGAAAATTTGGCTCAAGTGTACTTTAGCACACCCACAACCTGGCAACGATGCATTTTCGACTTTGTTTTTAATTTAATTCGAGATATTTTTGTTAATTCAATTTTAATATGGTATAATTTTCTCTTTTGTGACTAAATTTTTATTATGAACCGAATTAATCGTGAATTAAATTAAAAGTAAAGTCGAGAATGCAACATTGCCAGATTGTGGGTATGCTAAAGTAATCATGAGCCGAAAATTTAATCACAAATGAGAAAATTATACCATATTAGAATTGAATTAATATTAAAATTGCAAATAGAACACAAAGTAGAAAATGCAACATTGACAGATTTAGCTGTTTTAAAAGGGACTTGAGCCGTACAATGTGCCTTACCAACTGGTATACTGATTAATGTCATATATCTAACATTATCTAATAGTGTTCGATTGACTTTTCGGTTTCGGCCTGATACCGACAAAAAACATGTTTCAGTTTCAGCTGTCATCCAACCGAAACTAAAACTGAATTTGTGAGATTTCGCACTGCGATCGGATATACTCGATGTATAGAGCTGCGAGCGATTTTGATGAATTTGCTCTAATAGTGGATGGCAATACTACACTTTATGTATACCATATAATACTACACTTTTTTATCCAAATTATTTTGCAAAAACCTTTATTTAATAGACAAAAAATACTTTTATATGTAAAAATTTGGTTAAAAAAATTATCACTTGGTAACCGTAACAGTGTTATTTTCTCTGATATGTATTATTGTTTAAAAAATTATTTTCAAAACTTGAAAAAAGTACCCGAATTGCCTGACGGACTACAAACCAGTGGCGTAGGGTCCGTTTTCGTCACCCAGGGCCAACTTAAAAATTTTAAATTCTTTAAAAATTTACTTTTCGTGTTTTTATAGAATTTTCACAGTCAATATGCCGCCCCATTTTCATGAGCCGCCCAGAGCCATGACCCCCCTCACCCATAGCGTTACGCTACTGCTGCAAACACCTTAAATCTTGAAAGAATTATGTAACTTAACAGATAAAGCCGTTAAAGCTTATCATCGATTCTTCTAATCTTATCTAAGAAGTAATTATTGATAAAATTATCGTCAGGATGAATTGTAATAAAACAATAATTATTTAAATCATTTTATAATTCATTATTAGTGTCGTTTTTGTAGACAACAAAGCATATGATAGAGTAAGAATAATGAGAAAACTACTTACAAACTTATTTAAATGTAACGTATATTATCATATTTAAAAAAATGACATTAGTCATGAAAATGTATTTATACAAATATTAATTTGATATTACTTAATCATTCATCATGAAGAGTATCCTGTAATGTATTTCTGTTATTTCCTTTTAATTATGCTTTTGATTTGGTAACACTATTTTTGAAACAACAAAACAATGAAACTACTAACTGATACAAATAGAAGATTAATTTTTACTTTATTCTTGTTTGAAATATTTCCACAAAAATGTGATTTGAATATATTATGTGTATAGCAAAAATATTGGAAACGAAAATTGGTGAAGAAAAAAGAAAATCGTACACAAATGTTCTATGTTAAAGGTGGTAGAAGAAGGATCAGAGTACATACGCAATAGATAAGAGCATTTATTTCGAAAAAAATATTTTAAAATAATGTTTTAAGTTAAGCTATATATAATATGATATAAATGTATATCTCTAGTGCTCTAACGCAATTATGTTCGCTCTAAATCTTTCCATACATTAAATTTTTTTGTTAAAATTTTCCTTCAGAGCATATTTTTATCATGATAAATCGTAGAGAATGTATTTCACGTATTTGAATAGTATATTCCAACCTATTGCTAGAATGATTTTAAAGGAACAAGAATAAAAATCGAGGGAAGCATAAAAAATACAACCAAAGGACAATTAAGGAAAAACAATAGTGGGATATTTTTAAAGGTTGTGTTTCACATTATGAACTTATGAAGGTAGGGCTTTGGTCCTACTAAAATGTGCTTCCTTCCGGTGGTTGAGACAATTTCATATTATCCTTTATAGTCATGAGTCTTCTCAATTCTTGTAGCAATGTTTTAATTGTATAATCACGTTGCCATCGAGCCAACACGGGAACTTGTCTGCTATCCACCTAAAACGAAAGAATATAAATTAATACAATCGAAATTTATAAGGGGTCATCCACAAATTACGTCACACAATCTGGAAAATGTTTAGATCTCTTTTATTTCTATGTTAAGTTTAACTACATTTACTGAATCTTCAAACTAAGAGATGCTCTGTCATGACACTTTTACTATATAATTTAATAACTAGTAAAAAAATGGATAGTTAAAGTAGTATTAGTTTACAAAAAAGATCCACGAATTGACAAAAAAAATCACTCTTCGGTCAATTGACAAAATTTGTGGATGATCCTAATAATCTTGGGTGATAAATTTACTGACAAATCATAACATACAACACTTATGTGCTGCAATCTGTGTAGCTACAATCAGCTTAGCTAAATACTGCTACGAATCCGTAACATGATGTAGATTTAAGGATCAAAAAATTGTAAAAGTGGCATTCTATGGAAAAAGAACGCATATTCTAGTTCACTATTATTTTTAACTTTTATATTTGCTGCCTAATATACATAAATGCGATAACAATTAGTTCTGTAAGACAAAATTTTACGCATGAGAATTTTCAGCATCCTTGAGTCATCGATCATAATATCCTTCGCCTAAAAGCATTCTTTTCGAAAAAGCAATGTAAACTCACTAATTGTATGTTTGGTGGAAAAATGTACTACACAAAAAATAAGCGTTTCAACCATCTCGACAAAACAATTCCTTATAAAAATCCGATTATCCCGATAGGTTTTTCGGTATGGCATTGACAACGCTGAATGACAAATCAAAACTACCATCATAAAGTTAAACAAACGACCACTTGATAGATTTTTTAACGGTTACGGTAAATAATTATTATTACACACCTTATTCTTCACATAGAATATATTAAATAATTGGAGTAGGACATAATATTTAAACAAATACTATTTGTTTTCGTTAGTTTTATGCCTATTATTCAAGCAAAAATCGATCAATTTTTTTAAGATAACTAATCATTTATAATAATTAAGTAGTAAAAATCTTTAAGAATATTAACAAAAATATAAAATGAGTCATTGAAAATCATAAATATTCAATTCAACCTTGATCTTTCATTAATAATGACTTGATTGGACCATAAAATGGATATAAATAATTAAAAATCAAATCACATTTTTGATTAAAACAGTCACGTTAGTATAAAAAATTAAAATGTACTTTTCAGGTGATAAAATTTATGAATTCTTCAATTTAAATTATCTTTGTTTTTTTGCGGAGGAAACCTTTTTTTTTATTAAGTGTATGGAATGAAAAATATTTAAAGTAAACTAAACATTTTGAGTTTGTGATTAAACTAACTTATATAATCCACAAATTCTGATTTTCGGACAACTAGATTTAAAAGAAATCTAAAGTTACTAAAATTTTTGAGTATTATAGAACAGGGATAGCCAATCAGTGGGCCACATGAGACTGGATTTGGCCATTTTTTTGGCCCGCGAGATTTATCACACTTTTGTGTGATTTCCCCACTACAGTGGTGAAATCAAATTTCTTAATCATATCTACAGTAAGTTTAAATCTAATGTGAAGACATATATTTTTATATGTGGCTCGCAGAGTTACGATGCATTTATAAAGTGATCCGTAATATCATTTGGGTTGGCCACTCCAGTTATAAAGTAACGATATTAAGTATTATCTATTGAAATACGTGCAATAAGAACAAAAGATAGTAAGTGAAGTAAAAATAGAACAAAAATTGGCATTTAAATCTTTGTTTTACATAGATTGTAAATGGAAAATTAGGGAGAACCTTCGGTTGTCACAGATCAACCACCGCACCTTCCCAAGCTGGGATTTGCAACTGAGTTTTCGCTTTTATGACATAATTAAACCATATATTCAAGTAAATGTATATAATTACTAGTTAGTGTATGATGCGAAATAATTTTTTTACACTATCTTTGGTTCTTACTTCACTTATTAAGAGATTGTAATTCGCTTTTTGACTAAATTTTTTTTGTGTAATTCTCGCGATTTATAATGAGTCATTTTACTTTTCCTATGAAATCGTGCAAAGTAATCGTCAAATTATTTAATACAAACACAAAATGTTTATTGTTTACAATCGAATTCTTAAGCACGATAAATTATATAATAATATCTGTTCATATATGTATTTCGCTTTGGTGCCATCAGTATCTGGCAACGTTGTATTTTCCACTTTCTTTTTTAATTTCATTCGCGAATAAGTCGAGCCATAATGAAAAGTTAGCCACAAAAAATGGCGAGTTAAATTAAAATCAAAATAGAAAATGCAACGTTGCCAGATATTGACGTCGCTAAAGTATACATGAACCATAATATCAATCAATATAATAATAGGCAAACGTATGTATGTCGACAATAATAGAGAACAAAGAATGTAAACACGTATGTTTGAGTGAAAATCAAGTATAATTATCTCAAATTTGAAATAACTGATTGATGTCATTGGTTTTAACTGTTATTTCGATTGTATTTAATTGTCAATTTTTTAAGAGTTTGTCAGTTGTGTCAGCGTTAGGTTGAGAATGTTTCACGGGAAGTTATTTGTCGGTTGTATCAATGTGGGGCTATGATTATTTCCCGGGAAATTACTAATTTCTAATAATAGATAATTAGCTAACGATGCCTTATAAGTGTATACTAGAACGATAACATATGACCGTTCTCAAAACAAAAATATGAAAGTGCAAATTATAAAATTTAAAAAAACAACGTTTGAAGTTTTTGTTCTCTATGTGTCCATACAAGTAGACGGCATTTTAATTATCAAAAGAACCTAGAAAGTTTATTTCTAAAAATTTAATCATATACGAAACAAAAATTTGTGTTTTTTTGTATCCAACAACGATAGAGTGAGGGTACTACAAAAAATCTTTTATGTAATAGGTAGATGAATGGTAACTATATCTCTTTGCTCATGTCCTCTTTAGTGACGTCAAAGTCTGGCAACGTTTCATTTTCTACTTTATTTTTCATTTAATTCGCGATTTTGAGGTAATTATATTATAATATCATAAAATGTTCTCTTTTGTTGATAAATTTTCAATGTGACCCGATGTATTCGCGAATTAAATTAAAAACAAAGTAGAAAATATAACGTTGCCAGATATTGACGTCACTAAAAGGGACATGAGTTAAATGTGTTCCAAAAAGGAAGTATCGAAATCTATTACTCCAAGGAAAAAGAAAATTAACGCTTTCTGTAAAACATTACGATTGCAGTTCTACTGAAAGGTACACATCAATGTACCGAATACAATTAAAAGGTCTACGAAAAACAAAGAAGCTAATAAAACACTTTATATAATCCACTTGGAAGGTACCTATCTTTCTTAATTTGACTAAGACAGCGTGTTGGAAAAGTATCCTATCAAACGAACCATGTT
Organism: Sisyra terminalis; assembly: GCA_958496175.1. NCBI lineage: Eukaryota > Metazoa > Arthropoda > Insecta > Neuroptera > Sisyridae > Sisyra > Sisyra terminalis. Next base: position 38,214,582 of record OY292276.1, read on the forward strand.
AATGTATAAGAACCCGAAAGAGTTATTTTCAATAATGTTATATAAAAAAAAAACAAAAATCTGTAGTAATTTATTTAAATTATTTTTTAATGAAATACTATCCATTTTTAACTAATTTTGAAATATAACAAACAATTTTATAAGAGATTCAAAAAAATTTACATTCCATTAAACATATTACATTATAAAACTACGAATTGGTTACAGTAAATACTTAGAATACATGATAAACAAATATTTATAAACATTTATTGGTAGAACCAACTACTGCGTCATTTGTGTCAATAAACTTTAAAAATGAATATACGAAATAAATCTTTGCTAATATTTTCCAATATTTTAGATAAATTTATAATATGTTCGCCTAGTACTAAAATATGATACATTCAGAAGAAGTAAAACCTTTCTTTATGATTGTTTGTTATTACTAATAACTATGTTTTTTTGAAGGGGTTTTTTTAAATTATATTTTTTAAATAAACATGAAATTTAATACTTACCGCACCCGTGGAATTATTGATGCAGGTCATATTAATTCTAGAAATAAATTTAGCATTGGGGGCATCATCTGGATATTTTTGACCACATTCAATTTTTAACGAGTACATTCTATTTTCATAAGGAGTACGTGGAGGTCCAATAATCATCCCCGTCCAATGTGTCAATGTCATATCGTCATCATTTTCTAAGCCCCAACTAATTGTTCCATCACCAACACCTTTTTGGCCTTGTTCTAGCTCTTCGAGCAAACGGAAATTTCGTGGTACCACTAATAGTAGGAAAAAAAAAAGAAAATTTAAAGTTAGATAACAAAAACGTAATTAAAAGTAAATCAAATTAAAACATTTTCCAATTGAATTTATTCGTGCACATGTATGAAAGGAGAAGTCAACAAAATTGCTTTGTAGAGGTTTTAGAAACTTCCACTAACCACTTTCGGATTGTCACGCTATCGTATAAAAGAAATTGATTTTACGACGCAAATACAGTGTGTGGAAATTTCAAATTTTTACATCGAAATGGATGGGAAATAAATATTGTTTTGGGATATGAAATTTATTGTAAGAAGTGAAAATTATGATAAAAATTAATAAAAATATTTTGACATGAGACTTACCGACACCGCTCGCTGGGACCGCCATGATTCACGACTGATATTCGGCAGCAGGTTGGTAAACTTCATGCACATAAAATTCCTAACTAAACTGATCCGCTCCACGCGCCGCGCACCTCTTTCCCATAACATTCATTGACAAGTTTCTGTAACAAACACCAAATTGTGGCGCTACTGATAATACAAGAAAACAATTTTTTAAAAAATAAATTTTCGAATTGTTTTGTTCTTTTCAATTTCCACATGTAAGTTGTCATAGTTTTTGTATAGAATATATTCTAGAAAATCTTATTAATAAAAATATTCATATTTTTAGATTATAAACCAACAATCTCATAATATTTGATGGCCATTTCAAATATCATGGTCATTCTTTGGTTTTATCAGTTTTAATCGTTTTAATTAATTTATAAGTTCTGAATCATTTTTTTCATAATGCTTAAAAACTCCTCGACAAATTTTAAAGTTTATATTTAAGTCAAGTATAAATACATTGTTTCCAACTTGAAATATTGATAATATTTACTTACTATCAAATATTTTATCACATGGGCAACAGTCATTTGATTCGTCTTTTACCAACTTTCAGATATTTGCTCAACAATACACTCCAGCAAAAAGCACAACTTCGAATCATGAGTACGAATATTTTCTCTCAAATGTTCAATCCGATATCGGGAAGTGTAGAATGGGTACCAGAACCAGAAGACTACGATTATTACCGTGAAATAGCCAGATCAGCTTTTGCAGACATGTTACACGATTCAGAGAGAAACCAAAAATATTATAAAGCAATAAAAAAGTCAATTGAAAAGATGCACAATGAGGGTAAAAAAGCAAATGTATTAGACATAGGAACAGGTACTGGACTGCTATCAATGATGGCCGTGAAGTGTGGGGCTGATTCCGTAACGGCATGTGAAGCGTTTCGACCAATGTCCGAATGTGCATTGAAAGTTATTAAGGAAAATCATTGTGAATATGATATTAAAGTCATTCCAAAACGCTCTACAGAACTTACTGTAGGGCCTGATTGTGACATGAAAGAAAAAGCTAATATTCTCGTCACCGAAGTTTTCGATACTGAATTAATTGGTGAAGGGGCTTTAGAAACATTCGCACACGCCCACCGCGAGTTGCTTGATAAAGATTGCCTAGTAGTTCCAACATCTGCTACGATCTATGCTCAATTAGTAGAAAGTCCTTTAGCCTTAAATTGGAACCGTCTAAAAATGTTAGCCAGTTCCGATGGAGACATTCTCCTACAAACTCCAGATAAAATTAACAAATGCCACGGAATTTCTTCTGTGCACGATGTACAACTTAATCAATTCCCACACGACTCGTTTAATACCCTATTGCAGCCGGAGGCTGTCTTAAAATTTGACTGGTCCGGAAAAGTATTAAATCCTACTAGCCGTCAAAATGTCTCAGTTTTAAAAGCTTTACGCGATGGAGTGGCGCAGGCGGTTTTTATGTGGTGGGACTTAAAAATGGATTATGAAAATGAAATCATTTTAAGCTGTGCCCCGTACTGGGCACATCCGGATTTTAAAGAACTTCTTCGAATTAATCCTGATATTGAGTTCCGCCAAGATTTGCTACCCTGGCGAGATCATTGGATGCAGGCTATTTATTATATACCACAAGAAGTTCCAGTTAAAAAGAATGAAGAAATTACTTTGATTAGTTGTCACGATCAGTTTTCGCTCTGGTTTAACGTAAAAAAAGATTTGAAGTTAACCGACGCGGATTATGTCAATCCGATTTGTGAGTGCCACTTTCATTTGGGAAATTCCCGTACACGAATTGGACAATTAAATGACGGAACGCGCAATAAGAAGTATTTAAATGCACTGGAAGAAGCAGTGAACTCTGATACTGTACTTCTAAGTTTAAATGATGGATCATTATTGCCGTTTGCTGCCCTTAAATTTGGTGCTAAGCATGTTTATTGCCTAGAAAGAAATACTACTTTACGAAAAGTAACCACTGATTATATTGAATATAATAATTTAAAAGATAAAGTAACAGTTGTTGATTCAATTGAAAATTTAAAAAATATTGACTTAAAATCAGTTACTTTGGTATTTGGAGAACCAAATTACAATACTTCATTGTTACCTTGGGACAACTTTTATTTCGCAACTTTGTTACAAACATTAAAGGGACACTTGTCTGATAATGTTCAATTAATACCACATCGTGGGACTATAAAAGCGGTAGCTGTCGAATTTTTAGATTTACACAAAATTCGAGCTCCAATCGGTGATTGTGAAGGTTTTGTTATGGACAAATTCGATAGGATGATTCAATTAGCTTCGAAAGTGAGCGACAGTCCCGTTGAACCACAGCCACTTTGGGAATATCCGTGTTGCGCCTTGAGCGATCAAATTGAAATCTTACACTATGATTTCCATAAATTACATGATGAGTTTCCCGATATTTGTGGCGAATTTCCTTTAAGAGGGTAAAAAATTTAATTCTATAATATTTTCAAACTAATTATTTTTTTTTAAATATTTCAGCTCTGGAACGTGTAATGGTATTGCTCTATGGGTGGAATGGGATCTAGATGGAAAACCTGGACATGTTTTTAGTACTGGACCAAAATTTCCTACGGAAGTCAATAAAAGGATCACATGGGATATGTATACTCGGCAAGGAGTGTATTTAATTCCTAAACCAATTGAAGTTCAACCACCGTATATTGACGTTGTTCATCCTCATGCAAATATTCATTTTAATGCTACTTATAATGTTAAAGCTCAAACAATTAGCTTTAAGTTCAAGAAAACTAGAACTTACTGAGTAAATTTTATTGAAGATAATTATGAGAAAATGAAACTGTACAACTATCAATTTTAAATGTTTTTGATAAATGTAATATAAGAATATTGTTTCTTTTATACAAATAAAACTTGTTTTGTAAAGTCTTCTTCCTTAATGTATACATTTAATAATTTTTCTATTCAAGATAATTTAATGGCAGTTTATAGTTTATTCCGAAAGTATTTTTTTGACCATCATTTTTTTATTATGTCCGACAATTATTTTGATAAGCCCAGTGCATTATGGATTGTGACGAATGAAGAGTACTGTCTTAGCTGTGTACGGTTACTGACGGCATCGTTGCTTGAGCAGCTAAGTTCAATCGATTTTCTTACTTCCCGCTTCCTATTACCTATCAGCTTTTTTATTGCCTTCTTATTGTCATTTAGAATCACATAAAATCGTTAAAAATTATTGTAAAATTATATTTAAACTAGTGTAGAGCTCGTTAGGCTCCATCCTAACGGAAAATATTACGGACAGAGATCAGCTTCTTTAACTGCAACGAAATGCAATTTTGGTGGAGGAGAGTGAGTGAGCGAGATCTATTGAGCTTATTAGTTCAAATATAACTCAAGTTATAATATGCATGGAATGAATGCGGATGGAGTGCGAGAGGCTATTTCTACTCACCAACGAAAACGTTTCACCTGTCAGCATTCTTAATATATAAGATGTCCAATGTTTACATTATATAATTAGTTTTCTGTTAAAATTTTTAGATGCTAAAACTCCTGTTAGGGCTCAGGATAATCACCTCATAATCATTTTTTGAAACAGAGGGGATGTGGATGTAAAAGATGTAGTACTAAAGTACTCCAATGAGAATAAGCCTCCAGAGAGAAGAATTCAAATTGTCTGTTAGGTTCATGAACGTTTTAGATACCTCAATATCAGGCACCATTGCATTTTCTTCTTTGATGTTAATTTAATTTTTATATCTTATAATTTTCTTTTTTGTCGGTAAGCTTTCATTATGATCCGATTTATTCATACTAAATTAAGAACAAAGCAGAAAATGCAATGTTAACAGAAATTGAAGTTAAAAAGAATATAAAACAAACCTATGACGTCTAGAATGATTTCCATCGTCTGACAAATTTGATCATACCTAGTAAAAATTAATACACTCAAATTATTATTCCGGCGAATTATGTTTTTCATGTTCATCGGGTTGCATACAAAAGAAAAGTTTTGGTCGTTCAATAATGGAAACTAAATGATATTTCCCTATTAAAAAAAGGCATTTCAAATGTTCGAAAAACTCATTAGAAGTCGTTTAAAGTTATAAAAGGCATTTTGAAACCATTACATTTAAAATGCCTTTATTAACTTTAGATTGCTTTTTTTAACAGAAATGTGAAGGTACTCGATCAATAAGACATTTGAAAAATATTTAATGAGTTTGAATGATTTAAACCGTTCATTGTTTCCAAATGGACTATGGAAGAGCGTATACGATATTCGAAAATTATCAACCAAATTCATGAAGAATATAAAGTGGTACCTAGAAAGACAAGGAATGATTTAGTACTAAATCAATGGTGTAAATATGAGCTATAAATTAATGAACTTGAAGTGATAAAAATACCAAAAACAATGAAAGCATATTTAACTAGTTCAATTTTCTTATTTATACGAGTTTAATATTTACTAATTAATAAGTTTTTTATCTTAAGAGTTTGGACTTTATAAAATGAAAATGTTAAATTATAAAAATTGCTACGTTTCGCAGACTTTATTTCTGCCTCTTCAGGTAAACCAGGTAAACTAAAAATATGAACAATAAGTAGTTAACAAATCAATACTAATAACATGTTATTCAGCTGTACTCTTTCTTTCAAATATATTGTTGTTTTAAAAAACTTTAATATTTACTTTTTTATTTTTTTTATAAGCCACTGTAAAGTGTAAACATCCAAAAAACTTTTCGATTTCATTTCGTTGAATATTTACATGATATTGAACATTAATAAATAATTGTTTAAATACATTAACCCCTCGGTTCTGAGCTGTTTTGTTTTAGAGCTTTTTTACTACTGAAATATATAACTGACTAGTTAGTACTAAGAAAAGCGAGGTATTGTAGAAAGAAGTGATATTATATCTCTTTATGTAGTTATATTAGAATTTATTCAGTTATAAAATTTTCAATTTTATCGAAAAAGACCATTACTTAGTTTCTTATTTTGTATTTGAAAACTGTCCTTTTTGAAACTTTGAAATGATATTGTTGCTGTTCTTTTACATGCAGTACAAAATAAGTTCACATTACTACGCACGTAACGGCATTGTTTGATAATCAGTTGAAAAACTGCCACTATAAGGAAAAACACCTTAAAATAAATGCATTTCTGTGCAAATTTTCTTGCATATATTTTTTCTTCTTAATTTTCCGTTTCATTTTACCGAGGAATTATCCACTAAAGTCTATATATCTATTGGAAATCATGTTATATATGGTTTTATGCTTCTAACATAAAAGCATTGTTTTATAATCCGTTGAAAAAGTTGGCTTTCATAAGGAAAGCTCACTCCTTGAAAACAACAAATTATAAGGCAAATTTTCTTCATACACTTTTACCTCCTTATATTCGTTTTTTTTTCTCTCATGGAATTACACATTTAAGACAATAAAATTTTATGCAAATACATTAAAGATATTATATTATCATATAAAATATAAAATTAGTGTACCTACAGGTGAGGAAATTCACTTCAGGAAGTTAAGAACGCAAAGAACGTTCCCTTTCACTTATATTAAATAGGGAGACAAAACTTTCTATGGAAACACTAAAAAATGAGGGTGCATTATATTTGTTCAATAAATATCAAACACAGTTAACAAAGCTATTTTCTCTTTTAAATTTAATAAATTTTTCACCTAAACGGGACTTGGAGGTGGTTCTTAGGTAAAAGCAAGTTTTTTGCAAAAAAAAAGCTTTTAGCAACTCTACTTAATAATAGTTATATTTTTAAATATTAAGTACCAGTTTCATTTTACTAATCTGTGAACAATGGCTTCATCGGTGGTCACATTTGAAAAGCCTTTACAACATATTGGTCTTCCTGATTGGTATGCAAAACAATGGGAACTGCAACAAACGGCTGCCACTCGGCGTGCCGATGCTTTCGAAATGCGTCATCAAGCTCGTCAATTACGAAATGAAACACAAATTAAAACAAATTGGGATACTTACTACAATAATGTTCGACTATCAGATAGGTAAGTCAAATTTTGCCAATTCTTCAATGATAATCATTTCATTTTACTCCAGAATCACTGAATTGGACCGATGGCGTGAAACTTTGCAAGCATGCTTGAATAAAATAGACCAGGAAATGGCATCGTTGCGGGAAGAAAAAGCAGCCACAGAAAGGGAATTGGATGTTTTAGGAATTACAATCAGTATAATTAGTGAATGTATTTCAGCACGAGATACTCGAATGGGTGCTGAACTTACTTACGATGATGGAGACACCGAATTAAAAAAAGTAATTTTAGAAAAATATCATTTATGTAAATTATTTTTTGACACGTTGAAGATTAATGTTTCTTAGTTTCTTCATAAATTACCCTGAAGATACAAAATTAGTTAATGATGTTATTAATTAGTCAACACGACCTTCACACTCGTTTAATATCGTTTATTGCTTCTTCTTTATTTTAAATTTGTCATGGCTTGGCCAAAAATAAAACAAATAATAATTCCACAAGTTCAAAAACTAAGAAAATTTTCATAACTATTCTAGGAGCTCTGCGTAGTCGAAGGAGTAAAGCAGATGTTGATTGATCGTTGCCAAGCCACTTGGGAAAAATTAAATCGAATGCAAGAAGTTCGATTTAAGGTCAATTTAGATATTGGTGATAAAATTGAAACTATTGGTATTGACAAAGATCAACTAACAATGGATAACAATTGTGCTAATATAACTTATAAACCGGATGCCACTCGAATCCCAAAACGGTAAAAGGTTTTAAAACTCTATATTCAAGTAAAAAGTATTTAATTGAAAAAACATCAGTTCTATCCCTTATGCTACATGGCTAGAACATTCACGCTACACTAAACTGTTAGCTGACAATGAATTAGCAGATACTGCAAAATTACGAGAATCAATGTTTGTTGTTCGTGAAAGAGCCCGTAATGATATTAGAGCTCAACGAGATTGTACTGATTTTACATTAAGAAAAAGAATCTATGAGACCCAGAAAGCTCGTAATGAACTTGAGTGGCAACAAAAAAAGGTAAAATTAAGTATAATATATAAAATTTTGCATATTTTACATGGGAGTGATTCTACTTTTCTACTTTTGGAATCAGATTAATCAGATACTTAGTTACTCTTTAAAAATGAAACCGTAAACAAATAATTGTTTAAAGTATAATCGGAGGGTCCGGGAGTACGCCGCACAGGCTTATGCTCTTATGCTAAGTCTGTTTTATTTATTTTTTAGGTCTTATAGCTAAAATCTGAATAATACTACTAGAATTCATATTTTCATGATAAGTTGACATCACTGTTAAACTTATTAAATATCAAAAGTTTCATGCATTTAATATCTGTAAACGTCGATTTTTACTGTGATTCATCATAATCTATAGGGCACTTCTCGAAGTCCCAGAAAACTGAAATTTGGTTTACAGACTAAGATTGGTAAACAAACACTTTTAATACTACAAGTCTGTTTAATTTATATTCTTCATCGGAGTTTTTAAGTCTTTTGAACCGATTGGATTAATTCCTATATAAAACTGTTATCTTATATCCGATTCCTACGATATATAAACTATATATGTATCTGACGTACAAAAAAAGCAATTCGAAAAAGAAAAATAGGACTTTTTGCAAAAAGAAATAAAATCTTCCCAAAACATGTTTAATACTTTATCAAGACTCACAACCTGCTCACAACCTCAGAAAGTTATTATTGCTAAAAAACCATTAGATTGTATAAAGAGCCAACTCCATAAGTCCTAATTCTACAATCCCTACATTTTAAACAAAAAGTATGATGTATTTCGAATTTTCGTAACATTACTTCATATTGTTAAACACTCCATCCATTAAATACCAACGACTGAATTATTTATATACGTATATATTTATATTATATATTACTGTATTTAATTCTCTTTTAACTTTAAACAGTAGCACTTGCACCCATGGAGCTATGGAACGAATTGACTAATAATTTTGAATGTCGTTTCATGCAAATCTTCGAAGAAACGGTCAAACAATAGTTTTTGACCAAAATGTAGGATTTGTAACATTGAAATTTAGGGGCTTGGCTCTTCATGTAATCTGATGACTTTTTATCAATATGAACTTGTGAGCCTTGTCAACGTATTTTACATGAAATGTTTTTGATAGGATATGTCTTTACTATAATGCAATGTCTTAATGATATTTCATTGGAATTCATTTTAGTTTGAATAAAAGGGTTTTAGTTATGAAGTCTGAAGTTTACAGGACGAACGCCACTTAGGTTTTTTATATCGTTGATGAATAATAAACGAGGTTTGTTTCCTTTACATCAACTCTTTTTACAAATGTAATCATCTAAGATATATACGATATATACTATTTAAATCTTTGAAAAACATTTTTAAGGGAGGATTCTAGTCTAGAGGCATGAATTTCAGGTAATTTTTGAAGTGTCATAAAAAATAGCCAATTAATATTTTTACTATACATTTTTTATCAGTTATTTATTAACATTTCAAGAATACAGAAAAAAATAAAAAAATAAAAAGTTAAAAATTTCAAAAATTAGCATCTGATGAAGTGGGGGGTCTCAAAAAATTGGCACGTGACCATACCCACGATTTCAACCCTCCTAGTAATCTAAAACCAAAAAAAAAAGATTATTAATTTAGAATAATGTCGCAATGTCTGGAACTACGGAAAAGTATGAAAAAAAAATTTTCACGAAATGGCGACTGCCTGAAAAAAAACAATTTTTGTACCACTTTTTTTGACTGTTTCGAATTTTTTAAAAATAGTAAAAATCAAAATTTGAGGATGGGGATAGTTCCAGACATAGACAAGTCTATAAAGAAGACTCTCTACAAATTTCAGGTAAATCGGTTCAGTAGAACCTGAGAAATCGTGGGTATCGTTTTGAAAAAGACAGTTTCGAGAAAAACGCGTTTAAAGTGAAATGATATTTTAGACTTACATTTATTCAATCTGCCATTCCTGCTTCATACATCGAACCTTCCTCGACTTCGAAAAAACTATTTTCCGCGTTTCTCTCTTCATATCGAGCAGTTCTACAGTAGGGACAAAAGTACCAAGGGACAAAAGGTATTACTGAGAAATATGAATTCAGGTAGACGAAGTATCCCTAATGTCTTTTGTTCGATTAGTTCCGGTTAAACGGGTTTGGATGCCAGATCAGCAAAATACCTATATCTCAGAAAATAATTCGAATTTTGAAAAATCCTCTCGTAGACATATTCTTGCATAGTTAAACTTTGAAAATATAAAAAAAAGGTTTTTTTTTAAATTTCTAGACTAGAATACTCCCTTAATGAAAAATAAAAGTGCAAGCTAAAAGCTTGATTTAGGAAAAATATGTTAGCTTTTGATTATTTGTTTGATTTAAGTGAATCTTTACCAAATATATTAATACACTTTTTTGCTTTATTACCATATTTATAACTTGAGTAATTACGGCTGCCACCATTTTGTTTTGGGAAAGCAGGTTTTCTAAAATATTAAAGGGTTTTTCGGCCACTGGTGGCCGAATGGTCAAAATGGGCGCCCCAAAGCTAGTAGGTATTTTATTTAATCCTTGTATTGAGCAAATTTTCATTATATCTCGACTTATATCTCAACGGTTTTTTATTAACCCCAGAGTCATTAAAAACTTTGGAAGTTATAAAGCGACGATAAATAACAAAAATGTAGTTACTGTTAAAATAACTTCAATTCTTAATGAACAGTGTTCAACTGACATGTTATTTCTATTCGCAATCTTCTTAATATTCAAATTTTATAAATTAACATAGTAACAAGAAAAATAGAAAGTAGCTTTGGAACGAAAGCTTCAAATAATTTTCGAGTATTTTAAAAGCGGTCAAAAATAAATTAGATGCTCGTCATTTTATGTAAAGCACCCACAAACTGTGGGAAACAAAATTGTAAACTATTCATACTAAGCACCTAGTTAAGGGGGTAATTCTGAGAAATTTAGATCATTTTGGTTTCCCACACATATTTAGAAGGAAACTTTTGATAATACATATGACAAAAAATTCATTTTTTTTCTTTTATTTTTAACTATTTGTTTATAAATAAAACTATATAGATGCGAGATGAAATGGATCGAGCCATTAAAGAAATTGCTACATTAGAAGAGGCTTATCAAAATAAAACAGATGCACTTAAATTGGCTGAAACGCGTTTGGAAAATCGAACATATCGGCCAGGTTTTGAAATTTGTCGAGATGAACCCGAAATGGGATTACGTGATGAAGTTTTACAATTGCGTCAGACACGTCAAGATTTGATGGATAAACTGAATTGTGCTAAGTATAATCACAATTTATTAATGAAAAGCAAAAAATCATAAATCTTTTTCATAATATTTTAGAGCCACGTATAATGCTTTAGAAGATTTACAGTTACGCATTGATGAAGACCTCCGCAATAAAGCTCAATCTTTGATGACCGATATTCGTTGTTTGGATTTAAGAGCTCGACTAAAACCTGAAAACGTTGGAGTTAGTACTGAAACCCAAAGAAATATTCAACTTACACGAATGGAAAAAGAAATTCCACCTACATAAAAAGAATTAATTGCGGGTTGATTAAAAATTTATTAAAAAATTTTCAGTGCACTATTTTTTTTTTAAATTTTTCTACCATAATATACTGCTTTATACTTTTGAAGTTATTTTTACAAACTTTTAAAGTTGTGTATTTTTTTCACTTTAAGCTTTTTATATGAAAATAAAATTATCTTGAAAAATTAATGATCAATAAGCATTCGAAAAACAGAAGGAAATTGATGCTTGTACTAAGTACACAGTGATAGATATACATTTTAATTGTCTTTGAACTGTTAAAATTCTAATAAGGAAAAGTAAAAATGAATTAAATACTAATTAATTGAAAAAAAGATACCTATTCATTCAATGCAGCTTTACCTTGTTGATATAAAAAATGAATATTTACATACAAGTATGAATTTCCTAAGTTCATTATATAAAGAATATGATTGATGGATAATCTATTATATCAAAGATTTTAAAATTATTTATGGTTGACCAGAAAGACTAGTTTTCCGCTTCATTCAATTTATAAATAGAGACATCAAAAAGAAATTTTTCAAGAGTTTCATTTATTCTTTTCGCTGATCAATTGATTAGAACTACAACAAGTCTTATAAAATATCTTGAATATCAGTTAAAATTATTATTTTTGAGATGCTTAGAAAATTAATACCATATCTATGATAATTTATGTAATTAGTCGATCATTACATATGTAGAAATTATTTTTACCATGAAATATGTATTTACTATTGATGACATATTAACATTAAAATTTTCATCTTATTTTCCTTGTTCATGTCATATGAAATGAAATTAAGTAATTTTGTTTTGAAATTGAAGAATGTATTACAAATGCAAAAAAAATATTACAATTACTAAATAATTGTCTACCAACCAACTACTCGTATAGGCACTTATAAGCTTATAGTAAGTAACAATTTTTCAAAGATTTTCCTTACTTTATGGAAATATTTTGAAATAAAATTGTTTTTATTCGAGTGGGATTTACATTTAAAATTAACTTTGTAAAATTTTTGAACATCAATCATTTCTTAATTTTATTACATGAAAATAATACATCGTTCCCATTAATTGATTGAAAAAAGTTTTAAGGGGTTATATGCAGTAAGAAGGATTAAAAAAACGTTTTTTAAATAATTTTTTATAGAAATGGATTTTATTAAACAAATACAAATATAGTTATTAAGGTAGTGCCTACTTTTAAGTTACTAATGACACTTCGATCATATAAAAATATTGATGTATACAGCTCCTGCATACGATTTCCCGAAGGTCTTCCAAAAAAAGGCGTTTAGCAGTGATCATAGTTACTCTGGTTTGGATTATTTGAAATCAACAAATGAAACGATTCTTCTAGTACAGGGATGGCGAACCTTTTTGAGGCGTAGGTCAAATTTTGCTAATATTATTTTTAGTGCAAACTCATGTGTCACTAATGTGCATGTCGCCCATTAGCGCCTCACAAGGTAAATCAGAAAGGCGACAATATAAGCACTATGGAAGTCTCTGTCTACAAACACAGCGAATAAATGGTTGCCTAGCCATCGTGGGTCAGTTTAAAAAGTTTGCGTGAATCAGTGTCATAGATTTACCATCACGGTTCTAGTAGATAGATTCTTAATAATGATCGAAGGAGTAGTTAAAATTGAATTTTTAATAAATGGTGTTTATGCTAATCTATACAAAGTTAAAAATCTAATTTTCAACTAAAATTTAGAAATAATAATCGGAAATCTTATTTCATCGACTATTACTCGAAAAATATATTTGAAAAGGTTGTGTTAAAATTTCAGATTGATCGATTGAGCCGTTTTTGAGATTCCGTGGTTGCCATCTTAAAAAACACCGTTTTGAGAAAAATACGTTTAAAGTTTTAAACGAAGTTTACAAACAGTTCATTTTATTTTTCTTTAACTTATAAGATATCAAAATGTTTACCGGATTACAGTCTCAGTTTGAAATTTTCAGTGAACATACGTAATTAAATACATCTGTATTCCGAAAGTACAAAATACAAAAAAAAATACGATTTTTCGAAAATTCAAACTGCGTATAATCAATTGAAGTGTAAAAAAGAAGATATTATGAAGTTGAATGACTATTATTGGCATTACTGAAGTGACTCAACTAACTATGGTATTAAACTAGTTTGCTTTTGTATGTGTCTATGAATTTGATGTTATTTCTGTGAGCATTGACGTTGTGTATTTTATATTTATTAAAATTTACAAACTTAGGACTGGTATTTTCACTCATGGATAGGTGGACCATATTCTTACGATTGCTATTTAATAGATAATTGTTTATCTGTTAGATAAATTTTAAATATAACACTGATCTTTAGTGAAAATACGCTATCTGCTAGATAAAACTTTATCTGGAAGATAAATATCACTATCTAAATGTGAAAATACTTGCCTTTATATAAATTACTTCACTTGTAAATTTTTAATTAAACTATTTAACTAATTAAAATCAAACTACTATTTTAAAGTTTAAGAAAATGATATTTTGGATAAATTTGTGTTTTAATTAGCTGAATACCATCACCACTGGTTCTCCAACAATTGATCTTTTGTTTAATACCTCTATGATCTGATTCCTTAATCGTTGATATTTTTGGAAATAGCTTCAATTTTCACTGCTATCGACTAACTGGAATCTCAGCCAATAGAATCGAGTTATTGGCATCATAAATTTTTGAAATAATAACTAATAACCATAGGTTGCTAAAGATCTAAAGATTTTGTCGTTTTTAAGAAAATTATTTTTATGAAAAAAAGCTTAAACGTTTTTTGACGCTAATTTATTGCTAATTCTAATAATGATTTATATAGTGGAAAGTGGTCTCAACTGACATTAGTGTAAATACACTAATGACATTGATACTAAAAATGCATTATAACAAAGCATATTGAGTACAAAAGTAATTTCTGTTATGAAGCATTTTTTACATCAATCTGCAACTTTTAATTTTAAATATTTAACACCTTGACCTAGCGCATACTTCTTGCAAATTAGATATATGAAGGACCGCATTTACGAGGATGGTAATAAGGCTAATTTTTAAATTCAGTAACATGTCAAGCTGAGAACTTTTATGTATGGCAAATACAGAAAAGAAAATACAGACCGAAAAGAAAATTTTCCATCCTAAAAACTAAAAAATATGCAACTTTATTAATCTTGCGAATGTAAATAAATTTCAAAAGCTTTTATAAGTTACAAATTTTTATATTTTTTCCTCAACATATTCCTGGTAGTTACTTACGTCATACAATGTAGCGATCAGTAGTCGCCGTAGCGTAAGTTATGTCACTAATTATACATTTATAATTCTAGTTTTTTCCTTTAAACTTAAAAAGAGTTACTAATAATTCTTAAACCATTAGTGGTAGAGGCTACTGATACAGGACAATTTTATCGTTTATTTTCAATAGCACGTGCTGAAATTTCTGCTAATTCCTGCTCGAAAAAAAATAATACTCTTTAACTATAAACATTTTTTTTTATTTTTCAATATATAAAATTGGTTTTAATTATGAAATTTGTTTTAACTTTGTATCATAAATTAGATTGTTTTGGAATTTCCTTTAGTTAACTACCTAGGGTTATAAATTCATCATTATTTTACGACATTCAGCACCGCTAAGTATTTTATGATAATAAATCATATTTGATTAGAAATTAATATCAGAATTACGATAGTTTGTTTAAAATGAATTTTTGATATTAACAAAATAACAAACAAATTCGTAAATTTTGCGAATCATATCATGCACCCGAGAATCATTCAGCTTAAACCTTATAAGATCATTTCTTATTTTCCTAAAGCACTCTAATGCACATTCATGAAACTGATAATAAGACTATGACTTTTCAACCATTAAATTAACGAAATCAACAATGTGACAAATAAAAAAGTAAAGTCAATTATTTTATATATTTTTCGGCAAATATTTAATACGTTCATAAAGAATCTAAGCTAATCAATTATCGAATTAATATTGTCCTTAAATTCTTTCATCTTTGAAATTATGGAGTTCCAACGTTGTGTTCTAATTTTGCGTAAAGCCAGAATTGGTGATGATTCATAATTCTAAATACTTTTAGTATGCAACTGTAAGCAACTTTTTAACCAGCTTTCTCTCTTCCAGTATGAATTCTCATAAATGTTTCACACTACTTTCCTCATATAAAAATGCATTAAAAAACCAATAAAGACAACGACACCTCCTGCTTATCAATATCCAGATTATTGCCGCTCTTAGTACGCTATTCCAATTAACACATTCTTAATATATTTGAGATATAGAGATTATGACGTAGTATACGTGAATTCATACACGTTCCTTAGATTTTTCTTTAAAGTATAATACTCATAATATGATTCGGAACCGATTCATTTTTTTTAATTGAAAAGACGTTGAACTTGTCGCTATTCATCATGTTTTCAATACTGGCAAGAAAATGAAGATATGAACCGTTTATTTTGAAAGTGAGTTAAGTCCATTTCAAGTTACAAGAAGAATCACCATATAGACCGTCCTTGAAATGGACTTACACCAATTTCAAAATAAACGAGTCATATATCGACCTTAGTACCTTGACTGGTGACTAATAACCAAATTTGTTAAATAGTTCTCTTGGTAAAATTTTTCCTCGATTGACAAATATTCTGAAACTTATTTCTTAGATAAACTTACTGATACAAAGATAATAAACTGCAGGGAGATAACTACAATATTGAATTCTCCGAGAAGCATAAATCAAATACTAATATTATATAATAATACTAATATTACATATCAGAATTACACAAAATTAAAAAATTAAAAGTAATAAGTTTAAACTTTACAAAACTAAATTCTTTCAGAAAAATATCGTATTTGTAAAAAAATATGATAAGTGCTTAATGCTCAGCTAAATTGAGCTAAAGGAAATGAAATGCAAAGTACCATTTGACATCAAAGACATCAGATTCCTCAAATGTGTGAAGTTGTTCGAAGACATTTAAACCAGAGTTTCCATTTGCTTAAATATTGTAAATAGGTTAAAGTGGGAAAAATAGTATGAGTAAAATTGCTTCTAAATGATGGAGCATGAGAGTGGAGTCATCCTGGAAAGTCGTGTATGATGGTGAAATTAAATGGTGAAGGTTGAAAATTAACATAACAAAATATACTTTACTCCTTTTCACCCAAAATATATTTATCACTTAAGTAAAGTAAACTACTGATTTTTTTTTACTTTCCCAAAATCCTTTTCCAAACTTTTGTTTATAAGTATTGGATAAACTAAAACCAAAACAAAAGGGTATTTAAATCAAGCCTTACGAAACGTAAATTTGATTATTTTTTTTAATAAAAATAAATAATTTGTCTTATCATCTACTTTTGAACATTAAATATAGTCATATATATAAATATATATACAAATTCGTATAAAACGTATTACAATAAATATTTAAATTTAAAAAGAAACTTATCTCTAACATCACTTTTATGAGTATTTCATTTTAATAAAAATATAAAATATTATCTCCTAAAAAGACGGAAAATATTTGTATAGGTATGTTATACTTAAATAAAATTTTATTAGTTTATTGTTTGTTCTAAAAAATATTCAGTTACTTGGTACTGATAAATTCTGCGAGTTTCAAAAAAAAATCATAAACTGATCTAATTTTTTTCTTTATTACGTAGCTTAAATTTAATTACGTTTTTAAAAAATTTAAAAAAAAATTCGTCTACTTTGAATTGTTACCCCTTCGATAAGGCACCTTTTTATGAAGCCACATACTGCACTGCCGCATACATTGGTGACCTTGCCAATGATAATGAACATTTTCACCTTATTTCTAGCCTATGAATGGCACAATTTTAATTAAAATCACAGCAAAAAAAAATCACTTTTTAGATTATTTCGGCGATGCTCCATATAATTGGCAAGCACATTTGGTATGATTTGCCGCTGTAATTGATTCATAGTAGGATTTTCCTTCGGCTTGATTGAATACGTGGAAAACCAATTTGACCATTTCAATTCCATCTGGAGTGGGACCACACTCTTCCTTGAATCCAAAACAACACCCTGAGGATCGATCACATCGATGTAAAACGCTCATCGGAGGAATAAAATCTCCGTTCATATGAGAGTGTCCTTCGTCATCTGGTTCTTCCTCCAAAATTTCGGAAACAGTTAAAGCGCGTGGTTGAGGTGCATTGCATTTGAACTCGCGAACTCGTTTAAAATGTTGTGTTTGCTTTTGGATATCCTTGCGATTCACATTTAATCCTTGAGATTTGTCTATCGAAATTAGCAACAATAGAACAATAGAAACTACTACACAGTATAGATTGAGACGAATGGAATATTTTAGCAAAGCTGACGTTGATACCATTGTTGCTGTTTAAATATTTGTTGTGGAATAAAATTGTAAAAATCCTTGAATTTGAAACGTGTTACAACGTTCAAATGACAATTTTACGATAGTGTGATTGCACAATAGTGTCGATTATCAAATATATCACGAATTCTATGACTTTTTAGAGACCAATTTTACAAGAGTCGAAAAGAGCACTATGTAGTCGATAGGCCGCTTAAAAATCAACTAGTAGCACATGTTTTCAAGCGCTGATTATTTATATGGAACGGCCATGGCTACTCACACGTATGTAAGTGCATTGGAGAATCCATGAATACCCTACCCAATCTACTATTCCAAAGTTGATTCGCAGAAGCGAAGCGGTACTATAATTATAATCATTGTATGAAGTAGAATAAATCAATTCAATAAAAAGAATATTTTCCCAAAACCAAAAAAAAAAAAAGAAACGGGGGTAAAAGGAATGTCAATTTAAACGCGATATTTTCTTGATTGGATTTTATGCATTGTATATTTTTATCCGAAGAAGCCACCCTAATAAAATTAAAATACAGGTTAATTTTCTTTTTCTTTTACAGTAATAAATTTTTAGTTTAATGTTACAAAAGGAAAATGAAAATTCAAGGCAATAAACCATTGCTAAAATATTTGTGAAACTCATTAAAATATATCAAAGCAAAAAATAAAATACTTTAAACATTTTAATTTCATACTATAAAGTATAAACTTAATTATTTTCTTTTCTTTATCCATCCTTGTAATCGAAGTTATCAATAAAACGAGAAGTTGATAACGTGATTATTCAGTCGAGAAATATGTAGATAAATAATACCTAAAATCAAATAATGATATTTTCGAAACGTACTCGTAATTTGTTCTAAAATTATTTTTTATCTGATAATATTTGAATTATCTTGGTAAATTTGATTAAAAGACTTTAATTTTAATAAATGCAGGTTTTCCTCACATTATCAGTGAAAAAATGGGCTTCAAATATATTGCCATATTTACTGAAAAATAGTTCCGATAAAAATCTTTTTAATAAAAGTAATCACACAAGAATTCTTAACGTACTTACTTTACTATTCGGGATTTTTTTTAAAATTAATATAAATTTTCAGAAGAATTCTAAAAATTGTATTTGCAAGGTATTGCGATTGCTCCTTTTTTGCAAAAAAAAAATGTTTTCAATGATTTCATAGAAAAGGGGGCAGAGAAATAAAGGGTAATACTAAATAATAAAAATAAAAACTTATTAAATAAAAATAGTATATAATCAAAAACACTTTGATTTTGGAAAAAATAACATAAAAATTAATAAATTTTTATCACTACCAAGGTTTTTAGCAATTCTTGTGTTATTAAAAGCCCGTAAATCGAGAAATATTGAAAATCTTCACGTTACGAGAATCAAACCCAATATCAACTAGTTTTGGAGTAGCCACCTTAACCACTCGTCCTTCAGTTGGCTATAATATTTTTAGCTAGAAATTGTGGGCAAGTAACATTTGAAAGCTCATTGATTGGGAACGTATTTATCTAAAATCAAAGCTTCCAAATTAAAGTTTTTTTTTGTATTTTCTGCCTGATTCCAGGTTTCATTTTCCGCATAGCTAAATTCTTCCCTCCAGCGTCGTCTATTCTTGGCAAAGTTCGTCAAATTGAGGTAGTCCACTCCTCTTTTAAATAAATCCCTGATCTCAATTTGATTTCTTCCTGTTTTCTTGGAATATTCCAGTTTCTTTTCTACAACATCGAGTGTAAATTCATTTCTTCTTAGAATGAGAACATTCCATTTTGCGGATTATAAGAATATAATACTATAAAACTGTAGCCGATTGTTGATTCATACCTATAGTGTAATACTTCGAGATAAAGTAGGACCTTGACTATTTAACTGAGTCAGTGAAAGTTATAAAATTTTTAATATATTAACATTTGTAAATAAATGAATATTAATGAAAAAAAAATTTTTTAATAGTTCAAATTATCAAAATTGTACATAACTTTAAGGCTCAAGTTTACACTATTTATTTCGAAGTATATATTCTCCATATAAAAAATCAAGATTTTTTTTTAAAATTGTTTATTATTTTAAACTCGAGTAAATTACAAATCTGAAACAAATTTTAGGTAATCTTTTAGGTGAACACTCCTAACGTTTGACTTATGCTAATTGCAAGCTTTGAATACAATGACAGATTTAGCACTAATGCCGCCCATTTGATATGCCGCCCGTGTTACTAAGTTTGTTAAGTGGTTATGAAAATATAACATTTAATTTTCAAGTATTTAAATCATTTATTATTTTTTTTTTTAATTTTAACAAAACTTCTTATGAATTTACATATTTTTTTTAAATACAATTTTTAATATTAGTTATTAATTTCAATAAAATTTTCTTAAAGGGTAATATAACTCTTTTTTCTTACTATCATTTATGGTATTAACTTCTTTCTAGTTTTGGTTCGCACAAAATCGTCAATTATATAATCATAAACCATTTCTTGTACTAATTGAAATTCAATAGGTATAATACCAGAGTATTAAGTTTATCTTGGCCCATACTAGCATGTAAATAAATTTTTACCCTTTTCAGGGTGAAAAAAGTTCTTTTTACTGAGCTATTCGTTGCTGGAGCTTAAAAAAATGTACATAGCCATGTCAACATTAAGATACACATTTCAAAGATTCTGTGAATGCTATATATTCCATATATTTTATGCAGAACGGTTATCTTCAATATTTTGTAATGAATTTTTAAGTAGATAGGGTAAGTGGATACATTTATTTATTAAGATTTCTTCTAAATACTTAGCATACTACATTGTTTTAGAAAAGTACGACGTATTTGCACAACCAGGGATCCCATAGGATTTTAAATGTTCTGACAAACTATTATTACTATAATTATTATTATTATTCTTAATGTCTTCGAAAAGGCAATCCTCTCATTATCAATAATTTAACAATTGAAAATGTGATGTGATAAATTGGAAAGTAAATTCAATAAAAAAAATATTTCCTATACTTTACTGAAGATGTTTCTTAAACTCAAAGCAAAACTAATCCAAATTAATTTCTGAATTTAAACTGTTCGAATATGTTTCGTTTTTAAAATTAACTAACTAGGGTCTTTAGAAACTCTACGGTTGATAAAAATCCATAAATCAAGAAATATTACAAATTTATTCGATACGAAATTCGAATGAAGAATTGTGGGTCTGAAAAAGTTAACGATAACATAAGTGTTTGTCTTTTAAGGCTGAATCACTCCATGATATGTTAAACAATACTTTAAAGTATTTCCTCTTTTCTAGGAATAAATTGATCAGAAACTTACAATTTCCAGATGCTTTTTAACCTACACATTAGTGGTGCCATTAGTCACTTGTACATATATAGTGCCCGGAGCTAGTTTTAGTAATATTAGTAAAAATTATATCCTTATTTTTTTGGAAGCAATCTTGCTGTCAATTGTTTAAATTATGAATTAAATTAAACTTAAAAAAGTCAACAGTCAGAAGATACATAAGTTGATTACCTAATCGTCTAAAACTAATTTAATTAAATAATAAAAAGAATTCAATCTTATCTATATATATTAAAATGAAAATCCAACAAAGCAAATAAACCATCAATTGGTTAATTTACATTTTTATGCTTATATTTACTTAAATAGAGGGCTAAATTTTTTTCTAAAGATAAATATACTTACACTAAAATATCAATTTTCCAATTTGTCATATCTTTCAAATTACAATATAGTGTTCTAAATTTGCGTAAACACTTTTTAAGGAAATTTCTCGGAAAGAAAATAAGATACTTAATCATCTACTATAATTAAGTTGAGCCACTTATATCAGTACCTAAATGAAACTTAATTCCAAGAGATTTTTCAGAATTCCCGATAATGTAATACCTACGTCAATACCAAAACTTCCGGTTTATTTTCAGTAAGTAGTAAATCAACTTAAGATGCGTAGATATTTACGTCATAAAGTGAAATTGAGTAAAATACCTTCCTCTGCAGCGATCTTGCAATACCATGACCTTGGAAGAATGTTGGGAATCCCCAACCAATTTGATAACGGTCAAAGAACCGATCCGACAATTGCATCCTCGCCTGCAACCTGCTATTGCAGTCGCTAATTTTCACTATAAAGAAATTGCAAGTTCAATTTTAGATAACGACCTAGGGATAATAGTTTGGGGAAAGATGAATTTAAAATTCAATTAGTTCTCGTATTTCATCACATGTTGTGGTAGTTCTCAAATTGTGGGCCTAGGTAGAACAAAAGCCTCTTATTGTTTTTAGGGCATTCTGAAGCAGGAATTCCCCGAAATTATATGGTACTTAGCACTTAAACCTCAAAGAATTATTATAAAGATACATTCAA
The DNA here is from genome assembly GCA_958496175.1 of Sisyra terminalis. Taxonomy (NCBI): domain Eukaryota; kingdom Metazoa; phylum Arthropoda; class Insecta; order Neuroptera; family Sisyridae; genus Sisyra; species Sisyra terminalis. The sequence continues at coordinate 38,237,124 of OY292276.1, forward strand.
GCAGAACCAGTTTACAAAAATTATGATTTTAATGATTCACCTGGAAGAAGTAATGACTCAGAATTGGCCATTGAAGATGTTACAACTTGTTATGACAATCAATTATTTGCTTATAACTGATAAACATTAAATCACAGCAGCAATAGTGACGTATGCTTTGACAACATTGAATCATTTAATTTGTATATGAAGCAGGAGGAAGTATAGATGTCGTAATTTGTTTGTTATCAAATTTCAACAATGATTTCAATATAAATTTTCTCAATAACATTTCTAAGTTAATGAAATTATTAACTCTCTTTTCGTTAGTAAAGATTCGTTACTAAATGGTCTCTCTATTAGTAAATGGCCTGAAGGACTTATTTATCATGGACAGTTTTACTTACGCATAATTGTTTGTATGTATATTCAAGGCGATTCAAAACATTTGATTTTTAAGTTTTAAATATTAGTTGATTTATTATATCATTCTATAATCTTAACAAATACTGATTAATCGATATGGTAAATAATGGGAAAAGATGCAATAATATTGCATTAGGAAGTTAAAAGTACTCTTGTTTTTTTTTTAAATAACACTTACGTATATTGTAGAAATTTACAAATGGTGAAAAAATAAAATAAAAATTTTTCGTATCAATTTTGTTTTACAAACCTTGTTCATATAAAAATGAACATTAAATATATAAAATTTAAGAAGAGAAGATTATTGAATTATAATGAAAATATTTCAACTTTATTATTGTACTTAGCACTTGTTATAATTGAAACATTGTTTCATTGTAAACATTTAAAATTAAATGCTATGCAAAACTATCCAAGTCATTTTTTGTGGTATACTCGTCACCCACAAAATGTAAACATCACATTTTACGAAAGTTAAACAGTAATGCCATAATAAGTAAAAGAAAATGATGAGAAAATGATTTGGAATGACAAGTATATAAATATGGAATTCTAACATTCCTTGGAAACAAAAAACTGTAGGCAGAAAAATGAAGGTCCTCTATTTTATACGCTCATTATATTATTAAAATTATAAAATTTATTAATATTTTAAATAATCAAATTGAATACACTTAGGGTCGCCAGTGGAAGTACTTTCAGTTTACGGTATGAACAAGTTACGGTATGAGTTAGTTACCTGAATTTAGTTTCAGCATTAAAATAAGAGTTTCCGTTTATTAAGAGCTTATTGTCCACGAACAAATCACGAATTATATTATCATAAAATTAAAAACTACAAATGAAAAATAATAATCTCAGAAAACATAAATAAAATATCCTTAATTTTATTAGGTAACTCATAAGGATTGTATAAGTTCAAGGTATGAAACTTGTTTTGCATTGCTTCAAATAAAATATGCTACATTATGTGAAAAATATATATTTTTTAATTTTTTCTTGCAATAAGATCTTAGGATGGAACACTCATCTTAAAGTAAGCATATTAATGAGAAAAGGATTAAAGAAAGCGCGACCCAATATGAAATACCATTTTATTTTTACGTTTATTAGTATTAATTTAGCAATAATAACTTTCTTAATATTTTGAATTGACTACTGTTATTAACACAAGTCGTTGTTATATTTAAACCTAAAACAGAATAGTATTTAATTTCCAGTCACTACTCACTTTTCTCCTTATTCTGCACAAAATTATATATTACAACCTCAGTAAAACGTTTAAAGGTTTTTATAACAAAACAAAAAAATGTTTACTGAGCCTACTGATGGCCAAGGTGGCCGCTTCAAAAGTGGTAGGTATGGGATTTAAATTTCATATCGAGCAAATTTTCGAAATTTACGAATTTTTATTAACCCTAGATTCTCTGAAAATCTTGGTAGATTTCAATACGCAGAAAGTATAATCTAAGAAAAGGACCACAAATAGAAGAATTATTTAGAAGTTAAAAAAAGAACGCAAAAAATGCGAAATACAAATTCAGAATCAAAGATTGATCATCGATAAAAAAAGCAATAAAATAATCGAAGCCTTTTTCAATTCAAATCAGTTAAAAACTGTTGAATAAGATTTTTTTATATTTAAAAATGATTAATTAAGTTATAAAACGACGGCAAATAACAGTTAAAAAAAGTCAACTGAAATCTCATTACGATATATTAAAATTTATATAGAATTTTGAGTACTACTAAATACATTTTTCTATAATTAATATTTACTTTGTAAGTGCATTATACGTTATCGTTAACCCAGATGAAGAATGCAAGTTCATTGTCAAACAAATAGCAAACCTGTTCTATTAACATTTTTTCTTAGTTCTCTTTTAAAAAATATCTATGTACAATAAAATGCGATTTATATTTTACTAATTCTATAGGTCTAAAAATTCTTAAACTTTTTTAAAGATTCAAATACACAGAAAGTCTAATCTAAGAAATGGATCAGAAAAAGAAGAATTTTTTGGAATTTTAAAAAAGGACGCAAAAAATGAGAATCAAAGATTGATCGATAAGAATAAGACATTAAAGTAATCGAAGCCTTTTTCAAAACTATTACAAACTGTTGCATAAGATTTTTTCATACTTAAAAATGATTAATTAATCCAATGCGAATTTTTGAAGGTTTCATTATTAATAGAGTCGGTTTTTTATTTGCGTTTAGTATGAAAATTATAAATTGTGAATGCAACCTTTAATTATTTCGACGTCCATTTTAAATAAATTTGGGGACTTCCCTGTATTTGATGTTTCTTTTTCTTCCTTCTTTTCGCGTTAGTTGACTTCTGTGAAACCAGAAGCCTCGCCTATTTATAATTTTAAATTGTCTTTCTGTTTTAATATCTAGAATTTTTAATCAAAAATGGTCATTCTTTGTGAGCATTAAATTATGTATATTCTTACAATCTTTTGTATTAATTGTTACAAACTTTTCTAAAATCCCAGTTTTATTTTTTAAACATATTACTTGTCTCATTAACTTGTTAATACATATCTAAGTTATTAAACTATAGATTGTTATTCATACTTATTACTCATAATTTTCACATTTTATTAAAAAACGATTTTATTTGTTTTGAATTCTTAACTCATTATCCCATTCAATTTCAAGTCAGTCTAGTCAATCGAAAAAAATTTGTTAGAAATTCAATTTTAAAATTTCTTGGAAAATGTCACCGGATTCGAGTGTCATATTAACTGAATGTACCTTTTTATAATTGATTATAACCGCAAATATTTCTTCTTAAAATTTGCAAATTATTATTTCAATACATGGGTACGTACCCACACATATTTTGTCAATGATAGTTCATAATTGAAAATTCATCAAAAGAAATAAACGCAGGTATTTTCACTTTGTAAAAAAATCAATTTAGTTTCTGATTTTTTAATATGAGTAACCAAAAATAATACAAAATCAGTTAATGATGTTAGCCTAAAACACGAATGTCTTTTCGTTTTCCAAATTATGTAGGTAGACTAACAATGTTTAATACCCTTTCAATAACAAGCGTTGGTAATTCTACCAAAATTTGACTAATTGGATTTTGTAAAAATTAGTTAAGGAAAAGTTCATGAGTACTTATAGCCATTTATGGAAAAAGAGCAGTTGCCATATCTAGATATGAATAATGAAATTTCAAATTAAGTTTTGATTTAAAGAGTTTTAAGTATTTTTATTTATTTAAAGCCCAATAAATTAAAGTATAAAAATTAATGCACGCTTTGTACTGATACAGGAATAGTTGAGGAATGGTGCAAAAAATGGAGGATAACCCTGTTAAAAAAAAGGTATTTAGAGGTATTTTAAATGTTCAAAAAAAAAAACATTAAAAGTCGTTTAAAGTTAATAAAGGCATTTTAAATGTTATGATTTCAAAATGCCACGAACTTCCTTTTTTTAACAGGGAAGATTAAACCTTGATGTGTCGAAGATCATAAAATTCACCTTAAAAACTAAACTTAAGAAGATTCCAATAATTCTGATCGATAGAGGTATGCGACAGATGGACACTATAAAGTACTTAAAACTCTCATTAAACCAGACTAATATGGAAAGTTCACATAAACAAATATTACTGGTTTAACTTCGCTTTAATCTACGCCAATTAAAATGACTAATCACCCACAAAGCTTTATTCCTTTCATTACAAAGATTAATATATTTTCAAGTCATCCAACCGACTTGGACTTACGAATACAAACTCTTGGGAACAGCATCAAATTCCCAATCAATGGGGATTTATACCTTCCAAAATTACTAATTTTTAATGTTCAAAAACCCATTAGAGTTCGTTTAAAGTTATTAAAGGCAATAGGCATTTTAAATGTAATAATTTCAAAATGCCTCGAAGTACCTTATTTAACAAGGGGCTAATTGCATCTAGCTCATAGAAGGTTCCATGCTTTACCAAAATCTAGAAATAACAACCGTAGACGAGAAAATAGCTAAAAGATATATGAAAATAAGCGATCTCAAAATCAAGGGATAACCTTAAGAACTTGCCATCACTGAGAGGTCAAAGGAGGCAGAAGTGAAAAAGGCACGTACACCCAATAGATCATACAAACAAATAAAAATAATAAAGAAGAACTTTGTTAATATATAATTAAATTAGTTACATAGGTTTAACTAAAGTGGGGAAAAAACTGAGATTAAACAATAAAAAAGAGTGCTTTTAAGTGATTTAGGATCAATGGATGGCAACCCTTGATAAATGTCAAGTGTATCTGACAGTATATCAGCTAAAACTACATAAGTCCCACTGGAAAACCAAAAAAACGCTTATTATCAAAAAAATAGGAAGCTATTGAAACATTAAACCATTGAATGATCAGTATTTCAAACAAAACATTCTTTACAAAATATTTTATTTCCTGTAATTTTGATACTTGGAAAAACTTCAACTACACCCACACTGAAGTTACAGTCATTCCCGTTTTTCCCCATTTAAAATAGGTAATAAATCATAAGCATTGAATTAACAATAATTAAATTTCCTAAGCTCGACCTAGATGTATTCTTCAATTACAAGGAAAGCTAGAAACGATAAAGACCGCAAGGAAATTCCAATTATTGACGTAACTAAAGAAATAGTATTTATTTTTTTAGTTCTCATTGATATCGCAATAAAATACAATGTTATTTAATTTTAGATTTCGAAGGTATTTTTTTAAAAATTCCCCGCTTGGCCATATTTAAATTATATTCTATTGACCTTTTTTATTTGAAATGTGAGTAGAATGGAAAAGAATGAGTAATCTCATATCTGCTCAAATTGAATCTTCAGACAAATTCATTAACGCGGGAATTCCCTTTACTTTCAACAATAAGCAATAAGCAGCTGTTTCAGTAGCAATTATTCAATAAAAAATAATTACTATTTCGGTGCAATAATTATATCTATCCAATGTAGCATTATTGTTACTGAATTAATTGTTTAATATTTGATTACTAACATTTCTATTAATTTTCAATTTTTCTCACATTATTTCTTATAATTTGAGTGGAATTCTGTATATAATTCTACTGAAACATTATATAATTTATTTATGAGTTAGAACAATAAAGATTGTACAATAAAACACACCAACTGGATAATCAATAAGCTTTTATAAGAAATTGATATATTAAAACTATTAAAACTCATGTAGAATACTTATGTTTCATTATCTGTTTATAGTTTTTATAAAAAAAGGGCAATACAAAAAAAAACGTCTGATTTCCAAAAAAAAATTTTCCAATTTCTCTGCTTTTTAATATTGCTACTGGAAATTTAATTTTTAACGGTCATCTAGATAGCAATGCACAAATTTTATGAAATATAATTTGCCAAAAGGAAACTATGTGGTAATTTAATTCAATTAGTGAATAAATAGGCTATAATACATTTTATTAACAAATACTAAAGTAGACGGTACCAAAATTGAATTAACAACATTATCGTGAACAAGAATGTACCGTGAAACTAGAAATGTGTAAAATGGGTTTATAAAAATCACTGCATAATATGAAGGAACGCCACTGGGCAAAAGTACAGTAAAAGAAGGATGTACAGTAAAATCGGCCACTGCGACTAAAGAAACACTTATATACAATTGGATTACAAGAGGGTGATTCAAGATGAAGATTTTACCACGCAGAAGATTAAACTCCTCACGTTTTGTGGGAATCCGGTGCTCTGAATAAATGGAGACATGAAGAATTGGAGATAAATGGCCCTGGAACTAAAACAGTCGGAAAGCACCTAGTGCGTCGGTTGGTGAGATTCGCCCAGTTACTTGATCTTAACTAGGTGAAGTAAGAATCTAGAAAACGTAATAAGCTTTGAGGCTCAATTAACTTCATCTTAGAAAACCCAGCTAAAAAAAAAAACAGAGAATGAAATGTTGCCAGATAGTGACTTGTATTAAAGCTACTTGTAGTGCCAACAATAATCTTAAGCCAACGTTCAACAAATCATCGTTCAACAAACGTACATAACACATTACTCATATACGTATTTGATTGTCATGGTCTCATTATCAATGATCATAAAGTAATATTAAATCTCTTCGTAGCTGTTGTTTGATAAGTCATATTATATACAATATTCAGTATAGTTCAGCCTGGTGTTTCTTAATTTCAGGGATGAATTGTCTTCATTTGGATAAAATACTTCTTAAGTATTGAAGAGGTTTGTTTTGCTGTTAAATAAGTCTAATAGATTTGTTTTTTTTTATTTTTCTTATCGAAACCAAACATATTTTTTCTTAGCATAAAACTAAATTTTATTCAAAATTTAACAAAAGTTCTTCTAGAATTGTTACAGAGGCTCTTTAAGAACTTAGGTGCCTTTTCAAAAATTCAAAACTAAATTTTATTGTAACTAATTGCGTTCTTCATTTTACTGTCTTCCAATGCCTATTTATTTATAAGTAAACAACACAAAAGCAATCAAATAGAAAATCATTTGGTTAAATAATAATTAATTGCACAATTGCTATGAAAAATAAAATCATCCTCTTGTTTCATTTAAGATTTCATCATACTCTTACTTATTATCACTTTTTTATATGTTATTAAACCACACTTAGAATCAAGTCTAGTTAATTCTTGCATATATTTTAAAAAATGCCTCAAGGTAAAGAAAAAACTATGACGTATCAGTCAATGTAGCTTCATTATCTTATTGAAAATTCACGTATTTTCTGATAATTCATGAAAATTTCCAAGAATTGTAAATAATTATTTTGAAACTTTTACCTATATAATCACAGGAGCTATAAATAAAAATATTGGTAGGTAGATATATAACAACCTATACCAATAAAAAAACAAGGAAATTGTATATTTAATAACATCAGGAAAATATTTTCATTGAATAATATTGTGTGAAATAATATCATTTATGACTTTATTAACTTATCGCAAATAAATACACTGATAGTTCTTAATTAATAAAAACTTATTTAAAAATTGTTGAAAAATCTTCATCAATGAGCGATTAAAACTTTATTGGTAACTAAATCAATATTATCATCCTTCATTGTTTTTAGGGAATACTTATGATTGGTATTACTTATAAGTTTCATTACAATTTCTTCAAATAAAAATGCGACTATTAAATTAGTTCCACTTAAAATTAAAACAACAGAATTAAATTCAGACGGTGGCAGTTTTTTGAATTCAAAAAATGAAGTCATAAAATTTGGACAATCCAAATCAATGTATAAAGAAAAAGCTGTTGAAACTAAAAGGAATGCCATGAGGATAAAATTAGTATAAAAAGGTTTACGATAGGGTTCCCCTTTTGAAAAAACAATTACAATAATTGAATATTGCAATGCTGACACCGTAAAAACAGCGAATTCTTCATAACATCCATAATCCGCAAATTTTGGATGAAATGGCTCGTACCAATTAAACTGACGAATCCAGTACATTGCTACCGACTGAATCAACCAATTGATAATGATTTGGAAGATAAGACTTAACAATGGTTCTATGCTTAATATGCTTTTGTGAGGAGGAATTTTGCCCAAAGGTCTTTCCGATGATTTGGTCGCTCCAAAAACGAATGCATAAACAAGAATGATTATATTGCAATACAAATATTGCCCGTCTGTTAGATTTGAATTAACTAGGTATAAAATTATTGCTCCGGTAAATTGAAGCATTGAAGAAGCGACAATGAATTTGAGAATGCTGAATGATGTTGTCAATGCTGCTCGGCCTTCTGTAATAATTTTTGGAACGCAAGATATATTTGGATCCTTAGCCGTAAAAGGGGATGCGACTGAAGCTTCGGTATCCGACAGTGAAATGCCCGCATGCGCTGTTCGAAGAGCTCCACAATCGTTAGCACCATCTCCACACATTGCTGAAAAGTAAAAAGCTCTTAATTATGGAAATTTATAAACTTGTAATTGTAATGCAGAGTATTTAAACAAGAAACTTTTTTACTAATAAAAAGTTTCTTTGATTAAAATTTAACGATTATGTCTTAATTTTTTTGATAAATTTCAATGAAACTAAATGCAACAAAATGCTTAAATTTTTGACTTAAGCGTAACAGAAAACTATTTTCTTAAAATATGAATATTCTTAGCTTATTTCTTAAACCAAACGAATATAATATGGAACAAAAATTTCTATAGTTAAAACCTACAAGAATACAGCTCCATTTTTTTTTTTGAGTTTTTATTAACTTTAATTTGATAATCAATTGAATTTATTTTTCAATGTTGTGTGCTTTATACCAGGGATGGCCAATCCGCGATCATGGATTTTGGGACCATTTTTCCCTTTTTTTTTACTTTATAACGGCCAAAGTTATAACAACCAATAAATTTAAAATATCTACAGCGTATCTAAATCTTATATAAAAAAATATAATTTTATGTGGCTCGCGGAATTATGATGCATTTCCAAAGTGGCCTGCAGTATCATTTGACTTGGCCGCCCCTGCCCTGTACCATAAAATGGCTTAGTTAAAAATAAATCAAAAAATTCTTATTCTAGAAAAATTGCTTTATCTCACTTAGGACTAAAGACTCAAAATCATTTTAAAACAAGAGTATCAAGGTTCATGGAAAAATGAAGCTTTAATCCTGTGTGGTGGTTAATTGTAACCATTAAAAATGTTCTTTTATGTGCTTGAGATGTTTTTTTTTTTCTGAAATTTATAAATAATTTTCACTTTACGAAAATCTTTTTACTATCCTTAAAAAATACGGCTCATGTCCCTTTTAGAACCGTTAAATTTGTAACGTAGCATTTTCTACTTAATTTTTAATTTAATTCGCAAATAGATCGGCCCATAAAGAAAATTTAGACACAAAAGAGAAAAGTATACATATTAAAATGGAATTATCAAAAGAATCGCAAATAGAATAAAAAATAAAGTAGAAAATGCATCGTTACCAGATTTAACGGTTCTAAAAGGGATATGACCCAAAAATACTACTCTTTTTGAAAAATTATACATTTTGTTTCTATTCTAGTATTCATACCAACACAAAATCCTTGATTTTTTAATTCTTGAATTAGTTGCTGTTTTTGATCTACACTCATTCTAGCAAAAACAGCTCCATATTTGACGATTCTTTCTAGTTCATCGGGAAACTTATTTCGAATTGTGGCCCATGTGTCCCCAGTTAGAACATAACAAGATGAAGGCATTTCAATGTGTTCTTCAGTTAAATTATTCGTTGAAGGAAATGCTCTATCACCAATGCTATCCTTGAAATAAAAATTGTTTTTGTTTAAAAAAAAATAATAAATTAGATTTAAATCTATAAAATTCAGAGAAAAAGTGTATAAAATTTGGTTCTGTAAAAATTAGAGTAGGAGTTCCTAGCCCTATGCTCACGGGCCCCACGGTGCCTGCAGACAGTGAACATTTGCCTCCCGGTTGCTACAATGATAAGTTATATTTTTGTTATTATGTTATTATTATCAAAAGAATGTTGGAATATGGCTTCTTGAAATAGTTAAGGTGGTGTCCACCATTTAACGACATTTCAGAATAGTTATAGGCGCCAAAAGACTATGAACTCTTCCATTAGAATGTACAAAAAAAAATATTCCAAAGAAGACTAAAAAGTTGTGGTTAAGTATGAAATATGCGGACAAAATTATTAGTTTTTATAAAATTGCTTTCTTTCTTCAAGAACATTGCGTACAAAAATCAGTTTTACGGAAAGTTTTACAAATATAAGTTAAAATTACCTTTCGAAGTTCATAATCATTATTTTTCGTATACATCAATTTAAGTTCATCATTATCTGGATTCTCAAATACTGATACATCGATTATTTCTTTATCATTTTCAATAATTCCACATTCACAAGCCACACTAATCGCTGTTTGGATATTATCGCCTAAAAAAGAGAACACAAATATTAAAAAATCATTTTTCAAAACAATTCAAGCCAAAAACGCAAACCTGTAATCATTACAATTTTCATATCTGCGTTTTTTAAAATCTGAATCACAGGAAAAGTTTCTTTTTTTACTCGATTTTCAAAAGCAATAAGCCCAACAAATTCTAAATCCATTTCAACTTCATCTCTTTCCAAATGCTTAACTTTTGCTAAATCAATATCGGAAAGTACACGTTTCCCTATTGCTATAACTCGATAGCCTTTCTTTGTGTAGTTTTTCAATATTGAAAAAATATTTTGTGGTACTAAAATATAAAATTTTATCATTTTCTTTATTAACTTAAAATTTCAATTGGAAAATCCCTACCAGAATCTGGTTTTGATAGTGAAACGATCTTTTCTGGCGATCCCTTGCAGTATGCGACGTAATCATTTTCATTAGCAATTTTTGTAATAACGCACATTCGTTGTAGATTTGAAGAAAATTGATATTGATGGATAACTCCAATTTCAAAATCATCCTAAAACTTTTACAAGTCCAGTATATATAATCCTCAATAAATTATGTAGATATTTTTCTACCGTAGGAGATCGAACAACTGTTGGTACATAGGTTCCATACTGAGCTATTGTATCGGCACTGTTATGTTCTTTGATAATCCAATTAGATGATTCAAACATCTAAAAATATATTCTATTAATCGTAAAATTTTAACATTAATATCTATTTCCTAAAGACTATCTGAGAAGTTACTAGATTAGGTATACTCCAGGGATTTGAAAGTAAAATAAAGCAAATTATTTAGATTTTTTTAAATGGGAACGTACTACAAATAAAAAAAGCAAAGAGCTACTAAATATTATTGAATTCGATTTTCAAAAGTCTCATATAAGAATATTTTAACCATCGAAATAAATATTTTATATGTTATTAATGTATCATGGGTATATTAATAAAATCAGGGGAAGTTTCCTGTTGACATCAAGCTATTCAAGATTATTACAATATATCTGTCCTACAATTTTGGAATCTTTTTACAATACATATTTTACATGAAAACAATATAATCTGTTAGTGGGTGGGCAAGCAAAAGAAACACATTAGACCGAAGTAGATTATTTCCATAATTTTTATATTTCAGTAAGCTTAATTTGTAGTACAGTGAAGTCTTGCTAAGGTGAATTACAAAGGAAGTAGAATTATTTATAAAGTTCCGGATTGTAGAGTATTCATTTTCGTGGATCACTCATATTCACATATGTTATTTGTAAATAAGTGATCAACTGCTATTTGGAAACGAAAAAAAAAACAAATCAAACTTTCCTCAAGTTATGTACTTCTTAACATCGAATGTAAGTCGAAATATAACTCCAAGATTATGATGATTTTTTATCTAATTAGAAGACTATTTCTGCTATGTTTTGGTTCAGATAAATACATTATAGATAAAACCTGACATCGAGAATGAAATTCGAGAAGTATTGTAGTGTTAAGGAACCTAAAGAAAGTAAAATTAACTTTTAAGTGAGAAGTAAGAGAATGATAGCAATGGTAAATGAGCAAATACAGATATATATTATGTTATAGCTAGCGTCCAACCAAATTTTTGGTTTCGGTTTCGGCCTAGTTTCGGCAAAAAAATGAGTTTCGGTTTTGGATGTCATCAAGCTAAAACTACGACCAAAACTGAATTCGTAAGATGAAAATGTTGATAAATTATTGTTTCTCACTTATAATAGATTATTCAATAATTATGAATGTACTGATAATTATCAGTTCATTAAAATTATTTTTAATATTTTCTTTAATATATTTATTTTTTTTCAGTTCGAAAGAAAACTGATCAAAGTTTAGACGAAATTATTTTGCTTTTAAGATATAAGAAAAAGTATTTTCTGTTTTGTATACTTAAACATATATGGTAAGGTAAAAAGTAATTTTAAATAATTTTTTAAAGTATTTTGTTTTTTATTTTTATTTTATGTTATTCGTAACTAGAATTTAAAGGAATATTAGATTCATTTCTTTCAAATCAACCTCTTATTTCAGCACAAATAATTTATTTGAAATATAAAGTGGTAGTCATATGATATGTTAAAGATTATCTTAAATTTTAGAGACTAAATGGTTAATAAATACTTTTAGGATTTAAACGTAAAGACCAACTAATAATGATTAACTTTTTTTCCTACGAAAACATGGCCTTATATGGAAGTTTTGAATTCGGCCGAAATTGAGACTGATGCTGAAATTCGGTTTCGGCCTTACACTAGTTATAGACTATAGTACGAAAAATAGAATGAGGAGACTAAAATATATAACTCATCACATAGCAGTAACGGAGCGATCCAACCTTACTTGATGACCACTGAGGAAGGTTACTTGGCAATCAAAATACGTATTTGGGCAATACGTCAAAGAACATTTATTTGAGCTTTCGTTATAATTTATGTTTATAGTTTACTTTTGTAAATTATATTACATAAATAAGGCCACAATATATTTATATAGTGTTTAAATTATTTGAACATGAATGAGTAGAGCATACCTTCAGAAACAACTCATTCTTACTTACATAGGAAAAAAGAAAGTAGGAAAACTTAAAAGAGAACAACCTCGTATGAATGGCTTTTAGCAGATATATGGGGCATACAGCAAATGAAGTGTGGGAACATAGACTCATACAAAAATAAAAAATATAAATATGTGACAAAGAGTTAACCCAAAGAATAAAACATTTATATCAATCTGGAGAGTACGAGAAAGTTTTCGAGTTACAAAAGTTCAACTCCACTGTATTTATATGATTGTACAGTGAACACCCAACTTACTTTCACGTCCAAAGGATCTCCATAAAAGTGGTTATGAATTAACGAAACCGAATGACATGTAACCATTCCATAAAGTAAACTTTTATTTTCTTCATTCAGTCTGGTAGAAATTGATGCATGGATTGGATTATCCAATTCTATCTTATCGTTTGGTTTCAATGGAATTACGGCGTATAAATCCATCCCATCTTCCGTTAATGTTCCTGTTTTGTCAAAGCAAACGCAATCTATAGAACCAGTAACATTTATAACTCGGGAATTAATACAAAAAATTCGTTGTTTCTTCAATCGTCCAATCGCAAATAAACGTCCAACGGTCATCACAGCTGGAATTGCTGGAGATATTACTGTTGTGTAAAGATCAAGACCTTTTATTATAGTGTCATAAACCGGTTGTTGGTGATAAAACTAAAAATAAATTTGTTTATTATTTTCTTCTCATTTTTTAACTGTTGGTATTTAAATTACGTTATATAGCAAAGTATAAATAAATCCCATTGTTGCAATTACACCAAGAATTGCCAAAAATTTGTATGCATCTCTATCGAAACGGTAATCAGTTGGTGGTGGATATAAAATACTACGAACCAACTGTCCCTTAGTTGTAAGAAAACCTGTCCGAACAACTAAAGCTTTTATCAAACCATTTCCATGATGACGTATTTGAACAACTTGAGTACCACAGTAAAGAGTATGATTTTTATCGGTTTCAACATCGTAAACAAGTTTTGATGAAATTGGTAATGATGATTTCGTAACAGGAACAGATTCACCTAAGATTTGTAATTATTAACCTAATGTGAAATGGAATAAACAACATGTTTTACTATTTTAGAAGTAAACTGCAACAATTCAAGAAAGAAAAATTTTCAGACAATTTAGTAATAAAGTTAATAAGACCTACAAACAGTTACATCTGGAAATATAAATTATTTTTTTCTTAGGTTCTGTAACTAGAAATATGTGATTCTTCAATGATCTTCTCTAACTCTTAATTTTTAAATTTTTAATAACCCTAGAGTCGCTAAAAACCTTGAAAACGCAAAAGATCACTCGTAGTTATAAAACGATGGTAAATATCAATAAAAAAAATAATGATGTCAAATATTTACATAGATCGATTTCATCACAAACATCAATTCAACTAATAAGGATTGGAAAGATCACAGAAGATAACCAGCATTCGTAAATTTTAAGAATTTTAAGAAAGCCCACAAGATTCATCACACTTTTAAAAAATAATGGCTAAAGTAGTAGAAACCTATACATTTAAAAATCTCTACAGTATATCTAAAATGAATATGGGGTTATATAATTTTATCAGTAGTGGCTCGGGGAGCTATGATGAATTTTCAAAGTAGTCTTCGAAATCTTTTGGGTTGGAACTTTACCCCTGCTTTAGACCATTACAAAAATTACAAATTTTATAATCTTACGTATTATAAGTAGTATTAAATACAATAAAATCAGGTTCAAAAAAGTATATATTTACTTTAAATCCTGTAGGGAAAAATAATTGCCAAATGAATAATTTACTCCGACCTGCTGGTGCTCCAAGAAGCGAAATCTACCGATCATAAAGGGTTAGATTGAAAAAATGTTAATTTTAAAATTATAACAGTTTTCTTCTAAAATAGCGACTTGCTACGTACGACCCCATACCTGTTAGCATACTTTCGTTAACAATACAAGTTCCTCCTTCCAGCAATACGCAATCACTTTGCATTTCACATCCTTCTTCAGGAATAATAATCACATCTCCCGGAACGAGACTAGTAGAGGAAATAATTTCAAGCTTTTCTTCAAAACTTTCGGTATTTTGAGATTTAATCTTACGACAAACTGTAACTTCATTATTTGAACGAACTGTTCCATGTAAATTTGTTTGGTTCTGAAAATATGTTTTTTCTTTTAATTTTTCTAATAACACAAGTATTTAAATAAAACTTATAACTTACTTGTCTAGTTTGGTAGACTGAGGAAAAAACAACAAAAATGGTGGCAATTATAATTCCTACAACTGTTGAATAGTAAAATTCACAGATGAAAATTATAATTGAAAAAAGTTGGAACATATAAAATGGATTTAAAATTTCCAAAACTAATAATTCCAGGACAGTGTTTACTGGCGTTTCAATAATATTTCTTCCGTAAGCTAATCGATTGTTGTTTTCTTCATTGATTGTTAATCCTAGGCTACGTATATGCAAATCTGAGTATGGCATATTTTTCTCTAAGCCAATCAACTTATAAAATTGATCATTGGTTGGATCAAATACGTAAGTCGATTTTTTACAAGTAAACATTTTCATTTCCGTTAACTCTACAAGAAAAAGCGATATGCTAAAGTATCAGTTTTAAACTATTCTTTGCAATATATTTCAATTAGCTGATTTTTTTATTTATTTACCACGTGATACACTTTCGGCACCAATTTCTAAAAAGATGTTTATTTTTGATGCATTTGACCTATTAAAGTGAAATTTTATTAAACAACATTTCCAGAAAATATTTTAAATTAATAGCTTACGTATTTGCTACTGAAACAATTTTTATGTCCTTTACAAAATAGGTTTTATGCTTCCCCATAAACTTATCCTGAAACAAAAAAAATCTTAAATTCAAAAATTTAAACCACTGCAATTCTAAAAAACAACTTATGTTTCAAATTTAAATCAAAAATAAATAATAAGGATTAATATTTCATATTCATTAATACAAAATGAAGTTGCCTACTTAATTCTCATAAAAAATACCGTTCATTTTTCCAAATTCAATCTTCCAATAAATTATTTTTCTAAAATATTTTTTACGAATATTTTTAGTTATTCCAAATATCAAAATCTTAGTTTTGTTCATTTTAATTGGCTAGGATCGAAAGATCCTGATTCACTCAATACACGCAAACCCATGTATGTTTGGCACTCGGTTTGACAATTCAACAACTATTGAATATATCAGCTTCATCAATTTACAACTTTCTAGTGAAAAAGTTGGGGCTTTCGGATTCAAATCCAGGTGTTGTGTTGTAATATATACGATCGATGGAAGATTCAATGAATTGTCAACGAGTTAAAAACATGAGATCACTCGAGACCTTCTGATGATGCTGAGAATTTGGATCGTCTCGTATCTTTCCCGTATCTACGAGGTGTATCTAACCATATAGGCAGGATGCTAAGGAAATATAATTTCAGGGTGATGTTCAACCATCCCACGAAAGTATCCTGTTTACTTCCTTCTCCCAATTCCTCGGAGGATAAGGTTCCAGTCTTGGATAAATCTGGAGTATACCATATCCTCAGTTCATGTAGAGTGGTATATGTTTGCAAAAGCGGGAGAATCATGAGGATACGTCTAAAAGAGCATCAGAAGAATGTGAAGTTTGGTCCAACCGATCTCTCCTCCGTGGTTGATCATATGGCCACTGGACGCTATGCGATTCGGTGAAACCGAAATCTTCTTCATGTGGATTTTTCAAGAGAAAGTACCGAAAAGGAATAAAGACTCACAAGAATTCCAATATCATCAACAGGGATCGTGGTCATAGACTTCATCCGACCTGGAAGAGGATCCTCCTGAATTTTTTGTAGTTGACTAGCTCTTCAACTAAAAAGAGAAGAATTATTTCTTCTCTGATTGGTTTATTTGCTGTCTCGCTTTAACTTTTTCATGTTTCTAACCAGCATGAATAGTATATAAGACAGTATATATTTCGGAGCATATTAAGCTCTAAAGATGCGACCCGGAGAGGTTGCGAAACGTTGGCAACATTGTCCATCGAATCAACGCACGTCTTTGGATCCGAAAATCACAATTTTTTCATTAAGGAGTTGTAACCTGATTAAAATCAACCGTGAAAGCCTTAAATCTATAGTATCAACTTCACTTTTTCGTTAACTCATATTTTCTATTTTATTTCTTTTAAAGTTATCAAAATTCCCATAAAAATACAAAATCACTTTATTTTAAAATTGGAAATGGTTTTTAAATTTCGATAATTAATTGGGACAAGAAGTCATTCTAGGAATCGACTGAAGGAACCGACTGGGAATACCCTTAAAATAATTAAAACTAAAAATAAAATTTTCCAAAAAAAAGAATAAGTTTTTGAGCTTTTAAAATTCATTACTGCTTAAACTGCATTTTCCTCCATTCTACATCAGGATTCTATATTAATAATATATTAATGGGCAGCAAATTAAAAATGTACAAAACCGAGTCATTGATACCAGAGTTACAAATTGTGGAAAATTCTTTCGGAAAAATAGTCGTTCTAAAAGGCATTAAATAATATTGCACACTGCATCTTCTTAAGGGTTTTCTTCACACATTTGACAGTTATTTTAAGTTCTTATTTCTACACGAAACTATACGAAAATTTTATGTTAAAGAAATAATCATGTGTATAATGAAAAATTCTTCTTTTTTTTACTAGTCTCCCAAAAAAAAATTATTCCAAAAGAAAAAAAGAAATACACTTACAATTATCAAAACTTTTTGGGCATTTTGTAGAGAGCATTGCCGATGTGTACTGTACAATTGTAATTGTTGAAACCAATGGTAAAACAGCCGTAACAATCCTAAAGTCAACAAATAAAAAATCCAGGTAATAGTCGTACGGAAAAGGCAAAATTGATAACCATAAATTTCCTTCAAAAAAATTTTAATTCAATTAATATAACTTTTCAAAAATTTAAAGTCAATATACTTACCATTTCGTTTTCTTCATTTTGATGTAAGTATATTTTTTTATTTCGGTTCGTCATAAATGAAGATTCTGATTATTAAATGATTAATATTAAACTACCGCCAAGTTAAAAATATACCATTAAGGATATTACTGTGACACAAGCCTAACTAGGTACATTGGTACTTTTTAAGAAAAATAAAATATAAAATAATATTAGCTATCAAGGATACACTAATCACAAAATATCAAAATTAACTAATTAGCGATAAGAACAGAATTTTGATAATGCACTTGAGATTTTTACCAAAAAAAAATTGCTGACAATGAATTCTGTATCCAAAATGATACTTTCATAGTCGCAAAAAGCTAACAAAATATATGGTATAATATAAGATATTCCTTATCTACCTACGTAATTAGGTTCAAATTATTAAAAAGTTTTAACTCATAACTATAAAGGTATCCAATTCATCAAATGGAAAAACAATTATTAATTATTGCTTATATTTTTGATATTTTATTATCTAATTTAAATACATTATGGATATTTTAATATAGATAAGATAAAAACCGGCTAAATAA
This sequence comes from Sisyra terminalis, assembly GCA_958496175.1. Classification (NCBI taxonomy): domain Eukaryota; kingdom Metazoa; phylum Arthropoda; class Insecta; order Neuroptera; family Sisyridae; genus Sisyra; species Sisyra terminalis. The sequence goes on from OY292276.1 coordinate 38,255,560, forward strand.
CTTACTTATATAGTTAAACTTACAAATTTTATCACAATATTTATTTGAGTACCTTCGTTTTTCTTTTCACTAATTACCACTTATTTTTTCTTTTTTAATTTTATTTTCTTTGATATAAAATAACAGATATTTCTTAACAGCTATGTTTATACATGTACCTATAATTAACAATGTTACTTTAACTTAATAATTCAGAAAATAGAATTAGAAAAATGGCTTTAATTAAGTGCATACGCATTTCACGAAACATTGAAAAGAAAAGGATACGACATAAAATTATATATCTATATCTATTATTATTGGTAGTTACCTAACCACTTACAATCCTTGGTGGGGATATTTTATCATTTTTCAGAAAGAGTTATTAAAATTGTTTTTCATATACCAAACACTAGCCCTAACTTATACGTTGGGGTGAAATATTTAAGCTCGAATTTTCAATAAATCACTAAGGATTTCTTCCTATATGACTGAGACTAAACGTAGGAAAGTAGTCAATAAATTTGAAATTTATAGTAGTTACATGAATAATAGCTACTAGTAGTATAGTTTACCACATCTTCATATAACATGACCTTCAATTTTATAAAGTAAGTTTTTTGCTCTGGCCGATATTTATGTATAAATAACAAAATTTAAAATGTGTTTGTTGTGCAATGAAGTTTGGGGAAAGAGTTGATAGTCGAAGCAATCAGGGAGTAGAATCTCCTAATAATGATTCCCTTTATGATTTCTGGCAAAACAGTTTCACCATAATTTCCCCATTTTCTAAGATCTCTGTAAAATTAATTAACATATATAGTGGAACAGGGGCACAGGGCAGCTGTCCGCCCTTGCTTGTACTTCTTTATCGAATATTTATGAACTTTATTAACATAATTTATTTTAAATATTTAGCATACCAAGTACTTCAATTGTTCGATAAGCGAAATCCTAAATTATTGATTTTAAAATATATATGTATTTTGAAAGTCATGGACAAATTAAGGATTATGGGATGTTTACCAAGTATAAAATATCCATAATAAGTAGATACTATAGGATGTGTTAAAATTAAGCGAACTTATAATTTCTTCCCTCCCACAAGCTCAGTCGTTTTCTGATTATAATGTCTAGGAGCTTCCTTTTTGAAGTTTTGTAAGTGGCATTTTATAAGAACCAATTGGTTAAGGTCATATTTAAAGTAAATCTCAATGAGCAACAGATTAGGGTTTTATGAATATTTCGAAGTTCATGTTTCGGTGATTTTTTATACTTCTTATGTAGTCTTTCCAAGATGAGGTTAATTATGCCCCAACACTATAGCTTCGGGATTTACTGGGTTTTTTGGGTCCTTATTTCACCTAGTTTAGACCAAGTAGCTTGACAAACTCCAGCAACCAGCGTACCTTCTATGTGATCTTCAACTACTTCAGTTCCACAGTTTGGTTTCCTTAGTTCTTTACGTCTTCATTCATTCAGAGAGTCACGGTTCTAAAAAGGAAATGAGCCAAACTTTCATATCAATCTTCTTCTTCTTCATAAAGTTTTGTTAGATATCAATTGTTACTTCTGATGTAAATTGCTGGTGCTAATTCTAATGGTTACAGTGGTTTTAATTAGTGTGATCCGGAACAGTCCTACTTTAGTTTTGATAGTATTGCACTTTCTCTTTTCATGATCTTTCCTAAAAGATATTTAGGGGAATATGGAATATTTAGGTGCCTCGTTGTCTATACCAGTAAATGATCAAAACTTAAGCTTTTGACATTTGACCATGTTTAGAAATTTTGTTTATTTAAATGCCAAAAAATACTTTTATTTGGAATCTTAAGGGCTTAAAATATTTTTACAATGTATATTTAGATTCATAAATTGTGTGGATCTATAACTCGCTCCTATAGTTGTAATAACTATTACTTAGTCACTATTTATAATTTTGTAAGGACAATGTTCATTATAAAATTTAATTGTTTTAAAACGAGGAATGCAATAAAACTTTTTTTTATATCAACAGTTTCAAATAAGTCCGATTAATCACAGAACTATTAATAATGGACAATTATTATATATACAATCATTATTTTTAAACCTTCAAAATTATAATATTAATGATTATACTTGAATGATATTTCAGTGCTTAGCCTAGTTTTTAATTTAAAGAATTGAATTTTTACATATTTTTTACACATATATAAGGCGTGTTATTTAAAAATGAAACAAATGTTATTAATGTCTTTGAATTTTTGAACTTACCATAAATTCATAACTATCATCAAACATTTTCCTCTTCTTCTCAAACGATTTTCGTTTGGAATTTCCAATCAAACGGGCGACAATTATTTGTTCAAATATACAAGAAAGTATCAAATTGAGAACAGCTAGAATAAATATAGCCTCTTGAATATTTTTGGAAGGCATTTTTAAATTTAAATACACAATAATCCAATTAGCTGGATAAGTGGTAATGTAAATAGCCGATATGAATGTGAAACCAAAAAATATCATAAATAATATGTTTGTATAAAACGGACGTCGATACGGTTTGCCTTTGGCAAATATAACCGCAATAATACAATACTGAAATAGCTGAAGCGTGAAAAGTGCAAAATTTTCGAAACATCCTTTGAATTTTGATACATCGAAAGGATGGTATCCAGGTAATTGTCTGATAACATACATAGCACATGCTTGGAAAAAAAGATTATTCAAGACTTGCAAAAAAAGACTCATTAGTGGTTCTAAATTCAAAATGCTTAGGTTGGGTGGAACGTTTACAAGTTTATCTTTAGAGGTTTTAGTAAATCCATACAAAAACGAAAACGGAGATATAATGAAGACTTGCATGTAAAGAAACTGTGAATCTGTGATATTAGAGTTGATTAAAAATAATAATAAACATGATGTGAATTCAATCAAAGAAGCTCCAATGATAAATTTGAATATACTAAAGGATGTGGTTAGTGCTGCTCGACCTTCTCGTATAATTTTGGGAACACATGATATATTGGGTTCTTTGGATGTAAATGGGGAAGCCACGGACGATTCTGCTTCTGATAGAGAAATTCCGGCATGAGCTGTTCTCAATGCTCCACAATCATTGGCACCGTCTCCACACATTGCTATGGAAAAATAATATTATTAAAATTTATATTAGAAAAGATCTAAAAATGTAATCATACAAACAAAATATCCAAGAGTCTTTAATTCTACGATCAATTGCTGTTTTTGGTCAGCACTCATTCGCCCAAAAACCGCACCATGTTTAGCAATTTGTGGTAATTGATCCGAAAATTTTTCTCGAATAATACTCCAAGAATCCCCTTGAACCGCGTAGTACATTTGTTTCGAATTAATTTCAATATTTTTTGGAAATTCTGCAGTTATATTATGAGTATAGCTCTAAAAATTAGAAATTCTAGTTCTCGATCATAAAAAATAAATCGAAATCCTTTTAAGGGGGTATTCTAGTCTAGAAATTTTAAAAAACATCGATTAAAAATCGATTAAAATTTTTTTGATATTTTGATAATTTAGATATTCAAGAATATTTATCTAAAATTTTTCAAAAATCGAATTATTTTTGAAGTTATAGCCATTTGAGAGACGTAACACCCAGACCAATTTGGGCGAAGATAAACTGCCTAAACTTTAAACGTGTTTTTTTAAAAACTACTTTTTTCGATGCGGTTGGCATAATATATCAAGTTCTAGTTGACTGATTTACTTGAAATTTGGCATAAATATTCTTTATATATTCCTCTATCGTATGAACCAATAAAAACTATAAAAATAGTTTTTAATATTTTTAAAAATTTCGAGATAGTTAAAATTAGGGAAAATCGAGTTGGGAAAATCAACCTCCATTTTTGAATAGCCACCATTTTGTGAACAGGTTTTTTTTTCACTTTTTCTGATTCATAGGATACTGGAATTTATACTGATCAAAAATTATCCATAATTTAATTGTTATATAACTAGTTGGGTAGATATCATGACTACTAGGACACGACTTTTTTCCCATTCTCTACTTCAACGACGCATAACATGCTGAAATTTTAATATTTTTTATTCATTTTTTTATGTACTCTTGAAATATGGATAAATAATCCATACAAAATGGATACTAAAAATATCAATTGCTTTTTATGAATCCTCAAAAAACACTCAAAATTCGGGCTTCTAGACTAGAATACCTCCTTAACTCTTTTACCCTTTGATTTGCCATACTGGGAGTAAAGCTCAATGTATATTCATCGTTATCGTCATTTTTAAACGCTGTTACATTGACAATTTGAGAAATATCGTCTATTATACCACATTCAACGGCTACACTTAAAGCTGTTAGCATGTTATCACCTACAAAATTAATATCTACTTGGAAAAAAATATACCATAAAGTGAAATTACAAGAATTTAAAATTAAATTTACACGAAACCATTAACAAAATGAAATCTGAATTCCATCATGATCAATTAAACATTAATAATATAAATGAAAAGCTACACAAATGTAACGCTTAAATCACAAGGGCCGATAAAGGGAAGATCATCGTAATCATTAACAAAGGTGAATATACAAGCAAAACGGAACAATTCATAAAAGAAAATAATATAATTCTCATGGAAGATCCCAACTCTAAACTTCACCAAAAATTTACACAAAACCATAAATGAAAGTAAGTTTCTTTTTGAAAAAAAAGATTCATAAAATATAAAGCGATGATAAATAAATTTAAAAAAAACACTAAACGTTATCAAGAGTAAGGTAGAAGCCTATACTGATTCATGAAAACAATAAAAAATTTAAAAGTAAATACCTGAAATCATAACAATTTTCATATCAGCATTTTTAAGTTCTTGTATAACTCCTGGAGTGTCTTTCTTAACACGATTTTCTAAAATGACTAAACCTAGAAATTCTAAATCCACTTCAATTTCGTCTCTTTCGAAATTTGTGATTTTCTCCTTAGAAACTTCAGTTAATATGCGTCTACCCATTGCAATCACCCGAAATCCTTTTTGAGTATAAATCTTTAAAGTTGCAAAAATATTTTCCGGAACTTAAATTTGAAATTTTATCGATTATTTATTATTTCTTTGAATTTAAGATATAAATTACCTGTATCCGGTTTAGATAAGGAAATAATTTTCTCAGGCGATCCTTTACAAAATATCATGTAGTTATCATCGTTTGAGTTCAATGTTTTTGTAATGACACTCATTCGTTGTAGGGATGAAGAAAATTGATATTGATGGACGATACCGATTTGGAAATTGTTCTAAAAATTTAAAATAATTTAAATTAAGTAGCAAATTTTCTTATTTTTGTTGAATAATACATACATCGGGCGATTGAACTATCATTGGTGCGTAAGTATTCGGTTGTTCCTCTGCTTTCTCATATTGATTCTCAACAATTTTCCAACCAGTTGATTCGAACATCTTTTATTATTTGTACAAATTATCAAATTTTTAATAATGCAATTATGAAAATTTTATATTTCAACATACTTTTACATCCAGAGGATCACCAACAATTTTGCCTTTAATGACCGTTACAGAATGGCAAGAAACCATACCTTGTAACAAACAACTTTCCAAATAATTTAATTCTTTACTTATTGGCATTCGAATCGGTTCTTCAAACTTCACGTTTTCAACGTCTTTTGATTTGACGGGAATTACTCCCCACATATCCATTCCATCTTCTGTCAACGTTCCAGTTTTATCAAAACATATGCAATTTATAGTTCCAGTTACATTAACCACACGGGAATTTATACAGAAAATGTTTTCTAGTCTTAAACGCCGCATTGCAAACATTCTTCCAAATGTTAAAATTGCAGGAATTATGGGAGATACTAGAATTGTGTATAAATCTAAGCCTTTAATAACTGATTCAAAAAGAGCAATGTGTTGATGTATCTAAAAATAAATAAATACAAATTTTGAGTAATTATATTGAACACTTTATGTTATAACTTCATTTCATCCGTTCATACCGACAGGTATGTAAGATTAATTTTAACATTGCTGCAATATTATGATTACACTCTAATTACACCATTGTTAATATTGTACAAACAGTCGTACTTTAGTTGCGTTGAAGTACAAACGAATTATTTTGCGGATTTTTCTGGGTGCTGGTCCCTAGATGATAGTACCAGCTGTTTTTCGTTTGTACCTCAACCGAAAAGAAAATGAAGTTTTTCGAAAATTACAAGTTTGCCTTGAGTATTGTTTCAATACTAACAATAGTACAACGTAGGTGCTATCGAATACCACAGAATTTTCTTTAAACAAATTTATCAACAATTAATTTATTACAACTTTTGGAGTGATTGTTTAGTTTTATTGATTGAGTTATTGATATTTACCTTAAGAAGAATAGTGTAGATTGCTCCAAAAGAGCTAATTACAAATAATATTCCTATAAATTTACGTCCATCTTGTTCAAATTTATAATCAGTAGGTGGAGGATAGAGAATGCTGCATACAAGCTGTCCTTTTGCTGTATAAAATCCTGTTCGAACTACTAAAGCCTTTACAGGACCATTTCCGTGATGTCGAATTTGAATTACATTGGTACCAGAATACAAAGTGTGATGGTTATCAGTTTGAACATTATATATTAATTTTAATGATACTGGAAGTGCCATTTTGGTTACCGGAACAGATTCACCTGGAAAAAAATAATGAAATATTGTTACTTTTTCGCTTTACTTCTTAAAAACTACTTACCTGTTAGCATACTCTCATTCACTATACAAGTTCCACCACTCAATAAAACACAGTCACACTGCATTTCACTTCCTTCTTCTAAAATGATTATGTCTCCGGGAACTAAATCAGAAGATGAAATAATCTCAATATTCTCTCCATTGTTGTTATTTTCAAAATTTGCACTGTTTTTACGCAAAACTTTCACTTCCATTGTTGAATGAACCGTGCTATGCAACTTTTTCTGGTTCTAAAATTATTGTTTATTATAGTTACCACAAAAATACGTAACTATCAAAACTAAATTTTGTCATAAATTGGTAACATGTGAATGATTTTATGGCGATGACAACTCAAGAACCAAAAAACTACAAAACTCCAAACTCCAAAGGATTCATCCTCCTGGGAAGAAGGGATTAGAAATTGAGGGTGCGAGTTAGTCTACATTGATTTATAATGATTTTCTTCGAATCGTATATAATGGAAACTAATTCTGGATGATAAAATTTGACAAAAAAAACGCGTAAGCTCGTAACATGTACATCTAGTCGAAAAATGAATTCCGTAATTCTGGGGAAAAAAATTCTAACAAAAAAAAACTATTTTCCCAAATGTTTTTGATACAGCACTGAAAATTTCGGGAATCCTTTCAAATAAATGTTTAGTATCATTTAGATATATCGATTATTCTGTTGAGTATTTCAATCGTTTCGATGCCGCTTTAAAAAATGGCGTAGTTTAGTTTCTCGAGGTTGAATTATTTTTCTACTAGGTGTACGTTTAGCGAGTTTGCATCAGTTTTTTGTCATTTTTTGATCAGTAAATTAGGGGTATTCACAATAAACATCGATGCATCGAATATACTCGATGTTTATCATACGATACGTCGGATTTATTCGATGTTTTGACAAAGAGGTTTTCAATCTAATGCATCAATTTAAAAAAATACATCGATTTAATGAAAAAAAACAACTATTACTAATAAAAATAAAACTAATGAATATTCTATATAAATATTCTGAACTATTGTAATTTTTATAAGTATCATTAACATATAATGAGACTTGTGAGTAATTAGCGGAACCAAGCGGTAGAGATGAAATGTCTAGTAGTAGTCCATTAGACAAAAGATTCAACAAAAACGCAATGAAAATCTGAAGTGATCTAAAAGTTCAGTGTCCTAAGCTTTATACAAATGTCTTCAAATATTTGACTACTTTAGGGACTTCTGCTCCATTTGAATGTTTATTTTCAAAGGCTGCTCCAACGAGTAGAGCAATAAAATAAAAGAAAAACGATTAAGTAAACTTTTGTTTCTGTAAAATTTGCTAAAACAGCATTGATCTTAACATTATTTTGGTATTGTAGTCGTCTAATACCCTAAGAAAAAATATCTATTGTTGGTAGGTTTCATTTAAATATCTCATCTCACTATTTCGCTTAGATAATTCTACTATTTATATTAATACTCATGAAGCTATACACAACACGACTATTACAGGTAAGGTAAGGTAAGTGTGGTAAATGTGAATAAGATCATAGTAATAAGGTACTATGATTTTATTCACACTTATCATGGCTACAATGGCTGTGAACTTTTAACGTCGAATAATAACATCGATGTATTTTTCAAATAAACACTCCTGCACTAAATTATCGCTATAGACAAACAAATTTTAGAGTGATAATTTTAGCATACAGAACAAATTTTCCGTTACATACAGTACAAAACAATACTCACTATAACACTTCAATACAGGCTAATCCCCTCCCTCAATTTTTAACTCCTTCTGAGGGGTAAGTGTCACCTAATTAGATATATGGTGTCTTGTAGAGTTTTGGTCCTTCATCACTGCTCAAATTACCGACATATTGCGTATTGGTTGCAAATTTAGTCTAATCAATCGTATCATTAAGTAATAATAAGAATAATTCGTTTAAAATTTACCATTCTAGTTTGTATTACAGATACTGTAACGACAAACATCGATAATCCAATAACTCCAAAAAGAGTTTCATAATAAAACTCACAAAGCCATACGATTATAGCGAAGAGTTGGAACAAATAAAATGGATTTAAAAGTTCTATGCCAATTAATTCCAAAATACTTTGTAATGGAGTTTCGATAATATTTGGCCCATAAGATAATCGACGTAAAAACTGCTCAGAAAACGTAATTCCAGTATTAAGTTTATGAAGTTGTGCATAAGAAAAATTTTTCTCAAAACCAATGAGCTTATAAAATTTTTTCTTGAAAGGTTCCCAAACGTAACAATTTTTTTTATACCAAAAAACTCTCATTTCAATAAACTCTGTGAATATATAAATATTTATTAATTAATTTAACATATATTTTAGCAATTTCAACATGCGTAGATATATTTTACCATGAATTATACTTTCTATGCCAACTTCTAGAATAACATTTAGTTTAGGATTAGGATTTTCAGTCTGCAAATTCTTTGGCCTAAAATGATAAATGTGTTAAGAAGTAGAAGAACGCTTAGAAAAAAAAAATACATTTCAGATACTGAGATAGTTGTTACATTTTTAACAAAATATGATTTATACTTTCCCATATAATTATCCTAAAAAAAAAAATAAAAAATATATAAGTATTTTGATATATATTTCACACAAATAAAGTATGGTTTAAATAAAACACTCACAATAATTAATACTTTTTCTGCATTTTGTAGGGAGCATTTTCTATGTGTACTATATAAATGTAATTGACTAAACCAGTAATAGAATATTCGTAATAATCCTAAAGTTAAAAAATAAAAAGTCCATGTAGCAACTGTACGAAATCGACTTCTTTTATAGCCATAAATTTCCTAAAAAAAAATAATCTTCTTGCACTTTTACAGTTTAAATTTCTTAATGTATTCTAGGGATAATTTATGCATGTACTTATACCAATTCATCTTCAATATTTTTCTTAAATTTAAGTTTGTTTTCGTTTGGTTGTTGTAAGACATGATCGGTGTTTTCATAATTTTGATGATCTAAAACATTAAAAAAATTATATATTTTAGTAAACAACCCTTTATTTATTTATAATAGTTAGTTCCGTTAACGAAGTCTACTACAGTCAATTGAACAAAACAATTAATAGAAAGCGATTTACGGAATAGAAATTCACGGAATCGTCATTTCCCAGAATATTAATAATTATTGTTTTATTGAAAATATAAATGAGAAATATATTTTAATTTAAAACGTTAATATTAATTGTTATTCCATTTAAATTATTTAATCCGTTAAGTATAACTACGATCTAATACATCGATAACTGCGCTTAATAACTTTTACGACACACGTTCTCAGATAAAAATACAAATTTGAATTTTTTTTTTTTTTTGAAAAATGTATAGGTACCTAATAGAAATATTTAAAAAAAATACTCTTTTTTTTAAATTAGTTCGGACACTGTAAACTGGGAAATATACAAAATAAATCAACGAAATATGAAACTATTTGAAATCATTTAAAAATATGGTGTACTACTATACTGTATTATATCACTGATGTCTCGCAATTCGAATTTTTCGGCCCAGCGGTTCTGAACCTGGGTTCAATCAAACCCAGGGGCTTGGCGAGTCAGTCTCGTAGGTTCGGCGAAAGTCTAAACACATCCCTGATTCATATGACCTATGTATAAATATACACCTATGTTTTGAATTCGAAAAAACATATTTTATTTTTCCAATTAAGAAGGGTTCGGTAAATGCGCATATGAAACTAGTGGGAGTCAATACCTCCAAAAGGGTTAAGAACCACTGTTCTAACCGTATAATCTTCAAGCGATTTAACTGGGAAAGTATAAAATTAAAACGCTTGAAGATGTATTAACAGGACATAGTTCTTAGTAAACCATCCGACACTATTGGAATAACCAATGATTCAAGTGAATGTAAAAATGTTTCCTGGATAAAAAATCTCTTTCCATAACAATTAGAATTATTTGATTAAATATTATACGAAAATGTCGGAAACTGATATTACAGTGTTATATGTTATGCAAACCCAGAGTAGGATTTACGTATAGGTAAACTACAGAAGCTATAGTTTCGAGTTCTCACTTTCTTGAAAACCTTAAGTTATACCAAAAGTTATACCAGTATACGATAGTGCAGTATACCATACTATGGAAGTATACCATACTGCATTTTTATGATTATTTCAGTTGTAGATTTATTTGTTCACTATCTAGTTATCTACATTCTTTTTTATTGTATTAAGGGATGCAACATTGCTCATAAAAAACATCGATATTAAAAATATCGACGTTTATGAACGATATATCGATTTTTTTCGATAGTTTTTACCACCATTTGAATATATTAATAGAAAATATTTTTCAAATAATAATAAATGATACCGTAAAATCGTAAAATCGTAAAATCCGTCACTTTATAATGTAACATCGTTAGATTACAATCAAACCTACCGTTAGTTTATAATCTCACTCGTTATATTATAAACTGATGGAGTTCATAAATCTACGCCTGTAATATCCAAATCATTTATATAACTCTGTGTAGCTATAAAAATGTATAAAAAACGTAAATTTTTTATCCATGATATCCATTAAGTCAGAAAATGTATATAAAAAACAGTAAATTAGAAAAATATATCAACAAATTACCTTCTAAAAATTCGCTGGTCATTTTCATAGACTCCAAATAATTTCACAACAACCAAATTTGGCCCAACGATTAAAAGTAATATGATAATTTCCTCATATAATCGTTCTTAAAAAATGATAAGTAAGTACGTATTATCAGAAATGAATTAAAGATTATTGTATCCTTTTATTATAAATAAGATTACAGTTCACTTTTTTAATAACAATAAGACGTTTGCAAAAATTTACAAAAATATAATGTATTTTCTTTAAATCGTTATATGTTCTTTCACTGTACAACATGAAATAAATAACATATTACTTATGTGAGTCATTAGTGAACGAAGTTACAACTGTTACAATTATAAGGTTTAGAAGTAGGTATATTTCTATGAATTTTGAAATCAATAATACATGTTTTAAAAGAAATAATTTTTAGAATAAAAATAGATATTTTATATTGGTGTTGAAAAATTTGTTTAAAAAAATTGTACAATAAAACTGTCATTTAATATATGGGAAATCATTATTTTTTTTATAAAAAAAATATATCAATAAGATGATAATATCTACAAGGTTATAGAATTGTGCCCTTCATATCCATGAATTGAAATATTTAAATGTTATTATCTACTTAGATATTATTTAATTTAATATTCATATATATAAATTTCTTTTTTTTACTCAATAATTAAGCTAAATAGATGATAAAAATCAGATCTCAGCTTTAAAATTTTTTAAATAAGATGAAAATTCAGGTTGTTTAAGATCTTTAATTTTTTAATATTTTATTATTTCAAAAAGCAACGTTTCGTTACGTGTTTTCGTTACGATTACGTAACGAAACGTTGCTTTTTGAAATAATAAAATATTAAAAAAATAAAGATCTTAAACAACCTGAATTTTCTTCTTATTTAAAAAATTTAAGCTAAATGTACCAAAAAAAAGTCAATGAACGATATTTAAAGTAAACGTTTAATACGTATTATCATTGCATATAATATTATTTTACTGAGTACTTTACATAGTTTTAATTGTAGGTACTCCAAATAAAATGAAGCTATTTAACTTTTTATAACTTTTGGAACAAATTTTCCTTCTTAAGAATGCTCGACAGGACGTTTACTTTACGTTTACTTGTACTTCATGACAGTGTAATTCCACCTTACTTGTTAGGGTGGCAAAGCACATTAATTATAGAAAATTGGTATTAGTATTGAAACTTATGTTCCCAAAAATATTCCACATGTTTTATTTTGAATTTTATCGATTTTTAAAAATATGTTTTTGGAAGTTGAATGAATTTTTGCTGCTGAGTATTTCAGATATAGCTGTATTGAAACCTCGAAATAATTGGGTTATTGTAATAAAGCAAAGCTTTTCAGCTCGTACCTGTTATGGCTCTCTTCTTACACAAGCTCCAGAGAATTTGCTAACAATATTTCTTGGTTTTCCATATTACTTTTTCATCAAAAGTAACTCCCGTAACTTCTAAACATTGAAAAGGATATGGAGCTCTCTACACAACGATGTCTCGAGAATAAAGTAACTTTACTTTTCCTTGGTGTCCTTATTTTCTTATGTCCAATATTTCTATTGTTAAATTTTATTTTCTATTTTAAGGTCGTATTGTAGCTTTGCGTAGCAACCATTTTCTCAAATATAGAGTGTAAATATTATCCTCATAAAGCGTTGTGGATATCGATTCTCTTCAAAGGCTAGATTTTTAATCCACAAGGAAAATAACAAGGGTTTGAAGAGTGAAACTAGAAGTTTTTTCATTCCTTTAAAAGTACTTTGTACTATATATTATTAATTTTGATAGATGCTGATCAGTTCGAACTGATATAATCAATAAAGTTACTCTTTTCAAAAAATATTTTCGTAAATTAGTTTTGTAAGTCGATGTTCTTATTATGGGATGAAATTCTGCTGAAACAGTTTTACGATATTTCAAAATATTTTTTTTTATAAAAGCTTAGATTCAGTAGATTAAAGTAAACTTCGTAATTTACTGGGAATAGTTAACTATTCAACGCTAGATGAATAAATCGATAGATAGCTATCGAGATCTATCATACATGAAAAGAATCCGGAAAGAAACCTTGAGTAGCCATCCCAAGATGGTTAAAATATGGAAAGGATATAAATGTTAGCAAAATATAATCAGAGCATAGTGACACATTGAAGAAGACGTGGCAAAGAAAATCACTAGACATGGCGATGAGAGATCGATTAATCAAAGAATCGATTTTTTAATCAACGTATATAGTACTAAATTGAGCAATTGAATTAATATTGCACCATAAAAATTGAATTCAATTTTTTCTATTTTGGTTGAAGTAAAAGTTTTTTTACAAATTGTTGAATGATTTACACGGAGATGTTAACACCTAGGAGGACATAAGGACATACTGCCCTTGGTGGTCCTAGGCATTAGCGGAGATTTTCGGTTGAATTTATATTTACATTATAAATACCAACTCTAAAAGCAAACCAACAAAAACGATCGATTGTTGATAAATTAGTTACTTTGTAATGAAGATTTCATTGTTATGAATTTATCTTATAGGATAATTGAAAAAAATACTCCTTAAAAAATATATATTATATCGAATTTCACCAATCTTTTATAAAAATCGATTCTTTTAAATAGACTCCACTAAAATAATATTACTATAAAATAATAAGTTTTCAGAAAATATAATAGAGTAAAGTCATTTTGCAAATGTGTAAAACTTATTTTTAAAAAAAAAACTATAAAATCTATTCTCCTACTTCTTATAAATTTGCTAAGGACCGAGAATAATATAATATATCTATAAATATAAAACAATAAATTTCAATATCAAGTCCGTTAAAAATAGAAACCCCGACAAAACGCAGTGGCGGAACGAATTTCCAAATTGTATTTCAAAACTTAAATTAATTTTCATTTCACCAAACAAATAAATATTTAGTTTAAGGAATTTATATAGTTTATTAATTACTGGAATGGCGCCATGAATTTGAAGTTAATCATAAAAAGAGGAAATTGTGTGTTGTATTGATTACAATAGCAGTATGCTTTTTTCTTGACAAAATTAAATATTGTTAGATAGTTGGATTTTAAACCTTGAAATGGTCATGAAATTATTAATGGAAATGAGATTACAGTGCATAATTACATGCCTTATGACTTCCAAACCTTCGTTTAACAAATGTTTTTTTTTGTCTGATTAAATGATAGGAAAAATAAATACGTTTTGTGCAATAAATATATTAAAATATTCTTTATCGCATTTCATTCGTTCATTTGTATCAACGAATTGTTCATTCATGAGAATAAAATCAAGTGAAAGAATAAATTTCGTAGTTCTTCATGAAAAATTTGTTGTGTATATTTGCTAAAAGTAATCTATTAACATATGTATATAAAATGTTTAGAAATCCGCCAATGATCTGTGGTGATCTTGTTATTCAGAAGCTATTGCTCTCGTACAGATAATATTATAAAAATACCTTAATACAAAATATGTTAGCCAAAAAAAATTGTGATATTTTGTTAAACATTAAGAAATGCAAGAAAGTATTCATAGATCGCGCAAATACATTGTTGTGAGTAAATTGAACATTTGTGTTACTAAATCGGCACTGATTAATTAAATTGGAATGAGAAATGAGCGACCCAAAATGTTTGATAAGAAAAATACCTGAGTGGTTCGCTCATTTTTATCAAAATTGTTTCAAATAAAGCTGATTCTTTATCGTTTACCCGTAAGCATACTACTCCTAGACATACCTACGTGTGCCTCAACACATGTTTGCACGTTATTCTGTGTTTATTGTGCAAGTAAATAAATAATAAAAAAATGTATTAACTTTTTGTAAAATTTTATACAAATATTGTGCATGTAATATGAGAATGACAATTTAATTTCACCTTCATAAAAAATAAACAAAGTGTTGTGCTCTCAACAGTTTCATTGTATCGTCTTAATGACAAAAATTAAATAACGTTTTCACTTAATTTTCCCTGACTACAAGAATGTATATGTGGATTTTGCTAGTTTTAGTGTTATCAAGTTTTTTTACACATAATGAGAGTCAAACAGTGGGAACTACTCAAACCCCGTTCATTTCGACTGACCCTAACATTTACAACAATGCAAGTGTAAGTGGAAGGACTGCTAGTGATAAAAACAACAATTTATCAACAGCACAGTTATGGAGGAAACACATTCAGACTGTCCGAAATTTTAAATGCAACAATCCACAACCACGAACAATATTTTTGGCTGAACTATGGGACGTAGAACCATCAACTTTTGTCGCACCTCCAATGACTGTTTTACATCGGTAAGAATCAACGATTTTTAAGCATGAAAATAAATCGTTAATGAATGACTCATTTCACTATATTCCAAATATTCAAATTGATATCAACATTTCCATACATTCCAACAAATACGATAAACAAACAAAAGTATTACTATTTAATTTCTCACATTTTAATCGCTTACTCATACATTTCCAATTTCAATCATTAAACTATTTCACATAATATTTTTATCATATTTTGTAAATAAAATATAATTAGTTAGACACAATATTTTTATTTTCTTTAGATGTGATTCATTCAGTGGCTGTTGCCTAAATCCATTTGAACATTGTGTAGTTCATGAAATGGAGGAAGTTGAATTAAGTTTTCAAGTATCTAATGCCGTAACCAAAGAAGTTGAGTACCTCATCGTAAATGCTTTTAATCACACAAAATGTATTTGTGAAGATAAAAGATTAAGTGTTCCAAAACGATGAAATAAATAGTATTATAATTAACATACAAATGTAAATATACTGTATATATTTTCTATTTAATAAATGATACCCAAAAGATATTTATAAAAATTAAATAATTATAAACTTTTCTCTCAAATTCCAAAAACTTTCAATTTAAGGAAAACAGATGATTCTTTGCAATAATCGTCCTGATTACGATTTTCAACTTTCGATCGTATCCTTTTTTTTTGTGTTCAAAGCTTTCTTTTAAATTTAAAAAAAAATGCATAAAAATAAACTATTAAAACTGACTACAAATCAACACCAGTTGGAGACCCCAGAAACCAAATTTGAGACACGCCAGAATAAACCATATGTAAATGATCACCTGACCTTCTGGATGATACAGTTTTGAGATATCTTTTGAGACCATAATATATCATAGACGTGAGTGATGAGAGGAAAATAAAGTAAATCCAAATAATATAGTGTGGTTCATTGATGAATCAAGAACAGACAATGGGGTAGGCCCTGGAATATAGGAAAAAAAACTCCAAATACGAATAGGGCCTAGGAATAGGGCGATGTAGGCCTAGTGAAAATACCCACAGTATTTCAAGCAGAAGTCTACGCCATCATTATATGCCTACAGGAAAACCAAAGCAGAAAATAGCACAACAAAACGACAAAAATCTTCTCTGATATCCAAACCGTAATTTAAGCGATCGAATCTTACCAGACAAACTCTAAACTGATCCGGGAATGCAAAAAAATACTCATTCAGTTGGCAATATCCAACGAAAAACGCTTCCTTCGGTACCAAGGCTTTCTGGCATTAAAGGTAACGAGGAGGCCGACAGGCTTGCAAGGGTAGGCTGAAGTAGGCCATGCAGAACCGGCTATAAGAGTATAGAACACTAAATCACATAGCCGAATGGACTCGAAATGAGCAAATAAAATCCTGAAATTCTCAAAGGGGATAAATAAACCTTTGAAAGAACATAATAAAAAACTACTGAACCTGAGAAGAAAGGATATCAAAATGCTAATGGGTCTATTACCGAGACACTGCAATTTGAGAAAGCATCTCCAAACTATAGGGAAAAATACTGAGCCAAGTGCATGGAGAAAATGCAGCAAAGAGGAAACTGCCCCCCACGTACTATTTGACTGCCCAGTCATTACTCAAAATCGTCTCAGCTCTCTTCGCGCACCTGGATATAAGCTAAGAAACATACAATAACAATAATCCAATTAAATGTCTGCTGAGATTTATCTCAGAAACATACCTTGCCAATTACAACTAGAAATAAGTTTAGTTCTTTACGGACACAGCGCAGAAGAACTTTTATGAAAGGCCCCCAGGAGAAAGAAGAAGAAGAATAAGAAGAAATTAAATAAAAAAGAAATAAATTTATAAAAAATACTGGGCAAACCCAAATTGCTATTATCAGTCCTCGGTTTGAGGCCCGTCTCTTGGCAGGGTTGAATTTACACATATACAAACCCTAAAACTAATGTATTCTTGGGAAACCTAAAATCTTACAAGAAATATCAATTTTATAATATATGAAAACTTTTTAAACAACAATCAAAAATTGAAAGAATTGTAAAAAAAATTGAATAATAAAACGTAAATAATAATTTATTGATTAGATTCCTTTTTCTATTTGAATTATTTATTTTAACCGACACCGGTTACTGCTGGGTTGGAAAGTTTTGGATACCTAAAAGCCTAGGACTCCTAGGGCGCGCTCTAGTCAACCTATAGATAAATCTGGTACTAATTATTGGGTTTATATAGCGGTACAGTATATCGATAGCTTTTATTCTTTTTTGATTGAGGGTAGCCATTATTAAAGCCAGTTGTTAGAGACAACTTGAGGAAACCCCTAATTTTATTATTTAACAAGAGTTAACACTGTGGTTGTCACCAAACAATTTTATAACGTTACACTTTGCTATGGTGATTTTAGAAAGCTCTTCATAGGTATCAATAAAGGTATCGTTGTAGATTTGTTTTCAACACTTCAAATAATTTATATGTAATACGTTGGTGTTACCATCAATTTTTAGAACTCCCTTTCTCTTCCTTATTGAGACAAAAAATTAGGTCTTAAATTAAAATTAATTGAAAATAAGTAAAGTATTACTCCATACTCCCACCAACAAAATATCTTCTGTAATTTATGAAAAATCTCCTAAAAAAACTGTTTTAATCAATAACATAAAAATGATAGAATTTGGTTGAACCATTTTCTATTTAATCATTATTTTTCGCAACGATAGGATAGTCGGCTGTAAAGAAATCGTTTATTTTTCTTTTTTGGTTTATGGGATAATTCAAGTTAAGAAATAACGAAAATTGTATTGGGAAAAATTGTTCTAGTCCAGAGGTGGCCAACCTCATTGCACTTCCAAACCACTTTGGAAGTGCATCTCATAGTTTATCTCATAGCTTGAAAATTAGTAACTACTGAACAAATTGATATTAAGAGTAAAATTTTTATATAATTTTGAAATCAAATATTCTACAAAAAAAATTCAAGGCCAATTATTTATCTTTGATCATATATATCGATATTTGTTTCTCCATTGTTTCACTCATCGATTTTTCATAGCAATCTCAATTTGAGTACATTATTAATCAACATTATAAAATAAGTTTATTTATAAGTGAGGTGAATCTCGAGGGTCACAAAAATTGCTATCGTGGGCCGCATGCGGCCCACAGGTTAGCGTCTCCTGTTCTAGTCAAACGGAGTTGTAAAATTCAAAAAGATTAACAATAACATTCGACTCATTTATTCATTAGACTCATTTATTCGTCTTTATCGCTCGTCACTTTCTTAACCCACTCACTTTACTCATAACTCACAACTTTCACTCAATGGTTCTTATCACTTTTTAAAATCACTCAATTAATTAATGCATTCAATTTATTCACTTGACTCATTCATTCGACTTACTCGCTAGATTTATATACATACTTGAAGCATTTCAAAAAACGAGTACATCACTTAAGTTATGTGTATTAGAAAAACGAAAAGAGCTTGGAAAGATTCTATGCCACTCATTAATGAAAAAATAGATTTAAAAAATATTTTAAGATATAGTTTTTTAATTCTATAACTTTTTTCTTTAATGAAAGTATAAATTTAGTTTAAATTATAAAAAGATGCAACTTTGATTCAACTAGAAGCAGAACCAGTTTAAATATTTTACAATCAAATAATATGTAAGTAAGTTAATAATCCAATACAAATTTTGCAAACTTTTTAAAAGCAATGTACTATACATTATCTTACAAGCACATTGTATTTTTCAAAGAAAGAAAACTATAAAATTAAAAAGAATGATTTACTTTTAGATAGGAATTTTATTTATTCCAATAATAATTACATTGAATACTTATCTCGAAATATCATATTACTTAAAAAAGATTACACTTAACGGAAATATTTCTAATTATTCTTGTTACACAGAAATATAAAATGCAGTACAATATTTAGCATACACTTAGAACGGCTAATATAGTTAAGTTTTTTTAAAAAAAAATGTATAAAAAATGTTACTTAAAGAAATTCATTAAATTTATTTTTATACACTATTGATAAAAACCCAACTCATCATTAGTGAGGCTAATTTCAATTGATTAAAATAATGCACATTTCAATGGAAATAGTAATTCGTGAAATTTATTTTAGAAGACTATATTGATTTTATAAATAAATATTTAGGATGTTATGGGTTTTTACTGCGTAGCCTCATTGCTGCTTGGTAATTGACTAGCCTCCGCTTCACACCCTTCGTCCACCTAAACATTATAATTTATAGGTTCGAGTTTTTCAAAGTTATACTATATACTAACCTGATTTTCTGGTAATAAAACTTTTTCTCCTTCAGAACTAACACCATCCGAACCCTCATCATTTTGAGATATACTTTGTTGTGCATTTTCATTCGACGGACCTGCTAGCGAACATTCATTTGATTGTGTTTCATCTTCGTTTGGAATGTTTACTATGCTTGAATTGGATATAGTTCTAACGTCACGAATAATCATTTGAGGAGTTTCACTCTGTTCTTGAATTGTACTATTATCTCCTTCATTATCTACATTTTGCGGAACGTCGATTTCTGGTGAAACTTGATGCGGTGTAGTTGGAACACTGCGACCAGTTCCACTGTCCAATTGTTCTAAATTTGATTCGTTAGTTTCTGCTTGGCTTTCTTCAACGTTTTCGGTTCGACCACTACTGGTTGATGGTGGTGGTTCGTTAAAAGTAAACCTACCACTACTAGGAACATGGGGTGAGTTAACAGTTTCTCCAAAACTGTCAGTTTGGCGTGGTACAAATAAAGTTGGCGTACACGGAACAATTCCATCATCTCCATGTTCTTCAAACCCTGAGGATTGATGTCCAATTACCATTTGTTGCGGTTGACGATTTAATGACGAAATATTTCGTCCACGATAACCAAAAGTAGATGAAGATGCTGGTGGGACGTTTTCGCCACCACTTGCACTGCTCACTGCTTGGGATTGTGCGCTGTTTTGCGCCATTTCTGTAGGTTCTTCATTAAAATCAAGTTCCGCATTATCGCCACTTCGTAGGTTTACATTTGCGGATTGTTGGGGTGTGGTTGGTGATTCGGAAATTTCTATTATTTCTACTTCATTATTGTCAATTTCTTGATTTTCTTCTTCTACTTCTTCACAATCGCCATCTTCCATTGCCTCATACCCTTCATCATTATCTTCTTCATCTTCATCTTCTTCGTAATGTCCTTCTTCTTCTTCATCCATTTCCTCAGGCTCATCAGAATCGTCTTCATCTACTTCATCAACATCACTATTAACATCGGAATTAACAGCGTCACCTTCATCCTCGTCATCGTCATCGTCCTCCTCATGCTCTTCTTCAACTTCTTCCATTTCATCATCCTCATCTTCTCTATCGTCCTCATCTTCACTTCCAATACAAATGACATCATCGTCCTGGTCCCGTTGGGAACTAGTAGGAACTTGATATTCTGGTTCTGTTCCGGATTCTGATACATCCTGTACTTTACTACGTTTTGCCTGGGGTAATGGGCTGCGATCTTGTTCACCTTGTGATTCATTGTCAGAGGAGCTGTCACCTTCTGTCGATTCCCGAACTCGTTTGTGTCCAGCTTGTGTCGTTGTAACTGTATTACTACTACTAGCTAGTTGACTATTTTCAGTCATAGCACCATCATTGTTATCACTTGATGAAGTACTTTGTTCAGCAATTTGCTGATTTTCGTTATCTCCTTGTTGATCTGTACGTGACAAAACGTGACCGACAGTGGCTTGAGTTGTGGCTTGTTGAGATGGTTGCGTTCCTAAATCAAGAGAAATTTCAATCTCGAAATTGTTTTTCATTTTTTGAGTTGATTCAGCTACGGACGGTGACTTATCAGTTTTTGTCGCCGCTGAAGATTGTCTAGCTTGTGGAACAACGACTTGACGCAAGGATGTGGCACTTGACGAACTAGCTGAACTTGTTGCCGGCATGTATTCCGTTTGCGAACTACTAGGAGTCGAGGATACTTCTGTTGTATTACTTCCAGTCGTATGCACTTGTTGAGTTGGAAAAGCGACCGATGGACTGGACGTGGAGCAACTACTAACAGCGCTGGTTGTCGAAGAGAACAATGTAGCAACTCCTGGACTTCGAGACGGAACAGACATTGGTCGAATACTAGCCAAAGGTGTATCTTCTTTTCGTCGAGGAGTAACGCTAGCACTCTGTTGTTGCGATTGACCTGCCATCGGTTTAATATTGGCTGTTGGAGGTGTTGTCGTTGTTTTTTCTGTTAAACCAGAACTTGTGGACGGTTTAGAAGCCGCATTTTGTCCACTAAATTTACGCTGAATTTGATTCAATTGGGAATTTAAATTTTCAATTTCACGAGTAGAACGTTCCCGTTCCAATTTCTTTTCGTTTAAGCATTCATTTTTTTCTTTCTCTAATCGAGCGATTTTCGCTTCATACTCAACTCGAAGGGCATTAACATCGCTGGGGGTTTGCTTGTTAAGTCGATTTCGCAAATTATTATTTTCATTCACTAAACTCTCATTGGTTTCATTTAAGCTCTGGATTTTTTCCTTGGCAGTACGCAAAACAGACTGGGATCGTTCATATTTCATTTGGGTCATTTGATTTAGTTCCTCGTTTTCTTTCTTTAGTCTGGCTATTTCTTTTTGAGATGAACTAATTTGAGTCTCTAGTTCTTTGATTTTTTCGTTATGTGATTTTTCTAAAGTTGAAACACGTTCATTGGCTTCTTTACGGCCTTCTTCTCGGTATTGTTCTTGGGTTTCTGCTGGAATCGGTTCCGATGCCGCTTGCTCGGCTGATCGATTTTCTTCTTCGGCTTGTTCCTTGTATTTTCGAGCCAAGGCTCGAACACTCACATATTTTGATAGCAGTTGTTTCATTTCTTTCGACTTAGTTTCGTTATCTGCTATTAATTTATTATTGTTTTCGGTGGAACGATTGATTTTTTCTCTTAGTTCATTGATATCTTGGGTAAGTTTTTGGTTTTGTTGTTTTAATGCGTTTATTTCTTCTGTGTTACGTTTCAATTGGTCATTTTGGTACTGAGTTTGGCGTTGTAAGTTATTGATTTGCTGTTCGTATTTTACCTTTAAATCGCTCAGCTTTTTAACATTGTCTTTTTCAGTGGTTAACAATTTTGTTAAATTATCTCTTTCGTTTTGAAGTCTTCGCCAGTCTTCCGGTGTTGTTTTATTGGTTCGTTCAATTAAAGCATTGGCTCGTTGTCGCCATCGTCCAACGTCAGTTTTCAATGATGCAATTTCAGCTTGGGCAGCATCAACTCTCATGGTTAATTCGCAATTGTTTTCTTGTAGGGGAGCAATTTGTTCCTCTAATTTTGAAATGGTGGCATTGGCCGAATTGAGTTTTTCAACCAAAGCTGCACGTTCTTCTCGTAAAATTCTGTTGCTATCTGTGACGGCATTGAGGGTTTCCACTCTGCGTAAAACATCATTATGTTTGGAAATCGTAACTAGATCCGTATTGCTTTTGGTGCGTACATTAACTTCGGCAAGTTTTGCTTCTTCCAACTGTTTACTCGTAATAGTGAGTTGGGAATTCAAACGCACATTTTCGGATTGGAGAATCTCTAGTTTGGTGTATATGTTCTCTTTTTCACGTCGCAAAAATCGAATGATTTGGAGCAATTGATCAGCAGTGTTCGCATCTTTTTCAGTGAATGAATTGTTGAGGGAATTCGATACTTCTTCGCTCAGTGATTTGTTGTTGTCGCTTGTATTCTGAGCAACGCTAATGGCTAGTTGGTTTGTAAGTAGTTCTAATTGGGAGTGGAGAATTTCATTTTGTTTTTGTAGTTCTTCAATGCGTTGTTTCATTTGATTGTTTTCCTCGCTGAAGAGTTTTTCTCGACGTTCCCAGCTTTCTTTGTTGGATTCAAGATTTCTAACAGCGTCTTGTTTAGCTTGTAATAATTCGTGGCGTTGTTGATGGAATTTCTGAAGCTCTTCCTTGGTCGAAGCCAGAATTTGAAGGTCGCGTGAATGTTGAACCATTTCATTATTATATTTTTCTTCCGCCTCTTGTAAATTAGTGTTGAGTCGATTAATTTCGAATTTCGAGGCCTCAAAGTCAATCTTTAAGTTCTTCAATTCATCATCCATATTGGCTAAATCTTCAAGAAGTTTTAAATTTTGATTTTTGAGATCATTATTGCTGGCGTTTTCACCGTTGGAATATTTAGATAATTCATTTTCTAGTTCAGCGATTTTTTGTGTAAGCGTTTTTTCATTGGATACTAATTTTTGTATTTCAGCATCGGTCGCTTCTTTGAATTTTTCATAGAATTCGATATGTTCCAAAAGTTGTTTTTCTGAGCGCTCGGAAAGTTCACAGTATTGAACAGCTTGATTCTTGACTAATTTCATTTGCTCCTCCATTACTTGGCTTCTAGAACGTGTTTCGTTTAATTCCTTTTCCAAAGATTTAATTTGTTCATCAAATGGATTGCCATTGTTTTTAACGGAAATGTTTAATTTCTTCGATAAATTTTCAATTTGTTGAATCTTCTCGTTGAGATCGCCTTGCGATGTCTTCAAATTTTCTTCTAGCTGAGAAATTTGTCGATTCTTCTCATTGAGTTGATTTGAAATTGTGGATACTTCTTCTTCCAAATGTTTACTTAGCTCTCGGAAACGGTCTTGTTCTTCTTGAAGTCTTCTTCGCAAAGCTGAGCACTCTCTGATGGCTTCATCGAGACGACTTTCTAGTCTAATTTTTCCAACCGCTTCACTTCGCTCGAATGTTGCCTTAATTGATTCTAAATTGTTGAGCAATAATCTTTGACCTTGCGATTCAGATTGCAAAGTTTCACGTTCTCGCATCAATCGATTTTCAATGTCCTTCAACATTTTGATTTCTTCTCGAGCATTTTCTAAAAGAACTTCATAGTGGGACAGTTTTGCTTGGGAGTTGGACACTTCGTCACTCAAATGTTTAATGGTTTGTTCATGTTTACTAATCACATTACTGGACGTATTAACTTTTTTTTCCAAACTTTCAATAACTTTCTTCAAGTTATCAATGTTGGATTTGGAAATTTTCAATTGCTCATCTTTATTTTCATTGGCTGATATCAATTTACAATTTTTCTGCGTAAGCGAATAGTTTTCTTCTCTCAAATTGTCGAGTTGCTCAAATATAACTTTTTCATTTTTGGCTTTTTCTTTCTGATAACTTTCGTAATCGGATTTTAATGATTTCATTATTTTTTCATTGTCTTCCAATTTTTTCTTCAACTCTTCAATTTCTTTTGGCGACAAAACACTGCTTTCATTGGCAGAAGTCGTTGAAATAATTATTGATGATCTTTTTTCTTTCAAAGGTATATTTTTATCTTCTTCACCATCGCCATTTTCCATATCTAGAGAATCAAGTAAAATATTGTCTTTGCCTGATATTCTTTTCATTGCTTGTTCATAAAGCGCTTTATAAGTGTTATATTGACGACTCAACGCATCTATAGTTTTAGACTGGCTGTTAACTTGTGCCATTAATTTTTGTTGGCAAGAACGTAATGATTCCAATTCATTGCGTTGTTGTACAATCGCATTATGATCTAATTGTTCAGCCTCTTCGGTTTTTTGTGTCAATTCTCGCACTATACCTAATAGTTTTTGATTATTGCTTTGCAATTGTTCGATGTTTTGGAAGGTAACGAGCTTTGACGTTATTATATCAGAGGAATTATGATAAACCGATTCATTTGCGTCGTTTTCATGATTGGTAATAGAGGACCCAGCGCGTAAATCTGATATTTCTTTCAATAAAACGCGAATTTGATGAGATAAATCTTCTTGTATGTTTTGTTTACTGCTCAATTCTTTCTCCAATTTTGCACAAACCTCTTTGGCTTCAGTATAGTTTTGTTGCAAATCGATAAGTTCTTGCATCAATTTCTCGTTATTTTTAAGTAAGATTTGATTGCTTCGTACAATTTCTTCATGTTCGTCACGTTGCCGAACGACCATTGGGGTTGTTTCATCTAATTCGTGGAAAATGGTTCCAAAATACTGATTTAGTTTAGCGATTTCGAGATTTTTACGCTGAATTTCATCTTCGGCTTCTCTCAATTGGTTAGCTATCTGAGTTAACGATGTGCTCTGCTTGATTATTTTACACGCAGCTGAAGCAGATGGAGAAAGAGTTTCCACGAATTTTTCCATTCGTTGATTTCGTTCCATTTTAAGAAGTTCCTCGGCATCTTTGATTTCCTTTTTCAATATTTCAATACATTCGTCTTTATTCGCTATAATTAAATCCGTTGACTCCTTTTCTTGCTTATATTTAGTTTCTAGATTATCATACTGAACAGAAGCTTCGTTGAGCATTTTTTGGAGATCAGCGACAGCTTCGTTCAATTTTTTAATATGTGCTTTACTGTCTTCGGCAATGCCTTTGTATAATTCAGCGACTCTTGTTTGTGATTGTAGTTCTTGAGCAAAAGAATCGTGATAACGTTGCTCGGATTCACGTTGTTCTTTCAAGCGATCAACTAGAGTTTCAATTTTCAATGTAAGATCATTATTCGAATCAGTTAATGACTTAATAGTAGCATTAGCATTTTGAAGCTCTTCAATTTTGATATCTAATGCCGACTGTAAAGTTGCCATGCGGGTTGTGTTTTCTCGACGCAAATAAGTATTTTCATTAACTCTTTTGTATAACTCATTAGATAAGGATTTTATTTCATTGTTAAGTAAAGTTCGTTCTTGCTCAAACCGCTTTTCCCGGTATTCAATGGTAATTTTTTTATTTTCCACATCTTCGGATTGTGCAAGTAAATCGCTTTTGGAGGCAAGCGCTGCTTGTAATTGTTCCGATAACTGATTGACATCGGCTTGTAATCTTTCAATTTCGATATTTCTACGATCAAGTCGGGATTGGACATTATTCTTTTCATCAACAGCTGCATCACGTTCTCGTTTGAATTCAGCGCAATCATGTTCGGCTTTTGCAAGTGATTCATGTAATTTATTAAACTCACCACGATATTGCTCAATTTGATTTTCCAATTTATTTAAATTCTGATTCGCCGATTCTAGGTTAGCTTTAGTGGATTCGTTTTTATTTAATGCATCCTGTAGTTGATTTTCCAAATTTGAAATTTTTTGATCTGATTGAAAAAAATACAATATTAAATTATTTAAATTTACTAATAATAACAGCAGTTACCTGAATTTTGCCGTTCGCTTTCATAAACGGCTTTGGCTGCTAAGTATTGGCCAAATTCCTTATCAAAATATGCATCAATTTTTTGGGCCAAATGACTCGGTAACAAGGCGTACTCGTCATCCTGTAACGCCCGTTTCACTACACTTATTACATCTACTTCCATTTCCTTGTAAGCATTAGAACTAATTATTTTTCTGAATTTTTTTAACACAATTAGCAATTTTATTTCCCACCATTAACCATATAACGAAATCAACTGTAAGTATGACACGCTCCGATAGAGGGATTCATGTCGTATCTAAAAGTCACGTTCAATCATGTCACCGATTGTCCACAACATATAGGAATTAAAATTATTGATTCGGAACTTATTAAGAACCATTATAAATGCTAACAATCGCTAACAATTGTTAAGATTGCTAATAAATCGAATATTTTATCAATTAAAATCAATAATAAGCCTTTATAAGCCTGGAGGCTTCAATTCTACTTTTTTCAATTGAGAACTGACCAATAGGCGCGGCATAGAAAACATGGCTACGTATTGTGTGCAACCAAAGAATTGTCCATAAGTTTACATTAAGTTTGTGTTATTATTTTAATTTATTTTTATTTCTTTTAAAATAAATTTTCAACTGAATTGGATCAAATCTTTAAAAAAAAATATTTTTAACGCACAAAAAATTCATAAAGCTTGACATTTACTTAATTAAATATGGTAAAATAATGAAAATACGAGCAGTAATGTGTTGAGTTTTGCAGCGTATTTTTTTTATAACTTTCTTATATAAAAGAACCTCACGAAATGCAGGATCAAATACAAGGAAAGCAGAAAAACATTTTTGTTTTCTTTCCGAACAAATTTTTGACCCAAGCAATACTGCTATCAAACGTTAGCATAGCGAGAAAACTTATTTCAATATTTTCAAGTGATTTATTACCATAACCATTCATAGCACAGTAAACTCATTTTTTTGTATACAAGCACTTACTTTAATAACTTCCATTTCAACTAGAAATCTTGTATTTAATTTTTAATTTAGTTGATTTAGTTATAGTTAACTACTTGTAGCTGTATTCCTATATAAAGTATACAAAAAAGCACACAAAAACTAGTACTTTTTTCGTCCCCCAGACGACGTGACCAGTGATTAGATCCGAATAGTTTAATTGCTTAACTCATAAAAATTCAAAGTAATTTAAATTATTTAAATAAAAAACTAAAATTTAATTAAAATATTAATTTTATTAATTTAATTGTACAGTTGTGATTGAAAACAAGTTACGCTTATATTATGTTAATTTGCTTAAAAATATATATATAATAAAATTTAAATATTCATAATATTATTAACTTGATCTTTGTATTGTTGATGGATTTTCAAAAACTCATCCAGAATAGCCTAAAAAAAATACCTCAGTAGTTGCAAAAAAAAAAACTCTAAAACTTACATTGATTTTTTGCGAGTAAATAACTTCTAATTGATCGCATTTTTCTTCCAATTTTGCATTGTCCATAATAACTTGTTCAGTTTTACTTTCTACATACTTTTTCCTGTAAAAAATCAAATTAATTGAAAAATATTTATTACTTTTCGAAAAGAATTTACGTGTCTTCTGTATCTTGAATCTGTTTTTTGATTTGTTCCAAATCTGGCATTTGCATTGGTTCGTTTAACACTTTCAATATGTCTTCTTTTTCTGTTGAATATTTGACCTTATTCTAAAACACAGTTTTTTTCAAACTGTTCCTTTAAAAAACGATATTTACATCACTTTAAATTACCTCATTTATTTTTTTTGTTAATTTTTGTTTCTCTTCAAGTTTGGTGTTGATATCATTTTTTACTTGTTTGTTCAAAAGAATTATAGCTTCAATTTTGTTAACATACTAAAAAGTAATAATATGGGTGTTATTAATTTAACAAAAAAAAAATAAATAAATAATATTTACATCTTCATTCTGTGATGTTTTACTCTTGATTTTTTCTTCTATATCTTTCAAAGAAGCTTCCTTCAGATCTATCATTTTTTTGTATTTAACTATAATTTGTTTTAAGATCTAAAAGTACAATAATATGTTTATTTATATTGCCAATATAGATTCCTAAAAACAACCTCTTCACTTTCAGGAGCAATTAACGTTGAAAAAGCGGGTATCGATAAATCATTGAACTCCGAAAACTCGAAACATTTTTGTATAAATTGATGGTTGTATCTTTTCTGAATTTCCGATATCTAAAATTGCTTTAACGTTAATAATGCATTACATTTAAAAAAAATATCTTAAAACGTTCTCTAGCCATTTGTTTTTTAATGATTTTCTAATATCATTTATAGGAATTAGTAAAACATTTCGGACATTATCAAAAATCAACTTAATATAAAGTGTTTTAAATGTATAAATAATCATTTTATAAGGCAAAACTAAATATGGCAAATTTAGATTTAGTTTATTTAGATTGTTTAACTTCATGTTCAATTGTGTTCGATATACGTATTTCTCAACCGTATTTTTAAAATTAGAAGTTTTGGATACACGACATGCTTACTTCAAGTTGTAATTATGGTGTTCTGTTTTGTCCACTTACGATCACCAAAAATGTAATGTTACAAAAATATTATTATTAATATCATTAAAATATTACTAAAACTCGTTATTTCTTAATACAGACAAACGTACAATAACTAAATTAAAACTAACTAAATTGTATTTACTATTTTCTTTTGTTGCTCCACATCTCGAATCATTTTTTCTTTAAAATTTTCAACTTCTTGAATCATTCCCCGTTGTTGTTCGATGTTTGCATAAACTTCTTGGCACTCATTAAGTTTTACTTTATAATCATCCATTGTAATCCCCTGATTTTTTATTTTTGCTTCAATTTTTTTGATTTCAGCTTCATATTCAGCTTTTTGTAGTTCTAGAAGGTACAAAAAATAGATGTTTACCACTTACTAATTATCCCTTCATAAATTCAATACCAAGATTGCTTAAAATAATCTTGAGTTTTTTCAAGTCCTTCATTTTTTGTTCGCATAAATCTCTTAATTTAAACACTTCTTCCTCCTTGGTATTTAAATTTTCTCTGATTTGTAACATTTCTTTTTTAGTTGCCATTTTTTTAATTTTTGCATTTTGATGAAAAGCTAGTCGCTCTTCTAAATTTTTGTATTGATTTTCAATAAATTCCCTTTCCTCGCGATGTTCGACAGCTACAAATTGTCACTTATAAATTACTTAATAAATTTTTTATGAGCTTAAATAACTTACAAAATTCATCATACAATTCTTTTCCGTAAATGCCAATAGCATTATCGACACCATTTGTCCATGCATTGTAAGCTAATCCAGCTTGGTCAAAAATTTTATCCTGTTAAAATGATCAAATGTAATATTGAGTATAATAAATTCATTTAAAAGCTCAACTTACTTCCTCAATGTCAATAAATTGAGCTTTTTCAGAGAGATCAACCAAAGCCTCCAGAATTCCAAGTACTTGACCCCAATTTCGAGGAATATTCACTGGAAGATGAATTAATATAAGAAATATTTATAATTAATAGTTGACATACTACGTATATTACCTGATATCATTAACGACTTAGTTATAGGAAGCTGATAGCCCAATTTTTTCAATATTAATGGAAGTTGTTCTACATAATTCGCCATTGTAATATTAAATGCCACATCGAGGCGTTTCAGAAGTTGATTGCATATATGAACAAATATATTAACAGTTAAATCTTTCAACCGCTTATCGGTAATGTTTTCATTGATCAAAAATGTTTCTATCTAAAAAATATTGTACATTATTTTTTATAATTTAAATTTTTTGCAATCCAATTCGATTTACTTTTCTACTTGTTTCCAACTGCCAATGCTTATCATCCAAAATTCGATTGTCTTTTTGTCCGGTCCTCATAGCTGATGAGCATTCTGGAACTTGAGAATGACTTCTTTTGTTTTGTGAAGACCAATTTCCACTCGGAGTCTATAAGAGAAATAAATTTAAATCCATTTTTATAGGAATGTGAGCAAAATTTAAAAAAATAAGAACTACTTAAAAAGTAACGAATTCGTGGAACAATAGACACAAGTAGTGACTTCAACGATTTAAATTGAAAGTCATTTGAATTGAACTGTCGTTCATATGAAACTAATTTATTCACTTTTTATACTTCCGAGGAAATTAGGATCAATTTAAGATTAGTTAATATATAGTTTTTATTTCTTGCGACGTTTCGACATATTTTTAATGTTAGAAATACAAGTAACTTTTATAGAAGTCATTATCTGACAACGAATTATTCTCTATTTTGTTTTTAATTCAATTTGCAAATTTATACATGATTTTGATGTTAATTCAATTCTGACATCTTCTAATTTATCTTTTATTGCTAAATTGTTATCATAATCGATTTATTCGCGAGTTGAATAACCCTTTGCAATCGACAGTTTTCGTTTTTGGAAGTACTACTCAGTTAGAGAAAATTCATCGTTTTGCAATTACTTTTCCTTACAAGATTTAAAGTCAAAATATGGAAATTAAAGCACACATAATTTGTTGAAACTAATGTATTGAATTTAACACTACATATAATACATAAGAGTATAAAATTTTTTGGCTCATGTCCGTTTTAGAGACGTCAATATCTGGCAGCGTTGCATTTGCTCCTTTGATTTTAGTTTTATTCGCGATTTTTTTAATAATTCAACCCTTATATCACTTACTTATCTCTTTTTGCCAAACTTTGGCTTGTTTAAAAGGAACCTGTGCCAAAATTTCATTCCTCAGCGATCCCTCTCAAGGAGTGAATGCCCACACAACGCAAAACCATTCGCCAAAATTATTTCTGCATCCTTGTGCATGCTTTGATTTGATCTTTGTTTTAGATATGACAAAGTTACAATAAAAAATAAACCCTTTCACTACAACAAGATAGCTACTGATAGTTGAATTAAAGTAACCCAAACAATTTTAATTATATTAATTTACTTTTAAAGAAACTTACAGACATTCCTAGATTAGATTTGCTTCGAACTATTCCTCCTGCTACAGGGATCATCGTCGCCCGGTTGTCTGATGAACTACTACGTTGTTTTTGCTGAGGTCTCGGGATTAAACATCTCGAACTAAAAAAAATATAAGATTTTACAATTATTAGTACTATTTTCTTGTTCTCTCATTCGTTAACAAACTTACTTTCGCGGATTACCCGTAGTATTTTGAAACCCCTGAACAGGAGTTTCAATAGACATTCTAATTGGTTCAATTGAAGACCGTCGACTCGGAAATGAATATTTCTTCATTTTTAATGGATTATTTAACTGGAAAAATTGTAACCACTTCAAAGTAAAAACTCGTTCAAATAGATTAATAAAATGTTAAAAAACAGTTTCATAAAAGTTTAATAAAATGTTACAACAGTGTAATTAGGCATTAAATAACAGTTAAAGATGATTTTTTAGGAAAAATACAAGTTTTTTTGTCCTACATAACATGAAAAAATAGATAAGATTTTAAAAGAAAAATGGATTCATTTTGTACTAGCTAATGCATAATGCATTCATTTTGTACTAACTACTATGAACTAACTAATGCATATATAAAATGATTAAAAAAACACAACTTACTTCGTTTCAAATTAAATAAAAACACAATTATCTTAAAAATAAATTCTTGAAATATAAAGTTCAGCTACTAATCTTATTTTTCACGTTGATCGTTATTACAAAGTTGTTTATCCAATGACATTAATTTCAAATAGCCCAATAGACTATAAACATATAATACGCGCAAGTGCGCGCACGCGGCCCACTGATATTGACTGATATTTTCTGAAAGTGGGAAAAATTAAAATTATAAATATTGATGCAACTAAACTTTTGGTATGTATGCTACTTACGTATTGAAAACAATTTTTGACTTTAAAATATTGCAAATTTACGATTAATATTTACTTTCTTGATAAAAAATTGTATTATGCGCAGATGCCAAAATTGATTAGATTTTAAAAGTTGTGTATTTTAACGTTAATAATTATGGAAGTTAAAAAGTTTTACTATGTAAGTTTATTTAAAATTAAACCATATCAAAAGTAATAACTGTAATAATTTAAATTCTTTTAAATATTTTTTCTTTTTTTTTTTAGTAAAAGCTAAAATCCCTGTTAACAGACAACCTTAAAGCCAATAGCTTTTAAAACCGTGATTTGAATAATCTTAACGATAAGTTAATAACGTAGTGAACATTCACTTCCGTAGTTTTAAAGTCGTATTTTTTAACAAAGCAAAAAGGCATCTGATATTAATCTCAAAACCGTGTACAAATTTTGCTTCTTTGGCAGAAATGAATAGAAATAAACCAACGAGAGAAAAATTTTACCAATGTGGTAACAAGAAGAATAGTTAACTTAATCAATTATATTCCCAGAGTAAAATGGCTTATGTTGGATGTTGTAGAAAAGAAATGGAATGTTCGAAGAAAAAAAAAACATCCAAGAAATAAAATAAATGAAATAATAAATCGTAAAGATCTATCAAAAAGAAAAATGAAATAGTCCTGAACCAATAAGACCCTTCACAAAGAAAAACAGCGCTATAAGTTCAACCATATAGTGGAGACTAAACTTTTCTTTTGCTACCATTCTTTATTCCTTGATGTAATTTTACGTAGACAGTTCTAGTAACAAAAGGGAACATAAATAGGAAAACAAAGATAAGGAACAATTTTTTTAATATTAAAATTTATTTAAAGCCATTTCATTTCAAGAATCAAACATACAAAAGACAAATCATAAAACATCAACGTTAAGATATATGCGTGGTATAGTAATTAAAATAATAAGTTTATAAAACTTTATTAAAGCTCATTAAAAATCAAAATTTGTATTCAAAAAAATAATTATCAATTTGATTTTAAAGACTGAATTAAAGACAATATTTTTTCTTGAGTTTCTATTGACGTTATACCGATTGCTTCCAAATCTGTTTTAGTTAAAGTTAAAAATATTTCATAATCAATTTCTTCATTGACAAACACTGGAATGAATGACCCTAAATCATTTTTTTGTAATAAAATCACCAATTTATGATTAGAAACCGTAGGTGATGCCAAAGGTTTTGGTGATTGTGGTAATCGAGGAGAACTAAAAACAAAAATAATTTAATACACATTGTCATAATTATAGTTTTAAAAACAATACTTTTTACGAAGTCCATCAAACCAATTTTGTACTTTTTCGTAGCTATCAAGCTCGAAAGTAGGTATCAATTCATCTTCACGTAAAGTTTCATTTAGTTTTGGGTCTATTGTATACTTTTCGCTGTTAGGAATTCCTACAGTTATGATTGGGGATGGGTCAACTTCAAATGGAATTGGAGACACATTTTCAATAATAGGGGATGCCGATAGAGATGAGCTTTTTCGAACACTAGGTGAAGGACTTAAATAATTTTCATTCACGTTCGACATTGAAACGTTGTTTATAGAATTATTAGGAGAAAGAAACATTTTAGTTCTACCGAAATTAGTAATGCGAAAAGTGAAATCTGAAATTGTTTTTTCATTTATTGTTGTTATATTATAAATTAAAATAATTAGTACATACCTGAATCTTTAACGCCAAATGATTGACATAACAAATATGGAATTAAACTGCGACAATGAAATTGAGTTGCAATACCCAAAGGATTAATAGGATTTTGGAAATCTGAGATGCTAACGTTGATTTTGTATAATTTTTTTAAAATGTAATCTACGGTTATTAAAGAATCGCTTGCACAAGCTAATGAGAACACTGATATGCCTATTAAAAATAAATTGGTTTATTATTTCAACAAAAATGTAAATATATAAATATTAATACCGTAATTGTTGCTTTTTAAAAGATCAGCTTTGTATTTCACTAAAAGTTTAACACATTGAAAATGGCCTGCACGTGCTGCTTGCATTAATGGAGTCCAACCCAAATAATTTTCTTTGTTAATGTTTGCAGACTTTTTAGATAAATATGAAATTATCATGTCGTAACAGCCCTTAGCAGCAGCGACATGCAAATTTGTGTTTCCATCAATATCAATTTCTAAGTCGTCATTGAAATAAAATATAGTGTTAGTATCTTCCCTTATTTCATGGTTCAATTTGTCCATAGTCTTAAAAAGTTATTGTCATTGAATTTAAAAAAAATATATAAAAATGTTAAAACTAAAAATCACGTCAATTAATAAAAGTTACACCATTAAAATTAGGAAATTATTTTCTCACAGCATTTCGTTTTATGCGTATAGATTCTTGCTATTTGTTATTCTTATAACTTGTTTTGTAATACTAAAATGCAAAGATAAAGATAGAATATTATTTATTTGTTATAATTCGGTTTATATTACAAAAAGAAATTGAAAAACAGTTTTATATTAATTTATATGCAACGTATTTGATCAAAAATTATCATACATATTTACAATAAGACTAGTCAACATATTACAAAATAAGCACCCAATCAGTATAAATTATATTTTAAATAAATCTTGAAAAAAAACAGCCAAGACAGTAGCCAATTTTTATAGAAAATAAATCCAGGGATCTGCGATGAAACGATTCAACTGTCTTGGCTGGTTGCTCTCATCTCAGCCTTGTTTCACAGCTCCGGATCCGTGGAGTTCAATGAAAACCTCTAATGCCTGAGGTACTTGTCCTTCATACGTTAAATTGTGAACTTTGATGGCTTTTGCGGCTATGCATTTGAGACTAATTTTTAATTGAGTACGCAAAATAATTTCTGCTACACCTGAATATCCTGGTTAATATTAAAATTTTCATTTTCCCAGTTTATTTACTTTATATAGTTACCAGTTCGTGAAGATTCAATGGGTGTTTCACCACGAGCGTTAACCGAATCCATATGAGCTCCGGCTTGCGTTAAATCCAATATAATTGAATGTAGTGTGAGAAAATCAGATATTGGCTTTTCGTAACTGACTATTAAATGCAGAGGTGTATTGCGTTCAGAATCCATTGCATTTACATCAGCTCCACTTTGTATTAATATACTTGTCGTAGCGGCGCAAGGAAACCTAATAAATAAATTAACATAAAAATGTTTTCTTATTTTATTTTTTTGCTTGGAAAAATTGATTGTTAGATTGAGTAGAACTTTTAAATATACGAACCGGTAGAAAATTACATTACAATTTAAAATCACCTTTTTTATTAAAATAAATATCTAAAGTAGATACCTACTAATTTTTATGTTCCACACACATTTATTTTTTTGATTTCTGTATATTTTAACGACGTCAAAACCTGGCAATGTTGCATTTTCCATTTTGTTTTTACTTTAATTCGCGAGTAAATCGTCTTTAATGCGGCCCCAATGAAAATTTTAACAACAAAAGAGAAAATCATTCGATATTAGAATTGAGTTAACAAAAAAATCGTGAATTAAATTAAAAACAAAGTAGACAATGCAACGTTGCCAGATTTTGACGTTGCTGAAATATACATGAACTATTTTTTTAATTTGAAATACAACAAAAAATAAACTTATTTCCAAAAAAGATTTGCTTTCAATGTGTGAGTGAAAATGTCTAGCTGGGTACTAGAGTCCTAAAATTTCAAATATTTAGACGATATATTGGGTAAATTAATACACTGCTATTAATTCTAAAAATAAGAATAATTTAAAGAGAAATTAATAGAAACACTTGTTACAATTTTCAACTTTAAATGCATTTTTCACATTTTTTTCGTGATTCTTTATTTACAAGATAACCAAAGAAAAATAATTTTGTAATTTCTGGTTTTCCATAATATTTTTATATTTTTTCATCACTTGAAACTATTGTATTTATCTTCATGGTGAAATTTTGACCTAATTTTTCCCCACATATTTTAATTAGTAAAATAGGTTCCAAAAATACCATTGGTTAAGAAATTTATATTCATGTAATACAATTAGCTTTATCATCAGGGTAACTCCTATAGTTCTCAACCGATCTTGATCAAACTTGGTACACTTATTCTTCAAATGATTACGTTGAACGAGTTTGAAGAACAATCGAATTACTAGTTTAGAAATTATTAAATTTTCCGTTTTTTTTTTTACTTCCCTGATTTTTCTATAAAATTTCAAGATTTAAATTTCCTTATAATTCCAGGTTTACCAGATCGGTGGCCCCTCTGATTTACTTAAATGTATATAAATAAATCGACAACTAATTTTATATAAAATTTAAAGTCAGCTATCGTTAAATGTTTAGTCAAGAGATTGGGCAAGTGACGGAAAAGATTAAAAAGAGATGTCTCGCTAGAAACAAAAATGGTTGAATCCAGTATTCTCGATGTCTAGTAAAAATAGTTTTGAAACGATGGACGAAAAAGACTTACTTGCAAACATCATTTATGTGAAAATCATCGACTGGTGTTTCCGAGTTGACTGCTAAATGAAGCAAAGTTTTACCATCTCGTAAAGTAATATTTAAACGTATTAAGTTATGTATAACTTTTTGAATATCAAATACTTCATCATCAGTACAGGTTTTGAGAAGTTTAGTTATAATTGCTATCAAATATAAGAAAGTCTTCAATTCACTCTCCATTTCCTCCTGAAAATCAAAATTGTAATATTAGCACTTATGAAAATAGTAAATTATAATAAAACAGGCTACTTGATTTGTTTCCATTAAGAATACTTAAAAAAAGGGTTATCGGGCACAATATGTTAAAATTTATATTTCGAATAATTGATATTCAAGTGAGTTTAATATTAATAAATTCATCATGTGAGCATTAATTAATTTTTTTAATTGTTAAGTAACTATTAATGTAGGATACATTCAACTTACTGCTATAGTATCCACATCATCTTTAGGACCTGGGTTTGCCAATTTCGCTTTGTTTCGTTCCAGTTCCACTACTGAGGCTCTTAAAACCACTAAAATATCATTTACCGACAATGGTTCATTGTTGTGTATCATTTGAGAAAACACTTGGGCAAAGCGTAACAGATCTTTAACAGTCGAAGCTTTGTTTAACTGACGTAAATATAAAGCTCTTAACCACAGTGCAATACACTTATCAAACTGAGAATGATCTGCAAATACTGCACCCCGAAAAATTAACGGGTGCGGTACTTCAGGATTATTTAAACCTAAAATTCTTTCCCTAATTGTCAATGCCTCCATATGAAGAGCATTACGATTCCGTTTAATTGCCTCTAATTCTGATAACGATTGGCATTCAACCCAGTTTTGATAAGCTGCTATAGGTTTGATGAATTTTTTTTTAATTATATTATCAGGATCACTAAAACGCAACTCCATGCCTTTATGCAGATATTCATATGCTAGATCAGGACAATAGTTGTCCTTGTCATTTGCATATGAAGCACCCAGAAGTTCAAGCGCGTCAATTTGTTCTTCCAAAGTTATTTCTGGCCTCGTTATTAAAAATTCAACAATCTCTGCCTGTGTTCGATCGGCTGCTGATATCAATGCAGTCATTCCATTTTCATTGGTGAAAAACTGAGCTCCGTAATCAAGAAGTTCCCGCACAATAGAAGTGTGGCCGCATTCAGCTGCAAAATGTAACGCTGTCGCTCCACAATGAGCTCTTTCATCGGGATTTGCTTTATTTTCTAGTAAAAAACTAACCTTTTTATTCAAAATTAAAAAAGAAATGAGTATTACTATCAAAATATTTTACA
Source organism: Sisyra terminalis (assembly GCA_958496175.1). Classification (NCBI taxonomy): domain Eukaryota; kingdom Metazoa; phylum Arthropoda; class Insecta; order Neuroptera; family Sisyridae; genus Sisyra; species Sisyra terminalis. The sequence goes on from OY292276.1 coordinate 38,294,141, forward strand.
AATATTTGATGTTGACTTACAATATCTAAGTAGCCTTTAAACGAAGCAATCATTAGACATGTGTTGTTGTATTTGTTGGCTATATTAACATCTGCGTTGTGTTGATGTAAATATTTCACAATGTCCAGTCGACCATCGAAACAGGCGGCCCTCAGTGGTGTGGAATTAGTCTTGGTAGGATGGTTCACGTTGGCACCAGCTTTAATCAGCGTCTTGACGACGTTCAAATGACCTTAGAAAAATCAAAAACGTACTCTAAAATAAATGAAAAATGTAAAAAGTGTTCCATAAAACGGAACAAAACATGGAATTGATATTTACCTGCACCAGCTGCACACCAGAGTGCTGTCGCACCTTCTATGAGATAATTGTCGAACTTAATTGCCCCTTCACGTTCTAAATCTGGTTTGAATTTGGATAATATCATTTTTAGTAATTTATTATGACCACCACGCGCTGCTATTATTATTGGAGTAATTCGTTGTCCATCCTCCTCTACAGGCTAAAACAAATACAATAATATTAACATAAAACCATTTTTCGATACTATATAAAATCCCATGATTTTCTCTTATTCAACTTTTCCCCTTTCGATTTTAGTATGTTAAATGCAAAATAATGCAATAGAAACATACTACGCCAAAAAGTATATCAGTGTCTTTCTAGGAGGATTTTTTATAAACCTCTGAATGATCTCAATATACTGCCAAGGATATAGCAAACTTAAGTACAGGGTGGTTTAATCAAAAAATGTGATAACAAAAAAGATAACTATGTAACTTACCTGAAATTAATAACAACCAATTATGATTACTATATGAATTGAACACTACCCAAGTAAGGAAAAGGTTCAGTATATTACTTCTATATTATAATAACTAGCAGACTGCTAAAAATACTCTGGGAAAGTAACTAGATAAGTTACTTCTTCAAAAAGTATCTGGAGTAACATTTAGTATGTAGTTACTCTTAAAATAGAAAGTTAAATACTTATGGGTGGGTAGTTCTCATCAAATTTCGAAATTAAGTAGAATTTTTTTTTCTGAAAATTTGATTATTTTGTTTGTCAATTTTGTAGTATTTGTATAACTATCATAGATTTTACCAATATAGTGGTCCCCAGAAAAAACTTATTTTAGACGAATTATAAGGACGATTTATAACTTTGAAAGTGAGGGAATGGTTTTTATAGGCCATACCGACATTGAATCGTGTCTGTTATTATTTGATAGAGAGCAAACTGTTTGGACCATAACAGTATTATTGTTACGTAAATATAATACTCCTCTGTAAAGTGGATATTTGTTATCTTACCCCGTCAAAATGAATTACTTGTATCTCTCTATTGTACTTACAGCAATAATTTTCACTAAAGTCAATATGAATGATATCCTCGTCTTTAAGCAGGAAAAAATGATGAATTTAAGAATTAAATAAGCAAAGAAATAAAAAAAGTCAAGTTCGACTAGTTAAAAAGTTAATACCTCATATATCGTCATTCCCTCGTTTCAAATTGAAACGAGGGAATGACGAAATGAGTTATAACATAAAAATTATTGGTATTTAAACTTTGGTTACATCTGATTTTTTGTGTAAGTTTACTGTCTCTGACAACCTACTTAACTGTACAATTATTATGAAGATATATTCAATATCTCTATTTTTCTTCAATGTTAAAAAATGGCGACTAAAAATGTAATCTTGAAAAAATCTTCATATTTTTATTTTGGAACAGATACTTTAACACTTGTAAGGTGACTTAAATATATGAAATAATAGATAATATTGCCAACAATCAAAAATCGATGAGAGCCTTCATGAATGATTACCGATGCGTTCATATATCAATTGTTAGTAAAGGATGTGAAGGAATGATTTTTTTATGGGACACATAAAAATCGATATTTGAAAATGTTTTCTTTACTTTTCATTCCAAACTCAAAAGATGTTTCAAAATCAATTGTGTTCTTAATCGATTAGTTAAAATCGTAAATAATTTTTTTGAAATATTTTTGATTTTCAAGTTCAAAAATGTGCAAATCTTAAACTTGAGGCATAGTGAATGATTTTTAAGGTACTATTTATTTATTATTCTATAGAGATATTCATATGATTCAAAAATTACAACTAACACCATTAGCCCAAGTAATGTGCTTTTCAAGGAAAAAATATTCTATCACTTAAAAGTCACTTACATCATATTTTTTATAACAACTGAAGAATTTCGAGATTTCATGAGAATTACCCCTGTACTAAATTTCGTAATGTAAATAATAGGTAAAGTTGTTAAATAATCAGATATTGTATTTTTTATCATTACTAATGTAAGAAAAAGAGAAGTATGTATGTCTAATACCCTGCAAACACAACCCACTTGAAAACGATAGAAGATTAATATAACTAGTATAAATTGAATCTTATAGAACAAAAATAATAAAACTCAGTATCTAATCTGTCGGTATTTCGGTATCGAAAATACTTTTTAATTTACAGGATACATTTTTTGCCAAAAAACAATAGAACTAAGATAAATTATTTTAAATATTTTAAAGTATCCAAGTTACTTTTTTCTGACAGCTCTGTTAACTAGTTAGTTCCGTAGTTGATTTTTTTTCAACACAAATTCCCTGACTTTCCAGGTCCAAATTCGTTTCATTCCCTGGCCTTATTGCATTTTTTCAATTAAGTTTCTTGTTTTAAGTACAGATTCTCCTTCGCTGGACACTGTATATACATTAACGTCAATATATATTATACTTTTTCACTTAATATATAAAAAACAATTAATTCAGAGTCAACTCGCTTCAGAACAGTACAAAAAATTGTAAAGTCTTCGAGGTGAATAGAAAAAACAAGTTCAAAGCTACGTAGAGTAACCCCTAAGAAAAAAGGAAGAAGAAGAATTGAAATCCCAGATTTGCTAAAAAATAAAGAATTACCTCGACCTGAAAAAAATAATGCAAAATAGTCTAGAAAAGGATTACAGCCGTACGAAAAATTGGAAATAGTAATCAAGGTTGAAAATTTACGAAACAGTTAAATAATCAAACAATTAATGATATATTTCAAATATATTTTTAATCGATTGTAATGTTTCTGTCTAGCATTACTTTTCTGATTTGCTTAAAACTGACTTTGGTTCTTGTACAATAAACAATAAAATATTTTGAAAATTAGATAAATTATTATCATTTATGCAAGCAGTGCTTTTATTCGTTTATTTGTAAATTAACTCTTCTCTAAAGATGTAGTGCCTTCATTACCTGTGCCTAGATTTTCATTATTGCCTAGATAGTATTGATTTTTTGTTCATATATGTAATAATTTCAATAGTTTACTACTTAATAATTTTTTAATTAATTATTTAAGTTTGTTTTTTTTTCTTGACCATAAATGGATAATTGGTAAAAATAAGAGGTGTTATGTCGTAAAGTTTAGGGTTTAAACAAAATGAAATGAGAAGGTTTCATCATTGACTGTAACAAAGGTATACGAAATAATGAGATGAAAATGCGAAAATCTTGAAAATTTTCCATCGACGCAAAATACATTCATCTAACGTCAAAGTCATTGCCCTTGATAATTCATTTTCGTACACAAAGAAAACATTGAATTTGAATATATATCTAAGCAAAATCAAAAAGGATCTCACCTCGCTCACCTCATTTAACAATTCCTGCACCTCTTCATAGCTTTTTTCCAATAGCAAAGCATACAATGAAATCCCTAATCCATCTCTAGCTGCATAATAAAGTCGATCTCTGAATGATTGTGTGATTTCACCCATTGTTTCCAGATAAAGTTTATGTTTTCAGAAAAATTATAAAACCATAACGCACTACTATAAAGCACAACTCGAACTGTCACAAATTTTCATTTTTAACTTAACAACCTTCGTAGACGAGCTAGAATTCATAACACTTTCGGGGTTTGATAAAGAACGACAATCCTTCAGTACACTAATAAGAGAATGATGCAGCTTGAGATCGGCACAAATCGAACGCTTTTGCGCGATCATTTTCTCGAAATTGATGAAGACAAAAATACATGACTCGAAAAAAAATGAATTCAGTGCCAAAAACGCACGATTAAGTCGCATTGTGACTATCGATTCGAAAATTAGTATTAATAACAATTTTTATAAATATTTTTCACTAAAATTAATAATCTTTACAAGTTTTACAAGCTTTTTTTACAACGACGGTTTACTGAAGTAAATCGCTTTCTAACAAATAAATACATTATTTCATTTAGTTTTATCAGAAGAAATAAATCAACCACTTTTGTAAATAAACCAACCAAATCAGCATTGTTGAACATTGTCATTAATTATTATGATGATCATTAAAAAATTGAAATGTTAAGAAAGTTAGGAACTGGTGTTCAAAACTATTTATAGATTTGTTCAAATACAAATCCACTTGATTTGCACCTACTCTTGTAACTACTGAATTATGTTATGTTTTTGTTTGTTGTACATATTCCTCTATCTTACATCGTTGTTTAGTATGCATAAGCTACATTTGTTCAGCAATAACGATTTACTAGACCGCTGATAATGTTAGTTTACAAATGTCAGTGTCACTTATACACAATGTTTTGTTACTATTAAGTAATATTAAAATACTTTTTAGCAAAAGTAATTCTTACTGAAATAATTATAGTTTATTAAAATTCGTTTATAATTAATAAAAAATATTAAAATCAATAACCTATAATGGTATACATACACTTTCCATCAAACTTAACCGAAGAAGAGCTAATGCTTCAGGCCAAATATCAAAAGTTAAAGAAGAAACGTAAAGCTGTTCAAGACTTAAAAGCACCTAAACCAGAAGCCGAAAAACCTGTGATCCCAAAACGGCCGGCTGAAGCACGCGATGCTCGTGAAGTAGCCAAAAAATTAATCAAATCCGGTGTGATATCAGCCATTCCCAAACCGCAAAAAGCCTCTGAACAAGCGTTCAAAAGACCACGAGGATTGGAACGAAAACTTATCACTGACAAATCAGTTAGCAACTACCAACCTTTTTCGGCTACTCAACTTGATAGCAGCAATCCTGATTCGTTAGAAAATAGACCACCGCGAATCAAAAATAAAAATTTATACGACACATTTGTCACCCAACGAGACCGTGAAGAAAGGGGTATCACGGAAAAGAAAAAAGAAGCTGATAAGCCACGTCACGGAAATACAATTTATGTTTCGGGGTATCAAATTACTGAAGAGTATCTTCGAAAACATTTTAGTTCAGTTGGAAATATTGTCAATGTATCAATGGAGGTAGAAAAAAATCGTGGGTTTATCACTTTTGATAAAGTAGAACATGCAGAACGAGCTATCACAGAGTTTGATGGAAGCATGGTATCGGGAATTGAATTAATAGTGTCATTTGCTCGAAGACAACCACAAATCGAACCAATCAATGACGCAACGTCTTCGTCAGTATGGTCCACCTTAGCTGCCAGTCACTCACAAAAAGGAAATCACAGAGATAAACGAGAACTTGTTACTTACGATGATATGTTTTAGAAAGTGTATCTGTAATTTTTTTTAATAAAATATTGTAAATTGTAACGGATAATATTTATTTTGAGAAAATGCAGTGAGTTCATTAATCTCAACTAAGTAATGGCATAAAACAACAAAATTGAATACATTTATGTATATTTAATACATTTAATAGTAAATTACAGTATAAATAGGTAATAATTTAAAACTAAAAGCTTCTTCGAATTTAGAATCTTATTGCTGGTATTTTCTGAGAAAAAACACTCAATTTTTTATTAATTTGCTTGTAATTCTTGTAATGTAACGCATGACGGTGTTTTGATTGATTGAGCTTTTTCAAAAAGCTCTTTATCCCCGAAGTTTCGAGCTTTCCACAGCATTGATTCACCTTGAAAATGAAATAGAATTTCTTAGTTTAAAACAAATAAATACCCACATAAGTTTCATTACGGGTTAATTTTTCATTTTATATCAAAATTATTATTTGCTAACTATTAATTTTTGGTAGAGAAAATTAAGTTTTTAAAAAAAAAAAACTAAAAAAAAGACGTTTTAATTTTAGTAACAAAATTTTCCTCTGAAAGGTAGGTAAAGTTCATTCGAAGACTATCCGTATACTTAGAATTAGCATTTAATTGTTTTATGTCAAACAGTTTAGTTTTTGTTGTATAAAGATAATATATACAATTAAGACTAACTGAGAACTTATAGTTATTCATATTTAAAATGGAACTTACGATAGCTGCGTTCTCGATGACAAGAATGTCGCAGATTATTTACAAATTCATCCTCAATCGACGTCTCTAAACGACGTAAAGAACCTTGATATTCATTATGAAAGGTTTCTTTTACGTAATAAGGAATTTGCAATCTCTGAGTTCGTCGCAAAACATTGAATTTTCTAAAAATATTTACATTCGTATTAACAAAGGTAAATAAAACACCAAATATCATAAAACACATACTGATTACTGTGTAAGCTGTAAACTGGATCAGTGATAAATAAACTTGACATAACACTCAAAACAATTAACAAGAGAATCGGCAACAGTTGTACAAAAGCTGTGTATCCATTTTGTTGCTAAAAATATATAAGAAATTAAAAATGAAGATAGAAAATTAATAGGTATGAGTAAAGAAACCTCATTTCGTGGCTGCGAATGTGCTTCACCACCTCGAGTCCATCGACCACCACGGCGAACGTAAATATTTTGTTGATTTTGAAATCCATTACCAAAGAACATATTAAATAACTCTTCTGCAGTAACGTCGGCTTCAAAGCCTCTTGTGTAACTGGTTGTAGAATGTCTATTTGTCATATTAGATGCTTCTGCTCCATATACATCATACTGCTTACGCTTTTCTGGATCTGTTAGGACAGCAACCGCATTGCCTAAGAAAAACAAAACCTTTATTGAAGTAATTTACATTACAATTACTTTACATACTATTAATTTTACTAAAAGTAAATGATGAATATAAACTTTAAAAAATATTTTTAACAAAAAGTCTCTAGATGTGTATTTGCAAATGATGAGGTGGTTTTCTTATTATATAATACTAGTAGTTGCCCGTTGCATTTAGTATGAAATTAGTATGAAAGTTTAATACTTATGTAGTACTTATACCAAATAGGCGATTTAAAATTTTGGTTCGTTTTTCAACAATCAAACTTTTTAAAATCTATTTTTTATGAACCAATGGTCCAATGAACCAATGATCTGGAGTAATTATATATTCGGCTGAAAAGCACTAAGGTAGCAATTTGTCGCCATATATTTCACTGTCAATTCAAATATAAAATCTTCGATACTAATTTTTTTTCGGTATTTAGAACAATTTGGAAACCAATTATTGTCATTGAAAATAAATAAAATATTCGCATTTACTTCCATGCTTTCCACCTATTTCCAACAAATTTGTATATACAACGCAGAGAAGAGAGACTTATAAGTCTCTCTTCTCTGATACAACGTCCAAATGTGCGAAATCGAACAGCTTTTTAGTCATGTTAACTAACATAAAGGTCATTTTTTTTTTCGTTTTACATTGTATTTTCAAATATAAGTGCACATTTATGTCGATGAAATTTGGAAAGTGTTTTCCTTATACGATGCAGATATTTAATAAGAAAGGGTTTTTGAAAATTTCTCCCCTAAAAGAGTGAAAAACGGTAACAAAGTTTGTAAGGGATAACGTTTAATAAACAATCGAAATTTCAAATTTAAAAATCAATCAAATTCCGTTAAAAGCGAAACGTTGTTAATGCTTAATATAAAATAAGTTGATTTATTATTAGAAACAAAAACTTAGGGTCTGCTTAAAAATTTAAACTCTGATAAGTAGATATATCTGAGAAGGTTAAGTTAAGTTTATAAGTGAGCATTATGTTTTTTGGCTTTCACATATTGTAAACCTGAAAATCCGAAATACGTATTCACAAATAAATACATTAGTGAGTGAGTACCCTTACCAACGATTTGAATGCGTAAGTGGGGATAAAAGCGCATGCGCATAGTCCATTCACGGACGCACGGCAAGATTATATATATATTAATATTATTATATATATATATTTATATAGTAAATTTATATATATGATTGGCATCATTACAAAAAAAATACTTTATTAATTAATATCATCATTAATTATAATTTACTTTTAAATATCGCCCCTTCATTCCCATTAATCCTATCAATGCCTAACCATTCAGACCAGCGGCCACCAAAGTGGTGATCCACAGATCACTGAAGGTTCGTGAGAAAATTTCACTGGTCCCTAGAAAACTGTGGATTAATACACTTTTTATAATATATTTAACACTTAGCATATCCTATTAGTGGCCCTTGAGATCAAAAAGTTTGGGGTTATGTCCCTTTTAGCGACGTCAATATTTTGCAACGTTACATTTTCTACTTTGACTTTAATTTAACTTGGGAATAAATCGACCAATGTGAAAATGTAGTAAGAAAAGAGAAAATTACCCGATATTATTATTTAATTAACAAAAAAATCGTGAATTAAATTTAAAAAAAAAGCAAATAATGCAACGTTGCCAGATATTGACGTCCTTAAAAAGAACACGAGCCAGTTTGTTAAAATTATTGTTATATTGTAATCGATTATTTTCTGCATTTTTTCATGATTTTCTGCACCTTTTTTTTATCCTTTATCTATTATCTTTACAAACTGAAATCAGAAAAAAATGATGTAACCAAAACAGTAGTCGATAAGGTATTAAAAGTCACATTTTGGTCAAAATATCGTAATAGGTATTTCAAACTGTTATAATAACTCAATTTCATAAAAAGTAAAAGTACACCATAGTTTTTCAACACGCCATTTGTCTTTGTAGTCTTTGGTACCCCTAAAAGTTATGAATCATCTACTAGGAAGTGATACTATTCCCTATCAATCGTTTATATAACAAAATACGTAATTGTATAGTATAGTATAGTGTAGTATAGTATAGTATAGTATTGTATAGTATAGTTAATTAGTTATAGTATATAGTTAAATATAGTTATTAAATATTTTAGTTAGTATATAGTTATTAAATATAGTTATAGTATAATTGTATAGTATAGTTGTATGGTAGAATAGAATAAGAATAAAGCAGAACATGATATATTTAAGTGTTTATATTCAATTTCAACGTTTTTTTCGATATATAGATTTTATAGGTGGATTTTTTGAAAATTCAAAAAAATTCGAAATCTACGACTACGAAATTTTCAAATATTTCATCAATTATTTAAATTCTTATTGTTATTGAAAAATATTAGTCACCCCTTGGAATTACTATTGAACCACTCCAACGTAAAAAAATGATCAATTTTTGCATCTATCCCCAATTATAAATAAGAGTAATTTTGTATTATTTCAGTTATTTCACTTTTTAAGAGTTATGAGAAAGAAATTAAAAACACTTTGTGTATAATATTTTTTATACTTACCGATAGCTTTAAAAGCTTCAGCCGCACCAGGACATTTATTTTTATCTGGATGTAATTGTAATGCCAATTTTTTATAAGCCTTCTTAATATCTGAATCGGTTGCTTCTTTGCTTACACCCAATATTTCATAATAGTCTTTACATTTTTTTATTCGTTTTACCTATATAACAATAAATGTCAATGTCAGTTATTGGATCATTTTTCGCAATGAATAACTATACCGATTCAAGTTGTTCCTGGTTATAATCATTTGCTGTTGTCTGAGGGACATCTTCTTTTGAACTTGAAGCAGTTGGACGTTTTCTAATTTCAGGTTGAGTTTCAGGCATTTTGGATAAAAGTTGCAAAAGAGCTAGAAACAAATTAAAAATATGAATATTATTTATACATTTAGTAACTAGATACAATAGAGACCTTTAGCCTTTGGTGAGGAGTATAGTCGTTCAGCTTTATGCAAAAATTTTTCAGCTTTTTCCCTATTGCTTTCTGCAATGAATTTTTCTGCAATAGCTATGCAACGTTCTGCTTCGTCTTTGTTGCTGTCCAGTAGCATTTTATCTCTGATGTTTTATAAACAATTACCTAGTAATTAAACTAATATTTTAACTTTCTTCGACTAAATAATTTAAGCAGTGACAGTCACAAAAATTTAACTTGTGACAGAATTCTTGCCTTGAGCAAAAACGTCATAATTTCTTTAATGCACTATTTCACTTTGACTTAGACGGAATGTAAGTAGTTAGAAAGAAATAAGTATTGGCCTATTTCTGACGTGTCTGACGTTTTAGGAACAAAAATTATCTTGCATTTTCTTCTTACTCGTAGGCGTATATCTGCAGTCTATACATGCTTCTCTCAATACGAAATACGGAAAGTGAGAGTTGGTGGGAATTGCGGAGAATTGATTCGTGGGATACCACTGAGTTCTATTTACATTTTAAAAAAGCGCGAAATTTTTAAATATAATTTCCGATTGTCATTTAACTAACTGGATTAGAGATGTCTAGAGACTAGTGATTAGATCGATTGGAAGTTTACAAATTTTACTTTTTTTTTGGCTAAATGCCCTTTATGGGTGGATTAGATATTAGTAAAGTATTTTCTATATTATTGGATATATATTAATTGGAACTTGGGGCTACACAATCTTTAACTTGTTCTTTTCTTAAAGATTTGAATGATTTCTTGCGTAACCAAATATTAAATAATTAATGCATCAAGATCAAATATTTGGAGGCTTTTAATAAAAAAATATATGTTTTTATATTGCATTATATTGTAACCATTAAGAGATAATGGAAAAGGATAATTAAATAATCTATTCCTTATTAAATATATTCTCGAATTTGTTTTTCCAAATATTCGACGTGAAATAAAATAAAGCTTATATTCTTCATACAGTCCATAATTGCCCATAAAGCTATTCTATTGCCTTGAAACAAAAATTTGCACCAAAATTTGAACTGAAATTATTTCCACTTACACTATAACAATAGAGCGCGATTTCTTTTGGCGTTTTAATTCTTTCATAAAATTATGGTGAAAAATAAAAATATGTGAAAATATTTGTTTCTTTAAATAAAAAAAAAAAAATATAGCTAATTGTAAAAGTGAAATATTGTTCTACACCATTCTATGGTATGTCTTCAAACCTCAACGACTATCATCAAACGAACCTATCATTATCATTCAGTTTTTTATCATTAAACTGCTTTATTTTTATAACAAAATAAAAGAAATAATTTACTTAATGAATCAAAAACCACTAAATGATTATAACATGGAAAAGATAAAACATATACACTTTTAAAACTAATATTTGACCAAGAATATACATTCTTATTATTATTTTTAAACTCAGTTTGAAACTCTTAAAATATAAGTATATATTTCTAGAAATGAATATTACGAATGTCTCTGAAGCTTAAAAGGAAATTCAATTTCTTACGTGGTTTAATTTTCTTTCTAGCAATACTTGTCATTGATGTTATATTAAAGTAAATTATATATTTTAATGCAGGGGAGGCTAAACAAAGTTAATTTTTAGTTCCTCGAAAAGGACTATTTCTTGCTGACAAGTCCCGATGGCGCTAGTGCAGTAGCACAGCCAATAATAACGATATCTTCTTTTAATCAGTTTGGATTTAAGCGCCATTTTCAAATTTAATTTATTCCTGAAATATTTTATATAGAAAATTGAAAATTTTATTGAAAATTACATTTTATTTACAAAAATTGAAATACAAAACATAACATTAAGCTTTGAAAATTTAAATTGCCTAAAACGAAATATGATCAATACAGAAAACTGGACAACGACTTTAGAAATAATAATAATTTTAAGTTTATCATAGCAAATTTTATACTGTTCAATTTCCTTTAATTGAAGTAAATTACAGACATGTTAAAGTATACTTAAAAATTCGTTAATTTAGAAATAACAGCTAAATTCTAGAAATTATCTTTTTCGATTACCATGAATTGCGACGGCTTAGAAAAATCGTCGAATCGTTGCTGAAACAAATTTATTTCACTTAAAAAAAATAAAATTCCAATGAGCGTAATTAGTGAATCCCCAGTTTAATATCATTTTAATATTATTTAATGTATAATATTAGAATAGTATTTTAACAATATATAAAATATAATGTAGTTTTATTGATGTTATGTAATTAACACTAGTAAAATCTAAATAACCTAAATAAGAACAAAAGCTTAAACAAATATGTTTATCACTTTTTGCCCAGATGCGTATTTCGATTGCTAAGCAATCTTCCTCAGTGGTCATCAAGTAGTATTGGATCGTTCCGTAACTGCTATGTAATGAGTCACCTAATGTAAGCGCGCAATATTCATTTTTTTAGTATTTGAAGTAAAATTACTTGATTCATTTATTATAACCATTCTTATTTTTCTGTGTTACTAAAATTATAGATATTGTATGAAAAATGTAATCATAATTATTTTACATACAAACAATTTACATTTAATTTATATATTGAATATTATTATGATACCGTTAAATTACAAATTACGCTAATTTATACATTAACGTAACATTTTCGTTAAGTATTAAATCTTAAAAATATAAATAAAAATATTCGATGAATACGTTAATCTGTTAAATTCGTTACAATGAATACATGGAATACATTTTCTGTTGATTAATCATTAATTTGTAAAAACGACGAACATTTGATTTGATGTACGAATACTATTGCAGATTATAACTTTGAAGAAATATTTAATGAACAAAAAATATATGATTATTTTCATTTGCTGTCATTTGCAAAATAATGAAATAGGCATTAAAAAAATTCAAATTTTTAAAACGGTAAACTAGAAGTCTATAAGATAGAATTCAAATGAATTCGAAGAATTTCAAATCAAATTTGTATCAATAGAGAGCACTGTAACCTATTATCACATCACTAATAAAAATGGTTTCCTTGTGTTATTATTTAGTTAATTTTCCGTCAATGTAAAATTCTGACGTTAGAAATTCATTTTAAATAAGTATAGTGCTATTATTGACATGGCATATTAATAATAGTTTATATTGAAACTATTTAGTATAATAAGTAATATTTTTATTCGTTTTTTTTCAATGTTTTTAGCATCGCTAGAAATATGTGCGATGTTTGCTCTGATTTTCTTCAGCTGCTCGTCTCGTGTAAGATGATTCACTAAATATATTTATTCGTTTTTCCGCCAAATAACATTAGTTTCATTCATAAGAGTATATAAAAAAACAGTTTTACAATAATTTCCCTTTTGAAAACAAACAAAGTCTTTGTAACCATTGTACTAAAAATTGATTTTTTTTAGACGAGACTCAGATGAACAATGATTTAGATCATCCACGGATTACCAAGTATGATGTTGCCACTGTTTTGCTCTACATTCAAACATGGCCTAGCAGGTACCATTTTTGAAAGCTCTTAATTAATTTTATGTCAGCACTTATCTGTATAATCTCGACTTTCCGGTCTACTAAAATGATTCAAGTAATTAATGTTTTTACTTTGTTTTTATACAGGCAATGTATGTGTTGCTATAGAGATTTCAAAAACTTAGAGAGATTCAGCTTACTAACCCAAGGAATCATCTGTTTATGTGTTCTACATCTAAAAAATCTTCGTACGACTTTATGCCAAAATGATAGTCCCAAAGAAGAAGTTGATGCTGAAGACGATGAAGAAGAAGAAAAGGATGAAAAAGTCGTGGATTTTCCGAAGAAAAAAGAGGCCGATAAGAAATCAGAAGAGAGTGTAGACTTGGTTTTATTACAAGACAAGGAAAAATTGTTTCATCTCGTTTCTAAAATATTTGTAATGAATTTCCCCTTATACATGGCAAGCAAACATAGTATTCAAACGAAATTCGAAGAAATTTCATCACTCGAATTAACTGGTTTAAGTTTATATTGTGATCTACACGATCAAGAAATTCCGATTTATTTGCTAAGAAATGTTGCATTATTTTGCAAAGCTGGTGGTCTTCATGCGATTACATCATGTTTCCAGCATTTAGTGCCAGAAATCTTACCTGTTTCTACTGCTCATGCAATGATTTCTATTGGTAATTAAATATAGATTGATATTCTACTAAGAAGGTATGGAATACCAGAAGAAAGAATTCATATAACAAACGTACACTAATTATGGGACCGTATAGTATTTATCACTGTAATTGTATCTTTCTTGTAATAGTAAATATCTTCGTTCTAAATGCACCAGAGATGAAAATCGACCTACTCTAACGTATCATATACTAAACGTTACATTTAATATTTCATGGACAAAATCATAGATATTTACAATAGATAACTCATGTCCCATATAGCTAATACTTTTTGTTTGCACGTAAAACAAACGATAGAATATTTTAGCTTGTATATTGCGAACTTGAAAGCTGAAGACGGTCCTGTCCTGTGTATACGGTCCTGTTCCCATCACTAAGAATTAATTTTCTGATATTCTATACTTTCTTATATCTCAAATACACTTTAACCGACGAAAAGTACTGAGTATTGTTGCTACTTCTCTTTTCTTGGAAAGGCTCTGTTATAAAAGTCGATTATTAACAACATTTCATTTTAATTATGGATCTAAACATATTTAGATACATCTTTAAATAAGAAGTACTGATGATTCTTATCTTTACAAAATCAATCAGCCAGTTGTAATCCAATTTTATAAGTTGTTAATTTATTTCTCTTTTTTATCGTTCGTACGTTTAAAACGAATTCCGTGGGGGGTTTTTGGTTACAAACTTAAATCTTTAAAAAATAAATTAGAATTAAATAGATCCAAACTAATCCATTCAGAAAGGGCTTAAGAGCTTGTCGGTGAAAGTGTAAATGATGTATTGTTTTGATTCAACGTTTAATTAAATTTTTTTTCTAGTATGCAATTTAAAATTATGGCTAAATTTTAAAACTACTGGTCAACTATTAGCACCGTTACGTTCAAGAGTTTTACGTTATATGTGTCGGTTAGCAGATTCAGAACTTCGTACACCAACCATTAAAAGCATGGCTGGTATGTTATTCTTGATGTAAAATTTGTTATACGGTATTGATATGTACAATCCGAATAGTGAATATAGCGGTTAATGTCTAGGGTTTCTTGACCCGAGCGAATTGAGAATACGCGTCCTATGTGTATGCTTCAAGTGTGAAATATTTTAAAATATATTTTTTTGTTTTTATTTACCGTCGTTTTATAACTGCCAAGGTTTTTAACGACTATTGTAAAATATTGAACATTTGTTCGATACGAGAATCGAATTCAGCACCTATCAGTTTTTCAGTGGTCATCATTATCACTGGACTACCAATAGGCTTATTATATTTAAAATATATTCGCCCTTCATTAGTAAGCGAGAGTGCATGAGAGTGAACCAATATGTACGTAACTCGGAGGTTATAGATATGTACAATTCAGATTGTATGTATGGTTATTCTTATAAGTTTTTCGTGTAATGTTATGCATAGCAATACCATTGACATATCATTTGGTAATGTTTTTTACGAAAATATGAAAAAATTTAATGTTTTATTTTAGATTTTATATGGAATGCTGTAAAAGATCCTTTAGATATGCCTCTGGGACTCGATAGTGATGGATTAGATTTGGCGTTCAAGTATTTTACATCAAGCACACTAACAATGCGTCTGGCTGGAATTGCACAAATCAATACTCATATTAGTCTTCTGACAGATCTTTGCAATAATAGTGGTGGTGTGCACCACCCTCATGATTTAGGCATATCTTCAGAAACGGTTGAATCAGTTTCTCATGGTATGGCTGATTGGCTCATTACGAATAATATTATAACACATATATTTGGACCGAATTTACATGTGGAAGTAATAAAACAAAGCCATATTATTTTGAATTTCCTTGTAATGGAAGGCCGAATAACAAGTGAACACTTAGACTTAATCTGGGCTGCTGCACAGTTGAAACACTGTAGTAAACCGGTGCATGATTTGTTACCAAGTTTAATTAAACATTTAGCCGCTGGACCTGCACTGCATTTATACGATTTACTAACAAAATTAGAGCCTCGTGAGCACACAGAACAAACCCTATACCTTGCATCTACTTTAATTAAATTTATATGGACGCGAGGAGGAGCGAATATAAGCGTTCCTGACTCTACTCATGGTGGATTTGTATCGTCTGATGTGGGAGTTGTATTACATACATGTCCTAGTTCATCAGAAAATAGTGTTAGTATAGATGGCAGTAATTCAGACGAAGAACAAGTATGAATAATTCAAATGTTTTAAAGTGGGTTTATAATTTATTTTGATTTCGCAGGTTGAAACTTCCGCGCAAAGTGAAAGTCATAAGAGTGGAACGGAAGCAGAAGATGAGGAAGACGAAGAGGACGAAGAAGAAGAGGATGAAGAAGGCTTGTTAGAAGTTTCAACAGAAGGACCGACTCCGTGTAAAAAAGCCAGAACTTCGCCATATGAATGTAAATTTAATTAAATATATTTATTCCCGGTTTACGTTTTTAAAGTTCAAAAAATATATATCTATAGATTCCTAGATTTTTATGAACCAACGCTCCCTTCACTAAAAATTGATAATGTTTCCTTCCTTGTAGCAACTTAGTTCCAATCTCTACTGTGGTTTTTATTCATACTTCCTTCAGCCTTGACCACACAATACATGGAATACTCAAAGGCCTGGTAGGAGCAATAATAACAATAAAAGTAACGACTCTATATGGTGATTTCTGATCACATGCAATGTGTATTAACATCGATTACCATATTATCAAATGCTGCTGCACAACACTTATGTTGTATTGCGATTAGGAAACCTCGATAAATATCGAAAGAGTCGGTGTTTCATTTATCGTCATTTTAATCCACGGAGTATGTTTGGTCTAAGTTTAGGTACTAATTAGTCAATACAAAAAAAATCAGTTACTCGACAATTTCATTTCAAGTTTACAACGGTAATCGTTATCACAATTTGCTTTTATTTGTATTTTATTTATTTATATGGCTCAGTTTAAGCTTGCGAATTATTTAAAATTATATTATTCTTCGCAGTAACAAATACACTTACGTTATAAAAGCTGATTGTTTCAGTACGAAATTTTAAACTGCATCGATTGTGATTACCCAAAAAATGTGAACTTATTTTCAATAATCCAAAGAAGAAAGATAATATAATCCAACAGAAGTAAAAATTTATTTTTTATTATAAGTGGATAGCTGACATAAGTCGGAAATATACAAATACAGTGAAAGAATCATGTAATATGCAGAGTCAATTATTTTTCTACTTCATCAAAAAAAAAAAGATTAGTTATTATTTTTTTATAATTTCCTACTGAAGAATCTATAGATCAAACGCTTTGCATCAATTTTACTAGGAGTCCATAAGTTGTCGGTAAAATATCACAAGAGATGATTATCTTATTGTCTTTGCATTGTCTCAATTCTTGGAATTAAAATTTAATCATGTATATTTTTTTTATAATTTTTAACAATAACCTAAACTAAAAAATAGAATAATAGAAGTATAGAGCTGTAGCACTTCCTGTAAATGGAAAAAGAACTATATAAGTGGGAATCCGTATTCTGTCTTTTAGCGCAAGTGCGAATTCTTTACGTGTGAAAAGTTTTAACAAGCATATAAGCGGTAATGTAAGGAGAAATGTTCAGAGATTTGTCTCATAGTTCATTCAATACATTTACAAATGTATAATACATATACACAATGAGACCGACAATGATAGGGTATTAAAAAAACCGTTGTTACCCCCAATTTGTTTTAAAAAGAAATACTAGAGTGCGCTACTTTCGATAATAGCACTGCCTTTGTTTTTCATTTATGGTCGCTCAAAGTCCATACAATTATACATACACTTATAAATGAATAATGCATATACACAATGAGACCTATAGGGATAGTGTATTCAGAAAAATCATTGTTACCCCCAATTTGTTTTAAAAATAAACACTAGAGAGTGCTACTTTCGAGAATACCACTGTCTCTATTTCATGCTTGGTCATTCATAGTCACCATTGCTCTTAACCAGTGTCCATTAATGATTAGCTTTATTTTAGTTATTTGTAAAAATATACAGTGACTAAGAATTGTTAATTAAAAATTGCAGAATTGTTTTTCCGAAAAAGTATTTTAAATGAATTTTTCTTGATAATTGTTGTACTACGTCGTAAACCGGGGTGTAAATATCTATTAATTTAGATCTAAAATTTTACAATATTTTAGCTGAAATTCGAGGTAGAGTTACTGAAAAACCAGTTTTAACATTTACTACTGAAGCGTAAGTTATTCAATGCAATATAAACATATCGGTAGCTAATCATAATTATTTTCCTATAGGATTTCTAAGAAAAAAATTATGCTGTCCGAAGAAGACGTTTCTTTAACATGTGTTAAAAATTCAGATCTTAATCTACCAGAAGGAATTGAAACAATTGCTTCTAGCAGTTCCGAGGAAGAAGATGAGGTGTCTTTGTCCGAACATCGTAATTTAAAAGCGTGCTTGATTGGAAAAAGAGAATCACGCAAAACTTTAAACTGTAAGTAAAAATATACCAAAATTTCAACTGCTCGTTTCTAATAACACTATTTGTTAAAGCTAATGAGGAAAATGATCCAGATTTACAAATACCAAACACCACCATTCCAGATGTTGATAGTGATTCTGATTTAAAACATATTAGATGCTTGCCTCGCTTGAAATCTTCCCGATCTAGGTAAATTTTTGATATCAAAATTAATAACAAATAGATAAATTAATAATAAACATTGTTTCTAGAAATAGAGAAGCAGTAACTGTTTATATGGGCGATAGTTCTTCAGGTAGTGAAAGTGGAAAACCGATGTACAATGCAGCGTTGGGTCCTTTGTCGTCTTGTCAACCATTTATTCCTAATTTAGAAGCTCAAAGAGACGAGTAATGTTTATTTTTGATACGTGATACAGAATGACAAAATCTGCCCTTGCGTCTAAAATTAGAGTTTCGAATTAAAGTCATTAGGAGGTAGAAATACATTTTACCTAAAAATGCTTCGTTTTCTTTCGTACAGATAAAATTTGCCTAAATTAAAAATTATAATGTTTAATCGTGGCTGAGTAGTTAAAAACCCCTAACAGTTCGAAACTCTTAAGGGTCAATTTTTTATTATTTCTCGGTTTCATGATTTTATAAATCCTAAAGAGCCCCTAAGAGCCTTAGAGATTATAAAATATTGGAAAATAACAGTTAAAATGAATAAGTCAGAGTATTTAAAGTTGGTTATTGGTTTAAATTAGCGGTTCCTAATAATAATCGTATTCCCGCGGGTATCATGGCGCTTACATTGTTGCTTGAGTTGCCACCTTAATGCCACCACGATAAAAAAGTTTTTTGTTTTATATGTGTTTGATTAACATGGTGTAATTACACATTTATCTTGAAAAATAAATTAAGCTTGATTGACAATCTAAAGTAAACCTAGACGCAAAGAATTTGAGAACCTCTGATTTAATTTACTTGTAATAATGACGAATATTTACCAAGGATCTTTGTTGCATCCACTTTGTATATGTAAAATGGACCATGAGGTTAGGACCAGGTTAGACCTGGTAATTTGTACATTTGAATAGTTAGCTGAAAGAAGAAATAAGCTCTCATATAATATAAAAAATAAGGTAGCGCTACCCTGCATACTCAAATTATTTACCGGTTCTAATAATAGTGGTTAGATGTATTTAATGTTGTCGTCATTTTAGCTATGAGTTTTGGATACAAATCCTGTGAGGAATAAAGGTTTAATTTTTCAATTTAGTAAATCTTTTTACTTCAATTTTAGACAATAAAACATATTTTGTCATTCTGGATCTCTCATTTTCTAAATTAATTACATATTAACTAGGATATTTTCTAGGCATTTATTAGAAATTTTAAGTGGAGATGAAGTTGAACCAGATGGTAGCTATTCGTCTAGAATGAGTAACAAATCAGAAAAAAACATGGGAGATTTCGATGGAGAAGAATCAGGATGTGAAGAACTTGCTCAATTAGCTCAAGTAAAAACTTAAAACTTTGGCATAGAAATTAACTATTTATTTATTTTTTAAAATATTTTTAGGCTCATGAAGCCACCCAATGTATGACGTTACAATCACAAGATTTAGAGAAAAATACTGTCTGGCCTGATCCTCGAATTTCGGCTCTCTTTAAAATAGATAATGTTTGCCACCCTGGAAACACACTGCTATGGGATCTTCTTCAGGATAATAAAATTGTAAATTATTACATTTATTTGATAATTCAAAATTAACGAGATTTTTTTTAGCATCTACTGGGTGAAGGTTTGGCTTTAGAAGCAGAAAAAACATTTTGTAATTTGTTGTGCTATAACACCGAGAAAAATATTCGAATGAAATTCATAGAGGGTTGCCTACAAAATATTGCTAATAATTGGTAAGTTATTATGTTATAAAATATAGTTCATGAATTCCACGGAGATTGATTCAATGAATTTGAATTGAGTTAATGAATAAATGTGCCCGTATTCTTAAGGTCATATTTGTCACAAGTATTTTCGAATTTCTAATGTTTATTAACATGGTTTTTTCCTTATATTCATTAACTTAATAGTATTTATCACTATTTTTATCTTATTTCTTTTAATTATCAAAGATAAGTAAGTTAGTCAAGTAATTTAAAAAGAATCAGATAATTTTGATTGTTTGATGCATTGTTTTTACTTTTTTTTAGGTCGGTGGTAATTTCTTTGCGTCTACTGCCAAAATTGTTGCAATCCTTTCAACAATTACGAGGCCTTGATACACATTATGTTACACATTGGGCTGACAAAGAACATAATATGATGTTTCATTTCTTCAACAACTTAAAAGTTTACACAAACAGCCGTAGATCTAATAATGCAGAATCCAGATCTCAAAGCACTGCCAATTTATATACGCATCAAATGGAAATACAAGTTCGATTACACTTTTTATCCGCCGTTTATTCGCCGTTGGGATCTCCCAAATCATTTAAATTAAGCGTCGAACAAGTCGATACTCTATGGCAATGTTTGGCTCACGATCCCGAATGCAGTGATGAACTTTTTAGTTGGTTGTTATCCCAAACTAAAAACGGCGAGCAACATGCTCTTGGAATGGATGCAATGAAACGTTTATATTTGACGCATTTACCAGCTTTGCCTCCAGAAAGTCTAAGTCCTACTTGTCTAGCTTTATTCCAACAGTTGTGTAACTTGGCTCGAAATTATTCACCACATTCCCAAGCGCGTCATGGAGAAGTTATTGGAATGGAATATCTTTGGAAAGTTGCTCTTCATGCTAACAATACAGATGTTAGTATGGCAGCCATTCAGTATTTAAATAATTATTATTTAAGTCAAAGATTGCAACATGAAACTGAGTTTGTTTCACAATGTATGATGCATTTAGCTGCTGCGGTTGATGAGCTAGATAAATCTGGGCAAAGTGAAGACATATCTCTATTACGTATACAACGAGCGTTATTGTTACTAAAAACTCATCTAGATACTTTTAAAAATAAATATGCTTATCATTTACGTCGTTGGACTATTGATGGAGAAGGCATTGGGTGTCATGGAGCTTTAGGAGAGCGTCCAGGAACTCCAATTCGTCTAGTAGTTCAACCAGCTGGTATGTCCGAACGCACGCCTATAGATATGTTAAATACAAATTTTGTATCGGAACTACGTGCAGAAGTGACTCATATTTGGGAAACTTTTAATGCAAGTACCCAGAATGGAGACAATTCTGGTGTATTAGGATCTCTATTACATGATGGACCCATAAGAATGATAACCCAAGGACAAGAATTAACAACCGATTTTGATGAAAAAACTCTTCATGATATCGGAATTAAAGACAATCAGATGATATTTATTCAAATTGGTGCTAGTAAAAACGGACATCGAAAACGAGATTGTTTAGATCCTCCCTCTTTACAACAACCCCCACCGAAAGAATTTGCGCCCACTTTATTGTTATTAAAACCAGCGAGTTTTGAACAATTATTTGATCTAATGCATACTTTAAGTGCTATGAAAACACCAATGAAAGGAGGAAATTTTGTGTCACATACAAAGGCTCAAGTTTTATCTAGACGAGTTTGGGATATTTTAACGATTCTTCCGACAAATCCTACATTACTTAAAGGTTTTCATCAATTAAATGTTCCATTAGAAAAGTTATTGGATCCTACCAGCCCGCAAAAGCTGTTATATTCTTTGCATATTGCTGAATCGTTGAGTACTCGCAAGAAAAGTATTACTCGTTCACCTCAAGAAAATAAACATAATTCACAAAATTGGAGCAATGTTTTTATTGAAAACGGAGGATTACGACATTTGTTCGACATTTTCATGTCGGGAGTTTTGCAAACTTCTGAGTGTGGCGATAAAAATGAATGGTTACAAGATTGTTTAGCTATGCTTTTAAAACTATTAAGCCAATTGGGAGTCAATACAAGTGAAACGCAAATTCGGCAAACTTCTGATAAATTAATAATTCCTACATTAAATGATGTTATGCTTCAAATGATGGACGTGCAAAGTACTATGTCCCGATTAATGAGCATATTGTATGAAGCTTCACTTCCACGTGATCCGAATCATTACAAAACAGGATTTTGGGGACGAGCACAAGTTGTATATTATGTGATGATGTTGTTAGTATCATGGTTGCATTGTAGTGAAGAAGCCAGACAATATTTTTTCCAAACTTCGCAATTTGAATCGTGGTTAGAACGGTTGGTGTTAGATGAACCAGATCCGGCTGTAAGAAGAGAAGTTTGCGCCGCTTTATACCGGTTGTGCTTAGGAACTACTGTGAATGAAGGAGAAGCCTCAGTCCATCTAGTCGCACCAATGCTTTGTCGACTATTAGCTTATCTTCCAAAAGCCGAACAAATGCGTCCTCAAAAACAAGAACCTTTACATCACATTGAAGATGGGAAAGAACCATATGGTCCTGCTTGCAGAGATTATTTCTGGCTAGTTTGTCGTTTAGTTGATGGGTTACCAGAAGAATGTATTGCTCACGGTAATGTTATAAAAAAGAAGTAATAAACATTGTTTAAAAATATATTTTTTTAGAACCCCAAGAAGAGTTCTCTGGAGATCAAATAGATGTAAATGGATTGTGTAAAAATGTTGGCAAATCGATTTTGGATAGAGATTATTTGGAAGTTCGACATCGCACTGTGGAAGATGATGGTCTTATTGGTTTATTAAATTTAATGGCAAATTTGTTGAAACACAAACCTGCATATCAAAATAGTAAAGAAGGGCAATGTTTGATGGAACAAATTTTTCAATATTTATTTGCTTTGCCAACACCGCGATTGCGACATGTTCCCAAGTGCAAATCAACCACTGCTCGAACAGCGGCTTATGATTTGTTGGTAGAATTTGTTAAACGGTCTCCTCAGAATTATGAAATTTTACATGAAAAATTATTAAATCAACATAAACCTGGTAAGTTGAACTCACAACTATATATTAGTCAAAAATTTGATTGGGTGATTTACACGTCCATTGGATATATTCTGGTTTCCTTCGGCGCCACAATCACGCCATACTGTGACATACGAATTGTGTATATGAATTTTCTTGTATTGAGCTAGAGTTTCTGGACCATTGCGAATTAATAACGTACATATCCGAGTTACGTATACACATTTATATAAACTCCATAAAAAAACTTTTTTTTTGCTTTTATTTGTAATAATCCATTATAAACTTTTGTTGCCGGAGCAACCCTTATATCGAGTAAATTAATTGTAACTAATAACACTCCCAAAATGTTATATCTTCATTGTCGTTTGTCTCCAGTTATAACCTTCATAGAGCAATACGTCTCCACTGGGTTGTCTAAAAATATGACCACAAAGCGGAAAGAATCATAATTTGTCGTATTTTAATGAAGTTTGATGACTTCTCTTATTTTAACATGCCGTGTGCTGATGACAACTTCTATTTACAGCCGATTTTGTATCAGCAACTTTGGCCAATCCTATAAGAAAAACTATTTTTATTTATAATTTTCATAAAATTGGTTCATGTTTAGAAAAGCAATAAGTCAGGAATGGCGATGCGAAATGTTTAATTTCTTTAGTAGTCCCTTTGTAATTATAAAATATTGTTTAAAATACAAAAAAATAAGAATTTATTAAAAAAAAAAAACGTTTTAAACCATACATATTTGTAAGCAATCTGGCTTAAATATAATCCTCTATCATTAATTATTTACAAAAACTTAGTATTTCATCAAATTGCAAATGAACGTGCAAGTCAAGTACACAGATTCGAGACTATAAAACCTCGATTATAGATCAATTACTACTTTATAATAATTAATTTTATTAATATTCCAGGACCTAATTCGCCATATCCGTGGGATTATTGGCCACATGAGGATGGAAGATCAGAATCAGGATACGTAGGGTTAACCAACTTGGGAGCTACATGCTACATGGCTTCTTGTATGCAACATTTGTACATGATGCCCCAAGCCAGAGCTTCTATTTTGTCGGCCGATTGTACTAATAGTAAACATGAAGCCACACTTCGAGAGTTACAACGAATGTTCGCTTATCTATTGGTAAGGGATGAATTTTTCCAAATCCAAACACACTAAATAACTTTACTTTCACTCTTAGGAAAGTGAACGAAAAGCTTACAATCCCCGAAGCTTCTGTAAAGTTTATACAATGGATCATCAACCATTAAACACTGGTGAACAAAAAGATATGGCTGAATTTTTTATTGATCTTGTTAGTAAGTTGGAAGAAATGACACCTGAACTAAAAAACGTTGTTAAGACATTGTTTTGTGGAGTCTTAAGCAATAATGTAATTTCTCTAGTAAGTAGTTTTGTTTGAAAAAATAGTTACAATTTTAAGATTAAAATTCTTCCTTTTTTAAGGATTGTGATCATGTTAGTAGAACTTTAGAAGAATTTTATACCGTGCGATGTCAAGTAGCTGACATGCGAAATTTATATGAATCTCTTGATGAAGTAACTGTGAAAGATACATTGGAAGGTGATAACATGTATACGTGTTCTCAATGTGGTAAAAAAGTTAGAGCCGAAAAACGGGCATGTTTCAAAAAACTACCTCAGATATTATGTTTCAACACCATGCGATATACTTTCAATATGCTTACAATGTTAAAGGAAAAAGTGAACACCCACTTTTCATTTCCTCTACGTTTAAATATGGCAGGATATCTAGAAAAGCATTTGATGCCACAACAGCATCAAGAAGAACGAGAGCAAGATGATAGCATAAATTCAGAACAACCCAATCATTATGAATATGATCTAATTGGTGTTACAGTTCATACTGGAACTGCTGATGGCGGACATTATTATAGTTTTATTAAAGATCGAACTTTAGGAGCTAGAGATAAATGGTTGCTATTTAACGATGCTGAAGTTAAACCTTTTGATCCAAATCAAATAGCAGCTGAATGTTTTGGCGGCGAAATGACCAGTAAAACCTATGATTCTGTAACGGACAAATTTATGGATTTTAGTTTTGAAAAAACAAATAGTGCATATATGCTTTTTTATGAATATTCACAAAGAAGTAATGATGATGAATGCTCAACTTCAACAGCTTTTGGTTATTCGGCTAATTCTAGTGAAGGTTCATCATCTGAACAATCTAATCAAGTGCAAACAATAGATACCAGCCATACTCACTCTGGTCAAATTGAACTGAGTAAAGAACTAGAAGAATGGATCTGGAAAGACAATATGCATTTTATACAAGATAAAAATATATTTGAACATACTTATTTTAATTTTATGTGGCAAATGTGTGGATACATTCCTCAAACATTGTTACTTGTAAAACCAGATGTAACATTACAAGCAGCACAATTATCCACATCGTTTTTCATGGAAACTTTTATTCATGCCAAAGAAAAACCAACGATGGTTCAATGGGTTGAGTTGGTAACAAAACAATTTAATGCATGTCAGGAAGCCTGCGAATGGTTTCTTGATCATATGGCTGTGGAAACTTGGTGGCCCATACAAGTACTTATCAAATGTCCTATTCAAATGGTACGTCAGATGTTTCAAAGGCTGTGTATTCATGTAATACAAAGACTGAGGCAAAGCCAATCAGCATTATATAATTCCGGATCAAGTAGCGATGAAGACTGTGATAACAAATCGGATTCGATGACAGATTTAAGCAAGATAGGCAATAAGTCAAGCGTTACTAAATTCGTCAAAGCTCTGATATCATTAATGGAACACGGGGCTAAAGCTCATTTGAAATATTTAGCAGAATATTTTGGTTTTCTCTATGAGTTTTGTAAGATGGGTGATGAAGAAGCAAAATTTTTGCTGTCGATTCGAGTAATTCATTCCATGGTTCATTTTTATCTAGGCCATAAGGTTCACGATTTTGTAAGTATATTTGTGCAGATATTCTTTGAATTACATAAATACAGTGGTACCTCGAGATACGAGTGCCTTAACATAGGAAAATTTGAGATATGAGCTGTCGACAAAGCGAAGTTTTTCTCGGGTTTTGTACTTTTTGTGTATTTACATACTTTATCGTGTATAATATATATATCGTATATATATCTATATATAATACGAATATATGCTACAGTGAATTTGTTTGAGAATATATTCTCACTGGTGAAAATATATTAGGTAGATGTATTATCTATTAGGTAGACCCTAGCAAATTAAAAAAAATAATTGGCGGAGTGGGGGAGGTTCAAACACTGTCCCTATGGACACGTGCTGTCTATATACGTACAAATACTTATATTATTTTTTTATTCGCTAAGATTTACCTAATATATTAATATATCTACCTAGTATATTTTCACCAGTAAAAATATATTCTCACTCGTAATACAAATTCACTGTAAAATATACATTAACATTAAGTTGTGTGTAAGTTGCATTTAAGTAACCAAAACACAAACACACTTTATAAAACAAGTTTATTTGTTTCATTCTCTTTTA
Source organism: Sisyra terminalis (assembly GCA_958496175.1). NCBI lineage: Eukaryota > Metazoa > Arthropoda > Insecta > Neuroptera > Sisyridae > Sisyra > Sisyra terminalis. The sequence continues at coordinate 38,321,162 of OY292276.1, forward strand.
TGCAATATTTGCCATTTATAAGTAAATTTTTCTTATTAAAAAAGACGTAACAAGAATAACTGCGGTGGCATTTTGGGGGTTGGAATGGATTAATGGAATTTCACCAGGTAAAATCGCTTTAAGGTACGAGCAAGATTACGGAACGTATCAAACTCGTATCTCGAGGTATCACTGTACTCTTAACAACAAAACGTTCAATTATCTCAATTTTCGTACATGCTTGATTAAAGTTCATTTTGTAGTGCATGTGTTAGAGGCAGCATTCTTTGTAAATTTGGGTTTTATTAAATTTAAAAGTCCAAATCACCATTTTTATGTCTATGCTTTTACTAAAAATTGTTTGTTGATTTTACATCTTTTTAGGTGGATGTTAGTGATGGAGAGGATGATGAAGACATTATAACTTATCCAACTGAAAAATATAAACCTGCATCTCTCGATAAAATGATAGCTTTAATTGCCATGCTTGTTGAAAAATCGCGAGACTCTAATAATCGATTAAATTTATCATCACAAGATTATGCAGCTGTTGCTGGTGGAAAGGTATTTTTTTTTGAATTAGTACTTGATTTATTATTGTATGTTCCTATTCATTTTATGATTCATATTTATCAATATTTTAGTCAATAGACAATTTGATACTAACTAAAATTGAAATTTATTATTTCATACTAATTTGCATTATTATAGTAAAATTCAAACACAACTAAGATTTTTTCGATGACTGAATACTCACTGTATTTAAAGTATATAAAACGTTCACATATTTGTTTGGCTCTATTGCCTTCCGATCCGTATTCCAATTATGTAGTAATCTTTATCAATAGTCATCTAGTAGTATTGGATTTTATCACTATTGTTTTGTGATGATTTGTTACTATCAAATATATTCCCTACTTTCAATACTTGGTGAAAATCACTAATGAAAAATGTTGGGCAATCGGAATACGTATTTGAAAGGCAATGTATTCAACAGATTTTGTGGAGATTATTTCTATGTTAATTTTTAAGGGTTTTCCATTTTTATACCAACAAATCAAGGATAATATTAACTTGCAACATACAAAAAATTTAATCCATTCGTTGTGTCGAGGAAATGAAGGATTAGCATCGTTATTAGTCAACATGTTAGCGCAAGCAATCAGTAAATATCCTGAAGGATGTCAGCCTTTTTTCAAAATGCTAACTCTACTAACAGAAGGTGGATCTTCTTCGGGAACTCCATGTTTCACACAGTTAGTTTTGCAACGATTTTGGGACGTAGCTGAATGTTGTCCTCATTCGGCCCTCGATTGGCTAGCGGTGCAAGTAGCTCGCAGCAAACTTGTACATCAATGGGTGCTACAAAGTGTCGATACTTGGCTTGAACATTTTTTGATGGATCATTCTAACCAGCGTGTGAGAGCAGCTGCAGCTTTTCTTTTAGTTTCTCTCGTGCCAAGTCCAAACTTCCGGCAAGGCTATCGAGCCCGAGGTGTAAGAGGCGAAGCTCTGCTATCACCAGAAGCTCATGCTGTTCTCCATCAGATATACACAGCATTATTACGTTTATTAGGCTCAGCAAAACATTATATTGATATCCAAACCCATGGGACAACCAAATTAACAGCATATTTCGCGTTGCTCACGTACTGTGTGATTTCAAGAACTGAAAAATTAATGGTACTTTTTATCTATTTCATTTAAACATTTTTATCAACTGTAAATCATTTCAGTTTGGCCAATATTTTATGCAATTATGGCATCTATTTCATCCAAAGTTATCGGAACCATCTGTCCCTGCTCATCATAATAAACAAGCACTACTTGTTTTCTGGCATCATGTTTGTTTAGATTGTCCTGAAAATGTACAACTTATGCTACACAATGCTCATGTGACAAAAAATATTGCATTTAATTACATTTTGTATGTATTTTTATATCAATGTAAGTTTTATTTTGTATTTTCATGCGTTTTTATTTTATAGAGCGGATCACGATGAGCAAGAAGTAGTTATGTTCAATCGCTCTATGCTGCCTGCCTACTACGGACTACTACGTCTATGCTGCCAACAAAGCCGGTTGTTCACGCGGCATTTAGCATCTCATCAAAATTTACAATGGGCGTTTAAAAATATAACTCCACATCCAACACAATATGCAGCCGTATGTATTTTATATTTTAGTTAGAGTTGTGTCGTCCTTACTTATTTAGTTTAGTAGACAGGGTTTTTTACAGATTAAGTATTCTATAGTTTCGTAAGATTACTTTTCGTTTCGTACGTAATTATTTTTTATGATGAAGTAACAATATGTGAAACATATTATTATAGTTCTTAATACTGTGTAGATCAGTGGTTTTTAACCTTGTTGAAAGTAGTAAGTACCCCCACTAATTTCATATGGCCATTCACCGAACCCTTCTTGGAAAAATAAAACATAATTTTTTCAAATTCAAAACAGGTATATATTTATACAAATAGTCGGTGTACAAAATGGAAAAAAGCATTAACACATTATACTCACTGAACCTGTAAGACTGACTCACCGAAACCCAGTTAAGGATCACTGGTGTAGATTATGGGTCTTAGTAGTGATTATCATTAATTTCACCAAAAATAATATATTTTTTATTAAAAAAAAAAAACAAACTGAGGGATCAAGCTCGTTGAATTATTGATGATGCCACATTTTAATGTTGCTTTGTTCAAAACTTAAAAACTCTTAAAGGAAATAGATTACTGAACTAAAAGAGAGGAATCTACATGTTATTTTCTTGCATTTGTAAATTTATACGGTAGGTTCTCGACTTTCGCACATAATTGGTTCCTGAAAGTGTGTACGAAGGTTGAATGTTCAAAAGTAGAGGAATGTAAAAAATAGGCACCAAAAATTGTGTTTTAAAGTATTTATTTATCAATTTGTATATATATATAATGAAATTAAAGAGAAATGTTAAGTGCTTTCTCTAAAAAAGGTATTTACTTTAAAAAGTTATCCATAGTTAGCTGAATATTTCTTTTTTATCTTTTCTTGGTAAAAATTTCTATAACATGCGGTGTCTTTCTCAACTGTCCTGCGTACCGTGTTAGAATCTTCATTTAATCGTCTTTCAATCTTTATGCAAACTAAGAGTCCTATCGCGAATAATTGAAAAAATCAAAGATGCATTATTTTGTTGTTGATCATCAATCCATGATGATAAACATCTTTCTGTTTCTTCCATCACTACGCCGTATCTTTTAGAAACAATCTTTGAACATATACTTCCACAATTTTGAACGTATCCATTAATTTTATTCTTGTTTTTCAAAATTGAACATATCGTAGATCTGTTTACACCATACAAACGTTTGATTGAAGTAAAAAAATAGTGTATGTATTTATGTACGTGCATGAGAAGTACTTCTTTGGTATAGTTAAAAATAGGTTTTTAATCCATTGCCGTAGTCTCTTCCGGTAGTGCCTGAACTAGCACACCAGTTATAATATTTGTGATTACTAAAATATGATACAATTTTAAACACAATTTGCTTTTATTTTCAAAAAATATAATTAACAAACGTATGTGTTGCGGCGAAGACAAGAACAAAAAATATAATGTTGTAAATACATCCATTTGAGTGGAATACAAATATGATAATTATTGTCTCAAATTTGAACTATCATGTCATTAGTTTCAATTATCATTTCGATTTCATTCAATTGCTTATTTTAGTTATTTGTCAGTTATGTCTGTTGGGTTGTGGATATTTCACGGAATGTAATTGGGTTTCAAATAAAAGATTAAATTGGCTATTTATGCATAGGCACTATACGTTTACACATTTGGATACTTAAACAAAATGTATATTACATATTATATGAATTAACCGTTTAACCGAATTAACAGATTGGGTCACAAGTTTGAAAAATACTTATCAAAAACCTTTACCATATAGAAGTAGATTGTTGCCATAAAATATCATGTATAGATATGTATAAACAATCCTAAATAGCGATGCCCTAAAAATTATATTTATACAATAGTATTGTATATTTTATTTACCCATTTATGTCTATGTATTGAAATTGATTTTTAATTCAAATATAGAATAATATGATCTAATATAATGTATCAATCGACTTGGACTGTCGTAGACTGATCTGTTCGTGACCTTCTACAAAGTACAATAGCAAAGCTTTCGTCAGTTTGTATTATACATCAAGTTTAATTTTGTGTAAAACCGGTCGCATTCCAACCTAGTGTGAAAATGCAATTAACACATCTTTCGAAGGTTAAAATATCGTAATAAAACCTTGAATACCGAAATGTATACATTAATCTGTATATAAACTGAAAACCGCATACTGTAGTAAAGAAATAAAGAATTAGGAACAAACACCAACATCCAAAACTCAATAATTAGGAGTAAATAATATAAAAAAGTGTATGTGAAATCCTAATTCAGTAGACAAATTTTTTTGGTTAGTAATATTATAATATAATAATTTCTGATTGAAAACTATTGCACTAGCTGGGCTCATTTAATGAACTGTGTAAAGTTGACTTCGATATGGTGTTAGGTTTTTATTTAATTAAGAATGCTTGTTTTTTTTTATCTGCATATGTTACTGTAAGTGATAAATTGAAAATTATTAACAATTATCTATCTTTATTAATAATTACCAAAATTCGTGGAAAGTACTTTTACCACTCTGATACTCCTTACCGCTCCGGACTCCTGTCAGGATTCGGGAGGGTTACGGACGTAAAAATTGACAGTGAAAAAAAATCGATTTTTATAGAAGAAATCGATTATTTTTTCACAGTCTTATTCTAAATGTGCTAGTATAGTTGATTCTATTTTTTTCAAGAGTTGTACGTATTTGAATTTGGTTTCTATAAATCAAATACAGAATCTATTGATTTTGTATCAATAGAGCAGTGATGCTAAATTTTCAATCTGATTTGAATCATCAGTACGTTTGATTCATAATAAAGAACCAATTAAAAAAGGAAGCATTTTTGGTTGAAATTTTTCTATTCAATATTTGGTTTTCTTATTGGGAATTAAATATATTTTAGGTTTATTATGATTCAATAAATAATTGAAAGCAATAGTTATTTAGCATATTATGTTCAATTAAATCAATCAAAAGACTTACAAGTATAAAGCATATAAACTATAAAGAGTACCCTATATCAATTTATGTAGTTGAGTGATATAACAAAAACAAAAGTTGTAAAGCAATAACAATATTAATCTTAGAAATTAAATTTTTTAATTAAAATTTACTGATAAAATTTTAATTGTTAAATAACTCTAAGAAAACTTATTCTTTTCATCTCCGAAACGTTACATATCCAATCTGAAAATTAGCCCAATCGACACAACTCTAGTATTGTAATTGTCATCAATATCTTATATCATTTTGATTTTAGGCTGTTGAAGAATTATTTAAACTGATGCAGCTGTTCGTTAAAAAGTTTCCTGATTCAACAGAACAAGAAATCAGGGAAATTAATACTTTTAAAAGAACCACGATATCTGCTTATTTACAATGTTTGGATGGCCGTGGTTGGAGTACCATATTGTCTGCATTTAGAATTCTTATTGATTGCGAGGAAGATCGAGTTTTTGTTATTTATAACGGTGGTTTACAACTGATGTTTGAGGTAAATTTTAGTTTTAAGGCTTGAAGCTTGTTTTAATAAAACTAATTTTTCAGGCAATTATAACTTTACATGTTACTTATCACGAAACTACCGCGGTAAATGTTTATGATGAATTTATCGAATTGTTATCAATGTGTGTGGACTTAGTACGGTCTTTTCGTAATTCTTCGACGGATTCATCTACCAATCGGTCGTTATTATTGTCTTGTAAAGACTGGCTTGAAACCTCGCGTAAATTAGCTACTTTGCTCAATACATATAACACAAGTGAAATGCGCTCTTTAAGTATTGGTAAGAATTTGTTGCATTGGGTTCTGTACATTAAAAGTAATTGTTCTCCATTTTTTTTTTTAGAATTATTAAAGGAATTGTGTTTAATGGCTCCTGCTGATGTTTTACAAGTATTAGTTCCTCTTTTGTCTCACTGCCATGCTGCTTTTCAAGATTCTCATAATGCAGTGCCACTTGGTCCATATTTTCCACGTCGAGGACTATCTCCACCGATTATTTCTTCTAGCAAGTCGACTAGACCATTGCGTCCAATGGTTCAAATGGCTGTTCCGCATAGTCAATTAGATATTCAAAAAGTATAAGCGATAATATTTTTAGATTTTAGTATACTTAAAATATTTTTTTAGGGAAATGATCTGGAATATGATACTGCTTTGCAACAGTTCTATGGACCATATCACGATTTTATCGATATGTTATGTCGCTTAGCTGTGAATAATGATTGTCTCAGTGAAGTAATCATCAATTTGAGTGCTATGGTTGGATTTGAAGCTGTTCCTTTGCATTCAACATACTTTCCAAAACTTTGGCTAGACATTTTACATTTGCAGGTAAGGAAATCAGTTTCAAACGGCCCTATTTTTTTTTAAATTTTTCTTGAAAATCCTAGTAAAGTTTACTGAAATTGTGGAATCTTACGTATATTCGTATACGTATACAGTTTAGTTGTACATAAATCTTTGTAGATGTGGCTCAGTGGCGTAACTAGATTTTTTAGGTCCATAAGCAAATTCAAATTACGAAGCCTCAACTAAAATTTTTTTCAACAATTTATATAAAGGAAAATAGTTGTTTAACTTAAGAGCAAAGACAATATATATGCTAAAATGATTTTTGATCTAGATTTTCTAGCTTCATATTTATTATTTATAGTGTAAGTGTATAATTGACTTGCTTCAATCCTCAATAACGATAGTTTGATCTTTCATTCCTAGTGCAGAATGATCTTCCATTGAAAAAAATCGCAAAAAGGTATCTCTTTTCAAACCCCGCCAATATATAAGGGAATTAAAAGGGGCTCCTTAACGCCGGGAACACGAAAGCGTTGCTTCCCTAAAGGTACACCACTGAGATACCTTGAAAAAAGACTCTGATAATAGTGAAATTTACTTTGGCCTCCAAAAATCTAAACTATTTTTTCTACATGAAACAAAAAATTTTACATAGAAATAGACTGTAATAGATATAACTGATTTAGAAATATATATCTACTTTCGCTTTTCCATAAAATATATAATGCAATGTATACGCAAATATCTGATGACGATTAATGGTATAGTTAAATGAAACATAGTTAACTTTTTTTTAACTATAATTATATAATTGAATTCATTGATCGTCATTTAACTATCACATTTTTTTTATGTATGTATAATTATATTATTCATATTTATTTTTTTGTATTTGCAGCAAGTAGATCGGAAATACATTTCGATGTTAACTTCTTGTAATTATTTCGTTGACTATGTGGATGCAGTTTTATTAGACGAAAGGGCAGCTTTGGGAGTTGATATAATTTATGAATTTTTACGTGCTTATTTCCCTAAGGTAAATATGTTTAAAAGTATGTAAATATATTTGGAAAATCATTTAAAAATTGTAATATTTCAGGTGGTAACTCATGTGTTAACTGATCAAACACGAAACTTAATAGATAACCTTGTATCAACTTTGGTGCAAACTGTGGACGATGTGATTATAAAATCTAGTGCATATCGATTAGTTGGAGATCTAAGGGCTTTATATCTAGTGTACAGTTCAGCACCTCACATACTTGTAAATCAAGCAGCTCAATTGGTGGCACCTTTACATGTACTTACAGATCAAATTAATAACGAGATGGCCTCGTTGAAACAAGAAAATGGTAACAAATAAATTTAAAATGTTAAAAATGTGGATTAATGTTTTCTGATGATATTTTTAGATGTTACACCATCAAAAAAACGTAAGCCTAATGAGGAGTTAAGTGAAACAGAAACTAAAGATTCTCCAGATACGTCCAAAAGCAGTACTAATTTAGAATCTGTGGCTGGTTGTTCTAAAGATGTGTCATCGAAAACGGAATCAAAAGTGATTGCTAAATCAGATGAGGCTCAAAAAGCTAATCGTCTGAATGTATTATCCTCGCGGGATTTTGATAAAGACACAAGTTGTGAGAATGATTTTCGGTTAGTCTATGACGGAGATAATTCTTCCAACAGTCAAGATTTGAATACAAATGAGGTGAAAAATTTAAAGCTTTTGCAGTCGGTAATTAGGGATTTGGTTGTAATGATCGAGAAATGTGAGAATTTATAAAATGAATTTAACAAGTCTGTATTTGCACGACATAATTATATTATTTATGATATATGTAAATTATATAAGTTGATTTTTTTATAAAATTTATTGAGTCCAAACCCGCTTAGAATGAAAATGATTTTAATGTAAAATATTTACGTCTGTAACTAATATATACATAATATACATATATAAAACATTGTTATTAATACTTCTATAAGTGTGCGTTATCACTTTTTCTTGTAAATGTACTTGTATAGAATTAATGTACTATCTTCATTTCGGAAAGAAACTTCCATAAAAATGCTATTACGATACATTTTGTATAAAATATAAAATGAAATATTGAACATGTATAAATTTAATCACTTTTTTGTACTTGAAATACTTTTTTTTTCATATTTTACAAAATCTTACTTTTATGAGTAAAATATTTATAATGATACACTTAAAAGTTTTACATATTATTTCTTTTCATTTTCAACTTCTTCTTCTTTTGTAGAATTTATCGTAGTTGAACATGTTGCAGTTGTGCTTTCTTCAGATGTAGTAGGGGCTTCATTTTCTTTGCTTTCTCCACTAGTTTGAGCTTGTTTCCCATTGCCTCCATACTGCTCGTGTAAAATCTCTAACTTATTACAAATATCAGTGCCACGTTGCGTTTGGTCTACGTATTTATTTTTTAATTTCGTGCATTGTTCCTCGAGCCGTTTAAACCGAGCTTCTCGCCGAGCCAAAATCTCTTCTGGACTAAGACTTGTAGATGGAACTGGGTTAGTGATTGTATTTTCTGTAATTTGTGGTAAATTTTCTTGTGTAATTTTTATGTCATCCTTTGAATTGTTTGATAACTGCTCTGTAAATTCTGTAGCAAACCTATTTGTAATAGAATTGTCAGTAGAGTTTGTATATTCTGAATTCTCTATTAGTGTTTCAATAGATTCTACCGGGTTTGTATTTTCAGCGACTTGTAGATCTTCAATTTTTGAAAGTTCTGTTACTTCTTCTGCATCTTCTACGTCTGATACTTTAGAAGTGCAATCCACCGTGTCTGGATGGGGTTCTTCGTGAAAGTCGCTGTCGGTTTCACTCAGTCCTTCGTGTTCATCACTATATCCACTTTCAGTACTATTGGAGTAATCATCGACGACAACTTGAGCCCGCCTCGAAGCAAATTCTGCTCGTAATTCACGGCATTGGTGCTCTGATTCTGAATTTCTTTCACGAGCTCGGCCCCATTTTTCACGACAATACTCTAATTCTGCTTTCAATTCTGTTAAAAGCTTTCGTTTTTGACTGAGCTCATAACGAAGTATTTTTTCATGAGTATGGAGTTGTTCATGCTGACGTTGCATTCTATCAACCTAGATAAAAAAATATCATGAAGTATTAAACAAAAATAAAGCCATGAAGAGTCTTACCAAGTGCCACGTTTTGCCCAGTTCAGTTGATACTTCTTCTAAGCGTTTTTCTTGATCGTGAAGACGAACTTCTAAATGGGTGTTTAATTTTTTCATTTTGAGCATTTCTTTTTGTAAGAACTTTTTCTCTAAGATGAGATCCTAAATAAAATAGAAATAATCTTAATGTTAATTTTCTAACATTTCTTGATATCTAATTTTTTAGCATTTCAGTAAATCCATTAGTGAAATACTGTATCATCAGTGGAATTTGAGATTCAAAATCATTTCAATGGTATTTTTGCACTAATTTAAAAATGTTAAGATGTGGAATCCTATTTCATATAATTTAAGCTCTTTCAAATACAAAAATAAAAAAATAACATTTATTTTTACAAACACTATAAGATTTCAAAGATTTTTCATAACTAAGTTTGAAACAGTAGTGGTTGTTTTTCGTCGCTCTGTAACTATTAAGATCTTTAACAACTGTATTGAACTATAAACTGAAATATATTAAACAACTTGTTAATTATGTAATCGAAGCCAGGATATACCACTTTTGAAGCAACCACTTTGACCTTACCAGTTGATTGGAACGATATTAATATAACATTGAATAAACAATATAATATTAAGCATAAACCTAAAGAAAAAACCGTTGAACTGATTTTTTGCTTTATTTCGGACGTTGAATTCTGTAGAACACTCGCGACTAATTGGATTGTACGTTTAGCCATTAATGGTACCATATATTTAATGAAAAAAAATTCATTACTCAATATTCCTCAACGTTCAATTCGTTTAGTCTGAGGAATTCAACGTCATACGTTAAAGTAGATAAGCGATTCAACGCATTTCAACAGTTTATTTTTTCTTGGAATTCTTGCATACTCTTGACTCTCTTTACTATGAAGTTTTCGATTTTTCCAAATGAATGGATTTGGGTTTACAAAATAGTTATTCAACCAAAATCTAGTTATCCGTATTTTATCTTGCGATTTGTACTATGAAAAATGAAGTACATAACTTACTTTTAAATGAATATAAGTTTGACTTAAGCTTAGCACATGTCTAGTTCCTGCTGGAGTTTCAATAGATTTATAACAAGGATTACTTTCACTATTAATTTCAACTGGCTGCACCGTTTGTTGTCGTAAAAGTTCAATGAGAACTTTCCAAACTTTCGGTAGTTTAGAAACTATTTCTTTCGCAGAATTCATGTGATTATTTTCCGTCGCCGATTCTAAAATAGATATAATTCTATTAAATAATCTTTAAACAATGCTTAAATCTTGAAAAAAATACCTATGGTCGTATTTTCACTGCTTTGTGAGGAATTTTCTGGAGTGTTATTAGAATGTTCTGTATTCTTATCATTCTTAGTATCACACACTTGACTTAGTAAATCTAATAAAAGCTTTGGCAATGCTGAAGATGTTTCACTTGACTCTTCTTTAACAACAATATCAGATAAAAGATCTTGATTTTCCTCCAACAATTCTATCAGTTTATCAAGATCAATGCCACCTTGGCAAGAATTAAATCCAATTAAAGTTCGAGCAAATAGCTGTAAGAATAATGCTTTAGAAAACGTTATTATTCACTTATGTTTCACTTACTTGATTTATTACAATCATTTCGTTTTCAAGATCACGAAATTCAGCTTTAGCTAATCCTAAGTTTGATTGAAGATTGCTAATTTCATCATATTTGTTTGAAACATCATCCTCAAGTTCGCTTATACGTTGCTCCAATTCCCTGTGAAATGAAAGTAAAAGTATATAATTCAATATAAAGTAGGAGTCATAATTTTATTAAAAATTACGTGCTCTTAGTAGTTTCCATATCTAATTGTTGCTGCAGTTTAGAAAGCTCTTCAATTTTGTTCTTTAGTTCTAAATGAGCAACTCGAGCACGTTCTTCATACAAACTTCGTAAATTGCGGATATTTCGTAATTGTCGTTCATATTCGTTTCGTAAATCTAAACACATTGTTTGAGCTTCACGTTCAGCGAAAGTATTTTCAATTATAGCTACTTTTTCTTTAAGCTAAAAATAAGGAAATATAAATTTCTTGGAGGTAATTTTCTCTGAACTTTTAAGTTGCATAGAAAAAATGATTAAATATTATGGTCTTTATCGTTTTCGTAGGTAAAATTAGTTATTTTTTGCATCAATGACATAGCAGTGTCTACATAGTTTGCGTATATCTTAATTACAATTTTTTTAGAGTTGTTATAAAAAATTAATTAAATATGTCCTACTACACATTCACCAGTGGCTGTTAACATTCACAACTCTTTTATCTAGCATTCATGGTAACATACTGATATAAACAATACCTGCCATTGCCGATAAGTGATTGGTGTATGATAATTAATGTCGAATTGTATCGATTCTCAGTTTGCTGTTTTCATAATTCAAAAATAATTGAAATACTTTCTCACCTTCATTAATTCGTCCTCTCTAATAGCAATCATCTCTTTAGAAACTTTTATAACTTCTTTCAAAGCTACAACATGATTTCGGTATTTTTCGCGTTCTTCTTCAAAAACCAAAACTTGATTGTTCATATTTCCAATATCTTTCTTAATTTCCTCCAGTTCTTGCTAAAATTTGTACAATTTCGTAATGATTTTTTTCTTTTTCCTAAGCATAAAGAGTAGAGTTTTTATAAGAGTGAAACTTACCTGCAAATTTTGATTTTTCTGAACATAATCTTCAGAAGTTAGAAGTTCCTTTTTTAAATTAGCGTTTTCTTGTTTCAACTGAATATTCTCCTCTAGTAGAAGATCCATTTCTTCACTTTCACCATACAAATTTTGAACTTTTGTTCGCAAATACTTGTTTTCTTCGATTTGTTTTTGTAAGTTTTCTCGTAAAAGTTCGATTTCTTTACGTTTGGCAGCCAGAATTTGTTGGCGGCGTTCTCGGGTCGCACTGGCTACTGATATTGTTGTTTCTTCAATTGCAGGCTTTTCTTTAATTTGTTCGGAATCCACTTTGGGCCACCAAGGGTCATCTTCACATTCATTGGAACTGTTGCTCAATGGGGCGCTATGAGCCGTACCCATTTTGATTGTGAAAATTTATTTACACTAATTTCAAATGCTAGACGAATTTGTTGCGTTCACTCTGATTGTTGGCACGTGAATGCTCCTTAACAAAGCCGTATGGTTCAAAAATAAAACTGTACGTCGCACGCATTTTCACTTAAATCAACATATAGTCTTTGTATCGTTCCTGTTTTGGATCTATGCCAGATTTCCTAAAGAAAAACCTCTTCAAAAGAATCAGAATACAGAGATTTTTCTAGATGGTTCAAATGTAAATTAAAAAAACATTGAACCAATATGTTCTTTAGTTTTATATTATATAAACTTAGAGTTCGAACATCTATTCTTTGTGTTTATTTATAATATTTCTTAATACGTATATTTAAAAATTCTTAGTCTCAGAAATTCAGTTCAGTTATTTTCTTTTCAGGAATCTTTTTATGTATATGCTTATATAAATAAAAAGGTTTAATAAATTTAAGAACTTTATTCATTTTCATTAATAAGAAAATGTATAAAAATGTAATTAAAGCAATATATTTGACTATTGTATATGCTATATATTCTGTAATTATTTCGTGTACTTATAAATTGATAATAAGGTTTCACTTCAACAACCTGCACTAATACGTATAAGAAAAATATAAATTTTTAATTCATTATTTTAAATGACCTGCTTTATTTACTCCTTTGTTCGGGATTCACGAAATTATGTAGAAAGCAACTATTTTTAGTAATTTACACCAAACTTTATAATTTCTAGAAGCGGTGGCAACGACAAAATTCATCTATTTTTGGATCCAAATCATATACATTATGAAACATTTTTATAAGCTTGTAAAACGTTGTAACTATACAAGACAAAAAGTCTTATAAAATCATTATCTATATAAATCGAAATTCGCTAGAAATTAAAGAAAAAAATAATAATGAATCTCTTTCATGAAAATCGTGCGTCGGTATTCATTTTTAAAAATGATTTCATTTCCAGTACTTTTTCATGATTTATTTTTAGAACATATAGGTAAGGGTTACTAGTCTCATTTTCGTATTTCCTTCCTCCCAGAAAATTAACAGACGCACAATAAATCGTTTTAATGACGGTGATTCTATAGCTATTTTTATGTCTGATGAAAATATTTACGCCTTAAAGCGTAGGTAAGTCGCTTTGCAAAAGTTTTGTTTTTATTCAAGACAAAGCCATGATTACTGCCAAAACACATTTTTTCCTTTGCTACGTGAGCATGATTTTTAAAACGTTATTGACTATAATTTTCAGCGTCATCAAGGCTAATGATTTAATTGAAATCGCAATCAATCGCAATATTTACGTACGTACTTCTATCAAGACATGCTCAATGTTCGAATAAATAATAAACATTTAAAATTTTAACTATAATAAATTAATACTTTTATATTTTAAAAAACACAAACGATCTAATAACTATTGACTAATTAATTACTATTGTTATTATTCAATATGTGCTATTTAAAATCCAACGCTCTTTCACGTGAAAAACCTACCATGCAACTAGAAAATAACCACGGAAAATTTAAGAGCAATTATATTAATTAAACAATTAAAGAGTATTTTGCTATGGTAAAAATCACAGTCAAGAGTAAGAAAAATCTATAAATTGAAAAATTCGAATTTAAACTCTAGAAGCAGTTATAAAAGTACTATGTGTGGAGTGTAACATATGGAACGGAAACCTGGACCCTAAGAAAACAAGCAAGGAAGTATCTTAAGAGGTTTGAATATAATGCCGAAGAAGAATAAAGAAAATTATTTGGATGGATAAAGATAGAAACGTGAAAGTATTAAATAAAGTGAAAGAAAAAATAATTGAATGGGTCATATTCTGGGAAGAAAATGATTCATACTTTCTACATGTTGTAGAAGGGAAATTGGAAATCAAGAACTTATTAAAAATAGGAATGAACACTTCAATGTAAAGAATCATACCAAGCAAACAAGTGCTACTTGATAAACTAACAGTAGAGATCTCTAATTAACAACTACTTATCTCTAATCTAAAGATTAAAAGTAACTAATTTTTTATCAGAAGATTATTAAACGCAGATTTTCAATTGGAAGAATTTTTTTATAACCAGCACACATGCATACGGTGATTTAACTAGCATCCAATGATAATTTATCAAGCTCTTAAAAATAGATTTTTTAAAAATCTATTACAACAATGGTTTTAAGGGTGTTCTTCCGTGTCATGGCATTATAAAATTTTCCTTTTTTTTTTGCATAAATTGCTCTCTGTTAAAAAGTTATTTTGAAATCTTTAAATTTAAATTGCCTTTAATAACTTAAACGACTTCTAATGGGTTTTTTGAACATTTAAATTGTCTTTAATTATCTTTTTTAACAGGGCTTCCTTAATAAGTTTAAAATATGATGTTAAAGTGATTTTTAAAATTGGAAGTCATTATAAAGGTACAGAAGTCGTTATAATTTTAATGGTTATAACTGTACTTGAAACTTTAAACACGTTTTTCCCAATATAGGGTTTTTCAAACTTGTCTCCATTATAACTCAAAAACGATTTGATCGATTGATTTCCAATTTATAGGGTATACTCAGCACTTGTATACGTACGGAATTAACTAAAATCATCGAAAAATTCCTAATATTTATATTTTTTGTATAACAAAAAAAAATTGTTATTTCATTTGCTAGCCAATTAGGTGAAATTGTGGAGACAATGAGCGTCCCTTTTTTCGAGACAGGTGTCTTTGGAACGTTGTAACTCATGTTCTACTGACGAGTTTTGGCTAAAAATTTATATATTAAAAATAAATACAACAAATGACAACAAACTCAAAGCTCTATCATTAGCCCTCAAAATAATGATTAAAAAACAAATCGTCACACGGAGAGAAGACCCGCCTTTAATCTGTGCATCGACATTAGATTTATTTAAAAAAACAATTTCAAAAAACTACGTGATATTTACCGAGACCATCCTCTCCCCCACGTGAGATTGTGTGAGATTTCGCTCGAAACCCCCTCCCCCCAAACGCCTCACATAATTAATGAATGCCCCCTAACTCACAACAATGTACTCTGGTAACAATTAATGTTTTGTGGATGTTCAATAGTTGTATCTTTCAAAGATTCCTTATATTTGACCAAATATCATATTTCTAAAAAAATTAAACAATAGGAATTTAACCGTAATTTACTAATATTTATAATATTCTAAACTACTAAATTTTTAGTTATGGACCTAAATAAAAAACTAATACAAAATTACTACTAACTTTCTTGTTCAAACAAAATAGGATTCGAAATTTCGAACATTCTATCTAACAAATAAATATTAAAACAAATAAACTAAAATTAAAAAATAAATTTTACCAATACACATTGGTTCAAAATTAAGAAAAAAGGAATTTGTTTTTTTTTTCAAAGAACCCTTTATAATTCTATTTAAATCAACACGTCTGTTTTAAAAATATTTCTAGTCAAGAGCCAGACATAAATGAAACTTAAAATATGAAAATTTCGAAAAATGGCCGAAAAAAATCCGTTTTTTGTTCATTTCTTGATAGACAATTTTTTGAGGTATATCTTCTCTTTCGAGCAGCTATCTACTTCAACTCAAACAACTTACCGGGTTTGATATTCAGCATTAAATTACCAATTTTTAGTTATTGTTACCATTTTTCCTTTTCTTCTATTTCTCAATTATTTATTTATTTTTTATTTTCCAAATTCACTTCATTTTCTCCTCATTTTTTTCATCACATCTGAGAGCAGAACATTGTAAAAACCAAAATTTTCTGAACTTCCAAAAGGTAAAAATGCTAAGGAGTTTTAACACCGATAGACACAATTTTTCAAATTTATTTTGAAATGTATATTTTTGAACATAATAACATCACTACGATCAAATTCATCATTTTCTATATACAATAACAACAATAATAACAATAATGTCATCATCAATTCGCCAGCCTTTTTGCCTCGACACAATAATAATAAAAAATAATTTAATAACAATTTTTCTCTCAAAAATATATCTAATAAATATATAATTGTATAAGTATGTAATGTACTTAAAATAAAGTATAGATACTATTAATCACAATTATTTTCTTATTTTTTCATATATGCCAATTTAAAATATATTCTATTTTACAATCTTTTCGTTAGATTACATAGAATTTGTAAAATTTTCTTTTTTTAACAAACTATATTTGCTTTCTTATATATTCTTTCTTCATTGCTTTTCATTTTCACAATACAGACACAACGAATTGTTGCAATTATCGTTATTATTATCATCATACGTTTATTTATTAATACAAACGTACTATGATATTAAATTATTTGTTTCGGGTGATTGCAGTCTCCAGCTACCGTGAATACGACTCTAACATCTCTAAAAACAATTTATTCATTGGCACCAAATTCCGCTGGTGGACATCTGACCAAAATTTTCGCACTGCTTGATCGGCTTGTCGCAATGCTGGCATTGATAGTAATAAGTGTTGAAGTTGTAAAAGTGCGCCACTAGGTCTGCAAAATTGTCATTATATTTTTGTCTTTATTAATATTAATAATTTCAAATACTATACCTGAGTATTCCGACTGCGTCAGACAGAGCCCCAAGAATCGATTCTCTAAATTTTTTTAAAGCATGATAGTCATCTAAGCGTACATCTGAATTGGTAAGAACTAGTGCTTTCAACAAAAAGTATTCTTCCTTACAAATAGAAAGTCTTTCTAATCTTTCGACTATATTGCAACACTAAAAAATATTACATATGTTAATAAATAACTAGTTTCACTCATATATGTTTTTGTAAAATCTTACTCTATTATATAACTCCAGCGCTCCACATTCTCGAGCTTGTTTCTCATCTAAAGTAAAATCCGCAGCAAATCGTAGTTTTCCACTGGATAACAATTTCATTGACCGATAGGCTAAAGTGAGAGTAAGAATTTCAGCCCATGTGCTTTGTAGTAACCGCATTTCATCATTTAACGATAAATCAGTAAATCCAGGAATTTGTTTTGCCCATCCAATAACTCCGACTAATTCACGATCGTATAAATCACTTAACATTGATAACGTTCGATGTTTCGCTGATTCTAGTGTAACATTTATTTCTAAAATATCCGGTTCACATGTTTTCAACGCTTCCAGCATTTTAATATCTAAAAAATAGGTAGATTTTCTTAGAGAAAAATCGTTTCACCAAATTATCTTGAAATGGATTATTTACAAGTAAATGTGTACTTTTATTAATTAATTATTTTTTTGGCCAGTTGAATTCGAAATTGTAAAGTTACAACAATAGGTATTTAAAAAATTCAAAGCATACTTAGGGTTCTTAACAATACTTATTAAAGGGTCTTACAAAAACCACGGAATACTAAAAGGAGTGGATTATCTTATATAAAAATGTAATTCCGCGTTACGGTGGCTTCATAGATATTTGTTCGTTTACAAATACTCGCCAAAACAGAAAAAATAAAATATAACATGTTTTATTCAAAATTAGGGGATATCCATTTATTACGTGACGTGTTTAGGGTGGAGAGGGTGTCGAGCAAAATCCCACACAATCTCACGTGGGAGAGTAAACGGTTTCGGCAAATATTATCTAATTTTTTAAAATTGTTTTTTTCTTTTTAAATAAATCAAATGTAATTGACGCACAAATTAACTCTATTACATTGCAAATACACATTTTACAAAATATTACGTGATATTAAGAGAGGGGGTCGAGTAAAACCTCAAAATATCTTACCAAAGGGGGATGGTGGGTCGAAAAATAGCTAAAATTGTCTCACATAATTAATGGATGTCCCCTTACCGTGCTATGATTATAAATTTTATCTACCACCATTTATCAGCAAATAAATGATTCCAAAACTATAAATAGTAAAGAAAAATTTATGAAATCGTTATAATTTAATATTGTTACGTAATATCTGAGGGGAATAGATGTTGAATAGAGAACATTATTTATGCTGACTTAAACGTTACACAATGGTGAAATAAACCAAAAAAAAAAGTAGAAAAAAAGTAGAAAAAAAGGTGATACGTATTTTACATCTAGATAGTGACATTTATATTTTGATTAAATTTTATCCGTTGGATAGATAAAACATTCGTATTTACTAAGTAACCACCACAGGCGATCGAATTGAGACGGGTCTAGCTAAATGGGCAGATAATTGAAAAGATAGTAGCCCAGAAAAGGTATTTGAAAATGGCCAATGAATGTTTTGAGATAGCAGAATTTATGCTCAAGAAAAGTGAGAAATTAATATAATTATTAAGCACTCTTAAAGAAGTCGTATATAAGATTTGGACTTCTTAATATTGATGCTTTTGAAATGATGTTTTTAAGATGTCCTGAAGACGTAGGATCCACCACTTTAAGATCAAATCGGTACTTCTTGAATAATTCGCCTAGAATCCTTTTTTCTAAGTTCTTGCCGAAGTCAAAATAAAGATCTCTTTCTGACTTAAAAAAAAGAGTTCTCGTGGATGTTCGTATTATGAGCTTTTTCTGAAATCACGGTACAATTTGTATCCAAACGGCAACTGACATCGGCATTAATCAAATGTATTTTTCTTTTTTAACAAAATGATTAACAATACACTAATGACTAAGCTAGTAATTTTTAGCCTTGTTGCGCATTCGTTCTTAATTAGAAAAATAAAGTATGCATTTTCAAATTCAAAATAGGTATATATTTATACACAGGAGCACAAAATCATTAAGAATCCGCCAAACCCGCAAGATTGACACACCGAACTCGTAAAATTTTAGAGCTCGATTGAACGTAGGTAAAGAACCACTGTACTAAACTATTTTAAAACTCTCAATGCATAAATAACTATATCAATTTTAAATAAATTATAACTAAACCTCAGAAGGAAAGACTTCATAATAAGCTAAGATTTTTGAGACCTTATGAAAACAAAAAAAAAGATTTCTTAGAAAGCTCATATATTTTTAACGTCTTGCAAAATCAGAAAAATAACTTCTTGCAACTTTTTTGTTAAGAGTTCCTAACGAGATTGTTAAGACGTCATACTTGGACGTCTTTGAAAAGACTTCCTTAGGAAAGCTTATTGACTTGTTTTTTTTCTGAGAAAGTAGAACCTCTTTGATAATGGATAAAGAGTTTCTGGTTAGGTGCTGCCTAATGTGATGAGCTAGAGATAATAAACACATATTTTAGGACCGCAATATTTGTTATGTGGAGGTATTGCTAGAACGTCTAGCTGGGATATAAATACAAATGAGCTGAATATGAAGTTCAATTTAGTTTAGTTAGATTATGCGAATCCTTCGAAATAAATAGCAGTAATATTTCACTAGTTTTTAAATTTTGAAAATTTATTAGTTAAAAGTTAGTTAAGTTATTAGCCAACGCGATTATTCTACTGATTTGAACCTATAATATCCATTTCAAAATAATATTTTTACTCAGAAAGATAACAACCTTCTAGCATTTGGGGCCTTTGAGCAGTTGTGACTAACATTTGAAACGATAAATCTGGATTTCTTCGATATTTCTGTCGTCCACCGCGGACTCGATCCAGACGAACCCCTTCTTTGAGCATTCCACATCGGAGACATTTTCGAAATCGACACGCTTGACAAGCTTTTCGTCTTCGTTTATTTATTTCACATTCACCCGCAGCCGGACACGTATATTCAATATTCCCTACAAATAATTACAAATTTTTAGTTTTACAAAAATTTTCACTTTTAGTTATTGTACCTTGGATAGTCCGTTTGAAGAAAGCTTTGCAGGCTTCACAAGATGCGACTCCGTAATGAAATCCTGAAGCTACATCACCGCAGACTAAACACAATCTTCTTGGTGAATCATCTTCTTTCATTCCTTCCTAAAAATATAATTTGTTTTAGTTTCACTTTGATTTTTTTGTAAATAATATTTACGGAATTGTGTGCTAGATTTGAATGATCATCAATTGGTTGTGTAGTGGATGAACAATGTTGTCGATCTGGACTAGGAGGAGATCGGTCAATGGCTGCATCGAAGCGTTCAAATTTAAGATCCTGAATTATAAAAATATAATTTTAGTATAAAATATTATGATAAATAAGTTTAAATTTAATCGTACATTGTGAACATTTGTCGTAGGAGAATAAATTACTTTTGAGTCTGTCGACGGTGTGCATTCAGTAAAACTGATGTCTAGTTCTTCTTTAATTTGCTGCTTCATAAAAGAGGTGATCGTTTCCGAAGAATTTGGAGTTCTTGTAGTTTGCTCGATTTCATCCGATGTCCCGTTTTCACTTATTCCTGTTTGAACCGTTTCATTTTCCCCGTTTTCAACATGAATTGAATTATTGCCATTGTCCGTCATCATGGACACCTGCATATGAAATAAATAATATCTTACATAAGTGTCTAATAAAAGAAAAAATGCAGACAATTATTTTATAACCCGATATATTATGATTATTTTCCGAGGTCATTAATTACGTCCCTGTTAAATGCTAAGTATTTTTTCACAATAATAGAAAAATTAAAAGGCAAATGTTATCATTTGGAAAATGCAATTGCAGCGATTGTGAAAATACTTAAAAAAAATTATTCATATGATAGAAAAAGCGTTTATTTTTCCTTTGAAATTGTTTCAAATTAAATTATGAGCATTTTCTGTTTTGTTTCGGCCGACAATAAATAAGATTGTGATAAGAAAATGTTATTATAAAAATGACTAACAAAAGTGGCAAAAAATTAATGGAAAGTTAACAATTAAGTCACACAGTCAATTGAAAAGTCAATTAATCGAATACTAAACATTAAAATATTTTATTTATAATTTCCGATGTTTGTCCATCTCCCTATAATGTGTCTGTCTGTCTGCTAGTTTAAGGCATTACAAGTATGGCTAGTTAGATAACTGCCGTTTAGAATCTTAATTATTCGCCAAATTGTATTTTTTTTTCTAAATTAAATCAATTAGCTCTTAGATAGAAGATCGAAAACTAAGAAAATTTTTATAAAAAAAATCTATTTAAATAAAATGATTTTTGCTTATAACATTTTCTATACCAAGAATACGAAATACACAGAATAACGAACCAAAATACAGTACAGATAATCAATGAACTGGTGTAACTATTATATTAACTAAAGTTAATTAAATTATCAAGTTCTCGAGATAATTATTTGTTTTAAAAAATTATTATAAGTTTTGTTAAATGTGTAAAATAAATAAACTGCTTTCGTTCAAAATATTACCCATAGAGATTTTTTGCAGGTTTTTATTTAAAGGAAAAAAAAAGTAATTTTAAATCAGACGATCATACTTGATTCATAGCTTTTACTTTTATACTTTGACTTATAAAGAAATATTCTAAATTTAATAATTAAAGGAAAACATATTTGCAATATTTGAAAAAACAGCTGAATAGTTTTAAAGTTAATTTCGGAAGTTTTAATGCACATTTTTTGGAATTGAACTTTTTCAAAAAAAGTCTACAAAACGCAAGTATAATTGCACAAAATAATATAAATTTAAGGGATGGATAAACAGGCGAACAAGCCTTGCTACCTTTTTTCTTTTTACTTCTCTTCTTTTCTATCTTAGGAAACAATACAAAGCATATATTTCAGTAATAAACGTATATTATTACTAATATATCGATTATGTGCAAAGATATACGATTATAAACTCAGATATGTATCAGCACTGCATTACATGAATGACTGTAATGAACTATACCAATAGTGTCGTGACGATCGAAGTTAAACACTTTTTTTTGGTTTTCAGGGTGATAACCCATTGTTAAGGGTGATAAGCGCAATAATAAACTTCGATCCAAAAATACTTGAAAAAACTTTAATAAACATTTCTTTATTTACTTTCAACAAATAATTTTCAAAAGACTACAAAATATTTACCGTAATAGACCGTCTAGTTTCCTACAATTTTTGTAAAAATTTGTTTTTTGTTTTATATATTGCAAGTGATTACCAAAGGGGGAAATATAGCCTCGTTTCTCTAAGGGGCTGGAATTTTCTAAAGAACAACACTAGCTACATAGACTTAGACATATATAACAATTAAAAAGGTGTTATTCTTTCTTTAAAGTAATTTGATATACTGATGACTGAAATATTATAAGAAGATTCTTTCTTTAAAGTAATTTGATATACTGACGACTGAAATATTATAAGAAGACTAGTAGTTGCCCGTTGCATTCGCAACTAAAGGTTTTATATCAATAAAATGTTTAATATGAGATAATGTAGAGTTAATCAACAATATAAATTTTAAATTAAATAATCAAAGTGTTGTTAATATAAAAAAAAGTTTATCTAAAATTATATTAAGAAATAAAATATAAGTGTTTTTTTTATATCATTTTAATAACAACATTTTAAATAACGTCATTTCACTAAATTAGAATGAAAGTATAATACTTATGTAGTACTTATAACAAATAGGCGATTTTAAATTTTGATTCGTTTTTCAACAATCAAATGTTTTAAAATCTATTTTATTTTATGAACCAAAGGTTGTGATCTGGAGTAATTATATATTCGGCTGAAAAGCATTAAGGTAGCAATTTTTTGCCATATATTTCACTGTCAATTTAAATATAAAATCTTCCATACTAACATTGCTTCGGTATTTAAAATAATTTGAAAACCAATTGTTGTTATTGAAAAGAAATGAAATATTCGAATTTACTTCCACGGTTTCCATCTTTTTCCAACAATTTTGTATGTACAACGTCCAAATGTGCGAAATCGAATAGCTGTTTCGTCATGTTAAGTAACATAAAGGTCATTATTTTTTTTCGTTTTACATTGTATTTTCAAATATAAATGCACATTTGTGTCGATGAAATTTGGAAAGTGTTTACCTTATACGATCCAGATATATAATTAGAAAGAGTTTTTGAAAATTTCTCCCCTAAAAGAGTGAAAAACGGTAGCAAAGTTTGCAAGGGATAACGTTTAATAAACAATCGAAATTTCAAATTTAATAACAAAGTTCGTTTTACCCGTACCAACGTTTTGAATGCGTAAGTGGGGATAACAGAGCGCATGCGTATAGCCTATTCTGCACGCACGGACGCATGATAGTCAATTTATATATAAGAATATATAAGAAGAGGAAATTAATACTTTTTTTCTCATACAGATAATATTGGTTTTTAGAAAACTGGGAAAATATAATAAATTCCTTTACAACAAAATAAGAAAAAAGCCTACTGGTGGCCGAGTGGTCAAGCTTACTGCTCCAAAACTAGTAGGTGTTGGGTTCGAATCTCGTATTGAGCAAATTTTCAATATTTTTCGATTTACGATACTTAGTTATACGGCGACAGTAAAAAACAACAAAAAATAAATAAAAGTACAAAAAAATCGTTACTTAAACGACAGAAGTAAAAATTTATAATAAATAACAATACATTTTTAGTTCGATATGCTTTTAAACAGTCAGCAAAATAGGAGAATAATTACTAGTTATGAAAAGGATAACAATTAACCTAAAGCTTCTTGTAGAGTTAATTTTTAACAACAAAATTTCTCTTGAAAGACTAATACAACTTTAAAAGTAAGGAAATATTTTTCCTTTAATCTTGTTGATAAAAACAATAAATATTATGGCTTGAACTAATCCATTTTCTATATATCTATATATATAATTTTAGGTTCTTTATTTTTATTTTTTGAATAAGAAAAATATATTTCTCAATTAAGTTAAAAAACAAATAAACATAAATATTATTTATATTTTTAGATTAAATAATATTTACAGTTATAAAAACAAACAGTGTCTATGCATATATTATAGATATCTCTTTTGTAGTAATTTTATGTAGTATTCTTAACCGGGATGATATCATTAAATGAGCATTTTTTTATGTTAGGGATATAAACACAAATAAAAAAGGTTATTTTAGAGACCAATAATAGTTCTTGTCATATATTTTGGAAAATATAGGGGCGATACTATAAAATAGGTTTATTTATAAGGAGTTAGTTATAGGTGGAGAAACTGTTTTTCAATATCATTATGTAATACCAAAATATAAACAAATTCAGTGCAAAACATCTAGGAATGTTATGAAGCTCTGTAACTAGGGTTGCCGCCCGTACTTTATTATAAAGTATTGTACGTTATATAAGTTATTTAAGGTAATTATACTCTATACTTTTTAAGGAAAATAAAGTATGTGAAACTACTTAATTTCGCACGATTTAATTATTCTGGGATTTATTTTACGTACACAAATAAAGGTTAGTGTTAGGAACATTTGTGTAAAATAGAAATAGAAATTAATATACACTGTAAAAATACCGTTCTGCTGTTTAACAGTGATAACTAGGGTATTGTTGAAAGTTGCTAAAAATAATACAAAATATGTTTTTAAGCAAAATGACAAAGTAAAATAAGTCATCTTTATTTTGACACAATGTACGTTTTTCTACCTTAAATAACCAATACACTTTATTTCAGAGATGTACAAAATAATTTAACAAATGTATTTGAATACAAAATGCAAATACTTTTTATATTTTCTATTTCAAATATCAAATACAAAACAGTTTTCCATTTTATATTTAAAATATAATATAAATATTTAAAATACTAAAAGCAAAATACGTATTTCCAAAATACTTTTTTAAAATAAAATACTTTCAGTTCTTTATTCTATTTATTCTTTTCTTTATTTTATTAGAATTTTATTTAAGCAATGGATCAATTAGTATTATTATTAATCTTATTTCCAGCATCCTTTTGTCTTTGGTAGCCATAGTAATTAAAAAAAATAAAAACTATTCTTTGTCACATTAATTTACAATTGACAAATTTTATCAAGTCTACTGGTGGGAGAGTGGTCAAGATGACCACTCCAAAAAGAGGTAGGTGCTGGTAGGTGTTGGGTTTGATTCTCGTATCGAGTAAACTTTCAATATTTCTCGATTACTGATTTTTATAAATCCTAGAGTCCCTAAAGACCTTAGTAGTTATAAAGCGACGATAAATAATAATTAAAAAAATTATCAAAAAGTATTGTACATTTTGCAAATACAAAATATGTCCTAAAAAGTATTTCAAATAAAATGCAAAATGCTTTTCTAAAAAAAAGTATTTAAATACAAAATGGAAATAGGTATTTTGTATTTTGCATTTCAAATACTACTGTTTTGAAAATGTCTCATCTCTGTTTTATTTGCACGAATTTCATTACATTTCATTACAAGTCAAATCATTACGTTGTAATTATTTATATTTTTGCAATTCCTATAAAATCCAATATCTGAAACTATCGCATAATCCGAAATCGTTACAAAATCCGTAGCCGAAACTCATAACGAAGTAGTATTATATATCCGTATACACATCTAAATACGAAATTTCATACCTATAACATCTCTGTTTTCAATTATGTAAATTCCGAGACGGGATTAGAAATAATGGAACTTTATTCACGGGACAAAATTCAAAAATGGAGCCTTCCCTTTCCATAAATTATAAATTTCATTTTGGTGGAGAAATAAAGACATAAAACAAAGCTTTGTTCAGTTTTCCTTTAAATTTATGAACTCAAAAAATTATTCAAGCTTCCGTTGTTCATGAATTGACCATTTTGTACATCAAATTAAAATAAAATGTTTAATTCATTGTTATCCTCATGTACCATTTTTTTAATAAAACAGTAAAATTAAATAACTAATATTTCAAAAAGTTAAACATTGTAACATTGTACATCGTACATCTTTTGACTTTAATATAAAAATTTGATAAAAGAATCAGTATAAATCGCAGATTAGTTTTATTGAAATATTAATCATAAGTACTCACTCATTCTTATAATGATAGCTCATAATAATTTTCACGCAAATCACGTGAAGAGACATGATGTCTCAAAAAAATAATATTTTTAACGATGGCATGGCAATCAAACCTTGTTTGAACTTATTTTAATGATTAAAATAAAAAATATAATTGAGAATCCAAAAACGAACACATTTTATGAGTTCATTTGAGAATACGAAAGTTTTTTGAACCAATTTTAAGATTAAATTTTCAGGCAAAATAACACCATAATTATAATGAAATTAAACAAAATCTGAAATAAGTTATGGTAACCAACAACTTGAACTAGGAATTATACATTTTCGGATATTAAATAAAAATACTACTGTGCAATGAGTAATTGCTTTGTAAGATTGTTCTATGTTATTTGGAGCTAAAAATACATTGTTCAACTAGAAATAACTACAGGTGTCTATGTAGCGGATAGTTGATGTACAATAAATATTCTTCATTGGGTTTAAAAAGATCATAATCTTTAAATTTGGATAAATCGACAAATTAAAATATTTAAATTATAATTCCTGTATTATTTTCTTCCAATTAATTCCATTCAAAATGTTTTTGATACATATTTCCATAATATAATTAGAAAATTTAATGGGTAGTTAAATATTAATAGTTCAACTCTAGTTACTGTTACAATCAAAGAATCCATCTTTCCAGTACTGATTTCATACTTTTCACTGCTTTTAGTGTCCGTCCGAAACTAGTTTTTATGGTCGACACCGAAACCGAATTTCGGCATCAGTCTCAGTTTCGGGCGAAACCAAAACTTTCATATAAGGTCATGTTTTCATAGAAAATAAGTTAATCATAATTAGTTCGTTTTTACTTTTAAATTCTACTGGTATTCATTAATCTTTTCATTCCTAATAATTGAGCTAGTCATTGACATAACATATTATTATAATTTCTTATTTCATCAAATAAATTATTTATGTTGAAATAAGGGGTCGATTTGAAAGAAATGCACCAAATATTTCTTTTTAATATTAGTTACGAATAACGTAAAATAATAAAAATAAGTAACAAAACAAAATTATTTTTACCTAATATGTTTAGGTACACAAAATAGAAAGTACTTGTTCTTATATATCTTAAAAACAAAATAATTTCTTCTAAACTTTGATCAGTTTTCTTTGAAACTGAAATAAAAAATATTAAAGATAATATTAAACAAGATTTTAATAAACTGATAGTTATCAGTATTCATAATTGAAGAATCAAATAATAAGTGACAAACAATAATTTTTTAACATTTTTATCTCACGAATTCAGTTTCGGCTTCGGTCGTAGTTTCGGCTTGATGACAACCGAAACCGAAACTCAGTTTTTTAGCCGAAACTGAAAGTTCGGTCGGACACTAACTGCTTTTATTAAATGCTTAGGTAGTTTGTATACATTTGGAATATTCATAAATAAAACCTATATTTTTAAGCAACGGGAAAAAAGTTACTTAAATTATAAAAACGCTATATTTGGCAACTTTAACAATGTGTATGTAATTTCATTGTAAAATCTACTGATAAAATGAATTGTTTAAAAAATACGTAGATATATTTATTCAAAATTTATTTCCTAAGATTTTTAAATTTTATATTACCATGGATAATGGTTTATACTGTTTGATATTATTCAAACCTAGTGAAAAATATATTTTCAATAATTTTGAAAGGAATTCACAATTTATATAGTTGAAAATGACAGATTCTCTCCTTGATTCAGCTTTAAGTCGAGAACACTCTTTGACTATCGAGGAAATTTTCGGTTTTGACGCAGCCCGAAACAAAACTGCAATTCCCGCAGAAAAACCCGAATCTGAGCTAACTTATGTTCCACATCGAGTCTTCATCAACCACTTAAACTCATTCTGTGGCCATCACTTAGTCGAACGTTTATGCGAGCAAATTTTCAAAGAAAAAAAGGATGGCGAAGATCAGGGAGAAGACGAAGTGGAGGAAGAAGAAGACCTAGAAGACGAAGAATCCACAATCAAACCTCCAAAACCACCTCCAAAAAAGTTACAAATTGTAGGAACGGTTAGCGATAATAAAATTTCTAAAATTGATGACGTTTATTGCATTTATGAATTTGAACAAACTGAATTCTTTTTACAACAAATCAATAAATGTGGCATTATTATCTATGATATAACCCACGATAATTCTCAAATAGAAGAGGCTCTTTGGGTTTTAGAAAATATTCAACGTTTACTCCAGGAAAAAGAAAAAGACAGTCCGAAAGAGTTCAATAAACTAACAGAATTTCGGTTTTTTATTCTTATATCTACGGTGATGACTTGGGCACTAACACGCCCTATGGATCCAGATGATCCGGAAGTTCCATTTTCTGAAGTAGATTACAGAAAACGCAAGGCACATCCCAACTACAAAGAACATATCAAATGTGAAAAGGAAGTCGTTAAAATTGGTAAAACGTATCCAGATAAATTACAAACAATTGTAATTGCCTCTGGAATCACTTATGGTTTTGAAGAGGAAGACTTAAATTTCCTTTTCAAAATGGCATGGCTTGTAACGCCTTTGGAAATGCCTATTTTTTATCCAGGACGCAATATCATCCCTTTGATTCACGTGGCTGACTTAGTAACCCTTATTGGTATTCTAATTAAATCACCTCCTATTAAAAAACCTTACATTCTCGCAATAGAACAAAGTCCCGTTAAACTTCGGCAGATCGTTCAAAGTTTGAGTAAAACAATGGGATCGGGCGAAACTCGTAAAGTTCCAAAGGAAGAAATGTTTTTACATTCAGAAGTGACACAAACTAACTATGAACGAAGCACAGTCAATTTAAATATGCAACCTGGATATATTACGGAAATAAATTTGCCATGGCGAAATGACATGAATCTAGTCGAAAACATACTCGCTATTTGTCATGAATATAAGGTTTGTAGAAATAAACCATTTAATAATTTACCTCCTTTGTGAAATTTGTTCACCATTTCTATGAGACTCAAATTTCCAATAATTTTTTTTTTTTTAATGAATCTTAAATCCCTAACCTCTTACACCATGAATGTAGTCCGGATTTTGGTAAATGGGAACAGGCAAGGAGAAACAATAACAGTTACCCTAATTATGTTTTCCAGTGCAAAAATAAACTACTAATTTTGGAGTTCTTGAATGAAAAAGTATTATAATTATTATAATTTTAAATATTCCATAATATACCCTACTAAAGGGGGAGAAAACAGCTACTCTCAATCACCCGAATTAAGTCAGCATGCGACCCGTAGCAAATTATTTTATTTGGATTCTTAACTTTTGTGAGTTAAATAAGTAAAACGAAATTGTTACAAATTAACTTTATAGCTGGTGGTATAATAATTTCAAGTAGTTGGGCCAATGCTCATTTATAAAATATTAAATTATCGTTCTAGATTTTGGTGCCAACGTTCCATTGGCGATTGGTCAATTGTAGCGATAAGTGGTAAATTTATACTTATTTCAATTGCATTTTTATATTCTTAGTCTTATATTGGACTGTTAATATTTGCTACGTGGTTACTCCGGTGTTGACGGCTCCTCTTGTTAAGCGCACACCTTACATTAATCCAGGCTATAAATGCCAAAGAGCCATAGAGTTAATTTGGAGTTTTCACTTTCTACATGAATCTGTTGATCGGATCACAGATGTACTATAAACAAAAGTCCCACTAAAGAATTTAAAATTTAGCTCAAATACAATTAGAGTCAAAAATCTAGTCCTAGAAAGATCCTAACCATTAGCATTCTATTAACAAAGAATTGAAGATTTTTTTACAACTATAGGCGAAAACATTCAACGCAGCACCACGTTTCGTTCATGATTCCAACTTTCTTCAGGTGCTCACTTCTTAGCAACTTGTCGAAATCTCTACCGAATTTTACACCTTTCTAATAACAAGCACCTGAAGAAGTCAAAATTGTCGATGAAAGACGAAAGGACTTTTTTGGCTAGAATTTTATTATTTTTGCTTAGAAATACACGAAAGTCTTAGCTTTAAGCAGCTAGTTTTTTTTTCCTCAAGCATGCTTTTAATGTCTATTTACTGATTCTTTTAAAATTCATAGTTCAAGCGGTAACCGTCGAAAATGTGGAGAATCAGCTAATAAACAAAGATTATTTAATCAAAATTTGACCATGAGCTATTATAAATAAAAAAACCACTGGTCTGGCAGTCTGCAAATTGACCAATTTTTAATTTAACCAAATGCCAGACCATCCTTAATAAATTTTTTCAATATATAAATTTCAATTTCTGCACATTTCAGCGACGTTAAAATTTGGCAACGTTGCATTTTCTACTTTGTTTTTATTTTAATTTGCGATTTTTTTGGTAATTCAATTCTAACATCGTATAATTTTCTTTTTGTTGCTAAATTTTCATTATGACCTGAAAAACAAAATAAAAAATGCAACGTTGCCAAATTTTGACGTCGTTAAAATATACATGAAGCAAACTTCTATAGAAAGTATAAAGAAAAAACAACGTGACATTTTTTTTATTTCTATTTTAAGTAGAATCGTTCTGTATGTTGATGATAGACCAAAAAATTGATGTACTTGTATTGACAGCTCTGAAGACTCTTTCATCAAGGAACATACCAAACCAAATGTATTCAAAAAAAAGGACAAAAAAATGTTTGAATTTTGGTGTAAAGCTTTGTGTATGGATACAATAAAATACAACCAATTCAAATATTTTTTTAATAGTAATAAATTATCGTCGATTTTAGTCCAACTTTATGTACGTAGCAAAAATATAAATAAAAAACAAGTAGGTATAGAAAATATTAGCAATATATTCCCCATTAAAAGTTTCATAAAATAACTATTTTAGTCGATTTATAACTGAGGTTGGAAACTATAAATAGCAAAATATGTTTAGTTCTTAATGAACATTCCTATAAAATAATTGTCATGTGTTACTTCAATCAAAGTATTTGGCACGTGTCACTACTCTACGTCTTCGTATTTCTTATTTAATTAACAAAAAAAAGTAAACTTCTAATTATAATTTTTAAAACTAACTTTAGTTTTGGTTTGGTTCAACAAATCACAAATTTACAGATTAAATCTTAGCCTCGCTAATTATTTAGTTTTAGGTAAAACCGACTAATATATTAGTTTAGCAAATGTATTGATAGAAAGTTAGTAACACATATCGAAATCATAATTTTTAGTCCCAGACCTAGATAGTGAGGTTAATCTTCTAGACAAAATTTTATCCGGAGGATAGAGAAACCATGAGTATTTTCATTGAAAAATAGTGATATGGATACGATTTATCTTATAGATACATTTTTATCTACTAAATAACTAACTTAAGGATATGATATGTCTATTTATGAATGGAAATACCGGTCTTTAATGAATTGGAAATATTTGGTTTGATTACATCCTGGTCAGAATTGGTACAACAAAATTTGTAGATTCCGAAGTTTATTCTGGGCGCAGTGCTGCCAGATGCTGTTCTCAAAAAATTCGATGAAAATGCAAAAATCGGATTTTGATATAAAAAATTGTTTTTTGTTTTAAAGTAAGCATATTCGGTTTATACGAAGCAAATGAGTCTTATAGCTAAAACCTTAAATTATAACAATATTTCGGAGCTAAATAATTATCATAATTTTGAGACATTATTTTCAAGATTTTATTTAATAAACAAAAAAATAAATAAATTGTATGATTCATCACATTTCAATAAAAAAATTTATTATATAAAAAATGTTTTTTTCGTAAATTATAAAAATATAATTACTTTAAACAGCTATCACTTATCACTATCGGTTATCTTTTATATACATTGTAGTCTACCGTTATGTTGGTACCATTCACATTCCTAAATTCGATAACGTTTTAGTACTTTTGAAAACGGCTTGCTAGCTAGGTATAGTCTCCTGGTTTGTGAATTTGTTGATTATTATGGGAAATCATTTTAATTTTATATAAAAATTTTCCTGAAAATTGGACAAAAATTGGATTTGGGGTGAAAAAATGGGAAACTGCACACAAATCGGAAAATCGGTTTTGGTCTCTAAAATCGAATAAAACCCGATAAATCTGACTATATGCCTGGCCGACTGAACTTAATTCAGCGCTTTTTTATGTTAAACCATAGACTTACACGAAAGATACCAAACGAATTTGAAAAACAATGCGTATTTTTTAAATTCTAAGTTTCCAATATTTTATAAACCATGGTTCCCTTTACGGGGAATAACAAACATATTTGCTGTAAACGTAAAAGTCTTAAAAAAAGATCTTCAAAGATATTTTTAGTAGACTCGCACCGTGAATAGACAAGCATTGGTGAAAATCTCATCTAAGAACCATTACTTTAGACGTTCAACTTAAAAAAAAAGAATTACAATTGAAACTAATTGTCGCTAATTGGTGTATTAGTCTAAATTCACACTAGCAGCAATAGTGAAAATTTACATCAATACATTTTTTTTCGTTCATCGTAGAAAATCACGTTTTTCCATAGAATACAACTTCATTGGTTAACTTAAAAAGCAAAACTATCAGGTGACGAATTTTCATTCAAATCGGTAGAGCCGTTTTCAAAAACTAAAATATACAAGAATAAAAATGAATCAGGTTTAAGTGTGTTGTTTTTATTGTAAACTTTGTACAAGTTTTAATAATTTTTTTAATTAATCAATAGTACATCAAATATACAGTTACTAGTAACTTCCCGTGAAATATTCACACCCAAACACTGACACAACTGACAAATGGCAAAAATTAGCAATTGAATGAAAGTGAAACGACAGTTGAAACCATTACAATTATCAGATATTTCAAATTTGGAAGAATTATGTTTGGTTTTCACTTACATGTAATGTTTATAACATTTGTTCTCTATTTTTGGCGACATACATACATTGTTTAAGTTTACGTTTACGTTTGCTTAATATTATGTTAAATTCTTCAATACAAACTCCCTGATTTTCCAGACCATAATTTGCTTTTTTCTCTGACCTTACTATTAAAAAAAAACTTTTCGTGAAATAAAATCATAAACCGTTATAATTTTTGGTAAATATTCTATTGAACTTAATATTAATCGAACAGATTATTTATATATGTATACTTAACAATTTACAGGCACTTCTTCATTTTTTCCAATCTAAATAATAACCAAATTATGAAGAAATTAAAAATTTTCCGAATTTTAATCATGTTTGACTTTTCCCCTGATGAAGTTCCCTTACATTCCCTGACTTTTTATTTCTCTTCCAGTTGGATATCCGGCTAATACATACCTATTTAACAATAATCTTTAATTTCAATATAATTTCTATTTTTTTTAAACTCTTTGTATATTTTACTGTAGATATGCACTATCTATAATGAAAACTAGACATGCAAGCATTTTGCAAAAAAATTTGTTAAATTTCAAAAAATTTAATTTTAGCCATAATTGAACGCTTTTCGCAGTAATGTTTTGTAATTAACCAAAAACAAAACTCGATATATCAATGTTAAAAAGTTTGAGTTTACAGATATCACTAACTGAATATATTAATTAGAAGAACTCATTGGAAAAAATGTTGGTTTGTGACCTTTTCGCCAAAGCTCATCCAATTTAAGAGTGTAAAAAACTACATTAAATTATCATCTACTTTTCTTAACCTTTGTAAAAGTTTTAAATAATTGTCATTTTAATATAATTAGCCATAGAAGAAGACTAAACTTTTTATTAATATTGTTTTTTTAGGAGGCAAGAAAATTAGCACCGATCAAAATATTCATTCATGGACCACCAGCTTCTGGCAAGAGTCGATTAGCTCGCCTTTTGTGTAACCATTATCGATTACATTACATTAGCGTCCCCGCGGCTATTGATTTTTACATACAAAATTTAAACAGAAAATTAGCAAAACTTCAAGAAATCGAACGTCAAAAAGAATTAGCCGCCGAACAAGGTATTTTCTTCATTACTGATTCTTGAAATGAATAATTTAAAACTACAAATAGAGGGTGAGCTAGAAGAACAAGATGACGAGGGTGAAGAAGAAGAGACAGAAAGCATAGAATCTTTAGAAGGAAAACTCAACGAAATTAACACTGTTTTAAATGAAAGTGAAACGAAACGACTTGATAATGCATTTTTAAACCGGATTCTTAAAGAACGTTTTTTGATGAATTCTTGTCGAAATCAAGGGTATGTTTTGGATGGATATCCGAAAACTAGAGAAAATGCAAAGGAACTATTTGAACTTGGAGAAAATGATGGCGATGATGCTGAAATAGAAGGTGAAGACGATAGTGGAACAAATTTAAATAAAAAAATTACGCCGTACTATGTAGTAAGCTTGCAAGCCACTGACGATTTTCTTTGTGAAAGAGTAATGAATTTGCCTGAAGAAGTAATTCAAGGTACCCATTACGAAGAAGAGCAAATGCTTCGTAGATTGAACACTTTTCGAACTCAAAACACCGACGAGGAAACAGTATTAAATTTTTTCGATGAAGCTGAAATCCATCCAATCATAATTCCAATAATGGACGAAACATTTAACAGTGAAGCAAATATTTTGAGTTATTTGACTCAAATAATTGGAAATCCGTCTAACTTTGGCCCATCCAAAGAGGAGCTTATTGAAATGGAACGGCTCGCCGCTGAACAACAGCGATTGGCTGAAAAACAAGCACAAAGAGAACGCGACGACCTAAATGCTAGGTTGAAAGCTGAACATGAAGCAAAAATGGAACATTGGACTGATTTAATGATGAAATTACAAAAAGAAGAAACAGAATTGTTGGCTGTCCAAAGCGAACCATTACGCAACTATTTAATCAAATTTGTATTTCCAACGTTGACCAAGGGTCTGTTTGAAATCGCTAGATTGAAACCGAACGATCCTGTTGACTATTTGGCCGAATACTTATTCCGAGAAAATCCTGAAGGAAAAATGTTTGATCCTGCTTATAAAGAAGCGATGGGTGAGTTTATGGAAGCGGTCCAGTTAATACAAGATGCGGTTGGTGGACAAAATGACGAATTGGGAATTCTTCGAGCTATGGCCGATTCATTATCAAGAGAATCTGACCAAGAAGAACCATCAAACTAACTTTTACTATTGTAACATTTTACTAAAGAAATCCATAATTATATGATCATGAAAAACTTATTATTTTTTATAACGCCATTTATGTCTTTCTCCTGTTTCCCTTTCCTCTCTCTATTCTGTAAGCACAAAGTGTTGAAATTGCAAAAATTTTCTGTAGTAAAATTTTGACGAAAACATCCACTTTAAGCAACCTTAAATCTATTAAGATTAATTTTGGTATGATGCCTGTAATTATTTTAGTTACTTTCAAGATTTATTGATTTCAGTTAAAAAAGTAATCTAAGTGTTAACCTACTTCAAGAATATTAGCAGGTTCCACCAAGCAATTGAAATTGCAAATGCAAAATAATTAAACATTACATTATTCTCTTAGTATGCACAATGTCTTTCATAACTCAAAAACGATCAATCGTTGAATATTGTACTCCGATTATATTCACATAAAAAGTTTGAATTTTCCGTAGCAAATTAAAGAGTTTTCAATGACTATTACAATAAGTGTTTTTAAAAGATGCTCTTCCTATTCATATACCTAGATAGATCTTCCATCCTTGTATTTTTTCAACACTTGAGAGCTGACGATCCGCAGGTTCTTTTTACCGACATCAACATCTAGCAACGTTATATTTTTTTTGTTTTTCGTTTAATTTTGAAACTAAATTTTCATTGTGGTCCGATTTATTCGCAAACTAAATTTAAGAACAAAGTTGAAAATGCAACGTCACTAACAGGAACTTAAACCGATTGTAAACCAAATTGTTCATTATAGGAGGCCGTACAACATACAATAAAATCAGCCCCCCCACACTTGGCTTTATTTAGCGCCACCTAACGGAAAACATATGCATTAATTTTTTTGAGAATATTATTTTTCGTCTCAATTTTTCAAATCGGTTGTGTAGAACTCGAAAAATCTTGGCACCTGTCTGAAAAAAGTCGATTTCACGAAAAATGCATTTTAACAAAATAATGACATTGTATACAACGGCGGATCCAGGATGTTTTCCTGGGTGGAGGGCACAAGGGGCGGATGGCAAAAAAATCAAGAATAACTATTAGAACAAACAGTTTATATCTACAAGTACAAGTATGTATAGGAAGATTTATGAAAGTGTAAAAGTGTTGCATTCGCAATTCCAGCCAGAAGAATAAACAAAAGTTTCACTAATGTTCTTTCTGTTATTTTATTCATATATATTAATGATTTGATTTGCCTCAAAGTAAATACTGTGATTGAATCCACACAGTACACAAAAATACCCCCAGTGCCCCATGACCTTCTCCCTAAATCCGCCCTTGATTGTGTATATAGATATATAAATGTAGCAATCCAGAAAAATCTAGTCTGTATAATCGTGTGGAGTATCATTCAATAGATCTTTACAAGTTAATAAAAAAAAAATATTTTATTTAAACTAGGGAACACCAAACATTTTTAGTCATCGACCTCTACATAATTTTCAAAATCCCCCATCGACCCCCATCATAAATGTAAATTGTAATGATTAGCCAATTTAACGAAAATTGTCAGTTTTTGTACATTTATTAATGTTTTTAAACATTTAATAAAGCACAATACTTATAAATAGTTATAAACAAATATTTTAGTATTTATCATATAATTGCGTACGCGAATAGGAGTGTGTTATTTGCATAATAAGAACTGTTTTCCCTTCGACCCCCAATCAATACTTAAAAGTTTAGATCAAATGGATTCTCAAATATTGTTATTTCGATCTCCAAGGGCCCATATCGACCACTTTGGCGACCCCTGATTTAAACTAATAATTAATTAGTTTAATATAGTAATGTGAATTTTTGAAGAGGAAAAATTCTTGTATTCCACTGCAGACGGAAAAACAAGCAAATAATACTGTCAATATGTTAGTATTTCATACATAAATATCAGCTAGTAAATTAAAAAGACAAGTTATTAAAAATTAAATAGAACAATGAAAATTGTTCAAATGGAAAAACAAAATACCAACGATTATTCGAACTTTTAAATACATCGGTTGATGAATGGTAGTTATGATAATTTTAAATAAACTGTTTCAAAAATATACACTCGAGTACAAGGAAGTTATGTGGTACAATATCAGATTCTTTTAATGGAGTGTCTAGGCTGGTCTAGGCTTTTATTTCGCAAATTATCCAATAAATTAACACCACATCATTAGAAACATTAAAAGCTTGTGACAGAATAAAATAATTTAATGTTTTTGCCACTCGACAAAATAAATGAGACGATGTTTTTTCGAAAAATTGTGCTCAAGGCTAATAATTTTTGGACATTACATTTACCCGAATGTGTGACAAAAAAAAGCACGTACCTTTTTCTGATTTGTCCTTCGCAGCCGAGCTTTGATAAACATTGTTTCAGAGGAATATTTTTTATTTGAATTTCATAATTTGGTAATAATCAAAATATAGTTGGAGCGCATCGGATCGATCTGGGAAAACGGAAATTAACCAAGCACCAAACGCATCGACTGGCTACCGCGAATTCATCCCCTCGCAAACAGGAGGAACAAGGATAAAGTTCATATCAATGAAAAGCTCAGACACTTTCACTTTCTAGAAAGGGATGTATGAGAGTGGTCGCGCGACGCATGCGTGCACAGTGAATGTGTATACCAAGCCCCCCATTAACAATGGTATAAGGAATTTCCTTGAAGCTTTCAGGGAAAAGTAAATAACAATATATAAATGCATCGTATTTACTGGTATTTACAATGTACAAAATTTACCAAT
Source organism: Sisyra terminalis (assembly GCA_958496175.1). Lineage (NCBI taxonomy): Eukaryota > Metazoa > Arthropoda > Insecta > Neuroptera > Sisyridae > Sisyra > Sisyra terminalis. Next base: position 38,359,541 of record OY292276.1, read on the forward strand.
TTTTATTGTTTTCAATTGCTAGCAAAAATAAGAAACAATTTTGGCAATTGTATCAATTTTTTGGCTTTTTATATAAATATGTGCATTTATAAAAATAATCTATTAAATAATAGTGTCTCGGCTTGCACATATTTATAGCGATTTTTTTCTAAACTAAAATGAAGAGAAAAAAAGATGCATCAAACTTACATCATCGTTTGCATAATTTTAGTTTATGTGCATAATTTATTTTGTTTCCATATCAAACTAAAGGAAAAGTTACATCGCGCATAAATATTTATATTAGTGGATTTATATTTCAGGTTACTATTTGAAAAAAAAAATAAAAATAAAAGGAACATACCACATCTTGCATCCAACTATCCATATTGAATAGGGGCTTTAAGTGCAAAAATGAAAGAACAAAAATGCACCGTCACAACCATCGACTTGAGGAAATTATTCACTTTGTTATTGAAAATTGTTGTGTTTTCCAAAGTTTGACAAAAATAATCACTGGCAATTAATTTTTCGACTGAATCAACTCTGTTTTTCACTAACGGTTAGTATCGCATAGTGGGATTTCGTTACTTCCAATTGTTGGAAAAATCAAAAATTTTCCAGAAAACAAGTTTTCAAGAAAGCACTAAGAAAGAGCGTTAATTTACGAATGAAACAACATACTAGGACATATGTGATTTATAAATGAAAATAAAAGTGAATCTGGTCGAGCCACCGACACTGAGCAACGATTTGTGCAGAGAACGCGCGACTCACTTGCGCCGTAAGCCCACGTGCATTCGAATCACGAGTGCCAAATCAAGAAGGGACCATCTCGCGACCAAGCGCTCACGATGCCCACCATCTACCTCGCGCCCCAAAATCCCACTATCGATCGTCGCCGAACATTTTCATTTTTCCGTTGATAGCGGCCATTTGGCCTTGAACTTGAAAACTCCAAACAGATTGCGGCGGCGACGGGGGTGGAAACGTGCGCGACTGACGTAAGACGCAACAGCAACTTAATATATGGCGCAAGGTCAGCTGTTGTTGCGGCGACGATCGTCAATAATTTACCACAAATCATCATCAAAATAATATGCATATCTTCATTCCAAACTTGATTTTCAAATTATTGGGTTAGCTACATTAGAAACGATTAGGAACGCAACCATTATACCAACAGTTTATCTCAGGCGCTTTACTTGGAAATCACTTTGTCTCTAAGCTCTTTTGTAACGTATCATTTAAAAAAATATATTATTTATTACATTTGACTGCACATTAATTCTTCTGACTTTAATATCAGGGTTACTGGAAAGTTTCAGTCTTTAATTTTTTTAAATTTATTTATTTTTTCATCAATTCGCTATCATCAAATCACAATCTTCCATTTCTGATATCGTTTAGTATCCAAAATTAAATTCTCAAATATCAACTAAATAATTAAATCTATAACTAACAAATTAATCTATCCACCATCCCACACAAAGTAGTTTGATTAATAAGACGCCTAATTAACCCAAAATACCTAAAGATTTCCTTTGTCAAATTTTGTAAAATTAAGAATATGAAATTTAACGCAATCCAAACTCATGTAGGAGGCCAAGGAACCCTTTATACCTTAGGTACCATGTGTAGGAATCATGTTGAGATTTTGACAAATATACCTATTTAATTCAATGATACTAGTCGCGAGCGGCTCTTAAAGAAGTTTACTTTAACCAACTGTAACTCAAATATAATTTCAACCAATTTGTTTCTTTTTTAAATGTTATTTACCGTCGCTTTATAACGAATAAGGTCTTTAGTGACTGTAGAGTGAATAAAAATCCGTATATCAAGAAATATCAAAAATTTGCTCGATGCGAAATTCGAACCCAGCACCTACCAATTTTGGAGCGGCCACTTAAACCACTCGGTCACCAGTAGGCTAAAAAACATATTAGATATACCGGAAAAAAATGTCGTTTTTGAATCAATAGTCATTCAACTACCATTTATCTGCTTATAAATTATTTCAAAGTGGTACTAAAGACATTTTATGATTAGAGTAATTTATCAACTTAGTAAAAATTACAAAATATTTTTTATTTCGAAATCTATATTGAAATGGTAGGACTAAAAATCCGAAAGAATATAAATTCAGTATTGTATTTCTAAGTTTCACAGGATAACAACGTAAAGTTGTTACTAAAAACATTTTCAATGTTTATCTAAGTGCTTTAGAAGTTCTTTGAGACCAAATGAGTTTTTTTAAGTTTAAATTCGACAATTTTCATTTCTTCAACTGGTACCAACGAAATATGACAAAAAATTTAACCAATAAAAAATTAAGGGGGCAAATGGTTCCAAATGTATGCCAGAAAGTCGAAGAGCTGTCAAATAACCCCAATCAATCTTAATTTATCGGCTAAATACTCAGAAGTATCAAAAAACTGTTAACAGATAAAATTCTATGCTACAACACTGTAATTTAAGACCCCTCTCCAGAAGAAAGGCGCTGGAAAAAACTAATTAATTAAGGAGGAAGGTATATTGCCGGACCACTATAATCCAATCCACTAAAGTCCAAAGTTATTTCATCGGTTTTCTATTTATTTCAATCGTGACCACATTTACTAAGTGGTAAAAGAATTGAAAGCTTAAGTGACGTTCAAAATGTATTTCTTTGATATTTTCCTTGCTAATCAACTAATTTTTACTATTATGGCATTAAAAATTTGCACACTAGATGTTAAAACGTTGATACTATTGAGGCTGATTATATCATTGACTTAAAATCAATAGTTGTAATAAAATGTTGTGTTTTAATTGTATATTGAAAAAACGACATTCTTTTCCGGTACAACTATTATTTGTAAGAGATGTATTTTAAATTTACGGAATCCTTGAAAAACCCTTTTAAACTTTTTTCGAGGGTTTTAAACTTTTAGGTTTGCGCATTTGTAATGGTTCCAAAATTAGATATGCGATAAGATAGACGATGTGTAGGTCGTGTAGGTATCATCGATCTCTTGTATCTGAAACTATCGATGTCTTTTTAGGCGTCTTTTATGTTTTCTATTTATAGTAATCCCTCTCACTGCGCGGGTTTTCATTGCGCGGTTTTCTACTGCGCGAGTTGAGTTTCACTGTACAATAAAAATTTCACATTGCGCGGTTTTTAAAATTTTTGTTTTCATGCGTGCCTTAAATTGTGATACAAATTTATCGGGTGCTTTGGCTCCTTATGAAAAGATTTTTATACAAAGGAATATAACTGGTAAAAAATCCAATTTTTATTGCGAAATATTTTAAACAAGTTCATATTATTTATATTTTTTTAATTTTCATTAGATTTTGGAATTTTATTTTGTTTTTAACTTCTAATAAATATTTGCAATGTTAATTTTTGTTTGATTACAAAATTTAGTTTATTTTTTTGAAATTTTCTAATATTTGGAATCCACCCCCCTCCCTATTTTTTTTATACAAAATAAGGTTCACATTGTGCGGTTTTAACGAAACTGCCACGCGTAGGGGGTACGTGTATTACTGTATTATAATTTCAACTGTGGTATTTCCATATTATAATAGTTGATATCAGTTGGTATTGTAATTACCAACTATGGTAGTTCAGAGTGTATTTTGCTAGTGTATATTGTTATAGAGCTGGCTATGATTGAAGATAAAAAAAAACTACGGAAGATAAAAATGGAAAAGAAAATAGATAGAAGATAGAAGATAGAAAAAAAGGCGTAGAAAACATCATTTTATGCCCTAATAGTACAATCTAGCTCATTCGCTTGCGATAGGTTTCGCAGGAACACTATTTTCTTTCTTTATAGCCAACTCAGTTACTAATTAATAAAGATAAGAAATTCATTATCTGATTATTTAACAACTTTACCTAATACGTTACAAAACTTAGTATAGCTAATATACAAAGGAACTTAAAAAAGTTTTAAATATCTTAAAACGTAGATACCTTAAAATAAGTATTTAAGTTTCTTATTTTTAAGAGTAACTAGATACCCAATGTAACTTCGGATACTTTTTGTAAAAAGAACTTATCTCGTATCTAAATACTTTCTCAAAGTATTTTTGATAGCTATGCCAACAATTCAGTAAAACAATAATTGTTGAACGATTAATGGCTAAACGAATTCTTCGAACTAAACGAATTAATAAGAAGATCAATTTCTAATAATGAATCTTACAATTAATAATTATTAGAACGAAATTGGAACGATTCCTTATTGGATGTAACATTCCAGACACTTGTCGGTTATGAGCTAGGTGCTATATGCTACAAAAAGGGTATGACGAACCGTCACGACACAGTTATGGATGTAGTGCTATGGAGTATTTTAGTATATATTGCGTAAACGAGTATGGTTGTGTAAACAGGCGTAGGTCTACTACTGGTATAGACCATAGTTTCTTAAACTTTTTGATTCGAAAACTTCAAGGAATATTTTCTATTTTTTTTTTTGAAACTCCATAAGCATTCCACGCAAGTTTTTACAGTTTTAGACCATGAACATTGTTTTTTTTAAATTTTCAAAAGTATGAAAACGTGAAAATTAAGGTGAATGATTTTTGAGTTACTATCCAGAGTTTAAGAAACGCGAGTACAGATAATAATATAGGTAACTTGGAGACAACCAAACGAAAAAAAAACAATCAACCAATAGAAAAATATTCCTCTTTTTTATTAATTATAACCAAAATTCTTACAAATTGTATGTTATATCTATTAAATATCACATCTGTTATACAAATATCATAACCAGACAAAACAGAACACTAATAAGTAAACTTAAAATATGCATACCTATACTTTGAAACTTGCGGATTTAAAACAAGTATACTTACACTTAAAATGCCAAGTAAGATATTTCCCTATTGTTTTTGTTCTGTTTTGGCATACAACCTGCAATTATATATGACCAATTTTGATTAATTACGATTACTTTGGACGTATTATAAATCATTTTCAACGTATGATAAATAGCTATTATGCATATTTAAACGTAGCAATATAAACTAAGAAGTTTAATAAGAACCTTTTGACGTCACATTTTAAATGGAGTTATTTTTCATCCGAGAAAAAATATACAAATTTCTGAATATGTAAATTTAGTAGATTTTACTACATAAATAATACTCTAAAATTTAAATGAAATGGTCTTTTGTTTAGCACAAATATCCATTTTTTTAACAAAATGATTACAATCAAAAGATAGGGGTGAGTTATCAAATTTTTATTGAGTTATAAAACTGAGAAAGGTTTTAATTATATATTAGTTCCAAAAACTGCTTAAATATTTTATAAATAATCCTCAAAAGTGCATATTCAATTGCCAGTTTAATTTAAAGGCTTGTAAGTTGTTATATTAATAAACCTAATGACGATATTGGTAAAGTAGACAAAGTACTATAAGGATATATAGAATCGGATTTAGTTATTAAAGGACCTCTAGGACCTCTGGGTAAAGTTTGATGGGGATATAAGCATATTATTAGGAGAGTTAAAAACTGGAAAATTTAAAATTATTTAAATGATGTTTGGAAAAAAAGTTCAGCAGTTTTACAAATGTGGAGACTCTACCATGATAAGAGTCTTCATACTGGATCTCTCCATTCTCTGGTCTTCGAGATCTATGCCTTTAATAAAGTAGTAGTAACGCAAATGAGACAAGTAGGTATAGTAAACCAAACTGAGTTTAAAACTGGGTTTTCACATATAAACTGAAGTTGAGAGTTTCAACCATGATCTTTTTAAAAAAATATTTATCTTTAATTTTATGAAGTACGCAAAAAGTATGCAAAATTGTTTTGAACATAAAACATGATTTACATAAAAAAAAAATAAAATTTGATCAGATTACCTCTTTTTTACACCTAAATTTACAAGGGTTAAGGGGTTCAAGAAGTCAATGCTTACAATATTAAAAAAAGAAAAGAAAAAAGCATCAACTGATAACATATTGATAATTATTGGCCATGAGTTTTTTATGAAAATTATAGTTTTTAAGTTATAATTTATTATAGTTTCTTAAATAGATAAGTAAATTAATTAAAACTTTCTTCAAATATAATTACGCCAATTGCCTATTATTTAATTATATATTATTTATTATTGTAATAATTTCGTCAAATTAATTTTATTTTCCCTCTTAAAAGAATTAGTACAAACATAACAATTCCTTATGCGTGTGGAACTATAATAACAATATTGTCTTTGAATTCTTAAATTATTGGGAGATAATTACACAATCATTTAGGTACTAATTGTTACTTTATAAGAAGTGTCAATAAGTCTTCTTTAAATTGAACAATTTAAGTATCTTTAAATTTTAAATAAATGGCCACATATAATTTTCTAAATTCACTTGAACTAAGCGATTGGCTTCAACTACTCTACAGCAGAACCTATAAATTTATGCATTTACATATTCGGATTCTTAAGTCGGTTTTTAAAATAACCGGAGAAATATTAAGAAAGAAAATATTAAAATGTTTTCTTCACAATGGTGCACCATTATGGTGCTTAAGATGTAATCAGGTTTTACTGTAATATCTCAACTATATTGTAGTCGTAAGACGTTACTTTTAAGTAACACTAATAGATTATTTAAAATATTACTAATATTTACAAATAGGTGTGAATTAAAGTTTTTATTATGGTTGACATTGTTGACAAAAAAATTTATTAAACTTTTATTTTACATAGTAGTTTTTTTTTAAATAGAATGACTAATCAAGATAGTTAAAAATATAAATATTTTATAGTGTTAAAACTTTACTTCTACCTATATATTTGGCTATAAATTTAGATGATGTTAATTACCTGAATATCTTGGTTCTTGGTGTATCATATTGTTGCAAAAAGAGGTTATCTAAAACATTTTCTCAAGCAAATTATGAGTTTATTCTACTAGAAGGCTATTTTAGTGAAATCAAATTTAATTTTTTATTGCTTACTTTGACCTGTTATACTGTTTAAACAAAATATAAAATATTTTGTGGTCTTATTTATGTAATATAATTTACAAAATTAAACTATAAACATAAATCTGAACAAAAGCTTAAACAAAATTTAATTTCGACGTACTACTCAGATACCTATTTCAATTGCCAAGCAATCATCCTCAATGGTTGTTAATGGTCATCAAGTAGTATTAGATCACTCTATAACTGCTATGTGAGGACTCATCACACACTCATAACCACTGAGGAAGTTTGCTTGGCAATCGAAACACATCAATCTAAGGTAATACGTCAAAAATATATTTTGTTTGAGCTTATTTTTCAAACTTATGTTTATACTTTACTTTTGTAAATTATATTACATAAATTAAGCACAATATATTTTATATATTGTTTGAGCAATAGTAGCAATAGCTATAGCATTGTAGCGTTTATTTATATCAATTCCCGGAAAAATAAGTGTATGAAGAAATTAGTTTGGTAATATTCAGAGGATTCCGTCAAATAATAATACTAGTGGATACTAATACTGGTATGGCATTTGACATTGGTTATCATTCGTTCATTGTTAAAAAACACGACGGTTATAAATAAGTGCTACAATTTTTTTTTGTTTAAATTGATGGTATGGAGAGTGTAGAGTTGGTGGAGTCTCTTATTAATTAAAAATCGGTTCCCAAAAATAATCAAAAATCGATATTCTTCAAAATTGATATTTCAAAACGGAAGAATAAAATTTTTGAGTAAAACTGGAAACGATTTTACTATCTCTACCTCTTATAAGGTTGATTTTTGCTATTTTTACATAGAAATAAAGCATTGAATTTAGCATTCATTTGTATAAAAGTTTGGATTTTTGCAAAAAAAAGATCTACCATAGATATGTTTTTTTCTGTAGATCATGAATGAAATTCTCAAATTAAAGACTTTTATATGATACCATGAATCTTCATATACTCTGAATAATTAACAAATTTTCAAGGTGTAGGTATTATTAATATTAGGTACTTATATGACAATTAAATTTGATGAAATTTAATATACATTCACCTCAGGGGAAAGTGGACTTGACCCAAAGTTATATGACTCAAAGTGCAAATAAAATACAAATTAAAAACGATAGTTTCTTTAAATTATTGTTCAAATATATTTGATGACAGTATAAAACGCAAAAAAGAGCAATTCTAACAAAATGATTTATTCCTGAAAAATAGTTTTTTCTTACTGGTACATTTTTTTTGCCGTTGCCCATACATTCTCTATCACGTTTTGGTTGTGGTTGATGCAACAAGTGTTCCAGACAATAGTGTCATACAAAATTGGCATCTTTGGAATTTGTAGAAACTTTTCTGCAATTTACAAATTGTAGAAGGACTACTCAAATGTTGAAAATTGGAAAATGACTGACTTCGTAAAAGTAAATTTTAAGTCATTTTGGAAGTATATTTCGCACTGAACTGTCCGACAATGTATTTGTTTTTCACAATAAGTGTTTTAATTAAAGACTTTTTATTAGCTTTTTTGTCGTTCACTTATAGGTGATTACCGTGATTACGTATAGATATAATAATCCCTTATCCTCCACAAATCAGTTCTCAACTGAACTGTTGTGACCACCAGAAATAAGGTCAACTAGATGGGCGCCAGGATACAAAAGGTTATAGAAGTATAACTTTAATAACTTCACAAATCCCTTTCCATAAATCCAAAGTTAACTAAGCTTACTAGTTTTGAGAACAAACCATTAGAAATCACTAAGGTGTTAGCATTCGAAATTTTATAAAATAAAAGAACCTTCAGATTCGGTTTTGTGAAATTTTAGAAGCTTCGGCAAAAATCTGACTTTCGGTCGGATCTTAATCGGATCCTAGCTTTAAGTAACCAAAAATTCTATAGATCCATGAAGTTACGAATTTTAAATCGTTACGGGTAGATAATTTATAATTATTAATATAATTACTAGTAACTCGTGAAATATTCACAGCCAACACTGACACAACTGACAATAACTGTCAAATGCCAATTGGATGAAATCGAAATCAGAATTATATTTGGTTTTTACTCAAAAAACTTTTTTTCACTCGCACGTATATGTTTATACACGATCTTTGTTCTCTGTCTTTGGCGACATACATACGTTTGTCTAACAATATAATAGAAGGCAAACGTATATATGGAATTTGTATGAATAGCGGCAGAGACTGTATTTAATAAATAAAGAATGTATTCAAAACGTTACAGGCGTGTGAATGAAAACCAAATATAATAATAATTGACTTAAATTTTAACTAACTGATTGTTGTCATTTGTTTCAATTGTCATTTCGTTTTCATTTAATTGACAATGTTTGCCAGTTGTCAATTGTGTCAGTGTTGGCTGTGAATAGTTCACGGGTTGCTACTAGTAGTAGCTAAAAGGTTAAAACATTCAATTTTAAGTTTATTATCAGTGATATTTTATTCAGATCTGAATAAAATATTGCTCGAGCAATGCTACAAAACTTTATAAAACTAAAGAAAGCTTTCCAATCAACAAAAATAATACTGAAACTTTAGAAATGTGGGAAATCACTGGCCAATTCTATTTCCATACTTTTAAAACAAAAAGTTCAATTAAAGTAGATAAATTTTATAAATTCATAACTGAAATCAAACATATTATTTAAGAGTTAGTATGGATGGAAAAAAGCCCGCATTGTTTTAGTTATAACTTTTCTATCATAATATAAATATACCAATATAATTCATAGACGAAATCGGTACAAGAAATCATGTGATCATGTCTGGCATCTGTCCAAACGTACACTACTTAAGATATTTATCAATAAAGATATTTAATCATAAAAGAAGCAATTTTTATAAAAAGCAATAGCAAAAAATGGAATTTGATACTAACCTTTCATACTTTTTAATAAACAGATGTAATCATAAACAATCTTCGAATAGATGAAATTTAATATCTCTTTAATTGTACATTAATTGGCTCAAAATATACTTTATTTCTATATTCACATTATTATTAACTTTATAAACAATCAAAAAACACTTTTTGTACTATTTAAAATCACAATCAATGTAATTATCAAAAAATATATTAATTTAAAGTACGGCTCGATACTAAAATATGGTTTGATATGGTTATTTTAAAACATTAAGCGTTTATATCTTATTAACGTGTTGCAAAAAATATTAAAAACGGAAAGAAATAGAAAATAAAATGAAAAACCACTTAAATTTTAAGAAACAACTAATAATAATAGGATCTTAGAAAGATTAATATTGGTTAAAGGTAGACGTAATTGGACATAATTAATACTGATGATACTGATTAATATGTAAGAACGGTGAGAACCCCCATTAGAAAGTGCATCGAGCAATATGAACTCGAAATAAATCTCGTTTATTGCATTTATCAAAGTCGAGACAATTCGTATGGTTCTTACGAAAGATTAATTCAAATGGTTTGATTTCGTTCATTTAGTTTAAATTTTATTTTTTTTCATTTTTACTTAAATTGTCTAAAATTGTGAACTTTGCTCGTCTGTTAACCTTTCTATAAATGTGGACCTATTAGTAACCTGAATTTAATAAATTTAATTATTATTAAATGTATTAATCTGTTTAAGAAAATAAATTTTATTTTTTAGCACAGAAACAAACCTTTCGATTAATCTGTCACAATTTAGGAAATCCATGCCATCTGTGATTTCTCTGATTTCTCTAATGTAGATTTGATTTTAATGGCGCTAATATAAGAAAAATGCTACAAGAATTTCAACAAGCAGAAAGATGTTATGCAAATACAACTCCCTGTTTCCTATCTACCCATTTTATTGAATTAAATAAACGTACTATAAGTCGTCATATAACGTAACAATTAAAATAATATATTTTTTATTAACATTATTGACTGCAACAATTGGAAAGATGATTTATTTTTACTAAAGATAAGTTATGTATAGCCAATACCACTGGTGACTAAATTGGCCAAATGGTGGCTCTTGAGCTGTATAAAACTTTTCAGAAGGTTTATTGAAGAAAATCAGTGTAGCTTACTAGAAAGAAATATTTATTATTACTTAAATTACCTGAATTATGTAAATAAATATATTACTGTCATAAAAGCTGTAACATAATTTGTTGAAAAGATCAAAATTTTTTAATTTGAATATTAAAAATTACTTGATAACTAGTAGTTGCCCGTTGCATTCGCAACTAAAGGTTTTATCTCAATAAAATGTTAAGTATGAGATAATGTAGAGTTAATCAACAATCGAAATTTTAAATTTAATAATCAAAGTGTTGTTAATTAAAAAAACTGTATCTAAAATTATATTAAGAAATATTTTTTGTATATCATTTTAATAACAACATTTTAAATAACGTCATTTCACTAAATTAGTATGAAATTTTAATACTTATGTAGTACTTATACCAAATTGTCGATTTTAAATTTTGGTTCGTCTTTCAACAATCAAACTTTTTAAAATCTATTTTTTTATGAACCAATGGTTGTGATCTGGAGTAATTATATATTCGGTTGAAAAGCAAAAAGGTACCAATTTTTGTCATATATTTCACTGTCAAATCAAATATAAAATCATCGATACTAACTCGGTAATTAGAACAATTTGAAAACCAATTATTGTTATTGAAAATAAATAAAATATTCGAATTTACTTCCACGCTTTCCACCATTTCCAACAATTTTGTATGTACAACGTCCAAATGTGCGAAATCGAATAGCTTTTTAGTCATGTTAACTAACATAAAGAGGGTCATTATTTTTTTTCGTTTTACATTGTATTTTCAAATATAAGTGTACATTTGTGTCGATGAAATTTGGAAAGTGTTTTCCTTATACGATGCAGATGTATAATAAGAAAGGGTTTTTGAAAATTTCTCCCCTAAAAGAGTGAAAAACGGTAGCAAAGTTTGTAAGGGATAACGTTTAATAAACAATCGAAATTATCCATAGTCAATCAAAGTCCGTTAAAAGCGAATATTTGCAACTGGCTAACTATTTGTCGCGCTTTTATTACAAATAATATAAATTTAAATTCATAAAAAATTGTACCATCGGGTGCGTAAATAATTATTTAATGTGCTTGAGTAATAATATTTTGACAAACGTAAATAGTTATGAAAAAAATACAAAAATAATAACAAATTTGGTAAATAGCCGGTTTGAGCAAATAGGCATGTTTGAAAGCCGTGCGCTGTGTCAACTTAACCCTACCAACGTTTTGAATGCGTAAGTGGGGATAACAGAGCGCATGCGCATAGCTTTGAACGCACGGACGGCAAGATAGTCAATTTATATATAAGAAGATATATAAATTTTGACTTTAAAAAATTGGATTTAAGAAAGTTACAAAAACATCTAGGTCTCCAAAAATCTGCAAATCTATAAAATCGATTCTTGAAGTTTAGAAAATGTGTACAAAAAACTAATCCCTGCTAAAAAAATAATCCGTTTTGAATATAAAATGTATTAAAAGCATATATGCATCTAGCAAGGACACATGATTTATTCGTGAATTGGAATAGAGAATGAGACGTTGCTAAATATAAACTTGTTTGAAAAGGTCCTGTACCCTTGACTTTTTTTCTCGAAAGCTTACTTCATTTTTCTTTTAATTTGAAAAAAAAAGTAATAAAACACTAACAGAACTACGTAATTGCGATTAAAAAATGTATGCTTAAAAATTTCCAATTTGTTCACCACAATGTCAGTTCTAAAGGTTTTTCACACATCTTTTATTTCCATTCTTATCACTTTTTTAATAATCATTTACAGAGATGAAATATTTTCAAAATAATAGTATTTAGTATTTAAAATGCAAAATATATTTCCATTTTTTAAGAAAAGCATTTTGTATTTTTTTTGAAATACCTTTTAGGACATATTTTATATTAGCAAAATGCAAAATACTCTTTGATATTTTTTTAATTGTTATTTACAATCGCGTTATAATTAATAAGTTAATAAGGTTCTTTTGGGCTCTAAGGTTAATGAAAATCCGTAATCGAGAAATATCGAAAATTTACTCATTACGAGGATCGAAACCATCACCTACCAGTTTTGGAGCGGTAACCTTAACCACTCGGCCACCAGTAGGCTTGATAAAATTATTCAACTGTAAATTAATGTGGCGAAGAATAGTTTCTTTATAAGTTTATTTTTTAATCACTATGGCAACCAAATGCAATACTGACCTGAATAAAGTGAACTGTTCTGTTTTTAGATTAACAATAATAATAATTGATCCTTTGTTTAAACAAAAACCTAATAAAATTAAATGGATATTAAAATTAAATAAAATAATAATAAAATTAATAATATTAAATAATAAAATTAAAATTAAAATTAAAAGAAAGATTAAAACTAAAAGGATTTTGTTTTAAGAAAGTATTATGAAAATAGTAGTAATACAGTGTAATCTCACTAATCCGGCACTATTAAAAACCGGAGGGTGCCAGATTATTGGAATGTTCGGATTACTGGATTATAGTGAAAAGTCATAGATAATGAATGAAATAAAGCATTTCATAGAAGGAATAAATGTATGCACAAGTATAGAGGGGCAAGGGAGGTGCGGGTGGAGGGTGCCGGATTATTGGATATGCCGATCTATCGAAGTGCCGGATTAGTGAAATTATACTGTATTAGTATTTTAAATATAAAATGAAAAACTACTTTGTATTTGAAATAGAAAATATAAAATAAATTTTTTATATTGTTTTACACATCTCTGATAATTTACCCTCGCTTTATAATAACCACTTTAAGATAAATAAAAATCTGTAAACTGAGAAATATGGCAAATTTGTCAGTTACAAAATTTGGACCTTGCACTACTAGTTATGGAGCGGTCACCAGGCTCTAGTCAGGCTCTATTCTTCTTCTTCTTTTTGGGCGTTTCTCCTAAGAATTCCTCTACGATGCGTCTTAAAAGAATTTTTGCGGCCCGGATTGTTTCTAATTCCAATTGGTCCGGTCTTCTTCTGATCTTAGGAATCTCAATAGACTTTTAGATCATTGTGGCTCTATTCTTCATTACCAAAAGGAATTTTATCGTTCTCTTCATATTGCCAATCGGGAGAGTTTCGCATGTTACTCCCGAAGAAATTAAACACTGCTTTATCATAAAAAAATTACAATTTAATCACGTTACCACTGTTGACTATTCGTTCACCAGGAGACTTTTTATGCCTTTGTTGTGTATATTTATTTATTTTAAATATTTTATGTATTTATAAGACTGTGCATTAATTTTATACAGTTTTTATTGGAGAAAAATTTCGACAACAAATTTATACTTCAAATGTATTTTATTTATTAACTAATTTGATTATTTGGTTTCTTTAAAGCATTTTTGTATTTCTTTTTTCAGGTTCGAATTAAATTTGAACCGCGCAAATGATATCACCACACATGCGTACGTTACTTTTTCAATACCTGTATGTAGCGCCGCGTAATGGACGCTAAACAAACTATTTAAACTCCCTGTGAAAATTTCGTATTGTGTTTGTGCTCACAAATTTTTTCAGACTCAGTTAATTGTGCCGATATTTTCTCATAAAAAATACATAAATAAATATTTGAATTGATGCGTTGATGTGAACCATATGATATTTACATTTTAGTGTATTGTTTGTGTATATAAAACGTAATAATTATAACGAAATATGAGTGGGAGCGAACAACCAAACTCAAAGACCTCTCCCAACAGTTATTTGTACACTTCCAGTTCAAGTTTATTAAATAGGAATACTGAGAAGCCAGTATCCAGGTTAGTTGAAATTAATTTCATTCATTTTTGACGTTTTTCAATTGGTTTAAATCAATTGTATTGGGCCTCAAGTTGAACCCAAGGGGTGGTATAATGTTGCGTTGTTCCGTCACAGTCTAATGTAGCGCAAGAACCGCTGTTTTCTTTTTTGCTTAAAATTTACCAAAATATTATTTCTTATATTAAGTACTAATTCAACTAAATTTCTTATAAAATACACCTAATATGTCTACTTAAGTATGAAACTTTGTGTAATTACACAATTTATAATTTGGGTGTATAAAGAAATTATTCATTTAGAATGAATCATACACTTCTTTTTGTATAAATAAAGATATACTTTTTAAGATAAATGTCACATTTGAAATACAATAAAAAATACTCAAATATAATAACTTTTATTGCTCATCGTTTAACATCAAGTCTTCTACACTATCATAGTCTTATTAACTATCACTTAAAGTGATAATTTTTATAAATAAGATAATAGTGTAACAGTTAAACTTTTAAAGTTTGTATAAAAACTTTTAGAACTAAGTTTTGAAATTCGTTATTGAAGCATTAAATGTATAATTTTTTAAAACCTTTTATTATAAAACAAGATAGTAACTTATAATTACTACTACTTAGCAGATAATTTTTTTTACTTTTAAAAATAAATTTATAATTGATAATCGGATGTAAAATCCACCTACATACCATTTTTAATGCATTTCAATTTTCTACATAGAGATAAAACAATCAGCAGTTAAAATATTTACACAATACTATAATTTTTTTTTAAAAAAGTACAATTTTATGTTAAAAAAATACAATATAGCTTTAAATAATTTAAAAAAAAATATTTTCAAATTATTTTAACTTATCAAGAACCTATATTGTGAGAAACGACCCTCTTGAGTTTTAAACGTTTCAAGTTGGAAGAAGTGGTGGAGAAGAACGTGGGGTGTTTTTTTATACTAACAAAACTGTACAGCATATGTTTAAAAGAACTTTGTAATACGTTAACATATTTATTTTTGAATGGAATATTAAAATGAAAATATTGGTGTTTGATTTTTATTTTACGTCGCGGTTGTTATGACTGAGCTAAAAAATTATGATATAAAAAATGAATAAATGCTTCTATTTTTTATTACTTTATACTTTTAAAGTTATTAGGTTGTTATTTTCTAATAATCAGAATATTTAAAATAATCAGAATTGATGTCCAACCTTTAAGTTGACTGGAACTATGTTGTAGGATCTTAAGATACTAGCAAATGTGGGCAATATAAGGCCGGTTCTAGGATTTTAAGCGTTCCGGACAAAAGAAAATTGGTGCCTTTATATAACAGTATACAAAATTGCTATAAAATAGAAAAAAGTTAGCGAAAAAAGGAAAATTTTATTCTTGATACGGGGACTCCGAGCAGTCGCCCAGCTTGCCCTTGTCTTTATCCGCCCCTGGGACAATATAGGGCAGTTGACCTCCTAATCTATTTTTTTTTATTTTAAATATTTTATAATAGCCAAGTTTTGAATTTCTCAAAGAAAAAAATTAAAGTAAATGTTGTTTTGAATTTTATAGATAAACTATATATTGGAGCACCAATAACAGGCTTTTCTGTTAAAAACTGCAACTCTAAATATAATTGGTTCCCTTTTATAAAAATTTTTGCTGACACCTGTAAATGGTACAGGGCTAGAGCGTGTGAATATAAGAGGAAGTATCACACCAATAGTATTCCAAACTTCTTGTAACATCTATGTTGTATTTATGTGTCTTTTACAGTTTTATTCTTTTCGTTCTACCGATTTTAAAGTTCAGGTGACAAACTAAAGACCTACAGTAATAGTAATATAAAGAACTGCATTCTCAGTTATATGAAGGCTGTACCTTTAGGCTCATTGTAAAAATTGGTATACTTATGTTCATTTTGAGAATGATAATGTTTTGTCTGTAAATATCAATTTACGAATTTTATATGTTTTATCACATCGTGTAGGCTATTAAATGAAAAAAGTACATTTTTTTTCGATCTAATTGTAATATTTTATGATAAATATTCGTATCTCCCTCATTGCCTAAAATATTAGGTTGGGGAATAAGTTCATACCGTTTTTATCAGACTTTTACTTTTAACAAAAATCAATAATTTTAATATTAACCCGGTTTGGTGATACTTAAGAAGTTGTTGAGCCAGTTTTTAAGGTACTCTTCATTGTCGAAGGTATCGCCGTATTATGGTTCGACAAGGAATGGAAAAGATAATCTGTGGTGCAAAATTCAGAAAATACGGCGGATACTGAAGGATCTACCATTTAAGATAGGACATGGCGTTGTCGTGAAGGAGTGTGGTTTGATCTTCTCGATGGGGTCTTTTAATCTGTCATATTCTCCGGACCATCCAAGGTTCGTCGGTGCAACGACGAATTCCCATCTTTTCTGCTCCCTGTCAAACCATAAGAAGAGCGATACCTTCGACAAGGAAAATGATCTTAAAAATTCGCTCATCAGCTTCTTAGATTGCATCAGGATAGGGTGGCGGTAATTTCTCGCGAAACGACATCGAAAAATTAATCAAAAGGTGGGATGAGGCCGTAAACAACTACGGTGCCTATATAAGTGATTAATTGTTATTACTATTGATTTGTTTAAATAAAAAAATTTGATAAAAATTCTATGAAATTATTCTTCAACCTATTAGTTCATTATACCAATTATCTGAAAAGGAAAGATCGCGGCAGTACTTTTTAATATCTCCCCTTGATTAAATGTCTAAAATCTCGGTCACCCCTTGTAAGAAACCATCCGACGCTTACTGGAACATAATATATTCAGTTGGGAACCACTGGTTTAAACTTTGGTTGACGTTCATCGCTGTATGACATATGTTAATCATTGAATGGAGTAGCAAGAATATGGGCTTAAAAAACTTAGTTGCGATTTGTGTATAAATTACCCAATGTTTCAGCTTCATCTTATGAAAGCACTTGATGAAGGCGAAATCGTTACTTCAATGTATTATCCACAACTTATAATTGAGTTTCTTTTGAATCCATATTCTTGGTACTCTATCTAGTGATTATTTTATGGTTTAGATACATTGGTGTTACAAGCTAAAGATTGTTCATTATTGGAATGTTGTATGTTTCATGGAAAATATTATGTTCCATTATAATGGGCCATTTGAGATCACCTCTTTATCCTAATGAATGCTGTAGTTAATTTATTTAAAAATTAATTATAGTTTTTAGTTATTATGCTTCATAAACATACTAACCTGTTTTAAGAACCGCGCCAACACTTAGATAATTTTCAAAAAGTATTATTTTTCATTAAATTAATTATAATTATGCCAGTTATTGAATTGTTTCCTACAGTAAAGGAAGCAGAATAATTAAACTCATTCAAACTCGCCATGAAAAAAGTCTCTTTTAGTATTTAAAATTTTATATTATTTTAAAATACCAGTTATAGCTGCAAGATATTTTCAATCGAAAAAGCCTAATTAAGCGATTTTAAATACTTAATTTAGATATTTAAATTAAATAATATTAATTCAAAATAATTTCTTGAATTCCAAGTGCTAAAAAAAATTTCTTCAAACGTTTGTAAGTTGTGTGGTAAGTTAATATTTACATTCGTCTCCCTTTTTTCAGATGGCTTAAAATCTTTTATTTGTTTATCTAAGTTAAAAAAAGAAAAAAAGCGTAACAGATAAAATGCTTTTTGTTCATATCTGAAAATTGTAAACCGAAACATCTTGGGTTTTTGTGATGACTACGTGTAATTGGTCCACACTTGTCTAAAATGGTTGGATATGAGACAGCAATTTACAGTAATCTATTTGAAAAGATTTTTAATCCCAATGCGTTTATTAGTTCTTGCTTTGAAACGCGAAATAAAAATTTTTCTTCATGAAAAAAACTGTTAATTGTTTTTCGAATGAATCATTTGAAAACCACAATTAGCTTTGTTTCGTATCTAAGATAAGAATTTATTTTCCATACTCAAAATATTTAATATAACTGGTAGTGTACCTATTGTTACTTGCAAAATCAAATATTTTATTTATAGCTTAAACGCCTTTAACGAATCGATAGAAATAATTATTTTTGCCTTGAGTGAATGAAATTTATTTGAGAGTTAGATATGGTTGCGTATATATTTGACTACTTTTAGAGTAAGTGACTGACCGAATTTATTTCCTAATTATAGATATTTAAAATTAAAATATTCATAACTAACCACAAAAGCATCACCTTATTATACGTACGATTGTATAATGCCAGTACTTATTCAAATTTTGATTTTTTTCCAAGATTTTCCTCCAGCGTCAAAACACTTAAATTTTCTCCGCTTTAGAATTTACGTAATGCAACTGAAGAAATTATATTAGTTTGATGAAGTGGTCTTATTTTTTTTCGAAATTACACGTTATTTTTGGTTAGTAAAAAAATTTGCGGAATGTAAAGTCATTTAGACAGTTAAAATATATAAAAAACGTGTATAAACATGAAACACCGATAAATCAGAAGTCTAATGAAGATTGAGTTACACCAATTTGAGAATATAAATGGTGTAGCATAGTCCTTTTTTTGGAAATAAACAAAATTGGAAAGCAATTTATCAAAAATCGGCTGATATTCAAACTGCAAGTTGTGTTGAAAAAATAATCCCTCAAACAACTGTATTTCATCAAATCAGATATTTTTTTTCGCGGATTTTGAACAGTTATACATAAATTTAATCAAAACCTCAAACAAAATGTGTTTTTGATGAATTGCCCCAGATACGTATTTCGATTACCAAGCTATCTTCCTCAGTGGTCATGAGTGTGCGATGAGTCATTACATAGCAGTTACGGAGTAATCCAACACTACTTGATGACCATTGAAGAAGCTTGCTTGGCGGTTGAAATACGTATCTGTGGCAATACGTCAAAATCATTTTTTGGAGCTTTTATTCAAATTTATGTTTATAGTTTACTTTTTTAAATTATATTACAGAAATCAGATTACAATATATTTAATATATTGTTTAAACAACTGTATTTCATTAAAAAAAATCCCGGTTGGTAGAGCTACCTACTGTATCCACATTATCCACCAGCTCTGCTGGTGTATGTATCGCAAGAAAATGGTCGAAATGGAGATTTGACCACATTTTTAAGATCTATCTGAGGGATATCAATTTTATGATATTTGTCCAATATATATGTCGCAGACTTTCTCTCGGGAAAAAGAAAAAGCCGGCCATATAAACCAGCCAGTAAACCTTTTACTGTGTTGTACAAGGTTTTACTACTTTTCACCAATAATCGCATAATGTCTGAACTTCTCCTGCTTTATTTCTGTTATTGCTACATTACTACTTTTTAACGAACTGGTTATTTGGTTACTACTATAGTGGAGTAAACGAGATTATCTTTCGGGATGGAATGAAACTAATTCCCCTGAATATTTTATTACGAGGTTTCATCTTTTTCCTTGTCATCGATTGACATCACTAGGACTAGGACTATGTGACGTTACATTTGCTAAATTCCGAAATATATTGAAACTGCTACGCAGTACAAAATGATGTCATATATCGACACCATATAATACTGTGAGTGTAATTTGTAACCAAAAGTTTATTGTGGGCCTCAAAATGCTAGCCAATTCACGTGAGACATAACCATTATTAGAAACGTTTAAAATTGTAGCCTAAATAGTCTTAAACGATATTAAGAGTTTTGAGTGGCTTAGAACAGTGCTTCTCAAACTGGAGAGCGCGGCCCTTTAGGTCCTCTGTATTTCTGTAATAGTAGTTAATGGTACATAAATAAAGTAATGTTGGTCACTTAAGTCTAAAGGAGAAGCACTGGCTTAAAGAGCTGAGATGAGCGATTTAAAATTTTGTTTTTTTTCATAAAGAGGGTGGTGGGTCAGAAAAGATTAAGAACCTATGGTTTAATCCAGGGGTTCCTTAAAGCAAGTTGCAGAATTGCGGTATCATAGCAGGAATTATTTAATTTTCAAGGTAAATTTATAGTTGGACATTATTGAATACACCTTAGAAAGTTTCAGTACCTAGTTAAAAACTTCACTATTTTGTAACATGATGGGATAATGACGAGTAAAAATAAAGCGATTTGTGATCACTACGGTGCTTGTGAGCATAAAATTGGGGACCTACCTCTGATTTAATTTATTAAAGACAAGAATTTGTAACATAATTTTAAGACAATCAAATAGTCTACGATGCTTTAATGGTTGGATTATATTGTGTTTTTTGAATTTCAGAGTTATTAATTTATACATTTGACACTTTCAAAGGAAGACAATTACCAAGGGGCGTTCTTTCCCTGCCTCATTCAAAGAGCCGCTTTCCAAGTAACCGATCAAACTTGTAGCATTTAAGAGATAAAAAATCATGGCAACCAAATCCGTTAGCAGACAGGAATACACTTTACATTGTTGTATTTTACCTTAAAAAGACATACAGTCTCATTGCTTTCAAACAGGTTTCATTGTCCGTTTCGATCTCAATTCTCAAGATCATTTCTAAATATTTCGGTTGAAAATAAATTTTTCCAAGACTGAAGTTTAAACATAAGAATTATTGTTGTAATGAGTTGAGTGTAAAGTGCAGTGTTTCATCATATTTTTATTATTGAAATGAGTTTATAGCATTGAACGCTGATTATACTGAAAAAATCGAATTTATTATGTGTATGGAAGAAACGATATTTCTCTTATCCGTCTTAGAAAATACATGGAATAAAGAAATGATTTGTCTTCGTTTAAAAATAAAAGTTAGTAACCTTAATAATGTGTGCAAAAGTTCTTCACGAAGATATTGATAGTTTCAGACTTCCATTCTGCTAATATTGACTTGTGTTGAGATTAGGTTTTATTGTTTGTTCCTAAGAAATCTACCGAATAGAAATATTTATGCTTGATTGACTCGTGTAATATGATAATATAAAATGCAGACGCCCATAACTTGATTTATGTTTGGTCGTCAAATTTTCTAGAGTAATTTGTTTGAAATTAATAAAGTGAATATGTGAATTATATTATTTTTATGAGTGATTGATAAAAGTTTTTCCTGTTTTCTTTTTCATGCTAAGGTTTTTGATTGGATTATAAAGGTGTAAGTAGAAATAATAGCGAACCTTTAGAGTTTATGAATGAAATATTGTAAATTATTAGTTAAAGGGGCATGGTGCAATTGGGCCAATTTTACCTGTACTAAAATTCCCTTTAGAAGAGTTCTCCCACGGATCCCTAATGATTTGAAGTTTTAATAAACATGTATGTATTTATAAAAAATATAATATCTTTTATTTATGTAAAACGCTAAAAATTTTCTTTATATGCGAACCTGTTTCTTAATACGTAATGAACATCCAACCAATATATCCTGTTTTTTTATGACTATTTCTTCATTGGAAAATATTAGAAAAATAGACAAAATTTTAGTATAGTTCATAATTTTTTAACATAAAGATACCGATTTGTTTCTTTAAGAATTAATAAAATCGTTTACAATTTTCCTGATTAATTTATATTATTTTGATTTCATGCAAAACCAAAATTATTATAATTTTAGTTCGAATGATCCAATTCATCTAAGGGATTAAATATATGTTACAGATAGGATTTGACTCCTATTAAATATTGGTCCAATTGTCTTACATCAAGTTAAAGTTTCAAATTTGTAAATATCCTTAAAATATTATTTCCTGAAAATTTGTTTTTACAGTGATTATTATGATTAGATTTCCGATGATCATCAGCTTATCACAATTTATTTTAGTTAATTTAATCAAATTATTATTTTTCAATTATTAAATAATTTTGAATTTTTCACATTTTGATACTGCAATACTGTAGGGCTGTCGTATACCAAAAATTAAAGGAGTATGTAACAATAATTGTTTCGACTCTCTTGTCTTAGGAAATTTTTTTTTATTCATTTTGTATTTTTTTTTAATTTTTAGTGTTTCGTCGGTTTGCCGACTTCTTCAGGTACTGTAATAATTCTCAATTACACCAAATTTGGTAGAAGAAGTCGGGAAACCGATGAAACATGGTACAAAAATAAGAACATAAAAAACCTAAAACAAGAAAATCGAAATAATGATTATCAAAGTATGTAAATAATAATATACAATCGACCATTCACAAATTCACAATGTACCTATGCCGAATGTTTGAGAACTGATTTGTAGTGGATTAAAGCTAAAAAATTATCACGTATCATATGCTTACAAGATGGTATTTTCCTTTCAGAAAAGGTTGAAAATTTAGAGTGTGGATAATTTGTATCGATGTTGTATGCTACTTTTTAGCACCGTATGTTCCTTATATAAACTGGTTTGTTATAGAAACTGACACTCGAAGTTTATATGTACCTGAGACCCATAATACCTTATGTCCAACATATTTTACAATATGTAATAGGTACATACTTTCTTCAGTTTGTATAGTTTGATTTTCAGTATACGAAGAATTTGAATTCTCGTGCTCTTTTGAATTTTAGACAGACATTGATAGTTTGGCTTTAAAAAGATTATCTGAACTCAAGTTAAGATGATTTAGCAATAAAACCTGAAAAATGAACTTAAGATACTATGGTTCTCAGGTTCAGATATAGTCATCTCCTTGGACCCTCACATATCTCCCAATAACCTATTCAACGAAAAAAAACATAGACGGGGAAGCAAGTTCATCTAGTGGAAAAAATAACTTCACGAAAAAGCACCTCGTCAAGTTCAAAAATCTTGGCAAAAATATGATTTATTTCTTCAATTTTTTCCCACTGCGATACTAAAACCATCGGGGAACCCATCAAAAGGGTCAACATAAATCTCATCAAACGAGCATTTAATAGATTTATCGACGATTTCAGTATCGTATGGAAAAAATGATTGGGAAAATAAAAAATTTTGTATGAAAGTTTATCTCGATTTTTTGTAGTATATTTTTTCACGATAAGGTTTGAAAGATTAAATTGTTTCTCCAAATTCTCAGATGTCAAATTTTGTTATTCATGACTAAATTCCATCACATACGATGGAAAATAGCACCATAAAACTTCTATACAGTCAATTTTCGACCCCTATTGAAGGGCAAATACCATCTTGTATGTTTTCTAATTTTTCGGTCTGTGGCTACCAACCATTACTTCTCAAATTTACGGAACGTTGCGGATCCCTTACATAATTTAGCCCAACCAGTTGTACTATATGCTTTTTTGGTTTTGTTATTAACATTATTGCCGAAATTTTCATACTTTTTGCTAGTTGCAGTATTGCAGTATATGTCAAGAATTGAAATTTATTTATATTATTATATACTTATTTTTGAATTTAACATTATTATTCTTCCTTTTTGACATGAAATTTAATATAGTTTCTGCAACAGTTCAAGTGATAAATCCGAATAATTTGACTAAAAAAAACATTAACGAGTATAATACGCATTTTATTTTTATAATTTTTAACCAAAACACGCTCAAGTTCAAAAAAGATCAAAGATATGAAACATCTTTATGCTGGATTTAATTTTATTGTCTTCAATTTATAATGTACGAATATAAATGAGTGCTTTGGTTAAAATTTAAATAAGAAGTGAAATTTAAAGTTTGCAATTTATTCAGAGGTATCACATATATATATAAATATCACTTATTGTCACTTATCATGTTATCACCTTCCTATAAATATTATTATGTACACCGTTTATTAGAGCACGCATTAAACCTAAACTTTCCTGCATTCGTTCGCAAAAACCAACAGAAATTTAACAAGTATGGAGTACTAATTTGTAATTGTATTCAGAATGAAAATTTAAAAAAAAAAACACTTTTTAATGGTAGACTTGTGCCAACTTGTTGTGTGAAAGTTGCAAAGTTTGCGTGCAAATGCGTGAAAGCACAGGTTTGAAAGATTTTTTTATATTAGATTGATTTTGTTTTTATTTTTTATTGTATTATACTGTTTTAAAGTCTAAAATAACTGATATAATTATAGTTTAATTTGTTTAATTACCGTAAAGTTATGAAAGTTTACAATCTAAAATAAATTTTCATTAACTTCGATAAATGCAAAACTTAATTAAAAATGTCTTTAACACAGGTGGTAGAAATTTTCCAACCTATAGCGCATGTCCTTAAACTTAACGCATTAGGGATCGTACATAAAATACGGTCGTTTACAGAAGGGAGGATATTTTTTTTTTATAATTCTTATTTACCATCGCTTTATAACTACTAATGTCCTTTAACGACTCTAGGGTTAATTAAATCCATTATCGAGAAATATTGAAAGTTTGCGCGATACGAGGATCGAATACACTACCTACTAGTTTTGGAGCGGTCACCTAGATCACTCGGCTATCAGTAGGCTATTTTAATTTTGTTTTGACTATTTTCATTTCATCTTTTGGTTACGATTGAATATCAATCGTTTTATATTTATAAGTTTGTAAATCATTTTGCTTTACATTTCCTTATAACTTTTTATTTTTACTCATGTTTCTTTAAAGGGGTCTATCTTTCGCGATGTAATATTTATGGGTGGGGGCGCATAAAATTAGTATAGCGTGATGCAGTAGGTAGAAAGGGCTACAAAGGTGAAATTTTGAGTTGCAGATTTTATGAATGACCCCTTGTAAGAAAAGATGCATTAATTTGCATATTAATTAATAAATGAAAAAATCAATAACTTATTGTTATAATTGAATTTAATGAAAAGAGGTTCATGTCCTTTTTAGTGACATCAATATCTGGCAACGTTGCATTTTATACTTTCTTTTAATGTAATTCGCGAACAAATCGATATTGTACAATATTAGAATTGAGTTAACAAAATCGATATTTCTCGTTTTACGGGTCTTTATTAACGCTAGAGTCGCTATACACCTTGGTAATTATAAAGCGACGGTAAATAACAATAAGAAAACGCGAATTAAATCGGGAATATAGTAGAAAATGCAACGTTATCCGATATTGATATTGTTGAAAGGGATGAGTGCCAAAATTTGCCTAACATTATAAAAGCTTTAATTAAACATTTCTTTTTACTTTCAAGTTCAATACTTTCATTTCCACGTTGGTTAAATTAAGATGAGTAAAGAAGATCACATACATATGTCATATTTTATTTTCAATTTTCGTAACAATATCTTCTCCCCAATATGCTCGCTCTAAATGTGACATATAGCCAATGTCGCGGTGTACCTTGTGATCAATTTTATCCAATTTAAGAACAAAGAATTATAAAAATCTACTCATACACCTGTGTACATTGGGCTTTTAATTTGTACCTACCTTATCTTAAACAAAATATGGTGGCACAATAACGGAAAATACTCGTGTTTTATTCTATCTTCTTTTCTTAACAAAAGCTAGACTTGGCGAGTGAAGCTTAAAGGAGGAGCGAAGCGAGCATCAAAATAAACCTTCTTTTAGAGACTCAATAAATACAATTTTTTTTCTTGAATAACTTTTGTTAGAATTCAGTTTTTATTTTCCTTTTTCATAAGAACACATTTATTAGTAATATTCGCAAAAAATAATACAAGTGCTCACATAAACATTTGAAGTACTTAAAATATGGTTTTCCCAACTTCTTTGACAAGTGTTTGGAAAAGAATAAAATATTAAACAAGCTTGTTTTTGATTTCATATTTAATTATGACTTGCTATTGAGTTTTATAACTCCCAGTTAACATTTTTTTTTCACTCTCCAAAATAAGTATGACATAGTACCATAATGGTAACAACCAAGCTGCAAAATGTTTATTTTAAGCATATATCATTTCCGTTAAAACGAATAAAAAACCTTATTTTCAGTGGTAAATTAATCCCTTTTAAAACTTATATTCTTACATGAAAAAGAACCCTGTTGAGAGTTTTATTTTATTTTTGTTAAATAACATGTGAAAATAGCGATGTCGACATTAAGAAATTCAGTAATTATACTAGAAATTGCGGAATTATTTTTTGCGTTAGAAATGCATGCTTAATGTGTGTTATAAATATTTAATTCGTTTTTTAATCATAAAAGTGGATTATTTCAATGCCATTTTCGAAAATTAATGAAATTTTTATGAAAATTTTTGAAATAGGATGTTTAAAATAATATACTAGTTTTGAATTCATTTGATATCAGAACGTCGAGCAATTCAAATCGTTTGAAACTACAGTGCAAATTTAATTTAATAAAATAAAAAAATTAAAGGCAGTGTGACCATGGCTTCCTTGAAGACATCCGTTCCTTCAATTGCCAAATCTAAGGTTCGAGGAGGTGCAATGTAAATATATTTTGCAATAATCTTTACCTTTCATATCCCAAATAAAAAAAAATTTGTAAGAAAAAGTTTAGTTTAGTTTTTTGATTTGCAAAAACGATGTGGGTTGAATTGTTAATGAAGATCTGTTACTTATTTTGCTTTATCTTCTTTTACAGACCAGTTCCACCCCCTACTTTGCCAAAATATACCTCGAGTTTTAACTCTGGCAGTAATTTAACATTCCGGGATAGAGAAAAGGACGGCGTTGGAGGATCGTACAGGTACGCATCCCATTTCATTTTTTGTGAAATCGTTTACATTGTCTACGTGAGTTGTTGAATAAGTTAAAGATAAGTTCAAGTTTAGAGAAGGCATAAATAACTAAAGACAAAGACCTTCAAGATGTTTGATCTCACTATGAACCCAAATTCCTTTTTTCGAGACGAGCTATTTTTATCCCACATTCCAAAACGCGAATTTTAGCATAAAAAATGATCTTTTTGTGGAATAAATCAAAAATGTATAATCTACTTGTAAATTATAACTGCAGCAATCATTTACGCTCGGTTTCAATTTCCAAGTATGTTCTCGTAATAATTGATAATCATTTTTAATGAGTTCACTTCAATAATTTAAGCGAATTCTTTCTATCTTGTTTTGCTGACTTCAATAAATGCGTTTAAAGTACAACACCACTCAATAATAATTAATTGAATTTTTTTACAAACTTAAATTTGCCACTTGCTTCTATTAAGTTGACGCGAAATGTATCTGCCTTATTGTTAAACATTCGGCGTTAAAATGAAGAATTTATAATTTCTTTTGAAAATATTTTTGTTAAACGTTAAGGAATGATTCACTTTTAGACCATAAACTTTTAATTTTATGCTCGAGTAAAATGTTTACGTTCTCTTTTTACACGCGAAATCTTTTTCTCAATCATTCGTTTTGTTTAGGTTGGCAAGTTTAGATCGATTAGCACTGAGGCAGAGGCTTATAGATCAAAACACTGCTACAGCTGCAGCTAATTCCAATTCAAATATGGCTAATGGGAATCAAACTAACGGGAACGACACTTCGCCACCGCCTCCTCCACCTTCATCAACAGTTTCGGCGGTAAGACCGATCGGAAAAAAGTTATTGAACATTGTAATTTATCTTTACATTATATTAGATGCAGAGTAAAAGAGAATTTTTCTTTAAAAACGCCGAATCAAGTATGAATAGTAGTGTTACAACAACCTCTTCAACCACACCAACTATAACCACATCAATAACTAACGATACTAAAGATATCAAGGATATTAAAGCTCCAATTCCAAAAAAACCTGCTGATATTATCGTAAGTTTTTCAAGTTTTATTTTACTTATTTAAACGTAAAAATCACGAATAATATCCAATGAGTTCTTGTTCATTTTTTTTCTCAATTTCAGTTTTCTTTCTTGAAACTAAACAATTTTCGTTCGATAATAATAAATTTTTTATAAGTTAATTTGATTAAATTTTTCTTCGGTTTATTTAGACCATTCATCGATATTTAATTATTGTGTTATGGAATGGTTCTTCATTAAATAAGGTAACAATTCATGGGATTTTTTGGACTTAAAAATCATTTTTTTTATAATGATTTTTATTAGATTTTCGTACGACATTTCGTCTCTTTTCGAGACTTTTTTAAGTACTGTAACAAAATGCGTAAACAAATATTTTTGGTTGAAGAAAAGGGGTCGGAATATGAAAATCTGTAAAATGTCTTCAGTAATTTCAATTATAAATGTAAGGAAAGTTAATACAAGGAACCAAATCTCAAGACACGTAATTGAGCATTAGAAAATCGAAAATCTCTTTTAAAATATTTATTCTGTTCATTTATTTTTGATACATTTAGTCTAATTATAAATGAATGTAGATTTAGTTTATATTCAGGAGAGTACTTTTAATTGTTAAAATAAATGTATGTACAACGCCCGAATCTTGACCACATTGATCGTTTCCAAAGGCTGTAATGAAGTCCATAAATATAGGTTTTTAGTAGTAGCATATTTTTTCCAAAACCAAAATTCCAATTAAGGATTGAAACTATCTCTTTATGATTATTGTATTCGTCAGTGCTGCAACACCAAATTTTTCGGTATGCGTCCAAACCGAAACTATTATTTAAGAGTTTTTATAAATACAAATGTATCCTACGATGAAATATACCAGTTTAATTGGTAGAAATCCTAAGCGTTTACTTGAAGTTTTGAATTCGTATTTACTCCAGATATTGTTAAAATGACGGGAATTAGAATTACTTCCTAAAATCACGGGGAAAACCAGAAATATATATTTTTATCTATAGCGATACACAAAACTCTAACGTATGTCTATACATTTTAATTTTGAGACAAATATTTGTTTTAAAATTAACTATTTTTAAAATTTTTTTGTGCCTGTATGTCTTCTTTTAACTATAGAACGAATGAATCGATTTTAATTTTAATGAAGTTTAGTAGTAAGATATACAATAATGTTCCACTCACAATAAAGTATATATCATTATATAAACATAATAAGGGAAGTCATCCCCTACGTAACACTGAGGTATGAAAAAAAATCCATCTTCATAACCTTATGATATATCGTTAGAAAGATTTTTAAACATTTTTAATTGAGTTTCCACACTCCTATAAATAAAACCAATAAATTTTCGTTTTACGATGCTTTTATTCTAATTTCTGTATTTTAAAAATATTGTCTATCTCTTTATTTTCTTTTAACTCAAGAACGGCTGAATTGATTTTTATAAAATTGAATCCCTTAAATAAACTCTAAATTATTGTCATCTCACAGCAGGAAGAAAAATAAGGGAACATATCTACTTTATACAATTGAGGTGCAAAAATATGCCTTCATATTTGTTTAAAGTATTATTAGAAAGATCTTCAGAAATCAATTAAAAAGGTCATGACATTTTTATTGAAACTAATAGTTTATGACGTTTATGAGATATATCCTTCTTAAGGTGTAAAAATTATGTGTTTAAAATATGGAAAATTACTTTAAGAGAAATTTACAGCAGTTCTCGTATTTCACAGAAGGGTGCAAATTTAAACAAAATAAAATCGGCATAATAGAATTTTACACAGGCAAAGTCGCAGGTGTTAGTCAATATTATAACAAAATTGTTTTAAATTTTAAAACTTTATTTATTCATTTAAACAGGTTTTTTTAAAATTTAGAGGTTCAACGAAAAAATACGATTACTGTAGAACAAAATTATTGCGATATTTTTACTATTGTTAAATTAAATCTACTTGTTCATATCCAAATACAACTATTGCTATATATTCTTAAAAATAAAGTTGTATTTAAATTCAATGTTCTCGACGGAATATTCCATACATAGTTTATTTTTAGTTTTAAATTATCTTTAATTAATTACGTTTCTCTTCTCTAATTTTATACTTATATATTAATTTTTCTAGGACACAAATCGTATATCCAAAATGACCACCAAAACCGAAAATACATTCGAAACTTCAGCAAAACCTGAAGTAAAAACTCCTCCAGAAAAACCAAAAGTTCGAGAATTGGATGGTTATGTAGGATTCGCAAATTTACCCAATCAAGTTTATCGGAAAGCTGTTAAACGGGGATTTGAATTCACCTTAATGGTAGTCGGTAAGTAACTTTTGTACTTTGTTTCGAACAAATTGAAATTAGAAATTTTTAGGGGAATCTGGGTTGGGAAAATCAACCTTAATAAATTCCATGTTTTTAACGGATATATATCAGTCAGAGGCAAACTCTGAATTTCCTGGACCATCGCAACGAATTAAAAAGACTGTTAATGTTGAAACTAGCCGTGTTTTACTAAAAGAAAACGGTGTTAATTTAACATTAACAATTGTCGACACTCCTGGCTTTGGTGACGCTGTTGATAATAGCAATTGGTATTATTTCATTTGAGTTTTAAAAGAATTTTAATTAAGATTGTACATTTTTTAGTTGGGTTCCAATCATTGAATACATAGAAAATAAATACGAAGAATATCTAAATTGTGAATCGCGTGTAAATCGTAAACAAATAAAAGATTCGCGTGTTCATTGCTGTTTATATTTTATTCAACCATCTGGACATGGTTTGAAGCCACTGGATATTGAGTTCATGCAGCGATTGTGCGATAAAGTTAACATTGTGCCAGTCATTGCCAAATCCGATACCATGACACCCGATGAATGCCAATTGTTCAAAAAACAAATCTTGAACGAAATATCTCAACATAAAATAAAAATTTATGACTTTCCGGAAACAGTCGAAGAGCAAGAAGAAGAAAATAAAATGAGCCGTATACTTCGCGGCAAAGTACCCTTCGCTGTTGTTGGCTCCAATGTTGTCATTGAAGTTGAAGGGAAAAAAGTACGAGGACGAAAGTATCCTTGGGGTATTGCAGAAGGTATATAATTTTTTTATTTGGAATAATAATTGAAAGAACTAATTTATACAATTTGTTAACAGTTGAAAATTTGGAACATTGTGATTTTATTGCTCTACGAAATATGGTCATACGAACTCACTTACAAGATTTGAAAGACGTTACAAATAACGTTCACTATGAAAACTATCGTTGCCGAAAACTTGCCGGACTTGGTGCTGATGGAAAACCCATTCGTATTTCAAACAAGTAAGTACATTGTTTTTTTTTTCACATAAAAAAAACCTTTCATCCATCATCCATTCTTACTATTGCCTGAAATTTTCTTCGTACCTTAGTAGAACGTTGAATTTTCCATGTAATAATTGTTATACTTCTTAGCGTATGCTCACAAGGAGTAATCAACAGTTTTATGAGTTTTTGGTAAGTCGTTCCGTTTGTTTATCAGATATTAGGCTATATTTAGAGAAAATAACGTTCTACTAAGGCAATTTTCATTACATTTGCACTAATCAATTACTTAGTATTACGTTCATTTTTCTTCATATAGCAATATCATATTCTAGGTGTCGATCAAACTTTATTACACTCATTATTTCTATTTTGTTTTGATTTGGGAATCATGTCTTTATTTGCTTAATTTTTTCTCATTTGTCCTTATTTTCAATTTAAGTGAATTAGGCTCATGTAGGTAAAACCGAAGGAGAGAAGAGTATTAAAAAAATCTGAAATTTTAAATTTAATTATAACTTTTACATCCTGTCTTAATATTTATACGAAGTTGTAACTTTCAGTTTGAAACCTAAAAAATATCCTAATTATCCTTAACTTTCCTATTTGACCAAAATTAAGTTTGATAGACACTATAATATTGATCATCTCTTTAAAAGCACCGAAACATTAAAATTTGTAGATTATAAATATTCAATTTAACGTATTTTCAATAGGAATCCTCTCGCTCAAATGGAAGAAGAGAAAAAAGAACATGACCTAAAGATGAAGAAAATGGAGTTGGAGATGGAGCAAGTATTTGAAATGAAGGTAGTTTACAATTTATGGTTATATATTTTTCAAATAATTATGATAATTGTAACTTAGGTCAAAGAAAAGCGACAAAAACTTAAAGATTCTGAAAATGAGTTGACAAAACGAGCTGAGCAAACGAAAAAACAACTAGAAATGCAGGC
This sequence comes from Sisyra terminalis, assembly GCA_958496175.1. Classification (NCBI taxonomy): domain Eukaryota; kingdom Metazoa; phylum Arthropoda; class Insecta; order Neuroptera; family Sisyridae; genus Sisyra; species Sisyra terminalis. Next base: position 38,392,172 of record OY292276.1, read on the forward strand.
GTATGAGCTAGAAGAGCGACGACGACTATTTGAAAATGAAAAGGCAATATGGGAAAAAGAAAATAACATTTCTCTGGAAGAATTAAGAAGAAAATCTCTGGAGGCCAACAGCAAAGAGTAAGCACATTATTAATAATTTTGAAGTTCTTGATCTTATAACCCATTTTTTTGTAGAACTGTGGATGGCAAAGAAAAGAAAGATAAAAAGAAGAAAGGATTATTTTAATCTGTATTAAAAGAAAAGGCTTACTTAAAACGATAGAAAACATTAATCAACTGCAAAAAAAAAACAAGATGATATGTTTTATGTGTAAATATCGTAAATTTCAGCTTTTGCTTCAAACTATTTCAAATGTTTAATGAACTGTCTTGTGTATATATATAAAGTATTCGTATTAATTTGTATTGATGTTTCGTGAGAAAATGTTTCGTTAAGACGTATTATCTGTGTAAGAAATGTTATATATATAAAGTAAAGATAACGAAAAAGATTATTTTAAACATTTATGAGTAAGAGGTCAGAAGATATAAATGCATTTGGAGTCAACTCATTCCGTTTTTTATAGAATTCAGTTCATTAATAAAACCAATCCACTTATTGTAAGAACTTTTTTTTTTATTAATTATAACTATAATGTACTTATTTATTATACTTTTATATCTTTTTGTATTATACTTGACAAGAAATCTTAAAATAAGTCATGTTTATAATATATTATTTTAGAACAGGTTTTTATTTTATTTTTACAGCCTTAAATATGTATTTTTTAAATAGAGTTTATATATTAACAGTTGAGAAATATATTTTGCCATAATTTTGCTCTCATGGAAGATTTAGATTTAATTTTTATGAGTTAATAATTAACATAGAGGCTCTCTTCCTCGCAGAATTGTTGAGAAAAGAATTATTTAATTATAAAATCATTCATTCACTTAAATCTATAAAACTAACTGCCATTCTAAACGTAAAAGTATTTATGTGTCTTTCCATCAATGATGTATATGTAAATTTCGGTAAAAACTAGTCAAATATTTTTATTCATTTGATCATTGAAAATTAAAAAATAGAAATAAGTTCGTAAAGCAAATTTTTTATTAACAACTATTTTGAAATTTAGGCCAAAGTAAAATCATTCAATCGAACATATATTATTAAATAACCAAAATTAGAAAAAATATTAAATGATAAACAGAAAAAAAATTATGTTAGAAATTGAAATAATTTTTCTTATCGTAAGCATAAAAACTAGTTTTCTTAGATATGTATCGTAATTTTTTAATAAAAAAAATAATAATTTTCGTTCTGTTTTGCTGTTTATAGGAATCAAATAACCCCTTAACTATTTTGTTGCAGCCTAAAATGTTTTTCATTAAATTATTTGTTTCCACAGTTCAATGATAAAGCAATCATAAAATCATTCTTAACATAAATTAATAAAAATTTATATTTCCAGAAATTTATTTATACCGATTTAAAAAATACCTCATTTTTAAAATAGTTATAAGATAATAAATTTATAACTCAAGGTAATAATTTAAGCAATTTTTATGTATTAATTTAATATGTTAAGTATGAAAAAATAAAGTATGAGTACATAAGTATTTGAATTGGAAATTTATTTTTAAAATCCGCGCTGATAGGCGCACGTACTTTTATTTGTATACGCTTGCGCAATGGTTAAAATTTAAAGTCCAAGTCAGGTCTATCGTCTTTATAAAATGACATTTGATATCTGAGTCATCTATCCGATTTTATTTTATAAAAATATATTTACAGTAAGTACTTCAACACGTCGATTTGTTAAATTATTCAGTTTGGAAAAAATCCTTGCTAACATCACTTTAAAGGTAATTTGAATACGTGTCTCAAATAACGTTTTTGTACCGTCGGGCAACCATTAAAATTGCATTTTAATACTAAAAATACCTAAAATAACAAAATGAGTTTGCAATGGACATTGATCGCTGGTTTTCTTTATTTCGAAATTGCTATTGTATTATTGCTGGTTTTGCCGGTGGCAAGCCCTAAACGCTGGAATAGTGTGTTTAAATCAAGATTTTTACAAGCCATAGATCGGCAAGCCGGCGTCTATTTCTTCGTTTTGCTCGCAATTTTGGTTCTATTTTGCCTCGATGCCATTCGTGAAATGATAAAATACTCAAACAGTGGTAAATATAATGTCTCCATTTTTCATTTGATTTCATCATGATATTATGTTAAATTACAGAGCAACATGACCCCCACAGCCATTTGGATGCCGAAATGCAAGTCAACATGCGTTTATTCAGAGCACAAAGGAATTTTTATATTTCTGGTTTTGCTTTGTTCTTGTCTCTAGTCATTCGTCGATTGGTCACTCTTATTTCAAAACAAGCAACTCTTTTGGCCGAATCTGAAGCGTCAATGCGTCAAGCTCAAAGTGCAACAGCGGCAGCGAAAACTTTGCTAACCCAACGTGGGGAAGAAGCCCAAAATTCCTCAAACGAAGCCCATGACAAACAAGTAATACAATCGTTTTTTTTTTCCATTTTTCATTCTGATTCAGTAATAATTAAAAAGATTGAGAAAATCCCAACAAAATTTCCTAAACTCCTATTCAAAGGGAGTTTATTTAATTTAATGTTTTTGTTATTATATCCTTAACTTAATTTAAATAATTGCCAGTAGATTTAACTACGCGTGCAAAATGATTTTTAAATTTGTATGTATTTCTTTTATTTTTCATTTAAAATCACCTTTTATTAGAATTGCAAAGTCCTAAACCTTTGTTTGACCAGTTCTGGAATCAAATATATTATTTCAAAAATGCAATTATTTGATAATTAAATTACGATAAATTATCAATAATAATATCTTTTAATGATATAAATCAGACTTTACTAAACGTTATCAGTTAAAATGAATTAATGTAATTGTTTCCCTTGCAAAATTATAACAGTTAGAATCGAAGTCAAACCGATTTTTGTTCAAAAATTTGATATTTAATTTTGGACATTTTCGATTGTTTACCTATCAAAATGCTAATCACTATAAAAAACCGCCTCTCTCATTTTAATGAACCCCAATCATATTTCTAATTAAATATATTTTTTAAAGGTGACTGCATTGAAAGAATTAATCAACGACTTGGAAAAGAAATTGGAAAAAGAACAGAAGAATTCGCAAGCCATGAAATCTCAAGCTGAAAGTCTAAATAAAGAATACGACCGACTGACTGAAGAGTACAGCAAATTACAAAGATCGATCAATATTAGTGGAAATGAAAAGGATGAATAAAATATCTAACTTCCCCAATTAATTTTCAAGCTACTTTAATTGGTTATAAATTCTAAGGATTGTTTTATTATATTTATGGTTCTTATGTTAATATGGTTCAAATGGAATAATTACCTATAAAATTTGCTTTTTTATATTTTGTATGTTTGTTTAATGTTGTTTTTCCAAAGCGGTTAACTTTTTAGTACTCTTGTTTTTATAACTCCCCTAGTTTCTATTTAATTTATCTGTTAATTATAATAATGTAAAATAATATTCGATCAATTAAATCAAAAAATTCGGTATTAATTTAAAACTTTATTATTTATGTCCACCAAAAACTAACAGAAAAACTTGGCTGCAAAGAAGTAATATGATGCCACCATTTTGGAGGAATATATAGCATTTGTCCTTGTTTAAGAAATATTTTATAAGCTTTTGCCTTCTTAAAATTGGGAAACTTCTGTACATTCGGATTGATAGGGTCTATTTGGGCTGTATTTTTTAACATTAAATCATCAAATGGATATAAATTTTGGCTATCTAACGGAGAAAATAGAAGTACTTGTTTTGAACCAATTACCTGAAAAATATTTTGAATTTGATTATACTTTATTTTGGTGCAAAACTTAAGTGCAGTTACTCACTTGGGCAAGTAAATTATGTTTAGGGTCGTAGTGTAAAGGGGACACTGTTCCTTTCGGGCCAAACCAAGCGTTTATATCTGGTTCTGATGTTTCATCTTCTTCACTTAATGCACAGTAGTCAGGTATTAAAATATCATTTCTCAGTTCTGTAATCTAAACAGTTGATAAGTAATTACATTTTGTTTAATTATTTAATTTTAATTATGAGAACTTGGATTAGACAAAACAGTAATTTTCAATTTGAGGGTTGCTATCCCTAATTAAACCACGAAAAATATTTAAAATCTCTCAGAAAAAAGGTAGATTAAAAAATCTTCTGAATTTGAAATTAATTTACTTTAGCCGCGTTATATATAGAATCCTAAACATATTTTGGTAGAAAATTGAATGCTCTGATAAAGAAGAGTTTTTTGTTTTTGAGAATGAGACGAAGTAAAAAAATGTTCTCTTACCATACTTAATTAAATTTTAGTGCTAAATAATAAACAGTACTACAGTAAACAATGTTACAATAAAGCTTTTTTATTATTATTTGCCGTCGCCTTATAACTTAATATATAAATATTAAGGTTTTCAGCAACTTTAGAGTTAATAAAATTCGTAAATCCAGAAATACTGAAAATTCCCTCGTCACGAGGATTGAACCTAGCACCTACCAGTTTCAAAGTGGCCACCTTGACCTGATAAGTTGTCTACAAAGCTTACAAATAATAAAATTAAATAATTAATAATGTTGTTGGGAATTTGGACTCAAATAATAAGATGTTAAATTTTCAAATTATCTCAACGTTTCGTTGGTATTTATTTCCAACTTCTTCATAAGAACTAAAACATAAGAACAATTGTTTAAAGCCAAATTACACAAATTAATTTTATTTTAATTTGGCTTTGAACAACATGCATTGTTATTATGTTTTAGTTCTCCTGAAGAAGTTGGAAACAAATACCAACGAAATGTTGAGATAATTTGAAAATTTAACATCTTTTTATTTGAGTCCAAGTTCCCAACAACATTATTAATTATTTACCACAAAATGAATGAGAGCAACCAGGATTTAATAAAATTAAAAAACTTCAAATTTGCAGTTAGGTTGTTTTTTTTTGTAGTTCTTGATTTCAGATCTTTAATCGGATAGAACTTTATATGGTTTTTAATTATTTGAAATTCAAATAGGGAAGAAAAAAATTGTAATTAGCAAAATCTGTAGAAAATGCAAGGTTGCCAATGTTGATATCCCTAAAAGAAACATGAGCCTAATAGACTACAATATTTCTTCGAGTAAAATGTAAATTTTAGGTTTTGGTCTATCGAAATGGTCAATATATGTTTTCAGGTTGGGAGTCTGATATATTAGTAAGTACTTAGTTATATTTTTTTCAAAAAATTGAACAATGGCGAAGAAATTGCGTATGTTAATTTTTTATCCATTTTATCAATTAGCGGTTCCATACATCAATTTTCAACACTAAATGTAAGTAGAGCAGAGATTGATAAACTCTGTTAAGATATTTCCTAGAATCTAACTGAGAAATACATCAACAATAACAAAATTGATATACATCAACTAATTTGGGGAAACATATAGAATCAAGGAGACTTGATTAACTTTTTTCCATAGTCTTTTGTGCAGTACAACAATTCTTCATTTTTTCATATCCATAATAAATATAATCAATTACTTATTCGGCGAATTAATTTAATAATTAGTTTTTATCTAATCCTAGTTCCTAATTAGATTTTGTATGCTATATACTTGATCGAATAAATTATGCTGCGCTAGATAACCAATATTTTCACGTTGAGTTACGTTTTTAAAATGTAAATCAATATATTCATCCAACGTCATAAGTTTTTGAGTCCAGTTTTCATCTACGTAATGGGAACCAATTTCAATTGGTACAATACGTTTCCCGGCTAATTTCGAGAAGTAATTTAAATCTTTCCACTTAGATAACGCTGGCCACATATTCAAACATTCTAGAAACAAAAATCGAAATTCTCAAATCTGAAATACATCAGTAAAATATATTCAAACCTAATAAATGTACAGGTTGCTGTGGTTTGAAATACTTTTGACTGAATTCATTTAATCCTGGACATACTATTGTTTGTATTTCTTCTGCTTGCATTTCCTTATACATAATAAGACAGTTTTCGTCTATTTCAGAATCTATACTTTCGTGTTCTAAATTGGGTTTATATAGTTTCGAATATAATTTCATCAGTTTTCCGGCTACTTCACTTAAAGATTCTTCTTCCGATAACGGAGCGCCCATAATCAGTCCCATGTCAGTATATCGAATTAACTTTTCTAGCTTTTCTTGACTTACATTATCGTGCTTCGAAATCGCCAAAATTACCTAATAATAATGGAAAATTATATTTATTTAATTTAATATAAAGCACAATTATATTTTGCCTTTAGAAAACTGACGAAAGTATAAAGCTTACGTAAATTTATTGGAACATCACGCCAATGGCCTGTATTTAATTCATCATTTAAATAGTCTAATACGAATTTAATTTTGAAATCAATATCTTCATTTTCAGTATCACTTTTCGTATTTTGTAATAAATAATTGTAAATCTCGCCTATTGAAAATGATATACATTCAGTAGTGTTTTCAAATATGTTTTGAACTAAATTATAATAAATGGGCATTTTATTTTTTAAAAACATTAAAGATGACGCCAACAATTCTCTTTCATTTGAGGATGTCATTTATGTATGTTTTATTAATTTAATTTTTTAAACTACACTTGGTTGTAATCGTTGTAATAATAGTAATAATTGGTAATAATATTAATACCACTAATACGAATTCGGTTTAAACGTCAGTTTACGTCATTAACTGCTTATAATTACTTAAGGTCCTTAAGGCTTGTCGAGCTTATCCGGTTTGTCACGATTTATGATTCGTATTGATTCGTATCATTCGTATCATTCGTATAAAATTCATTTTGTGAACTCTTCGTTACCGTTAATATATTTTAATTACAAACCATTGCAAACATTTGAAGAATTTGAAGCCGGCAGATGGCGCCGCTTGTGAGTCTGCTTTGCCCCGCTTGTGATATTGCCCTGTCTTGCCATTGGAAAGATTGTAAATTGTGTTTTACATACAGTCGTGGCCAATAGACAATTAAAACCGTTGTAGCAGTTTTATTAATATTTAGACAAAATCAATGTGAAAATTAAAATGGATACAGTCCCCAAAGATATTGTAAAACGTGCTCTTACTGATAGAGAATTTAGTGCTTTGAAAAAAGGTGTTATTAATAAAATAGAACGGTTATTTAGTCGAGAAATCGGCAAATACCATGAAGCAAAAAACACATCCGAAACTAAACGAATCAATGCAGGTAATTAACATTTCGTTACCAAATAATTAAAAAACTAATTATTACTTTTAAATCTAACTTAGAGCAAAAAGTTGCGACGCTTGAAAAAGAAGTTAAAAACATATCGGATCAAAGCAAATCTAACCTCCAAAAAGTGACCGAAAATTTCCAGGAACTTGAAAAACAGATCGAACAATATCGTAATGAAGTCGCACGTCTCAACGAATCTCGGAGCCAAGCTGAACATGAAGCTGCCGAATACAAGAAGCAAAGAGATGCGGCTGTTGATGAAAACAATAATTATCAAATGATGCTTGAAAGACGTACATCGGAAATAGAGCGTTTACAAACTGATCTTAAATCTGTGACCACCCAGTTGCAAACAACTATTTCAACAAAATGTGATCAGCAAATTAAGGTTGAGGAAATCGAAAGCATGAAACGAAACCTTGAACACCGCGAAAAAGTCATGGAAAAAGAGCAGACCATCTTAAAAAATCAAGTTGAATCTTTAACAAATGAATTAAATGCAAGAGTTAGCGATTTAATGAACATTAGACAAGAAAATGCTTCTCAAATGCTTACATTGCAATCTTTATTAGACGAGAAAACCGAAGAATTAGCTAAAGCAAACGAGTCAAATAAATCATTGTCTGAGAAAAATGATAAACTAAAATCCGATTTGGATAACCAAATTGAAAAACTTAAAAATCTCCGCGAAGACGAAACTCATTTCATTGCTAAACACAAAGAAGAATTGGAAAGACAAAAAAATTTAGCCAACTTATACCAGAGTATGTATGAAGACAACAAATCTCAAATCGAATTGCTCACAAATTGTGCGGCTGATCTCCAAAAAGAGATTCGTGAAATTAGTGATGAATATGGCAAATTGGAGACCAAATACAACCAAGAAAAAGAAACTTACGAAGACTTATTAACCAAGAAGAATGAAAACATCGAGTTGTTAAAGAAAGAACTAGATGACGCTAATACAATAGTTAAAAATTTGCAAGACCAAAAGTTGGAAAATGTTTTCGAAAAATTAGCACCTTCCGCTGCATCCACAGCGAAACTAATTAAAAAAGATATTAGTTTCACTGAATTTTATTCGTCTTATCTTAAGCAAAACGAAGAGTTACTATTAAAAGATGCCGAAATTAAACGACTGAATTCCTACATTACTAATATTTGCCAAGAATTAGATGAGAAAGCTCCACTTTTAGCCCAACAAAAAGACGAATACGACCAAGCGATCTTAACCATTCAAAAGTTGACGAAAAACAACGATGAACTCATGTTCCAATGTTCAAAACTTCGTGAGAAAAATAGCGATCTTGAGGATACAATTTCCCGGTTAGAGAAACAATTAGACATTAAAAATACAACTGAGATAAATTTGAGCCGTCAAATATGCGTGTTGTTGCAAAAAATTCAAGATTTGCAATCAGGATCTTCTTCTACAGAGCTTCAATCGGACGATTCGGATTTCAAAAATTGTTCTGATATTGCCGCCAAGAAACTTGTCACCTTTTCGGATATTGTTGAACTGCAAGAAAATAACAAAAAACTTTTATGCATTTACCACGAATTGACTCATTATGACAAAGAAAAGGATTCGGAGAGTGAAATTGTCGAAAAATTGCAACAAAATGTCGATAAACTTCGCGAAGAACAAACAGAGCTGTTGAAATCTCAAGAAAATCAAGCGAAAATGCTTACCAATTTGATACGACAACGTGATAAGTACAAGGAAATGTACCAACAAGCCGTGGCGACTTCTTTCAGCAATGATTCCAGATCAGCAATGGAAGAAAGTTCACAGATATTTGAAACTTCCACCGAGCAAATAAGCCAATTAGAGCAATTGAAATCAGAACTAGCAAACAATGAAAAAATCATGAATGCTATTAAACAAGAATATGAAAATTATCAAAAAGAAAAATCAACAAATGAAGCCATGACTATGGAGCAACTTGAAAAATTACAAGAAGAAAATAAATCACTAACTCAGAAAACTTGTAAACTGACTTCTACAATTGAATATAAAGATGAAAAACTAAAAATTTTTGAAACGAACATGGAACTATTAAAACAAAAAAATGTAATTTTAGAAAAGAAAAATGAGGAATTGAATAAAATTAATATGAAGCTTGAGCAGATCATTAAGCAACTAACAGGAGAAATATTAAGTTCCGAATCGAAACTTTCACACGCTGAGGTTCTTTTAGAAAACGTCAAACAAGAAAATAGAATATTGAAAGATACAGAAAATCGCTTACTTCAAGAACGTGAAGCGTTACATCGAGAATCACATGGACAAAGCTTACTACTTAATAATCTTGAATCAATCAAAGCAGCTTTCCAACGAACCGAAGCAGAGGGAAAACTTCGTTTAGAAGCTCGTTTAGATGAAGCAAACCGAGAACTATCCTCTTCCCGTCGTCGATTGCAGGAAGAACAAGATCGTTTCCGCGAATTAAGTTCCCATCTAGAAAAACAACTAGCCGTTGCCAATTCTCGTGTAAACGAAGAAAAATTGCAAAATGAAAAACTGCGCCAGCAGTTACAAGAAGCTCGTAAAAACATTACAGAAAAAGCTAAACAAATCGAAGAAATTCTCAAAAAACATAAGGAGAATATGGACCGTGACGGAGCCCCTCTTAATGAGCAAGTGAAAACTTTGAAGAAACAACTGGAAAATAGTGAAACTAAAGCCAAACAATTGGAAAAAGAACTTCAAACTCTCAAAGCTCAATCAGAACAATTTTGCAATATTTCACAAACTACCGAAAAGGAACTGCGAGAGCTAACCGAAACGCATAAACAATATAAACAAGCGACTGAAATTAAAATGCAGTCTTTAATTAACAACGAAACAAACTTAAAACAAAGAATTGCAGAGCTACAAAAGCAACTTTCTCAAAAATCAATGGGACAGGACAATTCCAGTAACGATCTTGCCAACCAAATCGTAAAAGCAAAGGATGAATTACTCTCAACAAAACAAGAAGTCGAAAGCCTTAAAGCTGAATTGCAAGCAGCCAAATCAGAAATTCTGGAACTCAACACTAATTTACAAGCCACCGAAAATAAATATTCTCGCGAAATGATTCTTCATTCATCTGACATTCAAACGTTGTCTTCCATAAAAGAGGAGATGCAAAAATTGAGAAAAGAACGTGAACAAATTATTAACGCTAAACAAGATGCATTAAAATCTTTAGCCATCAGTAAGGAAGGATGGGAAAATCGTGAACGGCTTTTAAATGCCGAAAAAAGAGAAATTCAAGAACGAATGCAAGAATTGGATAAACAAAATGCAATTCTTCATGACCAGCTACGGACACTTTCTGCTCAAATGTCTCAACAAAATCAAATGAAGAGCAGTGATAAATTAAATATTTCTATCAGCTCATCGTTTACTGAAGAAGAAGCCACATCTGCAGAACAATTACTCCAAATTATCAAATTTTTACGTCAAGACCTTGAACTTCAAAACAAAAAATACGATCTTATAATAGCAGAAAATTCTCGAATTCGTCTAGAATATGAATCCGTTTCCAAACAACTAGAAGAAGCTAAGCTCGTTGAAACCGAAGCCCGAATCAAGACGAACTCGGAAATCGTTACCGCAGCCAAATACAACGAAGTGCTACGAAAAGTGGAAACTTTACATGCCATAACCGATAGTAATAGAATCCTACGCGAAGAACGCGATAAATTAGCCAAAAAAGTTGAGGAAACTACCGAAAAAATTGCCGAACTAGAACGTGAATTGGCTCCATTGAAGGAAAGCAATCGGGAATTAAGTGTAAAAGCAGAAGTTGCACAAAAAGAGAACGTTTCATTGAAAGCAGAAGCCACACGTTGGCGTCAACGAGCCAATTCTCTGATAGAACGAGCTAATAAAACGACCCCAGAAGATTGGCGACGTTTACAAACAGAACGTGAAAACCTCGCGAAACTATTAATGTCCGAAAAAGAAAACGTTAAAAAAGCAAACGAGCAAAAAACTAAAGTAGAACAACAAGTTACTATTCTTCAACGGCAAATCCAACTTCAAAACGAACAAGCCAAGAAAAATTTCGAAGACTTGAATACGTTAACACAGCAAAATACAAAGATAACCCAAGAACTAGGAGAACTTCGTGGTACAAACACACGTTTAACAGAAGAAAACGCCAAATTATTCGCTGAAATAGAAAACAAAAATAAAGAAATGAAAACATTAATGACCAAGTACGTTAGCGTAAGAGCTTTGGCCCGAAAATATAAAGTACAAGTAGAAGAAGAAAAAGCACCGGAAACTTCTGCGAGTGGCTCTCAACAAGACACCACTGTTATTTCATCTGAAATTCAGGAACAATATCGTGAAGAAGGACGTCGAGAAGCTAATGAACGACTAGCTTCTCTGGAAAAAACCCACAACGATAAACTGCAAGAACTTAACACGCAAATAGTATCCGTCCAAGAAGAGAATACAAAACTATCCCAAATGCATGACAAACTTCGTCAAGAAGCTAATGCCAGATATGAACGTTCAGAAGCCATTTTAAAATCAGCAAAAACCAGAATTTTAAAACTAAACGAAACCATTTCATCCCTGTCCCGCGATTTAAGTGACGCACGAAGCCGTTTAGAATGCCAAGATGTAGACGCACGTTTTGTCATGCTCAAATCTCAGTACGAAGCAAAAATCGCTCGCTTAGAAAAAGAGAAAAACGAATGTTTAACGGAACGCCAATCCGAAAAAGACAGAACCAGCCGAGAAATAGAAACATTAAATAATCATTTAAGTCAACTTCAACGTCAAATCAGTCACGGTAGTGGTTCGAAACCTTCAACAAGTTCAGGATCAAACGAAAAAGAAGCAGTATCTCTTCCTCCAACCGCTAATATAAAACCAATGGCCGGAACTTCCCAACAACAACAAAGCGCCAGTATTAATCCTCGACGTAAAGAAGACACACCTTTTGCAAGTATCAGACCGATGGCTATGCCTTCCAGAACTGCTACGGGAGTGGCAACATTGTTTCCCACTGCTGTTGCTAGTAGCTGTCCAACTTCAAGTCCTTCGGCAGCAGTTCCACCACAACAAGTGCATACAACTGGTAATAGTTCTATTGATACGCTTTCTTCGTCTAGTCCTACTAGCTCACATACTGACTACATGCCTGCGACCAGTTCTGCAAATATAACACCTATTCGACAAGCTACAGTTCCTCCAACTCAGCAATCTATTATAACAATTGGTGTGGGTGAAGAAACTCCATCAGCTGCTGAATCTACTCAAGACATGGAAGCAGAAACTGTCGATAGTATTCAACAAGGACCCCAAGCTTCCCAGCAGTTGATGCCACAAGCAGCTGTTGCACTTGTATTACCGCGTGTTGAACAACCATCCGAAAACGATAATCAACAAATTGCTGAACAAAGCACATCCAGTAGTAGTAGTAGCAGTAATATTGTTGTCAGTAGTCAACAAGCAAGTAGCAGCAGTACTGTAACAACGACTCAAGCTGGTTTTAAAAGAACTCGAGAAGCCACCGAAGGAGATAGTTCAACGGGAAATGCTCAAATTGATCAAGCTCGTATTGAACCGCAAGCTAAAAGGTCACGCGTACAAGTAGTAACAGAATCAGGAACTACAGAAATCGAGTATCAAGTACCCACGAGTTCACAACGTGATCAAGAAGATGATATAGTTTGTATTGAAAGTGATGAAGATGACGACGATGAAGCTGACGGACGGGGAGTTGAGGAACCAGACGACGGACCGTATACTGGTGATAATGAAGGTTTTGAAGCAGAAGGGTTGACTTATGATCAGGAATTAACTAGTTATGAGAACGCCGAGGCAATGGAAACTGTACAACAAGATGGTGACAACAATGAAGTAGACTTTATTGAGCAAATTATTAATGCCGAAAATGAACTTGCAATGAGAAATAGTCCAGATTATGCTGCAACATTCCCTAGTGGTGCCGGTAGTTCAACCGAAGCTGGTTCTAGTAGTGCTACGCAAGCTGAGAGTGCTGACGCTGGAGAAAGTGCACAATCAGAGGCTATAAGTAGTGCCAGTGGTGAAAGTAATGTCGCTGCATCGTTAGCACAACCCGGCTTTGGGCTACGTTCACGTAATATTACACCATTAGTGCGTCAATCACAACAAATGGTAATTACAGGACATAATGCTAGTGGGTTTGAAGAACAAAGTGGGGATGATGGAATAGTTCCTTCTACACCTACTTTATATGTGCCACGTCGTATGGATGGATTTGGAGAAGCTGTTAGTTCACCCCATGTTCCTAATAGTGGTCGGTTTACTTTCAACGATCCTCCAGCGACTACAACAGTTGAGCGAAATCTTTCCGGTGGTACAGAACCAGGCCAAATTGAAATTGTTGACGAATCACGAATGGATCAATTAGAAGAAAGTGGTACTGGACGAAGTGTACCAACTACCCCATTGCAAGTTTCCCCTCAAGGTGATACACCACAAACTATCGAGAGCAATATAGCTAGTGGCAGTGGAATACGAAGTACTACAAATCAAGCCGGAGATTCACAATCATTAAATGTGGAAAAAGGTGACACGTCGTCGTCTATACCGGACATAATAGTCTCAGAAGTTTGTAGTTTATCAAATTTACCAGAAGTTGTTCCAAATACTCGACCAACCAGTGCTGAAGCGGAAGCCAATGAAATGGCACCGCCTCCAATTGAAAGCGTAGCGGGTACTTCAAGTGATAGCGATGCACATCAAACGGTTGGAGACACAGATGTGGAAGAAGGATCAGATGGTGTTAGTTCGGAAGGAGAAAAAGCTGTATCTGTTGAAACACCCAAGGTAAATTCATATTTTTTAAAAAAACCTATCAACCTTATAGTGCTTTTAAATTTTTTAGATAGTTTATGTTTGAAACTTTCAAGTAGTTATATGATCTTACAGAAGACAAAATACTGGTACTTCGTTTTGATTATAATTAATTGTAAATTCAGTACCTAAAAGTAATTTTTATTTAAAATAATTTATGCTATTATTTTCAATCAAAAATTTAAAATTACATTTTAAATTAATGATTCTGTCTATTTTTTGTAAAATTTAATGCTACAATATTATTTAGGTTGAAGAGGGTAGAGAGGCGGAGGCCAGTCCAAGTCCTAGTAGTAATTCAGGAATGACACGTGGAGGACGCATCAGTGTTAGATCGTATTATCGTGGAGCTCGTTCTCGTGATAATGTTCACAGACCCATAGTTTGGAATGATCCACAAAATCGAGCTGGTAAGTTAAATTTATTATCAAATTTAATTCTCAAATTTAATGTTATGCGTCCAATGATGTACATTCCCTGACCATATTAATAGACGCGCTATAGGTTTTGTATAAAACCTGAAGTAAGAACTATTTTATTTTGGGTCCATATTTTTGATTAGGATTAACTTTCCTGTAATTTTTTTATTTATTACGCTTATTACCAAATTGTGTGACCAAAAATCATACCAAAAAATAAATTGTTAGCATCAAATTAATTAAACATTTTCTTAATTATGACGAGCTGAATTGTTTAATATTTAATTAAAAGCCCGCTTACTGATATTTAAGTTCCCATTCTGCGCAGTTTGCGCTGTCTATGTAGGACAATACCGTCTGCTGTATTTGTGGATGATGATTATTTTGAATATTTTTTCTAAGGGCTATTTTTCTGTTGTGACTACCTCTTTAACTATTTTTTTCTTCAGCAACTTCCATATATTTTCAATGGTTTTCAAATCAAGGCTATTATCCTAAATTAGGGTAGTAGGGATAATAAACAAGGTTTTACCCTTATCCAGAAAATATATTTCTTAAAAATCAATACAACTTTTTATAATGTAAAAAGTAAACAATATTAAATTTAATTTAGTAGAATATGTACATTTTGTATAATATCTTAAGTGTGTCTAATAATATGGCCAGGGACTGTACATAGGTACCGTAGTTATGCTTATTATGGAGAATACAACTAAAGAAAAGTTTTGAATCGCTTTTTCTCAGAAATGGTGAAAGTTATGAAAAAAAATGTAAGGACAATTTTTGTAGATACTTGCATGACCTACAATTTTTGTCTGAAATATTTTTATCATAAAACTATCGGTTTCGTTGAAAAATTAAAACACTCATTTTTGCAAACTTTGACCTTGAAAATTTGTTTGCACCCATGGAATCGGTGGGGACCTTTCACAATTTCATTATAATAGTGTCCATAACGTTAATGCCAACTTTCAGTAGTTGGGACTTTATGCAAAGGTGAATGTCTAAACTGACCGGACTATATAGTGACACTTTAGTGTGTCTGGGGGTGTTTGGCCCCTCCAATTGATCTGGTTCTTCACACAAAGTATTATAATAATTCCCTGAATATCATGTATAAAAATTAAGCTTAAGAAAATTTATAATTTTTTTTAATAGCTTTAAAGTGTTTGGTGAAAGTTACGACTCACAGAAAGTGTCTGGCAGTAGTGATTTTTTTTTCTATATTCGTAAAACATTCGTAAAAATCAGCTTTTAGTATTTAAAAAAAATTAATAATATTTTAGTTACCTTCAGCACTAGCTACCTATTAATTGGACGTCGGCCGAAGGTAGCAGATACACATACACTTAAAGTTCATACTTCCTCTACTTAATCCCATATATTTGGTTCGTTAGAAAATAACTAAGGTCTGAGGGCCCTGGGATCTCAATCTATAACATAAGAACATGATCGTAGGTTCAAAAGTATACGTTATTCCCACATTTACCTGTGTTGGTGTTGTTTGATTTTACGTACATCTAATTTTCGTTTTACCCGATAGATACGTTTCTAAAAAAATCGTGCAAAAAGAGTATTTGATGTAAACAATATTAAAAAATTCTTATTGGAAGTACGAAACAGTGCAAATTTATTTCAACATTACACAAAAATATGGGATCAAGTCCCTTTTAAAATAATCAAATCTGGAAATGTTGTATTTTCAACTTTGTTTTTGATTTAATTCGCTAATAAATCGGCCCATAATGAAAATTTAGCCACAAAAGAGAAAAGCATACCATATTAGAATTGAATTAACAAAAAGAAAAGAATAAAAAACAAAGTTTAAAATGCGACGTTGTTAGGGGGCATCCATAAATTATGTGAGACGTTTGGGGGGCGAGCAAAATCTCTCAATCTCACATGGAGAATATGGCGATCTTAGCAAATACACGTAAATTTTTTTCCGCAAGAAACTGTAAAATTGCTAGAAAACTGAGTTAATTTAAGTAGTAAATGTTTCTCCACCAAAATATAGCTAAAACAAATATAATATTCATTGTGGTTTAATTATGCACTGATAGAAGAATTTATTAACTACTAATAAATTCATATTTTTTGGAAACAATTTATTCATTTATTGAATATGATGATTTTACTGAAAATAACACGGACATCTTGTTTCCAGCAATCACTCTTGAGATCATACATGAGTCTTCGTAGATTGAATTAGAAAATTGTTTTTTTGAATAAATCTAATGTAATCGAAGCACAGATTAAGTCATTTATATTGCAAATACGCATTTTAAAAAATCTCATGTGAGATTAGGGGAGAGGGTTGAACAAAATCTCACCAAGGGGGAGGGGGGCTGAAAAATAGCCAAATTTGTATCATGTAATTAATAAATACCCCCTTAACAAATTAGTTCGAGATTTTTTTTAACTCCTGTTAAATCAGATTCGTGTAAACAGAGAATTAGGTGTATATAATAACTCCATTTGGTACTAAAGTGATTTTTGCGATTGTTATGGACAGTTCACTTAAATATTATGTAAATAAAAGGCAATTGAATCCCTGATCCGGGAATACAAATATAAATGTTATATTAATTAAATATTTTAATTTTGTATTTTTTTAGCGACAAGATCAGCTGCAAATTCACCACAACAGCAACAATCGCCATACCAACCAAGAGGGATGCGTGGTCGTCGAGGATCTCGTCGTCCACAATCGAACAATTATATGCGCTATTAAAGATTTTATGCATTTTTAGTAATTTCAGTTTTAGATATAAGTACGATAAAATCATTCAATAGTAGTTAGGACGTTACTTTTATGTTTTATTATAACTTGTTATTTAAGGGTTTGAAAAGTGATATTTTTCAATAACTTGTACGTTTAAAGTATTTTGTAATTTTAATTTTTATAATTATTTCTCTGCGTGATATTTCAAACATTTATTACAACTCATTGTAATTGAAAACTTTTGAATAAAAAACTTAATTTTCTTCCCAATTGTCGTTTCTCTCAACAACCCTTACGATATTTTTTCGCTTTATCTTTCCGCTATCCAACTCAAGCTTTTTCATTTAAAACTATGTTGTCAGTTTAGGAAACCCTATTTCCAATTTTTTTTTCTAATATTCGATGTACATTCCGATATATATTTTATTCGATTATATCTTATAAAATATCTACCATTTGAATTCAGCTTAAGATACCATATCTCAAATTCGCTATATTGACAAATAATATTTGAAGTGTTTTTTATAAAACTTTAAAGTGATTATTGTTCGTTGAAATATTCTTAGTAAAAATCCACCAATAAAAGCTATTTGTTCAAAATTTAAGTTTACCCCCGTGAAATTATAGATACCTATGCTTTTAAAAGTACTTTGTCAAAGCTATTGAAAATTTCTGATCTAAAATACAATACAACTATTTATTTTTTTATTTGAACTTTAAATAGTAAAGAGCAAACGTAATTCTTATTACAATAATCTAATCATTTTTAGATAGAAAAGTGCCTTAAATAATTTAGCGGATTTCAAATATCTCTTATCTGTTTATGATTTAGTCGATATATATAAAAGTTATAAGTATTATTTTTACAAATATGCATTTTAAAATTGACTCTTGCAAAATGACGTTAATTCAGGTGTTTCTTTTTGCAACATTAATAGTTCACACGACTTACGGTAAAATATATTTAATTATTAAGGATGCATCTAATTTTTATTCTTTTAACTTCAGGGCGTGCGTTTTCTTTCTGGAATAATACAAATGATCATTCATTTCCTTTAGAAGATTTTGATTTGAAAGATATTTCAGATGATGTTCAACTTTACTTGTATACTCCAGAAGAACCTGATACACCTTTTGACGTAACAATTACTTCGGCTAGACAAGCTCCTTTTAAAGAAGATCGTCTAACCAAATTAATAATTCACGGATGGTTGGAACATGAAGATAAACGATGGATTTTGCAAATGAAAGATGATTATATGAAACAAGGCGATTTCAATGTAGTAGCAGTAAATTGGTTTAAAATCGCAATACAAGGATATGGTCGAGCAGCGAAAAAAACTAAAGAAATTGGTGAATATGTGGGCAGTGTACTATTAGCCGTAATACGAGCGGGGTTAATAAAAACTGAAGATATCCACATCGCTGGCCATTCATTAGGAGCCCACGTCGCTGGATTTGCAGGAAAATCAATTAAAGGTCAGACTGGGAAATTGATGGGACGTATTACTGCAATGGATGCGGCAGGTCCATTGTTTGAAGTACCTGTTTTGGTGAGTGAAGATAAACGTTTGACCAAAAACGATGCCCTTTTTGTGGACGCTATTCATACTTCGGGAGGAACATTGGGATTTAAATCACCTTTAGGACATGTTGACTTTTTTCCAAATGAAGGAACTGGTATTCAACCTGGTTGTGGATTAATTGAGAATGTTATATGCAGTCATGCTCGTTCGCATCTTTATTATGCTGAATCAATTAATTCCGATAATTTTGTATCAACCTCTTGTTCCGATTGGAAATCTTTCAAAAAAGGCCGATGTAAATCAAATGAAAAACTCCCGATGGGATTCTTTACACCCACAACTGCACGAGGAAATTTCTATCTCTATACCAACAAGAAGAGTCCATTTGCAAAAGGGTAATTTATTATATTCCTATTCAATACAATTATATTTACGATGGTTATTTGTAAAATATAATAAAATTATCTATTAAATAAACAAATACTTTGATATATTTTTTATTAGTGCGTATTTTTACTTTTAGTCTTACTTCTGTAATATATTGGTTTCAAAATAATCGCATACGGAAATTAATTATTTATCTTACGATGATTTTGTAGTTTTAAACAAATAAATTTCTTAAATAAATATTTAATATATAAATATAAATGGGATCTGTATGACTTTTTCTAACAATTGAAATACCTACAAAGTTTTTTTTTTTTACTTTGAAAATATAAGCGAGAGCCAAAGTATAAGTCATGTTTAATGCAAGATTCCTTCAATTCATAAATGCATCAAACACGTTATCCACGTTTTATGTTTTGTGCAACACGTTTTTATGCAAATGAGGCATATATGTATGTTCGAATCCTTTGTGTCAACTATCAGTTTATTATCAGAATAAGATGTTCAATATATAAAATGTTTCCCTATAAGTGTTATATTTATTCTTCTAGTTTAAATCAGGTTAACCGTTTGATAACATTGTAAAAGTTGCGCAACATATGTACATCAATCTCAAACGATTTGTTTCAAACATAAGATCTGGATCTGTTTTTCATTTATACGATTTATATGTATGCTATTTGATTTCTATTCGGAAAGTATTCTCGCCATTTCTTGTTTAAATCGCGGAAACATGTGAGAAAAAGGAGTTGCTTGAGTAGAAATGAGTGATGTAGCTACGGTGAAACAATTGGAAACGATGCTTTCGGGCCCTCGGCTTTAGAGGGTCCCCCTCTGATTCCCTTATATATTGGTGGAGTTTTGAAATAAAAAAAACTTTTTGTTATTTTTTTCAATGGAAGTCATTCTACAGAAGAAATGAATGTTCAGGTCAGTTCAGATTATCGCTACTGGGATAAAGAAGCAAGTTAATTAAAAACGAATATTCTGTTTGATAAATTTACGGCTGAACGAAAACTCATTTAAATGTATTAATGTTTCATTTAATATATCTATTTCAGAATGTACCCTTAAATTAAAAATAATTTTCCATTGTATAAACAATTAAAATAAAAGAAAAATGTTAATAGGCCTTTTGAGTTATTGAAGTATTGAGTATTGAAGAATTTGATTTTTTTAAAATTGTTATTTATCGTCGCTATATAACTCCTAAGTTCCTTAGCGACTCTAGGATTATTAAATTACGTATTCGAGAAATATCGAAAATTTGTTCGAAACGAAGATCGAACTCAACACCTACCGAATACTTTTGGAGCGGTTACCTTGACCCCTCGGCCACCAGTAGGCAAATTTGATTTTTGTATCTTTGTGTTATATTTGTATATTTATGAACCTTGTAAATAAAAAAAGTCAGTATGTAAATTTTGATTTATCATAATTTAATAATTAATGATTAATCTTTCAATTCCAATTTATGTTATGAGGTAAAAAAATCAAATTAATTTTCAAAATATCAAAAAGATAAGACAATTCTATTAATATTTGCTGATATTTGCAATAACAAAAGAATTTTTGATCTAAGCGTCTGAAGTTGATTATTTTTTTCTGTCAACTCTTGAATTACTAGGGTTGACTAGGGTATTTGATAGTTCCAAATTTTATTAATTTTGATGATTTATATCAATTTTTTTCGAAGTATTAAAAATCAAATAAACATCATTACTATTATTGACTATTATGCATATTGTCACAATTATGTGTACATTAGTATAATTATAAAAGACCCTTGGACATCCTTGGATACAGTAATATTTGATCAGTTAATTAACTTAATCGGTTATCAATTTTTCGTTATTTTTTTTAAATACTTTGTACTTACATATAAAGCACATAAATGATAAAATAATTATTGAAGTTTATAATATAACTCCATGTTATTTTTCAATTTAAAATTATTTGAGAGATATTGGGATAGCTTAAAAATTACAAATATGTAATACTCCTATAGTAAATATTTAAAATTGAAACGATTGTTTAAAAATATTAATGATTATAATATTATTAAAATTGAAATTAAAATAATTCATATAATATATAAAGTATATAAACGCATTTTAAAATATTGTTTTACCTTTTTTAAAATTAATGCACAATTTTTTAAAGGAGTAATATATAAAAAAAATACTAAATATTAAAACGGTATATATATATTTTTTTCATGTCTGTTTAATATAGTTGGTACATTGTAAAAACATTATATATATTTTTTTATCGGTTCAACAACTTCAATTTATGGATAAAGATTGCACAGGTGGAAAATAAATCATTGAAGTTGTTGAACCGATAAGAAAGTGTTTATATAATATATAAAACATATTGGGGTCTAATTTATGTAACATAGTTTACAAAAATAAAGTATAAACTTTAATTTGAACAAAGGCTTAAACAAATGTATTTTTGACGTTATTTTTACAGTTCGGAATTTCGACAGTTTTGGAGCGATCCAGTACTTCAGTACTTCTTGATGACATTGGGGAAGATTGCTTGGCAATCGAAATACTTATCTGGACAGTACAATTTATTTTATATATTGTACAAACAGTAAAACTGTTCAAAGTTAGCCAAAAAATCTAATTTGATTAGATAAAGTATTGTTATTTTATGTATGTTTAAAGATATTTTTATATTTATTCTAAAAATTATATTGATATTTAATATTTTTGAAGTGTTATTTTTTTATGAATGAAATTTCAGTATATTTATTATTTGCCATTAGTTTGGGTAGCGGCTACAAATTTTACATTGGTTTACAGTATTAATTGAACCTGATATTAAAGTACCATTTTTGACTGTTAGCAAACTAAAACTACTACATTAAACTGAGTAGATTTTTTTATTTATTTTTTATTTACTAATTTTGTTTTTGCACCTTCTCCTTCTTGGCAATAACTGCAATATACTTACAACACTTGTGGGTTAGTTGTGTCTAATGACACAATTAACATTAAAAATTATAGTAAAACAACAGTAATAATATTTTAAATATAATTATAGTAGTTAGTATTCTTAAATACAACAACACTAACAACTAATATCACTAAAATCGGTCTGTCAGGTCAAGTTTCAACACTCTTTTGAGATGTTTAACATCCGCATTTTAGTTTCAAGGTAAGGTGGTTTGGATGATCATTAAGTCTAGTTTGATAGATCCGCGCTCTCCAAGTGATCACATCCTTCACATGTTCCACCTGTAGGTCGTCGTGGATTCTTACATTATTTATGTACCATGGTGCACCGATTATTGTCCGCAGAACTTTGGATTGAAATCTTTAGATGTCTTAAAAAAATTCTTTTAAAATTAAATACGAAGAACCTTAGCATTTTAACTTTATCTAAAGCTATATCATCTAAATATATTCATAAAATTATTTCGTTTTTCTCTCAATACTATATTGGAAATTAATAATGTTTATGTAAATTTAAGTATAAAGGAATATTAAATGTAATTTCATTATAAATGAACGAATTTATACCCTAATTAGTAAGTAGTAGTTAGTAAGTTTAAGGAGGATAAATTCTCTATACGCCCTTTTTGCAGAGGTTTTTCTGTAAAATTCACAACATTCTAGCATATTCCACAACATATACGTATATGTATTTTGGTTGCCTAAACATTCTACATAAATTTCTACGTACATGCATATCGAAAGCTTTCTAGAAAATACTCTTACGTTATGTGACGTAAATTTTTGCATCTCTCTCTCTCACTTATGAATGCGTAGCTAGCATTCACTTTGTTTCCGAATACTACAATCCAAAGTCGAGGTATGACGTTGGTCGTTACGTGCAGTCTGTTAGCCAATTCCATTGAAACAACACACATTTTTACTCAAGAACTGTCATCTTATTTTGTAAAGTAAAATAATAATTCGGCCACTTGAATTGATCAATATTCCAATTTTACTTAAACATCGATTTATTGTGCACTTGGTGAGTACATTTTTTATAATTATCAATAATTAAATAACCGCAAAAAAGGATTTTAAATGGATGATTCATATATTATGATTTCCACCGGATCTTTTTAAAATGTCATTTATTAATGGTGCAATTTTTAATGCGTTTGTTGAAATTCTAGAAGGTTTTAATGTAAAAACATAGCTTTATCATCAAGTTGACGTCTATTTTTAATTTTTGTTTAATTTATTTATTTGGTAAAGTAAATTTACTTTCTTATCTTAACATTGCTGAGTATGTTTATGGCAATTTTCATCCTAATAAAAAGTAGGACCTTCATTAATTATGCAAAAGAATCAAGTACTTATGTACTAAACAATTACAATATTGTGAAATAATTATAATCTTATTAATGGTAATTTCATTTCAATAGACGTTTATGAAACTAAATATAACAAATAACTGTACCTAATTAAAAAAAAAAATCGTTTAAATCGTTGATAAAAATATTTGGAAAAATACGTTTTTTGCGGTTTACAATTAAAATTGTATAATACGTATAATAAGTTTACATTTCATAAATTTTTCATCTTATAAATTTCATTATTGATAACATATTTTCAGTTAAATTGCACCATACATTCATCCTCATACCACTCATATAATACATACATTGTAGTTACAGCTTTAAAAATAAATGACCTTACAAATACCAAATAATATTTTATGTGGAAATTAAAAAATTGGCGGAAGAACATATTTTTTTTTCGATTAGCTCAATAAAAACTGTTAACATAAAATAAGATTTAAGTAAATAATTACAAGCAAAAAATTCTTAAGAATTACTCATATCCAAAAAATGCATTTGTGATCATCAGAGAAAATTAAATTATTAAAAATTTTATTAGCTGTAAAGGCTAAATATTTTAATGCGCTCATAATAATACACTCTTTTATATCCAATAATATTTGTATCAGTTACAACTAATTGTATTGTTGATAATATTTTTTTTTATCTTTAGATTATACATATTGCTTATACTATGATACTTTCTTTATAGAAAGAAATGTAATTTCTTAAATGATTATTCACTGTGGTTTCAACTAGTTCTATTATTTACTTAATTTTTCATAGTGCTCAATCAAACTTTCGGTTTCGGACGACAATCTGCCGAAACTTAGACCAAAACCGAAATTTTTTGCGACCTTCGGAAGCGATCGATGTAGAAAATTCGGCGTAATATGTATATTAGTAAAGACAACTAAAGGTAGCCTAATTCTCAAAATCATCAATTAGCTACCTAAGTTTATCTGTCCGTGCTATCAAAAAGATAAAATCAACTATGATGGGATTTATATGACCAAAACGATAGAGGGACACATAATGACTACGGTTCAAATGTTCAGATCATTGATTGTATGGTAGCTATATGGTAATGTTTCTTAAGTTCCTCAAGTTTCAGGGTGCCCACAGATCTGGAAAACCTTGAAAATCTAGAACCGTCAGGGAATTTATTTCAATCTTGAAATATCCGGGAATTTTAACAATTTCTAAATTAGTGATCCAATTTTGCACATCTTTAGACTTCTTTAAGGTAGTCTTCCGAAGAATAAGTATTCCAAATTTGATCATCGGTTGAAAACTATAGGAGTTATCCTGATGACACGGCCAGTTATATTGCATGTATTTTAATTTCTTAACCAATGGTACTTTTGGAACCTATTCCACTAATTAATACATGCGATGGAAAAATTAGATCAAATTTTCCTCATCTAGACAAATATAATAGTTTCCATAAAATCTTCCAAAAAACAAATTTTAAAGATGTCTCTTCCTTAAGTATAATTGAGTATTATTTTTTTGTTCACTTAATTGCTGAGATGTCGATGAATAAGTAAAAAGACTTTTTCATCATCGATATCGTTGAACGTATGGGCATTTTGTAAAAAGACAGTTTACTGTGTGACATTAGTTCCAGAGATAAATATTTTATGTTTAAAAAATACGACTGAAAAAGTTTTCGTTGCATACTTCTGATTCGAATCAATACACGAAAATTACATGTATCCAAATTTCAAATATCTGCGCATATAAATAAGAATTTTAAACCATGGTTTTCTGTGGTTACCCTTAATTTTTTAAAACGCAACCGTATTCATTAACTATCGTAAAATCTTCGGTGAAAATCATCCTTGAAGAAATGTTTATCTGCCAATTCAACAATTAAAAGTGGATGTTTCGGATATTTCTTTGTTAGTCCTTGTGATCATTTATTGCAATGACACATTGTTTGATTTCATAACAATTGTTAGAGTAAATTAGTGATTATTATGAGAATATTTCCCATAGAGATTTAGAATAGGATATTCAAGTTAAAGAAAAAGTTTGAGATTCTCTTTTTTTTGTTTTCCACCATTCGATAATCATTTAAATGAATATGTATTAGTAGCCAGTAGTGTCCAACAGAACTGACGGTTTCAGCACTCAATTTAAGTTTTGATAGCTAAAACGGAAACTACGTTTTTGAGTTTCCATGCTATTTTCTGAAGCGGTCTTACGAAAAATTTGAAACATACAAGTACCGAAAAGATTTGTAAATTACAATTCGTTTTTTTGAATCTAAAACCATCCGCTTGCGCATTTACGCTTAGTGATTTTAAATTTGTTCGTTCCAAAGAAAATGTAGTAATGTGTTTACAAAAATTTATTATTTTTTTCAAATTAACTTTTCACACACTCAAAGAAATACGTACAATATGGTTCATTTGATTGAATTTTAATCAACACCCTTGCCATACATGTGAATCCAACACCATAATGTGTTAGGATGTATTTAAAAATAACTGCATAATTTTATCTACGTTAAATAAATATACAGTTTATCAAAAGTAACAATTCTAAAATTGAATTTAAATATTTACTGATAAATATGATTGGGATTTTATTTGATTTTTTTTTCTTCACTTAATATAGTTGTTTGTGTTAATGAATGTGTTCGTCACGTTTAGTTTTGAATACAACATGTCCTTTTTTCGGTCTCCAATCTGAAGTGAACTTATACTATTAAAGTATACCTACATTGTATTTAATTTTAAATATAGTTTTATAAAAATATTAAAAATTCCAAAAATTAAAACCACAAAAAATGCTATTATTCCGAAAATAGCTGCAGTTGATTTTAATTTGAAATATCAATAATAGTTTGAAATAATCTGTAATTTTCTCTTGAACTATTTTTATAGTCACTGTTGTTAATGTTATTGATTTTTTTCTAAACTATATATGTATATGTGATTATGTACGTATTTACTTACATATTGATGAGTTTTTCGCTTTTCTTTTTAATACTTTTTACGAAAAGATCAATTAACATAATTATCGATTTTACGTATTGGAAAGAAAACAATTTTAAATGTCGTTCCGTATTTCAGCTCAAATTTTAATAGTGGAACAATTTTTGTACTATATATACACATACAAACATGTGATTTATGTAATTTAAATTTTGCGTTGAATACTTTTGATTTATCCTTAGGATTTTTAAATCAAACGTACGAACTTATAACCATTCCATTCACTATTGTAAATGTAACAATAGAAAATTGATTTGCTACATAGTTCATAACACATGTTAATTATTTTATTTATATTTAATTAACAACATTTTTCGTGAATCATTACTTAACAAACATGTAAAATTCTTGATTTAAAAAAATATCAATTCATTTATTTATTTTTTAAATTTATTTATTGCACATTTATTTTCCTAAATGTAATTACATATGTTCAAAACTGCATTATTCTAATAATTTTAAAATTTTAAATTAAGATTGCTTCATTATTCATTTCAAAATTCTCCGCAATGTTCATTTGTTTTATTTGGACCAAAAATTGACGATCTCTTGAAGATAGGCCCGGCAAGTTGTGTTGAGACCGATCGAAGAGTTGGTCGAAAGGTGGGATAAAAGGAGCTACTTATTATATCGATAAAGCTCAAACTTTCAATATTCGCAATCGTATTTTCAATTATATTTGCACCCCACCCTCCGTCATAAAATAACAATTTATTGATGTTACTGATCATTTTCTGCAGCCTCTGCTTTGAAAAACAATGTAGAAAAATAATTAAGCAATATGTAGAAAAGTAACTTAGATTGCCAATTATAAATATTAATTTATCTTCTAAAAGAATTTTCTCTTAAAAGATTTGTTCGTGCTCTCTCCCCTTCCTTAATTGAAGTCATTACGATACCTTAAAGAAGTGTATTCCGCTGTTTGAGAATCACTCTTTACTCATATCACGCACCTGGAGATGTCCAAATAAAATTTATTGAACGTTATGGAGAATTAACGTTGAAACAATTGTTTAAAAACGTTTTTACAGTCAAATGAAACAAAAACTTTTCGTTAATTTTTCACAATACTCATCATATCATTTTCATTATTTAATCGATTTAAATCTTCTTTTTTTCGTTTGTTATATGAATTATGAAAAACAAGAATTTCTTTTGATTTAGGTAAACGCTTAATTCATCATGGCAACTTGGAATCAGGGGGGAGGTTATCCACCAGGTGAGATATTCATTTGACTATGAATGTTAATGTAATGGTCCCAAAAGTGTTTTAATTGATAGTTTTGTTCAATCTTTAAAAGTGTTTAATTTTTTTGTTTTTAGTTTAAGTTTAAAATTGGTTGAGAAGCTCTCGACCCTTTGTTAAAAGAAGAAAAAAATTTAGTAAAATATTATAGATCCTACAACTGTTTTGTATTTGCTAGAAGTTTTGTAATTGAAGCAGTAATATTACACTGTAAATAGTAGCAGTAGTAGATCCCTGAGCCAGCGTCGTAAACAGTTGAATTTAATTTTAACTACCACTACTTTAAAATAAATTAATTAAATTAAGAATATTTGTCGAGAGAGAAACAGAATTATTATGTCCAAATATTTTCTAAAAATAAAAAATAGACAAATACTGTTAAGTGGTAGTAAAATTATATCTTATTTCGATTGCCATACAATTTTCTTCAATTGTCTTCTAGTCTTAAATAGTCTGATAACTCTATTCTGTTAAAAGAATTTCGGTCACGTAGGAGTTCAAGATTTGTTGTTCTTATTAAATTTGCTTGGCAATCAAAATACGTATTTAATAAATACAAAACAACTTGTTGGTATGCGTTTTGATAATTTAATGACCCATAATATTAATTCTAATATATAACATGAAGATAACATGTTACTTATTCATCATATTTTTGATTAAAGACATTCACATCTTTTCAACATTAGTTTACAAAAGGAAATTGAATAAAAGATAACTGAATGATTACGATAATTAAAAAATAGTGTATTTTTGTGTTTTATTACCCTGAATGGATATTTTCTGGAGAGAAATAAATCTATTTAATTATTTAAAGTCTTGTCTTTATTCCAGGATATGATATCAATTTTATCGTCACAAGAGAAAATCCCTGATAATTGGTGAATGACTCATTCTGTACTAAGACAGATTGATAGAAGAAATGTATTATTCTTATCATATTTTAATAAATTAGTTTTGGTTTGAGATAAAATTTTATTTTACTTTTGTGTTAATGCATTAAGTACAATAACTTCATAGTTATATCTTACAACTATAATATCAACTTAATATATTCTTCAGATATGGATCTTGACTAAATAATTTTTTTGTTTTATTGTGTGTAGAACTGAAGTAGGATTAATTGCTTATCGAAATAATTTTCTCTTAAACTATTTTATCTGGCTATTATTTTGTCTTAAGATCATGAAAGTATTAAAATACACAACATTCAAATCTTATCAAATGTTTAAAAACAAATTAAACAAAGTAAAGAATTATAATAATAAAATCGTCTTTAAAGTTTCAGTGCTTTAGGTCATTTTAGATGTGTCTTTCCACTTTTACCTTTGCTATTCTATTTCTGCTCGGAAAGTATTCTCGTCATCTCGTTTTAATTACATAAGCTTACGTGTGAAAACTGACAAACACAATGTTGCGGTTTTATTGGTTTTCAATTCGTGTACTATCTAATATGTCATCAACTCCTTTTTACACACTTAATCATATATAACTTAATATTAAGTAGAAAAAATACTTTTCAAACAGAAATCGAATATTAAGTGTAAATATTAAGAAAATGGTCTTACTTAAATAAGCTTAAAATACGTTACATTTATTCGTTAAAATTCATTTTATTGCTACTGCTAAAAATGCCGAAGATAAACAAAAAAGGAATCTTGGGGTCATAGCTTGCAGAGTTTGTAGTGAGGCTTTCCCCTGATGGATCCTGGAGTTGTCAAAATATGTTTACAATTATGCCTTATATATTGACAAAGTTTCTTTAGTAATCATTCTGGCTGCATTCTTTTCATGCAATATGCGATTTTTTAGAATCGCTCAAACGATATTAAAACGCTTATTATGTCAAGGATTCAGTTAAAATTACTAGGAAAGATCTTTTGTTAATGTTTGGGGTGTAAGTCAATGTAATATTTTATTCGAAAAATACCGTTCGAAAAGACTATACAATTTCAAATGAAACTACTGAAGAAAAACATCATATCACTCTATCGTACGAACTATGAGCCATGCTTCCTCCACTTTATGTTCGTTATTTTTTAGTGGACAACAGTATAACTATAGTAAAGTGAGTTATTGTCATCGGTCATGGGACTGTTAGGTATCGTTGTACAAAAGAAAATGATAATTTATTATGAATTATTCAAATATTATAATGTTTAATTAGATGTTTAGCTATGTAGTACATAAAAATTAATTTCTAAGTTGTGTATTTTCTTTTGGACACTCTAATTATATCTTAAACATTATATAAAGGCCGAAAAAGAATTGAGTTTCACACTAAGGCTTCAAATACTATAAAATACATAAAACACTTTTAGGGTTGTGAAAAGTTGAAACTTAACCTTTATAATATATAAATAATAACTACATATTAAATATTCTCCTCTTAAGATCCTGGAGCATTTCCTTTAGGTGAGATTTATGTACTCGTCTATTTATGTTATAATAACTGCTTTATTTATTTAATTTATGCACTTTTTTATTTTACTAGGAAATCCTGGTTATTACCAAGGTGAGAACCTGGTGTAAAAGCACAATTCGTTTGCTACATTTTACTAACTTAAGTAACACTAATATTAATATTATCTACTAATAGTAATATCATTTCACCCACATAGTCAATGTTTTTTTATTTTATTTGGCGAATAAAACACTTTTTTATATAATTTTATATGTAAATATAAATATCGTATTTCCCTGTTTACGTCTTATACTATGATATTAATAAACAATGGTCTTATGTACAATTGCTATAAAACTTTAAAAGATACAATCATTAAAATTAAATTCCAATGTCGTTCAAATATGAAAAGTGAATTTTTGTGTCTCCAAAACAATGGAGACTGAATTTATGTTTTGTATTCGTACCGGAATGAATAAACTCTAGCCATGTAATTGTTTCTTTTGCAGGATCAATTTTAACTCGTACTAATTACTATTTTTGGAAAAGGAACTAGTACTTGGCCTTATTAATTTTCTTATTATTTGCGTGTGATTATACTGGAGTTAGGTTTTCTTTTCTCTCTCTTTGATTGTAATTGTTGTAATTGAAGAAATACGATATTAGTCATTATTTATTTATTGCTACTTGTTTATAATGTACATTATTTAACAAAACTTAAAAGATCTTATTTAAATCATTGGGTTCATAAAAACATGAGGTGTTTCTGCATGTTATGTTCACATGTATTACTATCATAATATAAGTTTATTTTAAATTTGCTTAGATCCAAATCAAGGATATTACGGACCACCGCCAGGAGGTTATCCGCCACCAGGAGGAGCACCATATTCGGGATATCCACCCAATCAAGGTTATCCACCACCTGCAGGTGGCTATCCTCCCAATCCAGGATTCGGAGGAGGATTTGTTCCACCACCTCAAGGTGTTCCGTACGGTCACGTTCCTCCAAATCAACCGTTTAATCCGGCTCCACAACCAGGTAGTATTTATTAATTTCCATTGATATCAAAAATTAAAAATTTTAGTTTAAAATAAAGTCATTGTTTTGGTTTTAATTCTCTAGTACGAAATTGTATACATCTTTTTGCAACTCTTTGCTATTTTGAATATTTTTTTATTCACATTTTTATAACAATGAGCGTATTTCTTTTGGGATTCCAATAAAAGTAAATTATCGATATGACGAATATGAGACATATTTTGGAACTGATAGTGCGTTAGATATATCTTGAATAGAAATATTAAGAATAAAATCTACTAAATTGATGTAATATAACTTTCTTTTGTCAAACCTGCCCGAAGCTTAATGAGCGAAGCGAGCATGAGACAGATTATAAATATAGAACAAATGTTGATTTTAAAGGTTTTTAATTTGTTTGCATTCTCTATTATTTGCCAAGTTAAAAATAATAAAATATTCAAGAAAAAATAAAACAAAGTAAATATTATTAAAAAACTTCTTTTTTATCGATTATTTTAAATTGTAGCCATGTACGGAGGATACGCAGACACGGATCCAGAAGGAATGAAAGGCTTTGATTTTTCTGATCAGTCTATCAGACGAGGATTCATCCGTAAAGTGTATTCAATTCTTTTGGTTCAGTTGTCTCTTACACTTGGAGTTATTGCTTTGTTTTTGTACCATGAAGGAACAAGAAAATTTGTTGGTTCTCATCCTGAAATATGGTAACATGATTGTATCATTTTGGTAACTTTTTTATAAAATAATGTTTGTATATCTTTTTAGGTGGATTGCTTTGGTCGTTATGTTTGTAACATTGATAGGAATGGCTTGCTGTGGAAATGTTCGTCGAAAAGCACCGATGAATTTTATTTTCCTAGCCCTTTTCACGGGTGCTGAATCTTTTATGTTAGCAGCCGCCGCAGCTACGTATAAAAGTGAAGAGGTAATAAGTCAAATATCTTTTACTTAATTTTCGTGGACTAAATATTTATTTTATTTTAGGTAATAATGGCGGTTGGGTTTACAGCCGTCATTTGTCTAGGATTGACCTTATTTGCTTTCCAAACAAAATGGGATTTCACTGTTATGGGCGGCGTATTGTTTGTAGCTGTTCTGCTTTTAATGGTCTTTGGAATTGTAGCAATATTTTTCCCTGGAAAAACAATTAAGTTAATTTATGGATCTATCGGAGCATTGATATTTTCTATTTATCTGATTTACGATACTCAGTTGATGATGGGAGGAAAGCATAAGTATTCAATTTCACCTGAAGAATACATTTTCGCTGCTCTTAACTTATACATGGATATCATTAACATTTTCTTATATATTTTGACTATAATTGGAGCTTCGAGAGATTAACAAAATTCGTAAAATACCTATTATATTTTTTGATTTTTTCTTAAGCTAATAAAAACAAACAATATTCATACTCTTGGATTAAACGAAAAAAAAATAATAGTTAAATAAAATAATTTAATATCTATTCACATTCAGAAGCATATAACATTGTAATTCATTTAAATTTAATAATTTATAAATGAAAGTTGTATTATTTAAGTAGTTTAATTATTTAAGGATCTGTTACTGTTTAAATTTAAAATGTAAGTTTTTTTTTCAAATAATTCTAATCACCCATACTTAAATTTGTGAGTCCTTATTTTCATGTAAGATTGTGTAGATTGGTCAAGAGCGTAAGTCTAATAAAGTCAGGAATTTTGAGAATATTGAATATTTTTGCAAGTAATTTTAGTTACCATATAATGATTAAGTACCTATTTTTAGTATTATTCGTTTTCAAATGTTAAAGTAATTAAATAGTTTATATATTTTTTTTAATTAAAAAGCATAAAAAATAATTTACTATTAAAAACAATAGTTTTCAGGCATTTAAAAATACTAAGAAATATTTACTACAAATGTTCTAATATGCAATTTATATTGTGAATTTATAACATTAAATTAAAAAGTAAAGCATAAGTCAATGTTGTAAAATTATTAATAAAACTCTTTGTAATATTCTTGTTCTATGTAAAAGTATTTGAATAAAGTAAATTGTGTCAGAAACTATTTTCATCAATTCGACCAACCAATAATTTTCAATTATGTTAATAAAATAAAAATTTTCAAACAGATTTCATCCATAACAACAATATATTATATTAATTCGTCAAATTCTAAAATTTAATTTTTTACCCAATTTGAAACAGCAACTCTATTTAAACTGGCCAAAATTGATAAGTGATTAAAATCAGAAATTCAATTAATTATCTTACAATGTTTTTATTATTCTTGTGAAAAAAATATTTGTAAAGATTATGTTGATAAATAAGAAGTAAAATAGTTTTAACATGTGCTATTTATTGAAAATAAAAATTATTATTTTTTTTTTATTTAAAATTGATATATATATTTAACAGTTTTCTTAAACGTGAATTCATAAAGGTATATAAGATGGCAGAAAAAAATATTTTTGCTAATACGAATAATAGCTAATTCTTACACGCCATTTATTAACATATAAATATACATTGGTTAATATAACTAATAAATAATAGAACTAATACTTAATTATAGTAAATTATGATAATAAATAAGGTTGTGGAATAAATAAGCCTACGGTAGCCGAGTGGTCTAGGTGACCGCTCCAAAACAAGTAGGTAGTGGGTTCAATCCTCGTATCGTGCAAATTTTCAATATTTCTCGATAACGGATTTAATTAGCCCTAGAGTCGCTAAAGGACATTAGTAGTTATAAAGCGACGGTAAATAACAATTAAAAAAATTAAATAAAAGGTTGTGGAAGTGAAAATTTTAACTAAATCCAAGATTAAGTTATGCAAAAGTCAATTATTTTATATACTGATAAATAAAGTTCCAAACATGATTTCAATCAAAAGATCTGGCATCCTGGTGTGCCTGCCGCCCCCCAACAATTCAAATTAACTTTTCCTTCAAAAAAAAAAGCGCTTTCATTATAACTTTTAAACCGTGATAGATACAAATAAAATAGTTAAAAAAAAAGTTAAAAAAAAATAAAGTTAATTCCAAGATTTTCAAGATGCTAATATTTCAGCTATTTCAGTTTATTAATGTAACATTGAGGATATTGAGTATCTTGCGTTGCTGGGTGATATTTAAATACACCATTTTCCTGCGAGAGTAACTATTGAGAATCGAGAAAACTATAAAAAAAAGAAAACGATATTTGCTAGAAAAAATTATGCCGTTTTACTTTACACTATGGTCGTAAAGAGCATTAAAGTGAAATATGCCGCATAAATATTTTGAGCCTTCGCTAACATTCAAAAATGTATTTATCATAAATATGGAATTGTAGTTATTTCTCTACACGCAGGATAGAAATGTTATTGAAATTATAATCAAATGATTCTCTTAATTCAATATCAGTCATGTAAATCTACCGAATCTACCCTTACAGGGAAACCCCTGAAAAGATCCCTTGAAATTTTATTAAATGTAGGAATTATGCAACTATGATACAGTTATGTGTAGTAGTTGCCTTTAAGTTTAATGTTTTTACACAATATCACGTATACTGTTCGTTTGAGGAGTTTTAAAACTTGTAAAACTAACTAATATTTACGAAAAATTAAAAGTTTTCCATGCCTTGAATCGAATTTTTAAAGCCAATCTTTGGTTTTTGTGTTCACTGAAGAAGAGTACCACCAACATACTATATTGAATTAAACATATGTGCTTTCTCTATGAGGTTTTTCCAATCGTTTTTCGTACCAGTTGATAGAGATTTTTCAGCTCTATTGAGCAAATGTATTTTCATTAACGCACGATCCGTACATAATGAGAAAATCACTGTTTAAGATGAAAATTGTAGCAGTTGGGGTTTATTTTAAAGAATTTCTGTGATAGTGACCGAAAAATTTAAAAAAAAAAAAATATTTGAATGATATAAATTGAGGATTTTTGAACGGAACAACGCGATTTTTAGTAAAAAAATCGGCCAATTTGTTATTGTAAAATAAAAATTATTAACAAAATTTATTAATAAAATTATTAACAAATTTGAAAAAAACTCTCTAGCGTTACCTCGTAAATTATGTACAGAAATAGTGTTTAAAATTTCAAAAGGATAGGTACAGTAGTTTTGAAGTTATAAGGGGCACCGACTTTGAAAACGTGGGTTGTGGGAAAAACTCTTTAGTTTTAAATGCTAAAAAATCTGGTATAAAACGTTTTTAAGCAAATTTTATCGGTTTACCTCACAACACTCGTAACTTCGTCAATTTTGCTCCAATCGACTTGAAATTTTGATACAATATTCTTAACATATTAAGCATTCATGTAAAAAAAAATAAAAAAATGCAAAACAAAAATTAAATATCTTACTCCCCCCTTAAACAAAGCATTTAAAGGTATTTTAAATATAGTAATTTATAGATGTCTTTAAATGTCTTTTTAAGAGGGGTTGTTTTACGAAATATAAAGAAGAATATGAAATACTAGCTGATCCCCGCAACTTCGTCTGCGTAACGAAGCTGTAGATTATATTTTCTTTTTAGATTTGCTATTTGTAGTGGTATGTGAAAATTTGTATTTTTCTTATTTGTTTTACGAAAAACATAATCATACTTAAAAACACTGCTTTGTCGAATTTAAAGAGACACATTTAATCAAATGTTGCTTACAATAAAATAGTTGTATGTAATCATCAATTAAACTTCAAAAAATATTTATAAATATCTAAGCGTATGTTAATATCTAAGAGTATGTTCAATTGCGTATACCGTCGGTAGGCATACCTACCGTGAACCAAATAATCCATAAATCAATCAGTATCTATACATAAATACAAAATATCGTCAAGTCCAATAAAGTCGGTCTAAATTATGACTAAAAAAAGTCGAAAGTTATCAAAATACTCGCGTCGAAATAACAGAAGTTAAGAGTCTAGATTTTTGAATATTAGTTGGAATCTCAACTGTTTCGATTCCCGAATGAACCTTTTTCCAAAAATATTTTTTTAAAAAAAAGTCTAAGTAAGATTCGAACCCACGTCTCTTTTATTGTGAGCATAAGAATGTCAGATGCGTAAGCGACTGCGCTATGAACGTATAATTACATTAGTTGTTTATTATGTATAAAGACATTTATATTTCAAAAAGGCAATTTTTTGTCCTTTAAATTAAATTACTGTGCTTTTTATTAGTTCAACTAAAAAGATTAATACAGATCATTTTTTAACTTTTAAATACCTTTCCAATGATATATAAGTCGCCTGTCTAAAGTAAAATATTTTTTCCACCCCTCAGTTTTTACGTAAGGGATACATTCCTTTATTATTTTTAAGGAATGATAAGTAGTCTAACGTGTGTGGGTAATTGTGTTGTATCTTAATATCAAGTTTTATTAAATTCGGATGTTCCGTTCTTTACTATAGTGCCGTCTAACCGAGCAGTGACCATGCGACATTTTTTAAATAACTAACATTTTTAAACTTGTGATATCTTTCGAATGGAATGTTCAAATTCAATAACTCAAAAAGTTATATAATGGTATGGAAGCAAACTTAAATATGAAGTCATTTATGTTGATGAGGATTAATCCCAAAGTATAAATAAAAGAGCTTTTATAGCGGTGGCATTTACATTTATATATATTTTTTAAAATGAAAAAACACTTATTGTGATATAACTATAATAGTTAGACATATGCTGTCGCTTTATTTTTTGTAGATAATGATATGTTCTACAAAATCGTATTACATTATTTTGTTCTATAACCAATAGTTTTTGCAGCGCACACTATGTAAGAATGTTTTTTGGTAATTTTTTCAGACCTTGGGTTACCTTATTGGAGTTTTAGTATGAATTCCTAACTTTTTTGAAAATTTAATATAGCCCATGTTCACCGGAAATAGTGTAGCTTCCCAACAGTGAAAGAATTTTTCAAATCGGTCAAGTAGTTTCGGAGACTATTCAAAGCAAACAAACAATCAAATCTTTCCTCTTTATAATAATAGATGAGGGGTGGAATATACCCAGTGGGGTTCCTTTAACAGTAATTTATATAGGATCACAATAACGTTTTTTTTTTATTTGTCCTGCAAATAATTACAGGAACAACCCCAAGTCCTCTTCAAAATTTCAAATTAACCAATTTTCAAGAACAAAAGAATAATGAAGGGTTATTTTTTTAGATTTAATTCAGCAAATTATATTCTGATTCTGGGAATTCCGTTGTATTTTTATAATGCTGATGATTATACCCCTTCTTAAAAAATGCAGAATGCAATTTGTGACGGTGGCAAATCTGCGACTGAAGTATTAGTTTATCGCCGGCTCCATGGGCTCCATGTAGCACACATTACACAGTGGAACAGTAAGATTTAATTACTTTTTGTGTAAAAAAATAAAATTGTAAACGTTTGAATATTAAAATATTTGTTGTTACTTGTTACTTTTAACCATTTATCATCAAAAACATAAGGCTATTTGTAAGTATTTTTCAAAACAAAAATACAATGGTCTTTGGTAAATTTATAACATTTATAATCATTTTCTTAAAGTTTTCCATCTGAAAGAAGAAAAATATATTTAACCTTTAATAAACTTTAAGATCTACATGACTTAAATTTTCTTGATTATCGTAGTAGTAAGATATTTTAAAAGTTTTTACAATATAATATTTTTCGGTAGTTTTACTCAACTAAACCCACAGGCAAAATTTGATTAATTTTCTATTTTTTAGTTTAAGTAATAGTTTTAATTAGAATAAACTTAATTTTGCATTTAGTTCCTTTAAAAGTACATCGACATTTACACTCTTAAAAACTTTTTAATACCAATACTCTTTCTTTTTCTTTCACAACTTTT
The DNA here is from genome assembly GCA_958496175.1 of Sisyra terminalis. Classification (NCBI taxonomy): domain Eukaryota; kingdom Metazoa; phylum Arthropoda; class Insecta; order Neuroptera; family Sisyridae; genus Sisyra; species Sisyra terminalis. Next base: position 38,430,196 of record OY292276.1, read on the forward strand.
TGGAAACATAAAATGCAGAAGATCGTTAGTGCATTTATTTATCCTAATAATCTGGGAAAAACCCATGGATGCATTGGCAGATTGACTCGATAAATTTACATTTGCATAAGTATCAATCAACTATAAGTAAACACCATATATATGTATTCTATAAAATAACCAATTGGAAAAACCAATCTTATATATTTCAATTTTCATATTTTTGTTTAGTAGATAAATCTATTTTTCCGTGTTTGAATTGAACATTTCCTTGTTGCAGATTATAATGAATTCGGATAAAACATCTATTTATATACCAGGTAAGAATATAACATATAATTCTAAAAAGTTCATTGTTTCTTTCAATGCATTTTATTAAAATTAACAAAAAAAAAATCGCGGCAGAAATTGGTATAGTTATTGTAGCTTAATTTATAATTATGTTCCAACTTTATCAAATGGGATACATGATTTTGTTTGGCGAGAAAGAATTTCTTATAAATTTTTTTCATAAAAGGAAAGTGCAAGGTCTTGAGGTTACGGATTTAGTTCAAATTTTGTAGGATGGTAGATTTAGTTTCCTTATTGATAAAGATACATGGTTACAGGGGCCACTACTCAATAATTTTTTCGATTTCTGCCACTGAAGATGCAATTCACTCGTTAAATTTAGTTTAACGAATTGATTTTGGAAAATCAAGGGAAACTTGTAATTGTTGGAAAACTCCATTTTCTTTTCGGTGATTGTACAAAAGAAAATCCGGAACAATCCGCAAAAAAGTTTGTTTGTACCTCAGCAATAATTAGCGTGTAATTACTCTTACAAAAACCGTCATAATTATCATTCAGATTAAGTTTGAAGGAAAATTTATTCGATGCAATCCTCTATAAAAAAATCATTTGTGCTTCAGTAGAAAATAAAATACAGTCGTTATAAGATTCAACGATGGAGTAAGTGCTTTTTTTCGGTTAAAATTAAAATATTTTTTTTTTTTTGATGCAATCCTTTACGGGTCAACGCTCGTATGGTATCGGTATTTTTTTTAAATCTCACAATACGGGGCTAGCGGTTTTAAAAAGTTGGAAAACTTTTTTTCAGTTGAGGTTTAAACGAAAATACAAACAAAAGTCTACCTAAAATTATATTTAAAGGTTTAATTTGCTAAAGCCTGGTGCTAACATAACAGAGGCGGATAGTTGATCGTATTTTAGTAATGAATAGTTATTTATAAAAAGATAAGATATCTCTAAAAATATAATATAAGACCAATAAATAAATTAAATGTGTATTAATCTTAAAAAAATCTTTACTGAAATGAATGTGATACATTTACAATATTGTGTATATTAGGCCGAGCTAAAAATTTATATTTTTATATTTTTTTTAAATGTATATCTAAAATATTGTGAAATTTTGATCCCTTAACATTGATATTAAGAAGTCTATCATCACAATTCGATTTTTCAACCCAAAACGCATTTTTCTCTAAACACTTTTAAACCATCTCACTAAAGGAATTAAAATTTGTTTATATACTTGAAGGAAATTAAATGCTCTACAAAAAGGACTCTTGGTAGTTTTTTGATCAATTTACTTCATTCATAGTTATTCAAGATCAAATTTGAATAATTAGCCTTAAATAACTTTGAGAGAAGTAAATTAATCTAAAAGTGCTAAAATACCATTTTTGTAGAGCATTTAATTTCCTTCAAGAATATATGTTCTTTAATTCTTTCAATGTGATGGTTCAAAAGTTTTGGGAAAATCGGCTTTGGATTGAAAATTTAAAATTGCGAGGATAGACCTCTTAATATCAATACTAAAGGCTGAAAATATCACAATATTTTTTTGTCACCCTAAATAATATTTTTTTAAAAAAAAAGTTGATTTTTTAACCTAGCCTATACCATATTTATCAAAAAATGAAAAGCAAATACTTCTTGCATTAGATAAATGACCTGTATTCTGCAATTTAAAATCATAATTCAATAAACAATCGAATTCTACAAGTAGCTTAATGCCAAAATTATCTCAATTCCTGCTGCATTAACAACTTTATAATCTAAGACATAAGTATTACAGCAGCGCTAGTTTACTATAAGCATCCATCATTCTTTTTCTTATTTTAAAATACTATATTATATTTTTCGTTCATTTTAGATGAAATACAAATTGTGGAATCAACACCACCACATCTTTCTAATGTAGCTGGAAAATATGAAAAGCCAAAAGAGCCCTCTATCTCTTTAAGTATAAACATGAAAACTGAAAATTCAGATCGAGACGAATCGTCTCCTCCATCATATGAGGCTTCGCAAATGAGTGAAAATAATAATAAAGTTTTCCAGTTATCAAATCCATGTACACCTCCGATACCATCAAATAATGTACCACAGAGTGGTAAGTTATTAATTTTTTGCGAGACTTTCCATTGCGCTAGGGCAACGAATATTTATTTGTATATCATAGATCCTTTTATTTACAAGTTGTAGATGAAATCCATATAAAAGTGGAAGATCCATGCGAGATGGTCGACGATGAATTTCAAACATTCGATTTTTCTGAAAAATCAGTACGTCATTCATTTATTCGAAAGGTTTTCTTAATTCTTCTGATACAATTATCGATAACAGCCGGATTCGTCGCTTTATTCCTATACCATGAACCAACCAAATTATTTATTTGGCAAACACCATATATATTGTAAGTCGCAGAAACATTTAATGTATGTAAAAAATTGATAAAAATTTAAATTTGTTTTTTTTGTTACAGTGTCTTTTGCGTTTTCATTACTATGTCTCTTATAATAGTACTATCATTAGCAGCTGATTTAAGACGGAAAACGCCTCAAAACTATATTTGTCTGTTTGTATTCACGATATCTAAATCTATTACTGTGGCAATGTTTACATCACTTTATGATTCAGATACGGTAATAAAACTATATGTTAAGTTTGAGACATTATAGAAAAATCCTAGTTTTTATACAAGCGAGTAAGACTTTAGAAGGAAGTATTTTTGAACGCTACTTTCTGAAGAAGTCGGAATATAAGCCCTTAAAAAGTTTTTTTCTGACATTTCAATTTGACGAATATGTACAATTTTATGCATATACACATTTTATGAAATTATATGGGAAAAAAACATTAATTCTTCAAAAGAAACAACGTGATGTTAAATGCTGACATAAAATAATGAGCTAGCTTTCTAGCTTTCTTTTATTCTGTATTTTATGTCTAGAGAAACCACATTATTTGCAGCAATGTTTCCCAAACTTTTTTATGCTACTTTCCTGCTAAAAAAAACGACTTTACAACTAAAATGTTTTGAAACCATTTTTAAAAATAAATATAAGGAGACATAAAAGGTGAAATATGACCAACGGACAATGGACCAATGGACAAATTCCCCTTCTGTGAGACTTGGGTCTCAAAAAATGTACACAATATCTGTTATAGTAATAACCCCCTTCCATCATATTTTCCATTAATTTCCATAAGTTTACTTTTTCGCTAAAACAGAAATAGTCTGCCCCCATATTATTGAAAAAAAGGCTAAAATTGTATTTTTGTTTCAGGTTTTAATCGCTGTTGGTGTAACGATTTTTGTTTGTTTTGCTTTGGCATTATTTGCATTCCAAACTCGATGGGATTTCACATACCTAGGCAGTATATTGTTCATGTTTTTGATAATTTTGATAGGATATGGAATAATGGCTTTGGTATTTCAATCATTATACCTACAGCTACTCTATGCATCTGTTGGAGCTTTTCTTTTTTCAATTTATTTAATATATGACATTCAATTGATGATAGGTGGATCCCATAAATATACTATATCACCAGAGGAATATATTTTTGCAGCATTAAATTTGTATATCGATATTGTGAGTCTGTTTAGGCTGTTGGTTTATATTATCGCTTTCAGAGCCAGATAAAAATCAGTAGGTTTATAAATATTTATTTAAATTATAAATATTATTATAATCAACAAAATTATTCTTAATTATGTCATTTATAATTATTTTTACAAAAATAAAATTTAACATACTAAAATACTTTTTTGATTTTTCGGCTCAAGTCCCTTTTAGCACCGTCAAATCTAGCAACGTTGCATTTTCGACTTTGTTTTTAATTCATTCGCAAATAAATTGGTTCATAATGAAAATTTAGCCACAAAAGAGAAAAGTATACCATATTAGAATTGAATTAACAAAAAAATCGTGAATGGAATAAAAAAAAATCGTAAATGCAACGTTGCCAGATTTGACTGTGCTAAAAGAGACTTGTGCTGATTTTTCTGTTTATTTCTTTACATTTTAAAATTTAAAGGACTGAAATCATAATTCTGTAAAATTGTATTTATAAAACATACTGCAGTTGAAATCTGACCTCGGTCAAATGCAGTCCAAAGGCAGTTGATCTACAACAGTGAAAATCAAGTTTGAACTAAAAATAGTGAAACCGACAATAGCCAAGCCAGGCCCAAATTCGCTCACAACCCGGTGAGTGAATCAATCAAATAAACACCAAAAATATAACTAAAACCTACCAAAAACCAAAAAAAATGACCACCACCGTTTCCAATAACACCTCATCCTACGCACAAATAACTCAAAAAACCACAACAGTTATTCCAACCTTCCCTACAAAAAAACAAGCAATTGTGTTCGAGAGCATCTCTAATACAAAAATAGCAGATTACATAAAAGCAGTTGGAAATCAAATCGACCCAAGAAATATCATGTTTGCATCCCGACTGTCCAACAATCGTATCTGTATATATCTAAAATCAACTGATACTGTCGATACATACATAAACAATTTCAAAAACATCACAGTAAATGAGACGACCATTTCATGCAGGCGATTAATTGCTCCAACAACGAAACTTATCATTTCAAACGTTTGCCCGTCTATTCCACACCATATTATTATAGCTGCGTTAGCCCAAACAGGATTAGAAATAATGTCCGGGATGCAATTCATTCGAATAGGAATGCAGGAGGAGAGATTTAAACATATATATAGCTTTAGACGATTCGTATTCGTCAAAGCATATGACCCCAAAATCCACCCAGACTCTCTCATTATAAAACACGACAACGAAGAATATCGCATCTTTCTAGGAGAACCTGCTTACCAATTGCAGAAAACTGACAACAGTGGAAAAAATACCAACACAGTCAATCGCTCCAACGAACACCAACTCAATCCCGACAGCGATACCACGAACACCATATTAAAACCAATTATTTTAAATACCAATAACCAAAACTCTACCATTTCCCAACCAGAACCACCAGCAATAGAAAATAACAACATAAATATAACCCAGACCACCAGACACAACGAAACGGACGAAGTTATCGAAATGCCACCCCCAATAACAAGCAAAAATGATAATAATAAACCCCATCCCAAGAGAGTAAAGAGAGCCCGACAGCCAACAGTATCGAACTCATCATCTGAAGGTGTTAAAGCAATCAATCAGTCCCAGTCAGAAGTTGCCGATGACGATACTGAAGGAAACAGCAACTTGGAACAAGTGGGAAACAAGGAGCCTACCACCAGACGACAGGTTAGAAAAAAAATAAAATCTAAATCAAAAAAAACAGAAAACGAAACTTCTGAGGAAGAGGATTGGGCCACAATCAAAATATTTCAATCCCAACTTAATCTCCCAATAAACATAGACCAGATAAGGAATATCATGGAAAATACCCGCAGCAACCAAGACCTAAACGATTTGGCCCTGGATTACGCCGCAAGCACAGAAGACCTCATCATCGCACTTCAACAACTCCACCCAAAAATGAGCCCAAGTTTAAAAAACAGGTGCACGCGATTAATCAAAAGACTGCAAGAACACGAGTTTCCATAAATTCATACTACCAAAAAATTTTATCGGAGTATATTCAATTCAAACATATTCAATGACTAGGATAATCTATTTTAATCTGTTTAAATCTATTTAAGTCTGTTTTAATACCTTTTATGTTAAATATGAATGTAAAACTGTAAAACCTATCAAATCTTAGTCGCTAATGACCAAGCTGTTGAAGCGACTTAAAATAAAAAAAAAAAAAAAAAAAAAAAAAAAAAAAACATACTGCCAATGAACTGTAAATAATAACGAGAGACGGAGACTTCCGGGCTTATCACACTTGTTGACTTTACCAATCAACGATTCGGCATAATTTGAATACGTTTCAGCATTAATTATGAAAACTAAGTTTTTCTGTTAAATAAAAAAAAATTAATTACATAAATAAAAAAAATCAATACCTAATTTTCAGATCCCAAAAATTACGGGCTCGAGGCACGTCCCTAGGTTGTCTAGGCCTTAGTCCGCCTCTGATTGTAAACATTTTACGTTAACTATGTAACCTAAAGTCAATTTTTTGGACAAACTTTAAAAATCATGAAGGTGAATACAGAACATCTTCTACCCCTATAATGGCTAGTTGCTAATACTTAATATTTTAATTTTGAAAATTCTTCCGATACAAGCAATTGTTCAGATTATTAAGTATATATTAAATATTTTTTTTTAAATGAAGTTAAAATGTACTTATATTTTTAGGAATGATGACGAATTTCAAAAAACTGTCTTATGTTATGTTCGAAAATACATATTATTCTTCCTCAATTTCGTTTTTAATTCAATTCACAAGTTAGCCATTTGGGGACAAAAAACACATAAATGATGCCGGAATTGAATTAACAACAAATTCACGAATTGAAGTCATATCAAATCATATCAAAATAAATCCGTTGCCAGATAGTGACTAGTTTGAAAACTTCTTGTCGCTGAAATTTAAAACCCGCGCCAAAACGTTTCTCAGTGTCACATGGACTCGATTGTGACGTAAGCGTTGGTAAATGTCACTGATGTCATTCTTAAGCACAAAACGTAAACACAAGCAGCCCAAGCTGCTCATTAAATAATTCAAATATTATATGTTATTATAAATATGAATTCGAAAGTGTATAGGTGGTGTGGTGTTCCTCAGTGTCATAACACATCAATAAAAACTCCAAATAAGTTATTTGTGTTCGTTCCACAAAAGAAAACCATACGAACCAAGTGGCTTAAACTTGCCAGGCGGGATTCCAAAGGGCTAACGCCCAATAGTACTCTTTATTTCTGTGAAGATCACTTCAATGTAAGTATTATTTTGAATATTATAATATAGTATGTCATACCTGCAATGATCATGATTGAGATCTAAATTTAACAACAAATAATCCTTTTTGAGGTTACTTTTCATCTCGCACCACTGTTACCTGTTACTTTCATAGGTATTTTATTCGAATTTTAGTTGCCAAATGATATGGCAAATTATATGGAATATCATTTGATGGGTTCGGTGTCAATGATTCGCATGAAGCCGGGGTGTTTGCCAACAAAATTTGAGTGCCAACCAGGAAGAGGAAAACGAATATCTAAAGCACCAGACCGACCATATATTGTAAAAAAACAAAGAAAGGCATTGATTGAAGAATGTGAAAAATATTTAGAAGAAAGCCCTATTGTTGGAAAAAATGTGAAACTTGCAGATACTCCAACTCGAAATTCAGGTAAACCCTTATATCTATTAAATCTACTACAAATTGTATTTATTTGTCTGGGTCTATTACACAACCATGACGTCATTAGCTTTGATTGGTGTTCTACATATTACGATAGAATGTCGTATTTTGATATTGTATTTTATTAAATTAGTTATCAATCTTGGTCTTAATAAGAACATGCGTATTTTATATTTTCTTATTTAGCTTCATTAAATAATACATTATTTTATTGGTTTTTAGTTTCTGCTATCATGCCAGTTGCAGAAAATTTGCAAAAAGATGAGCTCAGCAGAACAATGTTAAACGTAGGAAACATGAAAAAATGTTTCCTCTGTTCTGAAGAATATAACAAAGTAATTTCTTTACAACAATGCTTGAAAGAGTGTGATAATTTATCAGTGGCACAAGCATTACAGACTTTAAATTTCCTACCAGTAAGTAATTAAATTGATCATAGTTAGAATAAACTTAACTGATGAAAACTTATGTAGATATATTTAATCATTCGCCTAAAATAATTTAATCTTTATGGTTATTATCAGTTAAAGTAGTCGAAATATTTGGGCAATTATAAGTTTTTTCATTAAATATACAATTTCAAAGATTTCAGATGCTACAACGCTTCAAGGATCTATCTGCTTCATTTGTGTTGCAAAAATTCAATCTTGTTACGAATTCAAAGATTTATGTGGTCAAATAGATAGCTCATTACTAAGTGTTAATGAAAAGGAAAATGAATCTTCAAATACTTCCCGTTTCCTTCTAATAGATAATATCCTATATGAAGCAGCCCCTGTTAATGATTTCCAAAACCTCTGCACGTTAGTTCCTGTCAAAAATAATCGATATAAAAAGTTAAAGACTTCTGAAATTCATACAGAAAGTATAGAAACTATAAAGAACAAAGATTTACAACAAAATTTCGAAATTTCAACGCAAATTGTAACCAAGAACTCGAAAGTCAAATCTGAAATCGAAATGGACGAAGGAAGTTTTTATTCTACCAAAGGTAAGAGTTGTCTGTTAAAAATTATACTCTAAAATAAGTAGTTAAGATGTTTTAGAAAAATCCTATGAAAAGAATGCAACCGAAGAATATGATTCAGGAAAGTTTAATGTAATTGAATGTCAGGAAAACTCAAATAATTTTTTTAATCCCAAAGTTTCAACGCAAATACCAATTATTACAAAAATCGAATCTAATATTCAAACCGACACTGGACAAGAAATGTGTATAATTCAAAAGGGTAACGTTTTAAAGAAATGAAATTATTGTCAAAAATAAATTTATGAATTTATGTAGAAAACACCGACGAAAATTATTCAATTGAAAATTACGTAAATGATAATTTTGACATCAACAAACCCGAAGATGCAGATTCGACAGTAGTATTACCTAATAGAGTGCCTGTAATGCAATTACCATTTACTATCAATTCTAGTTTTGACATCGAAAATGGTATAATAAAGGGAAAATAATCTTAATTTAATTAATCTATAAATGTATAAAAATACTGTACCAGGTACACCATTTAAGCGTGTTGAATACTTAAAAATTCCTGATTCGATAAATATTACTCACCAACTGTATTCTTGCAATAAATGTGGTAAGTTTTTCAAAAAATTCTAGTTTATAAATAAGAAAACAGTTAACAAGAATAAAATGTATTTTATTTCAGATGAAAAGTTTTATTACTTCCCCGATTTACAGCACCATAAAGTAAAACATAAACCGAAAATCCTCAAAAAAAGAACCAAAAAGGGTGTATGAAGGTGTAATAAAATGAAAGAAGAATATATTTTTTTTAAATTTTCTACGATGTAGATGCACTAAAAGATGCCTTAGGCCCCGCGCAACCACAGATCATGGTTTAAATTAAATACAGTTCTAAAACTGAATCATTTTAATCAAATCACCGAATAAAGATAGAAGGAGTTAGAACTAAGTCCAGCACTAGTAGAACGTGTTGAATCATTACGTGGGCAATGTTGTTATTAACCACTGCGAATTTCAATCTTTTGCACGATGGAAAATGTATCAGATGTGGCGCCGCCACAAGAGTGCCTGGTGTACTAACTTACGTTACGTTTTAGAAAGTACATAATTTCGCTGTAAGTTAGTATGTACTATAAACACTTTAATAACGGCGCCACATCTTGACACAATATCCATCAAACATTGCAAAATTGGAATATCTATATATTCTTAATACCTTAGACAACCTTAGATACGTTCTGAATATTTGCGCAGCTAGTGACAGAAACGAGAACTATGATCTGGGTCTGTTATTTTTTTTTAAATTAAATGCAAGATGCTTGAACATCACTGGTCATTTCGAGACTGTCGGTTCATTTATATTTGTATAATTGGTTGTATTGTTTCTATTAGTTTTATTAGGTCTTATATTTATTTTTGGTTGAGTTTATGCATTGTAGTGTTGCCCAACTATATTTGAGCCGTTTATTTTGAAAATGGCCTAGGTCCATTTCAAGAATAATTTATATAACTACTATTTTTTGTAATAATAAATACATAAATTTCACAATCAAAGAAGTTATTATTACTAGTCGAAAACGAATATCATATCAATAGTTTTTACAAATTATTGATTGATTGATATACTTTTTATTATCTATACTCCGTGAAGCAAATCATGGATGTTTAGCATTATTTCAAAGATAAAAAACTTTGTAAATGAAAACTATAGTTATATTATTGTATGTAAAAGAAAGAATATGTAGTCAGAATAAATAAATGATATATCAGAATATTTTCTGCAAAAATAAACATTTTGTATTCTTTCTTAAAAGTTAAAATTGACTTTCATTGGACTGTTGGACTTTCATTGACCATTCAAAATAAAGTAAACTTTCGATTATACGGGCTAATGTGGGGGAGAAGAAACATGGATTATTGAAGAACACGGATAATCCAAACAATAGTTATTTATTTCTAAAAGATATAGTATATCATGATCTTATTTATGGTATTTAGTTAACCAAACTAAACTATTGACATAAATTTGAACAAAAGTTGAAACGGTTGAAACTAATGTATTTTTGACGTATTGTTCAGATACGTATTTCGATTATGAAGCTATCTTCTGAGTCACACATTTATATATAGTGACCATAGTGACTCATCACATAGCAGTTACGGAGCGATCCAATACTACTTGATCACCATTGATTATCGATATTTCATGGCATTCGAAATACGTATCTGGGCAATACATCAAACATACATTTGTTTGAACTTTAGTTCAAATTTATGTTTATTGTTTACTTTGAGAAATTATATTACATAAATAACACCACAATATTTTTTATATGTTGTATAAATAGCATAAAACCTTTCTAAGTCAGCGAGAAAATCTAATTTGATTCTAAAATACAATATATATATTTCACATTTCTAAGGCAGACTATTGCGACTATTGTTTTAACATGTTTAATAGTCTTAGTTATTAAGCAAATTTATGATTCTCTCTTAATTATTTAAAAAAATCATGCACGTATAATTCGCAAACCGGATAATCCCCACACGGATAATCGAGAGTTTACTTTATATTGTGTATATAAAATAGAGAAAATTAATCGATGCTGGAATTGAATTAACAACAAATTCACGAATTGAATTAAAAATAAAATAGATGATGAAACTTTCCCAGATAGTGACATGTTTAAAAGCTACTTGAAGCTATATTTCTGCAAAAAATATAAGTTTCATAGTAAAATATAAAATTTTAGTCTTCAAATTTAAAATCCGCGCCAAAACATTCCTTAGTTACACATGACGCCGCTTGTGTCGCACGTTTGGTAAGTGTCAAAAGTTTAAACGCTTTAGCACAAAACGTAAACACAAGCTGCCAAAGCTATTTTTTTTTAAATAATTGAGCTTATTTAGTGTTGTTGAATATGAATTTGAGAGCACCAAGAAGTTGTGGAGTCCCACAGTGTCCTATTACATCAATAAAATATCCTAATAAGCTATTTGTGTTCGTTCCACAAAAGAAAACAATACGAGCCAAGTGGCTCAAACTTGCAAAACGGGATTCAAAAGGACTATCGCCTAATTCTCATCTTTATTTTTGTGAAGATCATTTCGACGTAATTTTTATTTTATTTTGTAGATTTTAAAATAATTATGGTGTAATGGTCATGTTTGATATTAAACATTAATAATAGACAATATTTTGTGAGGTTACTTTTCATCTCGCGCCGGTTACTTAATAGGTATTTCATTTGAATTTTAGTTACCAAACGATATGGAGAATTATATGGAATACCATTTGATGGGTTCGGTGGCAGCAGTCCGCATAAAGCCGGGGTGTTTACCCTCAAAATTTGAGTGTCAATTAGGGAGAAGAAAACGAACATCTAATGCGGAAGACCGACCATATATTGTAAAGAAACAAATAAAGACATTGATTGAAGAATGTGAAAAATATTTAGGAGAAAGCCCTATTGTTGGAAAAGATGTGAAACTTGCAGATACTTCCTCTGGAAATTCAGGTAGGCACTTATCTATTAAAAATTGCAATCATTTATTTGGTTCTGTTATACACCCATGACGTCATTAGCTTTGATTGGTGTTCTACATGTTACGATAGAATGTCGTATTTTGATGCTGTATTTTATCAAACTAGTTATCAACATCGTTCTTAATATTAAAACGCGTATTTTGTATTTTCTTATTTAGTTTCATTAAATAATACATTATTTCATTGGTTTTTAGTTCCTACCATCATTCCAATTGCAGAAGATTTGCAAGAAGATGAGCTCAACAGAACAATGTTAAACGTAGAAAACATGAAAAAATGTTTTCTCTGTTCTGAAGAATACAGCAAAATAGTTTCTTTACAACAATGCATGAATGAACGTGATAATCTATCTGTTGCACAAGCTTTACAAAGTTTAAATTTCCTACCAGTAAGTATTTAACTTGACCAGATTTAGTATTAACTTAACTGATAAAAATTTATGTACATATATTTAATCATTCGCCTAAAATAATTTAATCATTATGGTTATTATCAGTTAAAGTAGTCGAAATATTTGGGCAATTATAAGTTTTTTCATTAAATATACAATTTCAAAGATTTCAGATGCTACAATGCTTCAAGGGTCTATTTGCTTCATTTGTGTTGCAAAAATTCAATCTTGTTACGAATTCAAAGATTTATGTGGCCAAATAGACAGTGCATTGCTAAGTGTTAACGAAAAAGAAAATGAATCTTCAAATACTTCCCGTTTTCTTTTAATAGATAATATTCAATTCGAAGTTGTCCATGACAATGGTGAACAAAATATCTGCACGCTATCTTCTGTTAAAAATGATCACTATGAAAAGTTAATTACTTCCGAAATTCATACAGAAAGTATAAAAACTATAAAGAACGAAGATTCACAACAAAATTTCGAAATTTCAACGCAAATTTCAACCATGAACTCGAAAGTCAAATCTGAAATAGAAATGGACGAAGGAAGTTTTTATTCTACCAAAGGTAAGAGTTGTCTGTTTAAAATTATATTCTCAAATAAGTAGTTAAGATGTTTTAGAAAACTCCTGCGAAAAGAATACAACCGAAGAATATGATTCAGGAAAATTTAATGTAATTGAATGTCAAGAAAACTCAAATATTGACGAAGGAATTTTTCCTTCTAATAAAGGTATGAGTTATCTTTTAAATATTATATTTGTAAATAGTACTTAACATATTTTAGAAACAACCCGTGAAGAGAATACGACCGAAGAAAATAATTTAGGAAAATTGAATGTAATTGAAAGTCTGAAAAATTCAAATATGTTTTGTAACGCGGAAGTTTCAACGCAAATAGCAATTGCAAAAAATGAACCCATTATACAAACTGATACCATACAAAAAGTTTGGATAATTCAAGATGGTAACTTTTTGAAGAAATGAAATTATTGTCAAAAATAAATTTGAAATTGTATATAGAAAACACCGGGAAAAATTATTTCATCAAAAATTCCGTATATGAAAAATTTAACTTAACTAAACCCGAAGATACAAATTCTACAGAAGTATTACCTAATAGCGTACCTGTAATGCAAGCACCATTTACAATTAATACTAGTTTAGGTATCGAAAATAAAATAATTAAAGGTAAAAATAAAATGCCGCAACTATTTCAACCTTAATTTAATTAATATACATATAAATATGTAATAATACTTTGTCAGGTACATCATTTAAACGTGTTGAAAATTTCAAAAACCTGGAATCGATAAATAGTACTCATCATCCATACACTTACAATAGATATGGTAAGTTTAGCGAAAAAGTCTAATTTATATTTAGATTAGAAAACAGTTTAAAAATAATAAAATTTATTTTATTTTAGATGAAAAATGTAATTACCATAAAGTTAATCATAGACCAAAAATCCTCAAAAATCAACCAAAAATGAAACGAAAATGAAGTAAAAGAAAATAAGAATATTATTTTTTGCTTACGTGAAGGTGCACAAACGAGTTTTAAGACACCACGAAACCAAAGACCAGGGCTTTATAATAAAGTCAATCCTAAAACGGAATAAAATTTTAAGCAAACCATGAACGTTGAATAAGATATCAAAGATAAAAAACTATGTAAATAAAAACTGTTATTATGTTATTTTATTTAAAAGAAAGAATAAACAGCCTGAATTAATAAATGATAAATCAGAATATATTTTTTCCAAAATAAAAATTTTATATTCTTAAAAGTGAAATTTACTTTCATTTGACTAAACGTGAACTTCAAAAATTTAAATTGGCTTATATTTCTTTTAGGTCGGCCAAAGTCGGACAACACCAATTAGGGTGTCCTTTTGCTCACAGGACAAAAATTCCTTCACATAACTCCTCATGTCAGAACATTGTTCCATAATCCGTTGATAAAATATACTCTTATAAGGCAATCTCAAAAATGACCAATTTCAGGGCAAATTTGGTATATATATATATTAAATCCTTAAGTTTCTGTTTTGAATTCCCACGGATCTAGCCGTTAAATGAAAATTATTATTATTCAATTTCGTTAACGATGATTTAATCTTAAATATTCTGCTTAATGTCAACGAAAGAAACCATCTCTTATATCCTATTATTTTATATTCTATTATTATGGTTATGAACCTACTTAAGGTATGGTTTTTTTTTTCGCTGAAATGAGCAGAATATTTAAAACTGAATTCTTTGACGAAATTGCATAAAAACACTTTGCATTTATTGGTTAGAAATTTGGGAAATAAAAATGGGAAGGTAAGGAGGTGAAAATGTGTGCACCAAAATTGGTCGTTTTGAGGAGTGAGATTTCCATTTAAGGGTATATTTATCAACGGATTATAGAACAATGCCCTTACGTGAGTAGTAGTGTGAAATATTTTCTGTTCTGTGTGCAAAAAGATACCCGCAAAATCGTTACCAAGTTTTATGGTCCTGTTTATCCCGTGATGTCGAGACTTGTGGATGGAGATATTCACAATATTTATGCTGCACTCCCAGTGGCTTACATTCATAGATGATTTGATTAGATTCTTCTCTGCATGATTTCTTTTTAATTATATATCATATTTGGGTGTCATTAGTTCGTAACACGTAGGATAATATCTAAAAAATGGACAGAAAGTACATGTAATCTTATGTAAACATTGTATCGATTGCATCCATACCCACAATTTCACAATAAATATTACCTGTTTCACATTTATTTGGGTTGATTCTGATTTTATGAAGTTGAAATGCAGTACTGAGTACTGACCATCAATTCAAACAATTATAACGTTAAAAATAAAATTAATTTACATAAAGTAAATTTAAACTTCAAGTGACAACTTTCAAAAACAAGCTGTCAAACTTAGCCGACCAATGAAATTGAATCGACCGCTTTGTGTACAGAAACGACTAAATTGTCCATTGTTGCCCATAATGAAGCCAAGGTTTATAAAATACACAGGTGGCCTCATGGTGGATACATGACGTATCCAGAAGAAATTCGTACATATCTTCAGACTGATCAATTTCAAAATTCTTCGTATGACGTCATTTTTTTTTCTAATGGAGCAACCTTTGTAATTTACAAACCTTGTAATGAAGCTACATATTGAAATTGAGGGGTTGCTGGTGTTGCCAGATTTGAATGTGCTAGAAGCGCTAAAAGAGACTATAGCCAATATTTATCTTTATAACCAAAAATTTGGAAAATATATTAAATGTGGATGTGATACTCAAATTTAAAGTGATATACACCAATTGTAGCTAAGAAAAATAAATAAATTATAAGTAAGTATAATAATTTACTTTTCCATATAAGTAACTAAAATTTTATTGACCGATAATGATTATTACAACAAACTTGTTAATATTTTTCAAATTACTAACCAATCATGTTACGTTTATTATTCATTCAAAAGAGCCATTTGTAACAATGGCATTACGAGTATCGTTGACAAATCACTTAAGACATTCTCCATATTCGCCAATGTCGTTACTTGCATTAAAGCTTCCTTTCGAAACGTAATAATGCAAACTGCTAGAAGAGCTATAATTTCTAACGAATCGTAAGCTAATATTTGATCCCATAAATACAGCAACTGTTCGGGAGGTAAGTGACCACTAAAAGCTCGCATCAGCCACTTGAAAACCAGACGAATTGGTTGAATATCGCATTGCTTTATATGCAACCATAATTGAGGTTCGTGCGTTTGGAGCAATCTTTCGTACAATAGGCACAACGACAAAATTCCTTGGGGATGACTATTGAGACTGTGTAGCCGGTAAAAATAACGTAAGTAGAACGCTCGAAACGTATAATAAAGAGCGATGGGATCATCATAAAGGTAGCAAAAAGGCGTCGCTGCAGAAAAGAAAGGCAATATTTCAATAATCTTACATAAATATAGTTTAATACAAGGTATGCCAATCTGAGGGCACGAAGAGTATACGGCAGTTAAATATATGACACTTAAATACTAAACCTACTGAAACAGTAGGATAATCCTCAAATTACGTAGGTATTGATTCTTGCGACCCTGGTATATTAGGAACGTATTCTTCAGAATCATAGAGATTTTAAAATAATAAAGTTATCAAATTAGTTAAACATGTTAAACTGTATAGAAAGAGAAAGATAATCTTGTATCATAGAAATTTTATATCTATATAGCACCATTTTATTTGCCTCTCTTTTAAATGTTAAGATATTTTACTATTACATGAATCGTGCTTTTTACATCTGCATATTCAAAACTTTAAATAGTTCTACAATGTTTAAGGGTTGCGTGGTTAACTATTCGAGTTTAAGTGTCACATGTTCTCGTGTCACGTAACACAATAATCCACTCAATATCTTACCATACATCGAAAATCCATGAAATGGAATCACATCGCTGGGTGGAAATAAAACAGTATTTCCCGAATTATCATCTTTTTCGCGACTCTTTAATTGAACTTTCAAAGGTGGTCCAGGTTTATCTTTGATGAGAAAAAGAATTTCAGAATCTCTTGAGAAACATAGCAACACCTAGAAAAAAGTAAACTTGAAAATAATAAAGCAAAAAATGATTTCTTTGTCCATAAATTACCTGATATAAAACGTCTTCAAATACGAAGTACTGATCGTCATTTGAAGCAGTTAATTGAATGTCTTTTATAATAATTTTGTCAACCATTAAATCGTATTGCAAAACCAATTTTTTCAATGAATCAAAATGAGTTCGATTCTAAAATTATATTTTATATGAAATTATGATAAAATGGCGTACCGACCTAGAAATACGAGACAGTTAAACACGGTTAGGTAGTTTATCATGCGATGCTTAAACATACTAAGCCATTTTTTTAATATTGAACAAATGCTTAAATTCAGCCTATGATTATTCATGCATCGCAATGGTTTAGTGTTTAAGTGTCTTATATGTTTAACTATTACATATTTTCATGTCGAATAAACGAAAATATTATATATTTTTTTTAAATTTACATTCATTTTAACGTGAGAACCAAGTACTTGAGACCATAGTTTACTACGCAAACATCGAGGACTTCCTTTCTTCAGAAACTCCTGTGCTATTGGTGCGTGATTTTCAGCAATCACTTTTTCTCCTTGAATAGTTCTTTCAGCTTCTAATGTAGGAAAATTACAAGATGATGCCATATACGGATTTACACCCAAATGAGCTTCTCCTCGAGATAATTCTGTATATAACAGACGCTAAAAATAGTCCAGGTTTCAATAAATACTTACATTTCTTTCGTACATTTCATACATTCTAGTAATTCCCAAAGCGACCATAAAATATTATGAAACTGAATAACCGTGGGGGAAATTATAACATTTATTGTTGATTTTGATAACATGTTTAAAGTTTTTTTCAAAATCAGTTTGGAAATACCTATTTATTATTATAGATCTTACTGTATGAAAAAAAAACTTTTACTTAAAAATTTTGTAGTCTAACTCTTCTTTTCTCTAGTTAAAATCTAATACAAGACTAGGTTTTCCCCTGTGAATAACTAATGTCTGGACATCAGACTATTATTTCGGAAAATGATAAATTCAAAAGCTGTTCAAAGTAATATTTTTAAGTTTGTTCTAATTTTATTTTTGAAAACTTTTAACTTCGGAAAAGCTAAAAATTAGACAAAATTTAAATAAAACGATGGCTCAAGTGTATTTTAGCACACCCACAACCTGGGAACGTTGCATTTTCGACTTTGTTTTTAATTTAATTCGCGATATTTTTGTTAATTCAATTCTAATATGGTATAATTCCCTCTTTTGTGGCTAAATTTTCATTCATGGACCGATTTAATCGCGAATTAAATTAAAAACAAAGTCCAAAATGAAACATTGCCAGATTGTGGGTGTGCTAAAGTACACATGAGCCGAATTTTTTTCAAAAACATCATTTTTTTTCACCGGGAGAAAGTTAATACACGTTTTAAGTAGAAAAGGAATACACTCAGTTCTTTTTTACATGAATTTTTTGGGAACGTATCTATCGTATAAAAAGAGAATTTGGAGTATTCTGATTTTAGGAGTTTCCCAAATAATAGTTAATGAAGATTTTGACTCAACAGTGTCTCTATAGAAAAACTTAACTATTTTTAATCAACGAAAGAATCACCAAGTGTATTGTACATTTTGAATGAGCAATCCGTAAAGCGTAGAATGCAAATATATTTTTTGTAAGCTATGACCTGTATCGACTTGGTTCCATTGTATTATCTACCTTTAAGTTAAATTTTCCTTTAAAAATGAAAATTATTTAATTAAAAAAAAAACAATGGATCCGCACCATTTTCGTAAGTCTATTGAGTCTATTCTATGGATGATAGGTTCATCTTGACTGATTTATTAATTGTAAGTCGAACAAAAAAGAAATAAAAATATTATTGAAATAATTTTATGCATAAAAAGAATTTTAGGGCGCAAAGTACTTGGAAGGTATTTGGAAGGCTGAAGACGTACTATGTATGATTTAGTTTGTATTTTTATTAAAATGTTTTCAAGTTATACTATTCAAATATCGATGCCTTAGTGCACATATATGGTAAGTGCAAATTTTTGCAAAAATATCATATGTTAAACGCATCCATAGAGCATTCAGATGGATATTGTTTATATGCATAGATGTTATAAGCATTATAAGTAACAAATGAATAGATAGTGACGTCACGAGACATAATTTACAAATGTGTTACCTGCCTAAAAAAAAGTTTATGATACAAATATTGTAAGCGCAGTTAACAGTTAAAATTTTATTTTCTGCACTTGACACATCTGTGAGCTAAGACATCGAAATAAGATTTACAAAAGAGGCATTCAGGATTACAACTTGGGTTGTAAATATTTTATAATCTGAAAACCGATGTCCTTGACTGTAAGAGCGGTCTTTAAACTTGGATATATTCCAGGGAAATAAGATGTGAGGCTGCATTCTGTGATACTCAAAGAACTCCTTCTACATAACCATTCAATAAGAGTTAATTTTTTTATGATTGTTATTGGCCGTCGTTTTATAATTGCGAAGGCATTTTGTGATCCTAAGGTTAATCAAAATATGTAAATTAAGAAATTGTAAATATTTTCGTTACGAAATTCGAACTTTCGAAACGACTTTGACACTAGGACATCAGTAGGTTATCCCTATTAAGAAAGATGATGATGGAAAAGATTTAAAACTAAGGTTTTTGAACTCGTTTTTTGAAATAATTTTAACTTAATTTCAAATTGGAATAATTTGGAATTTTTAATTGATTGAGAAGTGAATGATAAAAAAACAAATAACCAAGAGACAGAAAAGGACGAATATGATAATCATTTGAAGTTTGTTCTCTTTTGTCATCAGGTAGGATTACCAAATTGGTAGTTGACAGTGGCTTTAAATAGTTTTAAATATCAAAAAATGTTTTTCAGTAGCTCGGGTTAACTTCAATGATGGCCGTATTTGTCTTTTTCTGTTTCATGTTTTTTGGTTTTTATACTATTTTTTTCTCTATCAACCTATTGTTAAAATTATTCAAAAAACAGCTTCAAAAGTTTTCAAAAATCTTAGTTTTAAAGTCGTATTTTTAACAAAACTAGTTAATTTTGTAAAACTTTGTTCTTGTTCTAATATAATATTTTTTTATATTATATCTATAGTATTCGATCGAAAATTTTGTCTCAACAATTACTTTGATTGTATAAACTATAAATAACGGCATAATTAATACGTTTATACTATGTCGGAATCTCTACTACAAAACTGCACGAAAGCTTCGAATATAGTTTAGGTTTCGGCCGTATTTTCGGTAGATTCTCCAGGGAATCCGAAATTTCGATAAAACTAATAATAAAAAATCATATCCCTGTATAAAAAGGCATTTTGAAATCTTTAAATTTAAAACGCCTCAAATAACCTTTAAAAGGCTAGATACCAAGAATTGAACATTGATCTACATGTGCTCTATGAAAGTGGATTGAAATTTTCGATTTAGGACTTTTCCTTCCTTATCTTCAAAAATGCAATAAACTATTGCAAAGTAAATTTGAAATAAGTATTGCATAAGTGTTTAATATTTACCATTTGACTGAGATTTTTTACTGGTAACGGTAAATGTGTAAATTGCCATCCTATGTTGTCGCCGCTTGAAAATATTACACTATTAGATGAAGAGGAAACCATATTTCAGTTTGATTTAAAGAATGAGAAGAAAATATTAAAGCGAAATAGTTTAGCAATTGTATTTTTTTCTAGAAATAAAAAATATTTGTTACGTACTGATCTTTTTCATTATTAGGGGTATAAATAGAGAGAAGAACTTCAAGAAAATCCTTGGGCGCGTACACTGGTTTATAATTCGATAAATCTAAAAAATAAAATAAAAATAAGATTTTTATTGTTTTGACAACGAATTCCTACCTAAATCCAAAGTACTCAATTCGGTCCATTTTTCTAAAAGTTCCTCCTTTTCATTTTGAGGTCGCATTCGCGCTAAATTAACTTTGAGATCAGCACCCATCGAATGAATAGATTTATGAATTCGTTTCTCCCATTGGATTTGAATTTTGTCAAGATGAGATTTCCAATCGGTGAATTTTTCATCTGATTTCAATTTGTGGTAATTACAGTTGTTGTTTAACCGCATCCAGTGATAGACACTGTTTCGAACTTCTTTTTCCAGGCCTGTTTTGCGCAAGGCTGTAATTAACGTACTTTTGAAATCCTCTTTTTTCACGAATGTAGTGGATACAACTTTCTATAAATAAAACCGTTTAATTGTTAAGGGGATGATTTCTTGAACATATTTACAGTTTAATTCGGGTGCAATTATTTAGGTGCAGTTGTATGTTTATGGGAGTAATACTGAAGCTGGAAGCAGTTATTTATAAAGTTTGAAATATCTGCTTTTGAGTTGAAAAATTGGTTTATTATATTTTAAACAAAGCAATAGTTTACTTAATTAAACTATTTAACTATTAACATAATTTGTCATCTAAGGGAAAGATAATTTCTTCATGTAATAAGTTCGTACAAAGCAGGTTTCACACTTTCTTGATTGTTGGATATTTTTCCTTGCAAAAAATTATCTAAAGTCTTCTTGATGTGAATTTAAAGTCAAGCGTCTCTCTGTTATCTAAAATACTAAAAAAACGTAAAATGAGTTGTCTAAATTCAATTAGATGTACAAATGTTAATAAAAGTTGACTTTTCTACTATCCATTTCTGTATAATCTTATAATGGGCAACATTAGCAACAATCGATAAAATAATTTAAATCAATAAATCAATTTTTTGCAAAGGAATGTCATCATACCAATACCTACCTATACGCTTACATAAGTTAAAAACCAAATTAGATCTTAACCTTGTTAAAAAGACGTTTAGAAGCATTTTGAAACCATCAAATTTAAAATGCCTATTAACTTTAAACGACTTTTAATGGCATCCCAATGGGGTTTCTGGACATTTAAAATGCCTCTAAACATCTTTTTTTAACAGGGAACAATCTCAAAATAATCTCAATTGTTTGATCCTAAGATTTTTCATCAAACAACCACTGAAACCAATACGTTCATCGTTCTCATAAAATCATAGCGCATATACAAGTATAAGTAGTTCTAAAAATAGGTAAACCACTAGACACTAAATACCTACCTACATAAGATATACATTATTACATAAGAGTCACCAATTTTAAGCCACTTTTATGTCGTGGTAGCAAAGAAAAACAAGCATTAAAGCTCATTAAATTATATGGAACGTATATTCATCCAATTTTGTAACTAAACTTTGTTAATTTGTTTCAAATGATCTACTTAAAGTCTAGTATTGTTGAAATATGGTATTATGGTAGTAGTATAAAACTTTGCAGTTAATTCACATATAGTATGAAATATATCTTCTTCCACTATAGTTGCAACTTATAAGTTTAATTGCCTAGATTATAGATCTCCCAAACAGTATATTTTTAAAACTTAAACCTCTAGGATGGAACTTTTTAAACTATCGGCGTAGGTGTTTTAATTATTGATGTTACGAGTGGTTTATGATATGCTATCGATAGGGCAGACCTCACATTCGAAAATAAACAAATTTTCAATTTTTCATGATAACACAAAAATTCTATTTATACAGACAATTAGTAAGTTACATTTTTATTACAAGAAATTACAAATATGTTTTGAATTTTGTTCAAATCGAGATTTTAAGCGCAATACTTCGAAAATTGGCAATGGCGCTGATATTGTATGATAGTTTTATTGTTGACGAACAAGTACATAGGTATATGATATTCTGTGAACTTATTTATTTAGATTAAAAACGTTAGAATTTGGTTCGTTTCTAATGAGTGTAACCCATGCTTAATTTGGAATCTGGTAGCCTACGAAAAAAGCCTGAAAAACTACAAAGCAATTTTTCAGAGTCAGACACCATTTTCTGTATTTTTTTTACAAAATTTTCTTTTCTTTTATCGTTAATAATGATGGTTTGAACTAGGAAGGGGGCTTTTTAACCTTTAGAGACCACAATTCAACTTTGATTATTGTTAAAGATGGAAGCTGAAATGCCTCTTTATATTTATATTTTTATTCACTCCATTTGGAGCTGGAGCTAAGGAATTTACTTTGGAGGAACCGGAGCCGCAGTTACAACTATCGAAATTTATAATTCCAATCACTAACAATCTTAAGTTTAATATAGCACAGTATATACTTAAAAATACATATTTGGTATCTCATACTTTTAGCCAAATTTTAATGTTACAAAATTCCATTTATATTGGTATTGGACGGTTGCGACTTATGATCAAAAAATAAACTCTTAAGTTAACAATTTCATTCATAATGATCTCCAAGTTCCTTTTGTTTCCGAAGTAATAAGAAAACGATTTCAAAAGTTTCATTGTGATCTATCCCAACACTCGAATCCTCTTGTTACAATCCTATCCTCCTCAACTCATCCTGACAATCCTCCTCGTCGCCTAAAGCGAAGTTGGCCCAGAGACCTATTAGATGTATAGTCCTGTTAGAGTCCCAGCACTGGCTGGCAACTCACTTCACGTTTCTTGTTTTTGTGACTCAGATTAGCCGAAGGATCGGCTCTGAGAAATAAAATTTTATCTTTTCATAATAATCAACACATTTTGCTAATTGTATACCTTTTGTACAGATCGCAAAATATATTTTAAATAAAAAAAAAAAAAAAAAAAAAAAAGTTAACAATTTAAACCGGAGTTGTCGCCGAGATAGAGCTTGAATCAAGCATTGGTTCCAGAGCCGGAGTCTAAATAAATTTAGTCCAGCTTCCCAATCGTGTTTCACACAAAAGATAACCAATAATAAATTATGTAAGCATTTTCAGGAAAGGGATGGGGGTCAAAAAAATTCTTATTTCTACGGTGTTTTCTTATAATTGCTTTATTTTCTTATACGAGTATTGCTTTATTGCATTTCCTTACTAAGAGGAGGCCTGAAAATGACCAAATTTTCTGTATATAATTGATTTGCACATTTTTGATCTCTAATAAAAAAATGTACTAAAAGCACCCATTTTGTTCATTTCCCCACATATCCATTTTGTTTAGTAGCAGTTTTTGAAACTTTTTGATTAGTCATCGTTCTTTTTTGATTAGAAATTGTATAGAATGAAAAACAAAATGTTTTTTTTACACAAGTGCAACTTTTTGTAGATGCCGCACGAGGGACTTATGAAGGCCGCATGCGGCTTTAAGGACGCATATGCACCGTCTGTGATATTGACATAATAGAAGTCGACGGAGTAGAGCGTGGGGCGCCATTACAACGAATTCCGTTTGATTCAAAATTCACATAAGAAACGAGTTATAATCGTTCATATTCGGTTTATAATTAGAATATATAGAATAGAGTACTCTTACTTGTACATCTGCGTATAAGGCTGCATAATTTGCCGTTTTTCTCAAATCGTCAACTAATTGCACTGCAGTCTGATGAATACTTTTATCGTTAAAATCACTCATTATTCTAATTTTGTAGCACTGAATAATTAGAAGTTATGATATTTGCTATGAAATAATATAATTGAAAAAATTAAATCGAATAAAATGATTGGTTTGTTTACAAATCCCCACTTCTCGTTTGTTCGATAGTAGCGCCATTGGCCGAACAATGAACTCAGAGACCTCAG
The DNA here is from genome assembly GCA_958496175.1 of Sisyra terminalis. Taxonomy (NCBI): domain Eukaryota; kingdom Metazoa; phylum Arthropoda; class Insecta; order Neuroptera; family Sisyridae; genus Sisyra; species Sisyra terminalis. The sequence goes on from OY292276.1 coordinate 38,454,916, forward strand.
AGACGGCGAGAAATGGTAAAAAATATTGTTGATGCAGGAAAATGGGTGAATGTCATTTTATAAGTTAATGTATAGTATTTTCTGCAACAATTTGTATATGTAATTTTTCAAAATTAAGTTTTAACATAATTGTTAGTATTTTGGTATTTGAATTTGTATGAAAATATAATTGTAAACAGTTTAAGGTGTTTTATTTTACCATAACATAACCTAAACATGGATCCGTTTGACTTAATGCAGTCGTTTATGCAAGTTTCTATGGTAGAGGATGATAAACCTTTAGAACTTGAAAATGGTAATGTGATGCATTTTAAAATTTTACCATTTTTTAATTGCTAATATACCTTAGATAATGAAGCATCCACCGATGATAACGTGGCTCAAAACAATGAAGATGTTCTTAAATTGCCGAAAGCTTTTCCCTCCATGGACATAACTGCCGAAGAAATGGAATATTACCAAAAAACCTTTGAAGGTACTTTCCAACCATTGATTCTTCTAGTGAAAAGATTGAAATGCATTTGTTTTTCTTAGATCTCGAAACTATTAAGGTAATGAAAATTCACTGCACTTCTTGTAACCAGCATTTGGGCTCAGCTCCTATCGATCAAAAGCAAAGGCATGAACATCCCTTGTTAAAAGTTATAGTGTGTGGAAGTTGTCGCGATTTTTATTTAAGTGGTGACTTTACTCAAGACAAAGATGGAAGTGAGTTATACTGTCGCTGGTGTGGCGAAGGGGGCCAAGTTTACTGTTGTGCAAATTGTCCGTTTGTTTTCTGCAAAGTAAGTTTCTTAGATAGTTTTACAAACACTAAAATTATATTAATTATATATATTTTTACAGAAATGTATTAAACGCAACATCAGCCAAGATATGGTGGTACATATCGAGAATAGCGATGATTGGGTCTGTTATGCATGTAATCCAAAAGATATTTGGTTTCTACGAGCACAAAATTGGGCAATCAAAGAATATTCAGCTTTAAAAATAAAAAACAGGTACAAATTAAGATTTTTCATTGTCAGTTTAATTTAGAAAAATTGAGTTTGTAATAGTTAACATAATGATACAATTTTCATCTATACAGATAATTCCTTAATGCATTTTTGTCTTATGGGTTGTACAGAATCTTATTGCTATATAGTTTTTGTATAAAAATCGGTTGAACATGCATATAGTACAGATTATTCTATTATGAATTTATTAAGTTTTAAGTCTAATTAAATGTTGAACTACGCTGATTTATTTTTTCAAAAAATTTTTTGAATTTTTTTTTTTTGATCTAAGAATCTTAGAAACATAGGTACCTATCTACTTATTAAGAAAATCGATATTTTCTAGAGTCTTAAAATTTAATCAGTAGTAAACCGATAATACCGGCTTATATAGTTCTACTTGTTTGTATTAATAAAAAAATCAATTTTTTTTGGGGGGTGATCATATTAAAATTGAACTAAAAGGCGACCATCCTAATGATTTTAATTTGGCGGTTGAACCAATGTTAAAGAATCAATGTAAAATGGTCGCTGACGGATTAGTCCGATGAGATCCGGGGCGACCCGAACCGATACGATCTAAGCAAGTGTGATTGATTCATATGAAATATAGTAGACGATTGCTAAACGGATTTTTATAATTCAATGCATTTGCGTATTGTAGACGCCAAATTGTTGCGTAAATCCACCCCTTGTTACTTTTTTTTTGAATAAAAATCGGAGTCCGAAACTGGATCAAAATTTTACAATTGCTTAAGAACCAAAATCAAACTAAACCCAAATGAATAAAATTTTGGTCTTTTTTAAATAAATCATGATTTTCTCCCCTTTTGTTAAATTTGAATTAAAATTAATAAGAAAAAAATAAGTATATATAATTACACTTATTCCCAATATTTTTTTCGATTCATAATATTGTTTTATCAAACTATACTTGAATTTGTTAGAAATGTCAGAGGTTCTCAAAATGTTTTTGTTCTCGAATTGGAACAAAATTTAGATAAATGAAGTATTTGTTACGACTATTTTTCAATTTTTGTTTTGTATAATATGATTCATGTTCTCTTTGTTACTTGGCGTTGAAAAAAATGTATTTTTAATTAAAGTTTGACTATCGTTAAGGACTTACTCATCAATTACTTAAGGGCCTTTCGGGTAAGGTAAATTTTTTCCACTATTGTTACTAACAAATTGGATATTTTTTTTTTCGTAGAATGGAGTAAAATTTGCGGAGCCTATTTTATGAATGGCCCTTTACTTATTTTGACTTAATAATTACGAAAATAATACTTTAGACTTTAAATTGCTACTGTTCCTATTATCTGCGAAAAATTTCGGGATTTTGAGAAAAAATTGACAATTATTGATTCCTTTATAAATTGATTCCCCCTCATCCTCGTCTTACTTTTAGAACGTTTTATAATGATCAATAATGTAATAATATATTGTTTAGAATTTTAATTGTGCCTACTAGAAAGCGTTAAAAAGTGTTAAAAATTTAATTTAAATATTTTTTCTTCTTTTTAAAGCAATGTAAGTCTTTTTTAAAAATCCATATTGTTAACAGATCCTAGTATTTTGAATCCTGTTGCTTGATAGAAGAACCGTTTATTTTGAAAATGACTTAAGTCTATTGTAAAGAAATTTTCTATGATAAGTTTAATATTTGTTTTTCGAATGAAATAATTGATTTTTCAATTGTTAACTTTGCTTAATATTACAAAGACAATCTTTGCTGTTTGTCATGTACTACTAGATCGCTTTAAAAATAAATGGTTCATTTTTTTGATTTGTTAACGGTTATAATTTGAATTGTTACGGTAGAACAAAGTTAGTTTCTGTCATAATAATAGTATTTTTTTAAAAATCACAATATAATTGTAATCGGGGATGATATAGTGTTACAATTATATACAGTAGTGATCTTTAAAGTGGATTACACCTCCAAGGGGATAAGAATTACTATTTAAGAAATCAAATCAAAACTAAATCCATTTTGGATTGAAAATATTCCTGTTTTCTGTGGTATATATATTTATATATTATTTTTTGCAGTCTATTATAAAATTTTCAGAAGTGTTCTTGCTTTAATTTGGCATGTTTCTGCTTGGCAGAGATGCTTATATAGCTAAATTTTCGTTTTATGGTTAAAATCGGCAAATTTTTAAAAAAAATATTTTTTTCAGTTCTGGGGACGATTTTGAAATATTTCAAGATTGTTGCCAATGTTGTAAAGGTCGAGGTCGGAAACCTAATCTCTCCAAACCTGAACCTAAGAAGAGCGAACCTAAAAGCACTGAACGACCAAGCGAACCACCCAAACCGAGAAAACGACGAGCATCAACGCCTCCTAATTTGTTAACTGCTAGCAAAATAGCTAAACATTTAACTGACATACCACCAATGGCTCCTTTGACTGAAACTACTAATTTTGTATCGCCGCCTGTACCACCGGTGGTACCATCGCCTGCACGGTCGTCTGTATCACCAGTCGCACCCATTGAGCCAATCAATATCGAACCAATATCTCTTCCACCGATGGTACCACTAAATTCTAAAAAGCAATCTACATCTGATGTTATATCAGTGGATGATAGTCCTCCGGCAAGTCCCAAAACAATGACTGCGAAGAAAAACTTTTTGCAGGTTAAACCAACTTCTGAACTATTACAGCCAAAAACTTCCATGCAAAGTCCAGTTAGTGTAAAGGCAATTAAATACCCTCCCACGTTGTCTTTGACGTCAACTAATCTACAAAAACATCCAGTTATTCTGGGAATGATAGCTGAAATGCAGAAACGTTTAAAACCAGGAGATCAAACAAAACTGATCAAGGTTGCATCGCCGGATGGCAGAGTGTTTTTCATAGATCCGTTAAAAATGCCACGCGTCGATAATATTAATCTCCCAGCTACTCCTCAAACTACATCCAAAGTTCCAATAGCGATGACTTGGTTTCATGACGCCGTAATGAGAACACAAGAAATTTCTCAATTCATTTCTTCAAAAGTTATAGAAATGGTGAGTGAAGAAAAGAAATGTAATTCCAGTAACGATCATTTTCTGTTATATTCTCACTGCCAAACGAAATTCAAAAAAATTATTTCCAAATTACAAGAATCAGCCAAAAAAATGGAAGAAGAGTATCACGCGTGGTTTTTAAGTCATAACAAAAGCGGTGCTTGTATTCAAATTAATTCTCATCAAAATAATAGTTTTTATGTTAGTGAAAAATCTCTTAATGATACAATTGAAATCGAAGACTCAAATGTTTCGACTTCAAATGAAAACAGTGTTCATTCAGAGGTGGTAAATTCAAACCCACCTGAAAACGTATCTAACGACACTACATCTGCAGCCGATATTAATTCTGAAAATGTGAAGCGCATAAAACGAAGACTTCTGAAAGTAGAAAAAGCATTAAGTATGAAAAATTCGAACTCAGAAAAGAAAAAACGAAAAGAACCGCACCAACCTCGGGATGAAATTGATGAAATTTTCGATTGTGACGTAACGTGTGATTCAGATGCAGAAGATAATTTAAGTGATTTAACTGATGATGACGATAATGAGTCAGTGTTAAGTATTAATTCTTCGGATTCTGGATCTGATTGTGTAATATTAAATAGTAACAATGACAATGAAGTCATCCATTCTGTTGATTCACCACCGCGAAACGGAAAATCGTCGGTTGTAACTTCAAGATGTTCATCTCGAAACAGTGTAAATAATATTGAACAAACAGAAGAGAAAAACGGTGAACAGTCGCCAAGTAGAATCAATAGTGAAAACTCCAATGACGAAGAAGCAATAAGTAAAGTTAATTCGGATAATGGAAAAGAAACAAATGAAGAAAGCCCTAAAGATGAAGAAAGCACAAAAGAAACTAACGACGAACAATCAACAGATAAAATAAATCTAGATGAAAACAGTGCGGATGGTTCTATAATATCTCTATTAGGAAAGAAAATAGTTGACGAAGTTGATGATGAAAGTTTAAATTTAATAGCAAAAGCAATACGCGAGAGCTTAATAGAAGCGAAATCTGGAAATACAGAACCTATTGATGACTTAGAAAAAATATTAGATAGTAACGTAGTGTATCGCAATAATAAAAAAGAAAGAACGGAGGAGAAAAAGTCATTTGTTGATGCCTTTTCAAATTTTGTTGCTAGTGGATCCGATTCTTTACCTGTGGAGACAGAAATTTCAGAAAACGATGAAATCTCAACCAACAATAATGAAAATATTGCTTCCTGTTCGAGAAACGGGCCGAAAAACCCTAGCGATTTATTAGATCAAACAGAAACATCAGAAAATGATGAAATTTCAACTATCAACACTGAAAACAACATTTCTTACTCGAAAAACGGACCTGAAGAACTACGAGATTCTAATTACGAATTGAATGAAAACATAGAAATAGCAAGTAAAATTGATGAATTACAAAAACTTGCAGAAAATTGTATTCAAGACAATGAAGACTGTTTGTAATTGTTGAGTATTAATCTAATTAGCATATAATTTTAAAAGTGTAAGTGATGAATGGTGGGACATACAAATGGATATTTGTAATATATCTCTTAAAAACATTTAATATTATAATTTAAAATAAAATAGTTCGTGGAATTTAAGTTCAAATTAACTATCGATATTCGATAATTAAACGATTGTCCCAATATTTTTTAGTTACAAAAAATTGGTGTATTTAAAAACAATAATTCATATTTAAATATAAATATATATATATTTTGTTACAATTAACCCAAAATTAAAGAATGTGTTATATTATTAGTGTAAATATCAATAAATACGAAATAAAATCGAATTTGATTCGTTAGATATTTTACCTTCCTTTAATTTAAAAAAAACAAATTTTTAAACACTAGTTAAAATTATAAATATAAAAATGATTTTTAAACTGGCGGAAAAGAAAACAGTTTCAACAGAAATAGAAATTTTTATTTACCCCTGAAAATATAAAAATAATGTACATAGTTAAAAACTAACATTCCTGAAATTAAGTTATAATTATATTTGTGCTGTATTTTTTGCAATAGAAAACGAATATTATTTTTTAAATTGAGACATGTTTTGCGTTTAGAGGATGCAATTTTATTAATTAAATTATTGAAAAGTCAAAAATGGTTTTTTTTTTGCTTAAAAATACGGTGCATATTTCATATATTGGAAAAATCAATTAGAAATATTGTTACTAACACATCAAAGTAAATAAATTATAGTTTTTGCCATATTTCATAATATAAATGTCTTCTTTTTTGTAACAAATATCCTATCCTCATTCATTTTGTATTATTGTTATTCATGTTAATTATATAATAAATCATTTTAATATCACATATCATTTCTTATCGTGAATATAAATTTTAAAGTTGCTGTTATGGTCAATAAAAAAACTATTCTATAGTATGTTTAGAACAAAAGCGTAATAAACACACCTACAGGAATCACTGGTTTTACGTAAATATTAGGTATATCCTATTGCATTCATTTTTCAGTAAAGAAGCAAAAATTAACAAACTATTATTAGTAAGTATTTGAAATTATCATCCTTTATTATCAAAATTGACGGGTTTTGTTTTGTATTATAAACAAATCGTTTAGGTTTTAGACATCTTATATTCAAATCTATATAAATAAAATGACTTTTTGAAGGCACATCTTGTAAAAATAACTATAGAATTTTTCGTTTGATTTATTAGACTTGTCTATTTTCTTATTAAATATCAAGTTATTAATTTTAAAAGTTACCACACAGTTATACATATGAGTTCCATATTTTAAAAGTAGCCTGAGTCCATTTCAAAAATAGTTCATATACATACTATTTTCTTTAACAATGAATGCATAAATTTCACAATCAAATAAGTTACTACTAGTGTGTCGAAAACGAATACCATATCAATAATTTGTAAAAATAAATAGCAAAAATATCAGCAAAAGTGGCCGTATGGACAGTCCTTGAAATAAACTTAGGCCACTTGCAAAATAAATAGCTAATAATTAAGTAAATTCTATTAATTACATAATATTTTTAAAAACCACATTGTACAAAACGTTAAAATCCGAAACTTTTAAAAATCGTGGATATTAAATATTTTTATGTTGGTTATCAATTGTTCGCGAACCACCGCTTGAGAATCATTAGTATAGTTATATAAAACATCTGCTAAACGCGCGTGACGAACGCTATGCAATGTGTGACGTGCAATGACGTCATTTCCGAACTTGCGCAGTCCTATTATAAATTATGGCTGATAACAAAATGGCGCGCCGCGCCGCCGCACTTGGTGTTTTACTCTTTTCAAATTACACCTACCTTCACTTGGTGCGTTATGAATGTTCTCCCGCCATTGCCCCTTTATCTGTGCAGTATAAATCAGACGATACAATTTTTATTACAGTTACTAGCGACTTTGGATTTTAATTCAATTTATTCATTTTTAAAATCGAAATAAATTAATAATTTTTGTATAACCTCTATAAAAATCCTATATACTTATTGGGTGACGCGATAAAATTCAACTTTTTAAAATTCATCAAAATTATTTTAAAAAAGTTATCAAAAATATACAATTGTATAAGAATATATTTTACAGATATTATCAGAAGAATATTTTATGTAATATAAAATTATTTAAAAACAACAATAGTCAATGAAGAAGTTGCAAACAGCTACGAAACGTTGGCTACTGGTCTTATAGAAAAAAAAATAATGCACCTAATACTCTTAGACGTAAACAGTAATATTCATTCAAAATTATTGATACCGATTACGTATATTCCGAAAAAAGGGTGTGAATCACTTTATTGTATAAAAAAGGGATGATTTCGTTTTTCAAATAATTTTGATTTATTACTGCTCAGTTGTACAGAAAAACATATTTGCGAAAAATATTTTCTTTTTCCTCTCTAAAGGGGCTGAAATTTTAATACGACTTAATACCTACTATTAAAAATCCACTCTACGTTTACATATTACTATTATTACTACTTAATAAAAATGGCTACCTTGATACGTTGTTATACTTTTCAGAATTGAAATACACTAATTATGCAGTAATAAAGAAATTATACTTCAATAAAACTTTTCAGAATTTAACTTTTTAATTTATGTGAATCCTTCGCGTCAGATATTCTTTTTTAAAATCTGAAATAAATTATCATAAGAAAAACGTTCGATTGTTTTATTACAATATTACATTTATTTTTAAGGTCACGTGCAAATTTTATAATTTTAAGCACATGTAATAAATTACTATCTACTTTACATACGAAAAACAAAAATATAACATTTTATCTCTCCAGCTTACAAAATATAAATATCTACAACAAAATATTATCGTATATTTTGTCTTTGCATGAAAATACAAAATTAATAAAAATGCAAAGTTAAAAAATTCCCTCACATTTGAAAATGGTTACAATTTTAAACAGGTTTTGCTATAACAATCAGAGTAGTTTAATGAATTTCGAGGGCTTTAGCGTGTTTTCTGTATAAATAAACAGTATTGTACGATACCCGGTTATTTCTCCAAAATTGATTCCCAGAATGACCTTTCACTCAAATGACTTTTTTCCCGAAAATCATTTCCCCGAATAAATGACTGTTTCATTTCAAGATTTTCTTCTTATTTTAGAGTTTAATAACTTTGAGTGTACGTAAATCGGTTTTATACATTTTTAATTCGTTGAGATCGAAAGACCCATTTGCTTTATGTAAGTCTGTATCCCATTAGTGTTGTTCATTTAACCATTGCGATGTATTAAGTTATTTTTTTTTATATTACAAATGTATATTATATTCCATTATAGTATATCAAAAACCACCGTAAGAATTTTTTTTTTTAAATTGGGGAAATCAATTGTTAAGAATATAATAGTTATTAAGGAATCGGATTCGGGAAAATAACCAAGAACGGTACTATACTGTAATACACCAAATTCAAATATAACGTTTCATTTCTTAATAAAATTTGAACAAATATTTGAATGCTTTTTCAATAGAAAAAAATATTTACAAATTCATTCGCAATAGTGCATTATAGATAACATGAAAGGATGCGATTCAATAATTTATCACTTAAAATATTTTTCTAAGCGCATTAAATATAAAAAACAATGCAGTAATATACATTAATGGCAGTTTATCTGAATTTAAATGCAATAAGCTTTTGAAAATGACTTGGTTCACAAATAATTTTTAACAGTTTAATATCGAAATTGTCCTTTTTTAGCTCGTCCATTGTGGTAGACACGCAAGGGTGTGTATGTTCCATTTGTACCATTTCCATTCATTCCTAGAAAATTGACAATATTTTTAATTATATTATTTTTTATTTTTATATTAGTCCAATCGGCCTAACAAAATTCATTCAAAATGGTGGGATTTTTTTTTTAAAAATGAGTATTTTTTGTAAGTTTAAATTACAAAGTCTATTTTTTCATTAGTCGAACTTCTTTCATTGTTGTAGCAACAATTTGAGCTAGCACTCCATTTGAATCTTCCCGAAAAAAAATATTCGAAATTGCAAGTATTTAGAATGACTTGAAAAATTTTTTACATCAAAACGGAAAATTAAAATCACGGACTTCAAAATAACTGATAATCTTTGTACGGGTACATCGCTGAACAAATTTTTACATAACACAGCGTTAAAAGATTTATTGTAATTTAATTTTTTTAAGTTCGGACTAAAAATTGACATAAATTTGCTATGAGTAAGTCAACAGTCCGAAAAAAAAAACGAGATTAAATAACACACTTTCCGATAATTTTTCATTTTGAATTGATAATTTTGTGTTTACGTCGGTGAACTTCAAACTCCGCAGTTGACGAAGAAAGAAATGACTATCATTCGAATTATTTTTCGAATTCCTACAAAAAAAAACAGTTTTTTTGGTAATTTTTTTGTTTCAATTAAAAATCTGTATATCTTTTTCAGGAATCCGAAAAATAATTCAAGTGATGATCATATCGTTCCCTGACATCTTTGGAGTTCATCGTATTGAAAATGTAACCATCGTTGGTTCAGAACAAAAATCCATCAAAAGGTATGTTATTAAACTTACTTTGACTGCTTTTTTACTTCCTTTTCATCAAAGTTTTGAAAAGTTTGGAAAACCCAAGTGGAGGATTACCGGTCCGGTAAAACGGTCGGTCCAACCGTTATATATAGTATTTGCGTTTATATCATATTTGCGTCCTACTATTTATTTTTATATCCAGAATCATTGAGAAATTTATATTAAATTTTATTCAGAACTTATAAGAACGCCACTTTAATAAATCTTTTAACGCTGTGATAAAAAAAAAATCATACAGAATAGTAATAAACATGAATTTTCAGTCATGTTTTATTTATTTTTCAGGGAAGCGTAGGAGTGTGTATTTTTATTGTTGCGACCGTTGCTACAATGGTGGAGGTGTAATCACCAAGAAAAGTCATATGGTACTTTGATATAATACATTTATATAGAGTTCATATAGTACTTTAATTGAATTTGAATTATTTTTTATCTTTCTGTATGAATTTCGCTAGACTGACTAGGCTAATTTAAAATTTACAGTACCTTGCATAATTGTTGGGGGTTGTCGAGGTGGTCCACTTACTGGTGCTGTACACTTTGGCTTTAAGAAAAAGTGATAAAGTATGAAATATATAACTGCTATAATAGCAGCTAAAACGGACATGACACGATACAGCAAACGTAATGAATCGAGAGTAGATCCATCGACATTGTTAATTAATCCACCTAAAATTGCACCAATACAACGGCCTACACAAAAATGAGCAATTACAGCAGATGCTTGTCCTGTGACCGTATAACGACGTGGTACTAAATGGCGTAAGTATAATATAGCCGTAACCCACATCAAGGCTAATGTAAACACTTCTAAAGCCTCAAACAACAACGACCACCATGGACATGTAATGAATGATAAACCTAAACCAATATTTAACAATGAATAAAATATCGACAATGCTTACAATATGAATACTGACCAACAAAGCGGACGATGTAAATTGTGAATGCTGTAATCAATAAATTCGAATGTCCACAATAATCGACAACTTTTTCTGCTTTCCACAAGAAAGGCACTGCGATAAGACCACCTATTGTTAACGTTAAGCCGATTAAAACTTCTTGTCCGTTCAACTCAATTAAATGCCTTAAATTCAAAATAAAAATAATATTATTTGGTTTGTATGATAACATCATAAGGGCAAAACAGAACACTGCATACTTATATAGTTTAATTTAATTTTATAGGTACCAAGATCTTTAGCGACTCTAGGGATAATAGAAATCCGTAAATCGGGAAATATCGAAAGTTTGTTCGATACGAAAATCGGACTCAGTACCTACCAGTTTTGAAGCGATCACCTTGACCACTTGGTCATCAGTAGGCTTAGTGGTGTTTTGTTTTGTCCGATTATGAGTTATTTGATTTTATATTTATATAATTTTTACGTACCATGGTAAATATGAGTCTAAAGCACTCCAAAATACGCCCAATAAAATCAAAACAATCAAAAGAGCCCCGATTTCAGAACCATATCGTCGAACCTCTGACATTGGCAATGCTAACATACCGCTTCTAGTATGCCACCACCATTCCGGAGGACTTAACGGCATTTTTCTAAAAAATCAGCATAAATTACTTTTTATTTAAAAGAAACATTGGACAAAAATACCCAGCAAAAAGAATAGTAGCCGCTGCGATGAACATAAGAATAGCATTTACAACAATAGCCGTACTGTATGAAGCAAATGGTGGCGGGCGCATATAATTGCTAGAGATCAATCCAACAAGTGGAGCAAAAATTGCAAAACCTAATGCACCCCAAGCCAATTGGCGACCAACATCCCCTCGACCACTAGATGTTTCTCGAGTTGCGATCACAACAGCTGCATCTAACAGTGCAATTGCTGCAGTTGGGAAAATATCAGCGATCGAACGAATAATTAAATAAAGCCAAAATGTTAAACTTGGATCACCAATCGTTTGCACACATTGGCTATCAGCTAAGACACTTCTCCGGGAATCATAAGGATCATCCACATCACATTCAACAACTGTACGACAACTGTTATTATTCGCTTCTTCTATCAACGCTTGTGAAATTTCTGAACTTATTCGGCAAATAAAATCACTTCCAACTGGATATCGGCACCATTCCTCTTGATCAGCGTTAGGATTAATTGCTTGGTATAATGAAATGTTAACCATTAACTGCTTTGACGATTGAGTATAAACTTGGCAAATGTTTAAATCATTCAGTTCTTTATAACATAAGTGAGGTGGTGGTTCTAGGTCCTTAATTGAAATTTGTCGACGTCTACGAGATTCTGTATCCTAAAATCAGAAAAAAAATATCAAAATATACATTTTTCAAAATATTTAAGAATTATATATTTACACCATCAATTTCAATAGGCCCGGAACCGCTAGTATCGTACGCATCATAATCATTATCGGCTTCGGTGTCTGGAGAAAACGAGTTTTGCGAATCATTTCCGGTATTTGGAGAAGTCGAAGGACCGACTGGTGGTCGATGGCAAACATATCGACAATTACTTAATAAAAGTGAACCAATCTTTGCATCTCTCCACTGATTACATTTGCGTTCTTCGGTACATCTTTCTTGAAGCACTTCACCCCCATTACCGTCACAAGTAAAAGTAACCGAAGGCCGCCGCGCTTCAAATCGCGCCACCGAAGGAACACTCAATAACAACAAAAAGAATATTGCATCAAAAATAAAGCAAATCGCTATCATAATTCGCAAATATCTGCCAGTTTGCTGCTGCTTATTGCCGCCACTTCCCGAATTTCCGGCAAGCTTATCAGCTAACGGACCTACAATCAACGGTCCAATAATCGCCATACATGGTGCAACAATTGATATGATTCGGGCCTCTTCAAGGTTCAATCCCACATCAATCATGTGCAACGGTAAAAAGGGTAACAAACATCCTAAACCCCCAAAAAAGAAGAATAAAACGATTTTTATGGAAATCAAATTTGGATTCACGTTCATATTCATTTTGACGATTTATGCTTTTAAACTTTCGCTTCAAATGTTGTCATATAAATGTTTTACTCTTTCGTTGTTTAGATGAATATATTTTCATTTTAAAGAATATTTCTCATCTCGTATTTTCACTGCATTGTGTTTGCCAATCTGAAATTAAAAAGAAAATATTAATTTTAATTGCATTGTTGTCAGGAATTTTTAGGAACTGTTAGGAATTTATTCAACAAGTTAGTTAATTATGTATGATTGTTATTCCTTTGGCATCGTTTTTGGATCGATTTCTTACTTGTTGCAGGTTAAATATAGCTAATGTGGAAATGAAGAGACATTGCAACAAGTCGTGTATTGATTTTGCAAACTATTTACAGAATAACACATTGTCTAGGCTTTAGTGTTATTTAATGATTTGAATTAATTACTTTGAAACTCAATTAGGTGGAAGAACTTTCTTATACTTCAATTAAATTAAAAGAAAACTTCGATTCTTCATACCTGTTCATGGAGTTATAAAGAAATAGTCTCGAGGGAAAGAATTAGAGCTTAATGTATAATATAGCACGGAAACTGCACCTATGTGGATAAAATAGATGACTTAGAAGGTTGGGGATGAAAATAAAATTGTGGTAGTAATAATAATAATAATGTAGTACAAGGGGTTTGTAGATTGACGCGACAAGGTGAAAGACCTTTACGAATCAGGACATTGGTAAAGTACGATGTTATCATGTATTACCCACCCTCATTAGTACGGAATACGGATGTGAGGTAACGGGTTGGTTTTTTCTCATATTCACTCCATTGACCGCAATACGTCAAAGCAAATATAAAAAGGATTACCAAGTTCCACAAACATTTATATTTTTTTTTCAATTAAATATTGTGAATTTTCAGTGGTGATTTTTCAAGGGAATGAAGCACATATGTACCTAAGTGTATTGTGTATGCTTTTTAAGGTAGGTGCTAAATTGATATAAATGTATGTTTAGGGGATGTTTGTTATTCGTGCATTCTTTTCATGACTCGGCTAAAGCAATAACACAACCCCCCTTAGCGTTTTGGTCTGATAATATGATCTCTATTTTCAAGCTTATGGTTATATATCCTGTAAGCTCCTCGCATGCTTTGCGTTAATTAAGTTTCATTAGGCATATATCAAATTGAGAAAATAAAAATGTGACGTGATCGATCGATTATAAGGAAGAAAATTTAATATTTTTTTCTTCGGTTCAACTGGAGAAAATAAGTTTTTTTATTCAAGTAACCGAGAAAAAACGAAACGTGCTCTAGATAGACACTTTAATAAATAATGGACAAACACTTTTCGTAACAAGACGTTTTCCCTTTTTTAATAATAAAATTCACATCCCTCTTTTACGATTTCAAAGGAAACAATCTTCTTCTATTCCGTAGGTACGTATTTTCCTTGCACTACATAATATATCTAAACTTTATTAATATTAATTTTTGTACTTCATCCCCAATCTTCTACTCATATCTTCAATTATTACTTTTGATATCTTCAATTTATAAAGACTCACTTCACCATTTGTAAGTACATTATTTTGCATTCAATTTGAATTTTATTTGTTTTTCTTAATTTTTTTTTCCCGACTCAATTAGCAATAAAACTTTAATTTTCTTTTTACCACAATTTATCATTAAAACGCCCAAGGTTAACATGAAAAAGAAAAGCGTTATCGATAGCCGGAGCTTTTTTGGTTGAAAGTTCCGCCTCCATTCTTAGAAGTTGTCAGTACTTTTTCTTTGATTTATTTTTAATTTTCCACGAAAAATCAATGTAATTCTCAGAAGGTGGACTCATTTCTTTAAATGTGATTATTTGTATGTGAGTCTTAAACGTTTATATTTTCAATTAATAGTCACGTTCTTGTTAAATTAACGAAATAAATAGGCGTACGTGTTGGTTTTAATAAATATTAATTAGTTATTGCCTTAATGAATTGACACGCCCAAATTATTTTGATACAATTTGAAATAACATTGAAAGTTTTAAATTTGTCCCTTAACATCTGATAAAATAGACAGTGTATTATTTATTAAAACTTAAAAGAATATGACTGATTTGAATATTATAATATACACAACTTCGGTGTATGGATACCCCTTAAAAGTTCTGCTTAGGAAAAACAATAGGTATGGTAGAGGATTAATATTTTACACAAGCTAAGTTTTTGGATTTACTGAAATTTACGTAATATTTTCATGAAAAAGTGAATTTTAAATGTACACGAAAACTTAAAAAAGAACCATAATAGTGATATTAAAACCGTTCGTAGAAAGGGGCTATTGGTAACTACTATAAACGCATACTAATAAGCAAATGCATACATGGTGGTAAAGACAGAAAAAAAAATATTTAAATATACCTAGGAGTGGAAACTAAATAACCATAAGTGAAAATCGATATAATTATCATTGTCTCAAATTTTTAAGTGATTGTTATCATTTGTTTCAAAGGTCAATTTATTATCAGTTCTAGTGTCAGTGTAGACGTAAATATTTCACGGGTAGCTACTAGTATACAATATTCGTCATATTACTTAGACCTGTTGTTTGGAATTAACAAATGTGATTATTAAACGTAAGTGGGTTGATTAAGATAAAAAATACATTTTTTTGACCCTTTTCAAATATATTGGTTTGCGATTTTATTATTTTCAAAATTTTAAAGGAAAACTGAACAGCATAAAGTTTTTCAAAAATTAAGCTTTATTAATAAAATATTTATAAGCTTTATTAATTATTTTTGATTATTAATGAAAATCATTCAAGTTGAAGCAATTTTCAAATGAATTAAAATAATAGAGATATAAAGATTAGATTTCTGTTAGCGTAAAATGCGCCAACTTTAGAAAGAGAAACTTAAATGTTGGTACAAAAAAGTGGCATAGTGTACTGTTTCGCCGCCCGGGGCTGATCGGAAATTCGCCGCCCTGTATTTTAATCATTAGTCAAGAAAATTGTTACATATTCAAATCACCTTTATTGAATTAACAATGTCAACATGCCACCCCATTTTCATGTGTCGCCTGGGGGCTATGGTCTCCCCGACACGCATCATGCACGCTACTGGTACTAAAATTGTAACTGTTACAGAATTTTAATAACACTACGTTCTTCCATTTCTCGGTTAGTTTTACGACTCTAGTATGATAATTCTTTATCATTAACCCTTTTTATAATTGTTTATACGTGTTCACTATTTTTCATAAAACCAAATCTTTTAAACCTTTTGCTGATTTAACCATAACAAAATTGACCTGAGGCTTACTAAAATTTATTAAAGATGAAGCAGGATATGTATATATTAAATTATTTTGTTTAATTTAATTTTATCACGCCAATCGCTTCTATATATAAAGTTCAACATGTTGATATTTATATAAAAAATAGTATTGCACGTATTGTAAAACACTGGTGTAGTAATAACATGGAATTAATGTAACATATAGATTTAAATATATTGTCAATATTGTAATAACAACTTTTTTGCCGCTGAGGAGAATGAAGCATATGGTTCAACAAAGAAAATAGTTATAGCATATTATGAGTTCACTAAAATAAAAATAATACTTTTATATGAAAAAGCAAAAAAAAAAATTTAAAAAATGTAATTAATATCTAAAATATAAAAGAATGTACAATAATGTATAATAGATGTGGCTTTATGGTTCCCATTTTCAAAATACAACATTTTACATCAAAGTTACTTAGCTTGAGTTAATAAAAGGGCATAAAAATTTAAAATTATTTTTTAAGAATTGAATTAGTAGTGAATTTCCAGATGAATAGGATGCCATCATTATGATAATTTACTGAAAATAAAATTACCGAAATTATACATAGTAATGATTTATTGCATCAGCATGGTTGAGTTCTTTTTCCATATTTAAGTATTTATTGATGAAATAAACTTTAACAACATCTTTATAAAAAAATTTAAAAAATAAATTAAGTACTTACGTAGATAATATGGAACAGATAAAATTACCAATGGAAATAAACAGTTAATGTACGAAAAGAAACTAGAAGTAAATTACCATTAAGAACGTTATAAACATAGTTAAATCATAAACAAATGCTACATTTTTTATTTGCGTGGTGTTTTTGAAACTTTTTAATTCTTACTTTAGAAAGTTTTTTTTTTCAGTGGCGAATTTTCATCTACATAAGGGTAGTTATAGACGACAAATTTTCAAAAGTGAAATTGTTTTCTGTTAACTATTTAACTTTAATAAACAGCCTCAAACCTATAGTGTTTGTGTTTTGGAAAATTTTATTTATCTAATAGCTATTTTAAATAAGCATTTGGATTAAGATTAAGATTTAGCGAAGCTACACTTTTTAGACGTCCAATAAACGATCGAGAAATATTTAAAATTTTCTTCATACAAGCATCCCCAGCACATACTAGTTTTGGAGCGGCCACCTTAATCACTCGGCCTTTTCTAAGCTTTTACAAGTTATTAAGTTCTCCAATTGAAAATTCATTATAAAGAGTAAAATTATAACCGCTATAACCTTCTTATACAATATGTATGCTTCTAGATTTCACTAGGTATCTTACTTCGTGTCAAGGCTATTGAAGAAAGATATATATCGTCGGCCTAAAGTGTTAAATAAGAGATGATAAAACTCAGATTTTCAGATTAAATAAGAAGACAATTCAGGTTGTTTAAGATCGGTTTTTTATTTAATATTTTTTAATATTGGTTTTTAAATATTCAAATTAGCTACGTTTCGTTACGTATCGTAACTTCATCAGGCTTCTATAATTATAAAAAAGGGTTAAATAAGGTAATTTTTGATGATTTTTTCTTTTTTCTTCGTTAGGAAGAGGATACAAAATTCTATTGAGTAATAAACTGATAAATCACTTTAAATATAGAAATGTTATATTTCAAAATATAACATGAAACGAAAATCTGCTATATGTACTTACTTATGGTGTTTACATTCACTTTTTCGTTCTACTGTAAAAACTGTTAAAATTGACGTAGTACGTTGACACTTTAAACCAATGATATCTAATATGTTCTCTTTACAACTGCCATGGTTTTAAGCGACTCTAGGGTTAACAAAAAAATTGTAAAATGAGAATTATTAAAATTTGCTCGATAGGAGGATTGTACCCAGTTCTGAAACCTACCAAGTTTTGGAATGGCCACTATGGCCACTCGGACATTTATCTTACAGGTGTAATAAATAGTTAGAACTAATGGAAATAATGAGCTCCATCTTTTAAATATTTCAGATAATCATAAAAGTTCTTGCAATTAAGAAATAAATGTGTGAACTATTTTGATTACTCACACAGAGGCGAATATAGAAGAACAGTATATGAACCCCTCCCCAAGCCAGCGACTTATAATTGCAGTGTTTTATTTTAACTAATTTTTTGATTTCAAAATCGTTAAAGGACGGCTTACTAGAATCATTAGTTGGATGAAAGTATAATACTATATGAAACACATCTGATAGTTTATCAAATTAATGTTTAAGAACTAATTTTTTAGAAAATAGAAAAAACATACAAAAATTACCCCTCACCTCCTGAAATAAATTTTGGATCTGCGCCTGTACTTATAGCACATCCGATAATACTTATCTATTTTTTTCTTAAATTTTTAGTAAAAGTTTTAAAAGTAAAAACTTTAAATTTTGTTAAAAAGAAATGAAAGAAATTGTCGACGTATAAATTCACAATTTTTGTAAATTAGGTAAATTATAATTTGAGAAAATGATGAAACATGCCTAGTTGATTTAAAAAAATTATGCTAAGTAACGTAAATTAATCTAAAAGTTTATCCAAAAATAAATATCTTAACAGGTAATATCCATTTTTATAAAAATTATAAGATATTTGTAAGTATGAACACTTGCATGAATTATTTAACTTGTTAGCCTTGATGCACTCAATAAAATTATTTAAAAATACATTTTTTTTTATAATTCAAGGAAATTAATAGAAATTAATCAACCTCTTCATTATAATTTATTATAATTATAGCCTCTTAGTTTATATTTCTTTTTTTCAACCTAAGAAAAATGCACGTCTTTTTGCACTTAATTATAAACTAGGTCAAAACTTTACAGTCAAAAAACTGTTGACCATTTTGTTCCTTTTTAAGATTTGCTATTCAAATTTGATGAATCATGCAATCAAAATCGAAGTTTTCAAATCAATAAAAATCATTTGCAATTAATTTCTCTTATTGAATCATTAAGACAATGTTTAAAAATGGTTGAGACACGATTTTTGTTGTTTTAATATTAATCAAATTTTTAATGGATCTATTTTTAATTTAAATTAGTCTGAAATATAATGGAGACATATACAATACAATGGAAATATTTTTAAGAAATTAGTTTGATAAAACGTTAATAGGGGTCGTGTAATGGTTGAAATCGTTCATGTGCACTTATATTATCTAAGTATGTAATTTGCAGAAAAAAATGGTTTAAAGTAAATATAATTTTTCTGAATACATATATACTTTTAATAAGTACCTCCTGATTATAAAAGCATACGGTTTTTCTTACGTCTTTTAAATAAATTCGAGCGTAAAAACTAAAGATACGCTTCAAACAATTTTACACAGCGTTGACTACTTAAATAATTATCTTGTTAGGAAAAGTGGATATAGGCCAGAAGAACTTATTATAAAAAAATTAAATGATTACATTTAGCTATTGATGTTACTTTTTGAACATCAAAGCCATTAAATCATTTCAAGTTCGTACTTGAATATTCAAAAAGTTTTTTTTTTTCATAAAAGTCATTAAAACATTTTTATCTACTTAAAAACCTAAATGAATGTTTCGTGTTAATTAATTACAAGTATTATTCAAAACGGAAGTAAGGTCTCGTAAAGATTACACTGTATGTAAAATGAATGTTATTCCACATCGATTTTATAGGAACGAACACGAAAACGATAAATTTAATTTTAAAATATTCCGAAGAGAACTAAAAAGTCCATCTTTTTTACTAGAAGATTGTGAGTTACCATTTACTTATTGATTGATATACGCATTATAAACCAATGGGTATATTTCTTAGTAGGAACCTCGACCTCATGGAAAATCGACCTCATGTGGGCATTTTCCACGCTGGCGTAAAATATTTACAATTTGAAGTAATTTTATAAAAAAATAAAGTTATTAAATGTATTAAACCAAAAAACTTTGTGTGTGCTATAATGCTTTTCAAACTTTCAACAATTGGGAACCATTTGGGAATTTTTAATTATAAAATTTACCACTCTCTGTCATAAAATAACAAATCATTTTTTTTAGAAGACTTATCCAGGGCGGGTTTAGGTGAGCGTCAATCACTGAGCTGTAGACTAGAGTGAACACTACTATCCCAATGTTAAATTTAAATTCTTATTTCCGCTAAATATTTCTAGTCCTTGTACTTTTTTCACAGCATATTTCTACAAAATATATTCTGCCTACAGGTGGCCGAGTTGTCACGGTGGCCGCTTCAAAATTGAGAGGTGGTGGATTCGAATCTCGTATCGAGCAAATTTTTGATATTTCTCGATTTATAGATCTGTATTAACCCTAGAGTTGTTAGCGGTAAAACACAAGGAAAAAATAAAATAAAAATATATACTCTCTCCTCTTTAAGTCGGCGTTAAGGCAGAGAAGCAAGGAGCTACAGTGAAGCAACGCTTTCAGGTCCCCAAGTTTAGGGGTAGTTTTGAAATAAAATATTTTTTTTCCAGAAAGAATGGAAGATCAAATTATTTCTTTATACTATTCTAGTCATTGTTGCTACTGTAGAAAAAACATTCAGCAAATTAGCGATTATAAAAGATTTTGAAAACTAAACTGTAAAATTTCGTCTGAAATATTTAGCATTGTTATTGCTTTTGAGGATAACGAAGCTATGAAGCAAATTAATAAAATGCGAAGACTTTAATTTACGAATTTATGGCTGCAAAATCTCAACAAAAATCATTTAAATGTTTTTTTATACTTTTATATATTTAATGTATATTTTAGTCTTTATTCTTAGGCCAAAAAATAATTTTCCTTTGTATAAATAGTAGAAATAAAAAAAAAACGTTGGTAAGGGTCTTCAAAGTTAGAATTTGCTTAAAAAAATTTTGTAGGGTTGAAATTGTGATAATTCACATATGAACTTGGTAGTATAAGTTCAAGTTAATCAATGAATATATAAAGTTAATCAATCAATCAGCCAATCAATTATTCAAGTCAGTATATTCTTGACCAAGTTCTTTCTAATCTACATCTCAATGGGCTCAATACTGTAGCTTCTAGGATTATAGTGTTTTTTGAGTCCGTATTTCACCTATTTGAGAACTAGTAGCTGAGACAACCTCAGCAACTGACGTTTTCCAGGTTTTCCAGTTCTCTTATACTTCTTCTAGTTTTCTAACTTCCTTATGTCTCCATTTATTCAGAGCGCTGCATTCCAACATAACAATGCATTATATGATTCATTGATTGATTATAACTGATCATTAATTTAGGGGTGCTATTAATAACTTTCTACAGCTAGCCCTTTGAAGATAAAATATATGAAAATCTTAGATAAAATGAAGGAAAAGAACTCCGAGTGTCAATTTTTCCCTAAATCTCTTTCGTCTCGTTTAGTTCTCCTATTTACAATTGTAATATCCGTTTAGGAGGGTGAGGCCCATAGTTCATGAAATTCGGAAGTCACTGGTCACTTTAAAATTGAACGAATTTCTTTGGTTATCTAATACCAGCATATCAAATTCTTGGTTATAGAAGGGATGATTACCTTTTAAAACTTAATAATATATAAAAATATAATTTAATAATCGATTTTAAACCTCGTGTTTTGTGTTATAGGGCTACAAAATACATATGAAAGAGATTGGAAATCCTGTTAAATAGGATAGGGTAAAATCACAGGTTAAATATCTGAAATATTAGTTGATTTAATTTTCAAATAGTTTTTCTGGTTCAACTTGACACCGACTTAAAAAATTGATTTTTTCTTATTTTTAAGCATATAAAATAATTTATACTTTATCTTTTCTTCTTTCAGTAAAATTTGAATTTAGTTTAGTGTTTATTTGTTTTTAGATTTTTTTGCCGTTAGATTCGTATTTAAGTTCACCAGTGCACACAGTAGACGACTTATCTTTGTCACCTGATGGATA
This sequence comes from Sisyra terminalis, assembly GCA_958496175.1. Taxonomy (NCBI): domain Eukaryota; kingdom Metazoa; phylum Arthropoda; class Insecta; order Neuroptera; family Sisyridae; genus Sisyra; species Sisyra terminalis. The sequence continues at coordinate 38,477,164 of OY292276.1, forward strand.
TAAATTTTGTTTTGTTTAAAAAAATAAACTTGTTTTAATGTTTATTCCCATTTCTTCTGGCTTGGAACATTACGGGTTCAATTTCAGTGTTTGGCCTCTCTGATTCTTGGTGTATGTATGTGTTAAAGAACAATGAACTTGACATAAAAATGTTGGTATCTTTTTATATAGATACTTATAACTTATACCACTTATTGAAACGATGACAAACTAACTAATTTATGGTAAAAGCATTTTTGCCAGGAAATCCCCCACTTCCAGTTAGTAATTATTCGTGAGAAAATGTACTTCAGTATGATCAGTATATGACAACCGGTTCTTTGGCTACAAAGCGAAAATTGAAATTTAAAAATCTAAGAATATCGTTTTCGTTTTTCTTCAGGGCTGAGATATTTACGTGAATTGTTTGAGGAAAGTTTGCCAGAGACTATATTATGAATGTAATTAGCTCTTTTATAACGTAATCGGTGTATTAAATTTCTTTCGCTATAAAATGATACTTTGTGACTTTATTACAAATTCTCACTGCAAAAAAATATATGTAGAAGAAGTAATAGCAAAACACATTGTTTGTTTTTCATCATTATCGTATTTCCATCTACTATTTCAAAGAATATTTTATTTATATGTAGTGGCATCGTAAAATTTCTATTATTTGATTCTGCATGCAAGCACATAAAAGTTTCATTTTTTGTCAAAGCATAAGCTTTAAGCAGCGAACATAAAATCGACAAAGAACTAGGAACAATAATTAAATGGGGGAAAAGTTTTAATTCAGTTTTGATGTCAACATCGAAAAGAAAAACTTTATTCAAACAAAATGTCAAAGAACTGATAGATCAGTCAAATACATATAAGTTTATCATGGAAAAGACACTGCTTTATTTTTACATTTCCCACACATAGTTAATGAAGATATTTTCTTTTACGGCGAGAAAATCGACGTTTATTTGGGAAGTGGAGTTTATAAAAATCTAGAGGTTTCGCCTACGCAAAATTTCGAACTTCTGGTCCCGAACCGAGACACATTCCATTAATATAAATAATAAATGTTAAATAATAAATTCTAATAATTATTCATGAGAGTTTGAAAATAATTTATTTCTGTTTAAATCTGTGTTAACCATTTGAAATGCTGTGCTATTTATACAATCTTCCATGACATCATCTTTCGCGCTTCTATCACAAATTCGAAAAAAAATCTTCCGTTAGGCCACATTGTAGAATTTTGTTTTTTGGTTTTCGATTTGCTTATAAATAATTAAAACAATTTAAATTAGGTATGCTGATATGGAAATGAGGACAAGGTGGTTTTATTTAATGAACACTAAAAATAATAAATTATTCGATGTTCCATATGAGTGAATTATTGTTTACAACAGCGATACTCAACTTTTGCCTTGCTTAGATCATAATATTAGAGCATTTTTTCTAAAATTGATAGTAAAATTAATAAAGATCAAAGGTCAATTTATTGATTTTTTTAACCTTTAGAAAAAAAAAGTATTTCCTGAAGCCCAAATTATTACTGATAAGGTTCCAAGGCAATCAAAATACGTATTTGGGATTTACAACACCAACTGTTAAAAATCAGGAAATAAAATTGGTTGCTTACTCTAAGAATGGTAACTATTATCACATTCGTCGCTGAAAATTTCGCAAAGACACATCTTCTTTCTCGACTATATCGTGGAGAATCAAAGGATTGGTAAATAAATGAAGATCCATCCTCGGTCTCCTTTTGATTCATCTTATAATCGGTGCGGAGAGATGCAATGATTTTTGACAATCACGGAAAAATTTGCTTGGAAGTCGAAATAAGTATGTGGGGGAAAATGTCAAAACTTTCTTAAATAAGGATTCAAATATTATGGTTTTGGTTTGAATTAAATCGAATATAGGTACTCCGAATGATTCAGATAAAAGAGTATGTTCTTTAGTTTTCTAGGATAGTAATAACATAGTTAAAGCTAGTTATAACCAATCATAGAGTTTTTATGAGCAATATTTATAGACTATAAATTCTAGAAAATTTCGTCGATTGACTATACTAAATTGTTTTTTTCCTCATAAGACACAATTAATTACAATTAACATTATAATTATTAAACTAAAAATCTATTTTCTTTGAAAATGAAGGGAAAGTTTCATATTTGTATTCTTAATTTTCGGTTTATTTTTGCTTCTACAATAATTCTATCTTAAATCGTGGCGTTGGGTATAATAGAAATTCCCGTTATAGTTTATATTTGAAGAATTATAATACAAACAATGTGGAAAACTTACTACAATATATAGTTATAATTTATTGGGACATAACCATTTTTTATGACCATTATGTTAATAGTTAAAAAATACATCACATTATTCCCTTATATGTATATTTCACTTCCTGTATGTATGACTAGTTCACTTTTTCCTACTATTATTTTTTACAATAATAACGCCAAATTCTGTTGAAAATCTATGAAATTGAATGTAATAAAACAATTGAAAGAAGCTAACGAATAGTGGACGAGTGGTCAAGTTGACTGTTCCAAAATTGATAGGCTCTGGGCTCAAATTTTGTAACGATCAAGTTTTCTAATATTTATTTGTTTACCAAATTCAAAAGCTCTAGAGTAGACTTGAACAGCTAAAGCTGTTGGAAAATAAAACAACAAAAATTTGGAAATAAAACAACATTGGTCCAAGGGGTAAATAGCTTTTGATGTGCTCAAATTTCATAACGATCAAGGTTTCTATTATTTCGGTTTAAGAATTTCTAAAACTCTAGAGTAGCTTAACTCCAATTGCTAATGTTGCTTAACAAAAAGCTATAAAAAACATTGAAACACTCTCATAAAAATCTATCTATTGTAATTATTAGGTGCTAATTTTTGGAAGTAAAACAAGATTGCTTCAAAAAGTAAATAGTTTTTGATATAAATGTTAAAGTAAGAGACTTTCTTTCTTTTAATAATTAAAACTAGAGAGAAATGAAACAAATTTGTTACATTAGACATCATCTTTTAGTCGTTAATAAAGGATAATAACTCTGAATAAATCATTAACATTTATAGTGCGGAAAAAAGTATTGGAAAAATTCTAAACTATGTATAATTGTAGATACAGGAGAATTTTGCCCACTCCTGTTACCGGATACCTTTATGAATAGATGGTTAATTGTTTAATGGGTTTTAGAGCTTTAAGGCTTAGAGCTTTAGCAATAGAAAAAATATGGAAACATTGCATTTGACGAAACATTAAGAATTGATCCTCTTACTAACTTCAAGTAAAATTCTGCTCTTTAGGATCGACTATTTATAAATGAACGATCATTCGTATATTATCAATGCATTTCTAGGTGTATTTTGTAATATACATTTAATAAGCTAAAAATAAAATAAAAGCAATCATAGCGATATGTTTAAGGACTACCTGCAAAAACAAAAAGACGAGTAGCTACGACTCGATGGTTAAAAGTGGACGAGTAGTTAATACGAGTGGTTGCCACTGTTTTACTAAAGAAAGTAAATAAACATTTTATTAATACAAATTGTTTTAATACTGCTTACAGTTAGAATTCAAAAGTTGAGAACTTCTGGTTCAAACTTGAAAATTCAATGGAGATGGTTTTATTTTTCAAATGTCTAATTTTTAAGGAAAGAGCCCGCGTTAGTTAAATACGCGTAACATCGAACGGAGAACAACTGGAAAGCTGTTTGAAAAATGACTTCCCGGAAACAAGCACTAATAAAAACGGTTTATTGTCTTTTTTATAAGATATAACACCAAAATCACTATTTATCTATTGTTTTAATTTTTTGTTAAGTGTAATTTTATTTGAAACCCAGGATTTCAATTCGGTGTTTGCATTTACATTGCACTTCAAAATCGGTCTAAAACATTAAGTACTGGTTTTTCAAATTTTGACTCATCATTGAAAAAAAATTTGTTGCAATTGAATGAAATCATCTATACTCCCAACTCGTAATAAGGTCAGCTAAAATTAAAGTTGTGAATCATTGTTTTCTTTGTCGCTCAATAATATCGGCTCTTGCTTAATGCAAAATTTGTGTGAATTTTCACTGAATTTTTATAAGTCCATCGAACATTTCATTCTTTTATTGAGTACGTTTGGAGATAATTGATTGACGTCATTAACGTTTCTAGTGCATTATTCATTTTATTGGTGTTTTGCCCTGTCGTGTTTAATAGGATAATTATTTTACATAAAAGTCGAGGTCTTACTTTTATTAAACTCCCAGGTAGCGAAGCATTCACTAATGATGTCACATAAAAATGACGTAATTGATGATTACGGAAAAAATAACGTTTGAAGAGTGCATAATGGAAACGTATGTATGTTCAACGAATAAATGGCGATAAAAATTTATTTTTGACACACATTTGAAACGACAATTTTTCTTCAAGTATGAATTAGTAAATGAAATCATAAATCAATTAACAAACCAACTCATTCCACATGCTACTTGGACAGGATATTTGATTAAACGTTTCCTGTATTTCCGTGTAGTTAATATTGATAAGTTGTAATTAAGAAAATTAATATTGTACATCGGTTCCATTAAATAAAGTTCACGATAAATTTAAAAACTAAACATTTTTGACATAGCAATTATCATTTAGAATTCATAAGAAAATTCAGAATATAAAATTGAACATACAATCCAATAAATTAGTTAAAAAGTTTAAAGGGTAATTTCAGTTTACAACATTACGTAAGACCGGTATTTCCACTCATGAATAGATAGACTATATTAAAATTTAATTTAATAAGTACAAGTTTATCTGTTACATAAATCCTAAACATATTACTACTCTCAGGTGAAAATACGCATGTTTTTTTATCTACCGGATAAAATTTTATCGAGGAGATAGATATAACTATCTAGAGGTAAAGATACCGGCCCTGAAGGGGCCAGTATTATCCTGCAGAATAAATATGTAGGATTTATCTGAGAGATAAATTTCAAATAAAATAACTACCTTAAAAATATGGTCTATCTATCCATGAGTGTTTATACTAACCCTAAAAAGAAAAACGATTTTCTTAACTTATTAATATCAAGCTAAGCCTACTGGTAGCCGAGTGGTCTAGGTAACTGCTCCAAAACTAGTAGATAGTGGGTTCGATCCTCGTATCGTGCAAATTTTCAATATTTCTCGATAACGGATTTAATTAACCCTAGAGTCGCTAAAGGATCTTAGTAGTTATAAAGCGGCGGTAAATAACAATTAAAAAAAAAAGTCAAGCTAGACTTAGTGATCATCTAAACCACCTGGTTTTGAACCTTTTGGATAATGGTGCGGATGTTAAACATCTCAAAAGAATATCCCTACTTGACCTGACAGACCGATTTAATTTATATAAGATCTAGTAGATATGTTTCTTACATTTAGTTGTTAGTTGTGTCCAATGACACAACTAACAACGTTTTTTTTTTCGTTTTTCTGTTCACATTTATTAGTTAGCATCTGAAGTAAGTCTTAAAAGTTCTTAAAAAAACGTTGTGCTATGCACAAGTAATGACTGTTAGTCTTTCTTATGCCTGTTATCCTATATCCAGCGATTGATATCCCTACAGTATTGGACACAAACCAGATTTTTTGATAAACTGTTCTAATTATAACTAGAGGACCGAAGACCGATACAAATCAGTGAATAATCTTTGAAGTCTCTAAATCGTTTGAGAATTATTTTTTTCTAAAATTAATAGCCGTTTATCCATTATTTATTTCAAACGATCCATTATTTATTTTCATTAAAAATTATTTATAAACATATTTAAATAATTTGATCTATCCATTTTAAGCATCAAACATACAATATTTAATCGGTCATTTGAAATAAATAAAAAAGACGAGATATTCGCTGACTGAAAAATTACACTGTTTCAACAATGTATAAAATATATTGTAGTTTAATTTGTGTAATATAAATCCCATAAGTAAACTATAAACATAAATGTGAACAAAAGCTTAAACAAAATGCATGTTTGACATATTACCTCTGATACATATTTCGATTGCCACACAATTTCCTCAGTGGTAATCAAGTAGTATTAGATCGCTTCATAACTGCTATATGATAACCCCTCCACTATTTTGTTAACCACTGAGGATGATTGCGTAGCAATCAAAAACCGTATCTGGGACAATACATCAAAAATATATAGGGTTTGAGCTTTTGTTCAAATTTATATTTATAGTTTATTTTTGTAAATTGTATTACATATATTTACATATACAATATATTTTATATATTGTTTAAACAGCAAGAAAGAAGTGCTGAAATTAGTGTTAATGTTATAGATTTTAGAACAATTCTATTAGTGAAGCTAGTTATTTCCTGGTTTTTAAAAAAGTTTAGTGGATATCTTAGTTATAATAAACGACTATTACTTGTAAATAATACGAGCCAATCATAACAGTATAAAATGTTAAAAAAAAATACTTAAATACAATTATAATAATTAAATAATAATCAAGTCTATTTTTAAAAGAATTACATTTGTGTGAGCTCTAAAAATTTCTTTAATTTTAAAGTTAGAGTTATCTCTTAATTCGCTAACATTGTATTACTTAATTGAATTATTAACTGAATTATATAGGAACTAAAAAATTTTTATATTAAACCATGACGCAACATACTTATTAAGATTCAGCATTTAATTGCTGAAAACTTAGATATAAATAGTTTTGACTTGATTATTTCACCGAAAACAATTTTATTCTATTTACGAAAGAAATTTGCTAGTTTTACATTCTTTTTTAAAAATATTGTATGTTGTTAAATTGCACGCATGAATTCAAGGTTTTAATTGATTATTATCATTAGCGTTTGACAATTTTTACAACTCGTGAATAATTTGATGCTTAAATTCGATAAGAACTTGATTTGAATATTTGATGAAGTTGAATGTGTTTATAAGTCTAGCACTGTAGTAGGACGGCATTCATTTAAGTAGTGCTTTAATCCAGGTTAGCCGACAAAATTTATTGTGAATTGATTCGAGATAAGGTAAAAATAAGAAGTAAATAAATTTTCGAACAATAGACAGCGATTATTTGTTGTATAATAAAAACGCGAGCACATTTTTCTTAGTCTAGCCGGCTTAAATTGGATTTTAGATAAATAAGGTGGGCAAGTCGAACTGACTTTTCTGCAAAGAAAATATTACGCTGTTGTGGGAGTATTATAGCGCCAAAAAATAAGAGGAAGGAACATTTTTTAATTTGATTTTATTGAATGAAGTCATAATACATTCTTCCAATCCCACATTCAATCATTTTTATTACAGCACGGTCTCTATATGAAAATATTGAGAACTAAGGCTATTCTGTTTTATTATCGGAGTCGAGTCTAGAATTAAAAATGAGGATAATGATGATGTAAATACTAACAGAGAGTTTCTCGCAATCGTTTCAAACGATTTGTGAGACACACGTGTTTTTTAAAATGTTTTAGAGGCTTCGTCATCAACGACAAAGTAATAGAAATTTTATTAATCTTCCAAATGTTGTCATTGTATACATCAGTGATTTATCACTGGGAATTTGCATCACCCAGATTTGGTTTCAACGGGTCAGGGAAAAATTCAAATCTTCATGGTTGTCATTCCTAACATTCAGTTGTAAATATTTAAGATATATACTTTGTTAACATATTTCCTTTTAATTTCTTAACATCTGGACCATAATATTTTTACGACTTAGAAGAGTTACTAAAACATATTTTTTAAATTTGATTCTCTAATGCTTTTAATAAAAATTACTATTTCATAATAGCATACTATAAGGTTAATAGTAAATTACTTAACTTTAATGGTATATCAGCAAATAAACAAATAATTACTAGCGAAAATAAATGTCTGTAAATAGTAGCCATAATTTTATCATTTCACAAACACAAAAAAAGCATACAATAAAGATAAACGTTACAGTGTATTAAAGTTTAGGGTTTGATATTTCTTTTTTGATATTCTTAAAGATTGTGTTTGAAATTGTTTTCAGTGTTGGTATTTTCTGGTATACGATAGATGATTCTGTAACTCTGGAAGGAACCTAGAGCAGTGATGGCGAACTTATGACCCGTGGATCAGACACTGACCCACGCAAGCTTTTTAACTGACCCATGATGACTAGGCAATCATTTGGTCATTATGTTCGTAGAAAGAAACTTTCATAGCACTTGTATCGTTCCCTCTATATTTCACTTTGTAGGACTATAGGCTATATAAGCTATGTTAGTCTGCGCACGGAAATATTTGAGGAGGTGCGTTAAAACAGCAAGATCCACATATTCACCTATAACCAGGCTGTATTGAACGCATTAATGAAACCACAAGTTTGCTTCAAAATAATCTAGAAGTGTAAGGAAACCTTTACAAATCTGATCTCCAAAAACAAGGTCAATTTAGGGTGGGTGCCAGGCTACAAAGGTTTTAAAGATGCTGATGCCCTTTCCAGACAAGAATCAGAAACATTATTCGCTGCTCCACTACCTGTTCTTGGTGTCACAAATCAGTAATGCAAGTATCATCAAAGAATGCGTTTATAGAAACCACTGCTCAATATGGAAGAAAATCAGTGGATAAAAATAAAGTAAAAGGATAATGGGAAAACCATTCCTAAACTTGGGTACTGAAATATTTGGTTTTACAAGAAATCTATTAATTGGCCTCTTCGGACTGTAGAGGTACCTGCATATAGTTGGAATACATGGGGGTGATTGACAGAAGACGAAACCGCTGTATGGGACATATTCTCACGTTCTATGGTAATGCAACGCTTTGAATGAATGGAGGCATAAGGAACTCGAAATAATAAATCCTGGAACCGAAATAGTCGAAAAAAATCTAGTGCACTGGTTCCTGAGATTTTTCCAACTATTCGGTTTCAAGTAGGTGAAATAGAGACCAAGGAAACACAATAAGCCCTAAGGCTGCAGTGTTGAAGGATAAACTTCATTCAGGAAATTCCAACTAAATTAAAAAAGAATATTTCCCAACCGTGGTGATTTTTACCCCTAGTGGCCAATTAGGTTTTTGAACTATTTAGATCCTAGAAGAAAAATAATAAGTACCTACAGTAAATTTATTTATTATGATATAAGAAGGTATGAGGTATCTTATGAACCATTACCAATTTACAAGAAAAAACATAAAGGTCCAATAATCCAATTTTCTATCGAAACAGAAACAATGATAGCCGTTTCGGAATACTCCTTTATCATATACTAGTGAAAGTGGTGCTTCCTCGGAAAATTCTACTTTCCACTGGGGAAGGTATCAATTTCGTTGGTAAAACTAATTTATTATGATAAATATAAACTATAATAATTACATTCATGCTTCTTTATGTAGAACGGATTTTTCTGAAAATTGGCTAAAGGAAATTTCTCCGAAATTATCTATTGAATATTTGATCACCAGTAGTTTTGGATTAGCTTTATTCGTTATTTCACTTAAACTATCACTATCTAAATTTGTGTTTAAACCTTTCATGAATAAATTTATGTACGTAAATCAATTTTTTTTTTGTTTACCATTAGACTTCAGTTAATACGGAATTGTTCTATGTAAGTAATGTATTATCACACACGCAAATCAACCAAATTTCAAGCAGTCTTTTAATACTTGGAACTCATGTTTTTTTAGAAAACTCATATTTACGGAAAATCATTATCTGTTGACGCAATTTTATTGATTTATTTTTGTGTTTTTTTCCTAAAAATTAAATATTATAAACCTCGTTTAAAAATAGCATTTTATTTAAAACTGTGCTAGAATAAATCAGAGGCCACTAAAATGTAAATGATTGAAGAACGAAAGGAAATAAAATGGTACACATACAAAATGTGGAATTAAATGTAGAGTATCGTTAAAAAAAGGACTATAAAATGTAAATAGAGTGGAAACCTACAAACAAATTTCTATTGAACTGAATATTAAAAGATAGATATTATTAGTTTATTTCCCATTTTGAAAACAATTCTTTGACTATGAAAGAAATGTAGCAAAAAACATTACACTCAGGAATGTATAAAGCATGTTTATGATGCATTACTTTCGTTTAACACGATATGGAACATTTTTCAATGCAAATTGCAATTTTTATTCGTTATCGTTAGAGATAGCAAAAACTTTCGCATAACCTACTTTTTATAATTAAAATGGGAACTAATATTTTAACATTTTATGAGACATTTAATTAGCTCTTTGTTCTAGCATCGCATTTCAATTATACGTCTAAACACAACACTCGAAACGTTATAGTAGTAAAATTTAAAAAAGCTAGATTATTTTAAGAAGTGGTTTGTTTGAATTTTTGGAAAACAAAAAGTTAAATGATCTTTAAATAAAAATGACTTTTCTGACAAATCTTATGAAGTAGGTCTTTGGCCTGATGCCAAATGAGAATATTATCTAAGCCACACGACACATTCACTCGTAAAAAAAGAAGTTTGAATTTATTGTCGAAGGAAGCGAATTATTTGGGAAACGGTGAATAAAAGTGTGTATAAATATAATGGGATTTCGAAAATAAAGTGCGTTGGTTGACTATTTGCTTTTGAAGTTCATAAGAAAGTAGTAAAGATACAGAAGTTTATTCAATGATTTTAATCCATTAAAATGTTTTATTTATATTAAGTTTAAAAGTATTGAAATTTGGGTGACCAAAACTATTCCATAATCGAGCATTGTTTTTTTGAACCTAAAGTCTACAAACTTTGCTGTTTTGCAGGTGATAATTAAATAAAAAAATGTGAAAGAAATCAATCATAAATTGAGCTTTGATGTATATCCGAAAGCCACAGTATTATGTTTCTCCCAAAACTTAAGAAAATTTGTAAGCATTTTTCAAAGAATATTAACGCTTTGCAAAAGTGGGCATTGTTCGTCTTTTCATCCCAAGAAATGTTATAAATTGGTAATTATTTTTTCAGGAAAACAATGAGGAGTTTCAATGACAAATTAAGTGTTGGTCTGTATATGGATTAGCGAAATAATAAAAAAAAAAAAAAAATAAAAAAATAAAATAAAAAAATGGACTGTGTCCTTGTTTGGTATCACACCCACTGAGGTTTAAAGATGTGGAATTATTCTACTTATAGAAGCCTAACTTTGTTGACAAAAGAACGAGTCTATTCTTATAATTTTTTTCACAATGATTTTATAAATATTTTAACATATAGGACAGGGTTTTCCAAACTTTTTCTGCGACGAAACATTTCGCAAACCTGAGAATTTTAATGAATCAACTGGCTAATTTTTAAATTAGGAAATTCTACTTGTAAAATCTCAAAAATTATTTAATTAAAACAAGTTACTTATTGTAACACCCACTTACGTCCAAAAATACATAGCGGCAGGTTTAAAATAACTTTTTATTTTTCACATGAAGTAGATAGTTGAGTACTATCTTTAAATCAGTGTTTCTTAACCTTGGCTTGGTAAGTCAGTCTCGCGGGTTCGGCGATTTTGTTTATTTTGTGCACTTAGATATAAATATATACATTTGTTTTGAATTTTAAAAAACATATTTTATTTTTCCAATTAAAAAGGGTTCGGTGAATCCACATATGATACTAGTGGGAGTCAATATCTCCAACAAGGTTAAGGACCATCGATTTAAATGTATTGCAGCATATAACAAATTTCCAATTTGCCGCAAAACAATTACTGAGGTTCATCGGAACATAGTTGGGAAACATTAGGGAAATCGCGTTCTATTGTAATTATGCATAAAGCAAACAAATGAATGAAGAAAAAAGTTCAAATTTTATATAGATTTTGCCTTTAAGATTATTAAAGCTTATAAATAATTAATAAATAAATAAAATAAAATACTTATCAATGTTAAAATTATTAAAGCATTTTATAGATATAATCAATTGAAATAGCCGAAAGAAGTTATAGAAATTAGCCGCAATAAAATAAGATATTCATGAACGTTAATGTACCTATTCACTGATCTGTGTGATAAACTATAATTTCATTTTTTACGAACAATTGGTTCCTTTTAATTTTATTAGGGAGAAAAATATTTGATTTACTTTCTTGCAAAATTTATGATTTGCAAAATACGACATCGCTTTGGGAATTTAAACTGCGAATTGTCGCAATTTTATTATTTATTATCAAATACCCAATCAACTACATAATGAGTTTTGTTATGATGGATAATTTGATTATAATAGTTCCGAGGATTTGAGATAATAATTGAACCATAATAATAGAAGACAACCTCAAGATCGGAATTAATAATGAATATGGATAGTTTTATTATGTGTTAGTATTTAAATATGGATAATTTAAATACTAGCACTATTTCATTGGTATATAATTTAACAATACCATATGTAAACTTGTAACTTCAATTTGGTTAAAATTTTTAGTTGTACTATTCCTTAATAACACCCATTCAACGTACTTTTCCCCAAAGAGTTAATGTGTATTATTTTAAAAAATTGGTTCGAACTTCAGCTAACCAAAAATTGTTTAAATTTTGCTGAAAGGAATTTTCAAAATTTTGCAAAACAACGAAAACGTAAAGTAACATAATAAGAATAAGGTTTGGTATTTTAACTCATGGATAGAAAAACCATATCTTTATGATAGCAGTTTAATACAACATATATCTACACAGATCCTACACATATCGCTATTCTTAATTGGAAATACGCATGTTTTCTCAATCCTTCGAATAAAATGTTATCTGGAAGGTAAATGGTATTATCTGGATGTTATAATACTGGCCCTCAGTCGTATAACACATGCAGAATGCATGGATTTATAGAAATTATTTTCATGGTTTTATCGAAAATTGGCATAGGAATTAAAGAAGTTAAAGAATATAAATGGTTTGTTTCTTAGTTACAAAAATTTCAGGTCCGTTGTCAATATTTTTAGAATCATCCTAGAGACCTACATAATGTAATTGAACAATAGAAAAACGTGAGTGTTTCCAATATTTATCTGAGATCTATGTATATATTTAAAAAAATATATTTTTGTAAACCTTCAATCGTTTTTTACGTTCCACATTTGTTACAAACCTTATTTTGATGAAATGAAAAAAACAAACTATTTATAATATTTTGTTATATTCGTGAAAGTATATTGTTTTTTTAATTTATTAAATAACCTTTCAAATAAATTATAAATTCGTTTTTGAAGTTTTGCAAAGGAACCGCCTTGTATTTTCTTAGAATGAATAAATGTTTATTTGGATATCAATTAATCCATCCATAACAAATCATACTGAACAGATGTGCAATAATTACACCTAAAGACTCTCACCAATCCGTTATTTTACTCGACGATAGGTATGTGTAGGTATCTAGAATAGATAATAATAGCAAACAACAAATATCAATTTTCATTGCATTTTATATTTTTTATTAAACAAAAAGTTTTTAAATTTTTAAGTTTAAAAGTATTTTTGTGTAAAAACCTATAAATATCAAATGGAAATTGCTGAAATAAATTTCATTGCTTAACACAAGTTGTAAATTACGTGTGATGAAATGCTTAAGTATATCCAATATTATTAAGTTATTAGCGTTAAAATAAATAAATCTCTTCAAATTAATCATTTCTGTGTTTATATCATAGTGAAAAGTTTGGGCAAAATAATTTTCTAAAAATAAATTACTGTTAAAAAAATGTTTTAACGTTTAGCCTCTGGGTACGTATTTGGATTGCCAAACACTTTTAACAATGATAATCCATAGTTTTGAATGATGATTTTATTATAGCTGTGAATCGGCACTCAAAACATTGGTATAGGGGAAGGGGATAATCGGTCAAAACTTTTGTATTGATTTTTATGGTTTACTTTTGAAAATTATAGTTCATAAAATTGGTATTCTTATATGGGTTGCATAATAAATTAGAACAAAGGAAAAACGTAAATTTAAGTTCCAATTCAGTAGTGTATCTTTTTTTTATTTATGTATGGTAGAGTAATTTTTTTACATTTACAAGTTTTAATTATGTGTATTTCGAATTATTTAAGTGATGTTTTCATCAGGTATGATCTGATTATATGATCTGTTTTATCAGGTATGTTATATCTATTATTATAGAAAATTGTATTTGCAGTTATCATATAAGTTTATATTCGCCGGGAGCAAAGTCACAGTGGGGATAACTGATTCGATCCTAGCGCTAAAAGTGGTCGAAATTTCGTTAAGTTATGCTCGTTATGCTCTTGCTGTAAATAAACACGTCCCATAATTCCCACAATTGTCGAGCATAATTTAGTGTAGTAGTCAGACGGCGTTTCCATCGTGTGCGCAGCGAATAAAATAAGTTAGTGCAAGAAATTGTATTCATAAGGCTCAGAATCAAAAAGTTACCATATCAAATTTTTCACTAGAAATTTCTATGGATTTGACATTGAGGAGAAAAAAACGATTGATATCTTATCCATAATAATCGATTTGAAAAATATCGATTTTTATTAAAAAAAAATCGGAATTGGATAAATCGATTTTTCTCTGATAATTGAAAGAATGTTTGCTTTATTTTTTTCTATATATGTTACGGTCAGTGTGATAAATTGAATAGTATTAATAATTCTCTAACTAATAATTACCAGTAGTAGAAAAATTAAGTACTTTTACCATTTCGATATTCCTTACTGTTCCGGACTCCTGTTCGGACTCGGGAGGGTTGAGGACGTAAAAATCGACAGTTAACAAAAAATCGGTTCTTAATTAATCGATTTAATATAATTGATAAAATCGATTTTTATAGAAGAAATAATCGTTTTTTTCCATAGGCGATTATTTTTTCACGTCGTTAGAAATATCATATGGATATTGCACTGATAAAATGTTCGACTAAAATAGTCGAAAGTTTGTATTTTGAATTATCGTCTTAACATTTAAAAAAAAGAAAGCTACATACAAATGCATTTACCACTATGTATACTTTTTTAATTAATTTTAAATGATTGATTGGAAATTATGAAATATCAATATTGTAATTTGATATTAAGTCAGTGCAAGCAATCATTTGAAAAGATTCAGCGGGGTCAAGTCTATAGGTGCATGAGTGTGGGAAATGATAGCAATTGAAATTTTAGGTCACAGAACTATGATTTCTTATGATTAATTATTAATGAGCCATTGTAATATGATTCAGTTGAAATAAATTTTGATAATTTATTAATGATTGCAAATACCAATTACTCACTCACTATAATCCCAATTAACAGAAAAACGTTTCAATTAAAAATGGTTAAACACAAAAAAATCTTAATTTCTTCGGCATGTACATACGTCTCATTTATTCCAATTCATCACAATTTATTTGGTTAATTATTGTCGTTAGTGCGCGTTGTCTTTGACTTAATAAATTTTCACAGCTGGAGGTATGAATTAGGTCATGACTTTACGTTTTTATCGGCGTCCAAATTACATTCCATCTTATGCGATCTATTTTGTTTAAATAAACTCGAGAATTGTGAAATTTACCAAGTCACGACTGGGATGTTTGTTCACCTTCGTGATTTGCTGTAGGGATCGAAAGATCAATTTCATCTCTTCAGATTCAGATTAGTCCAAGGGATACCCGCCTATTTCGATTACTGGAAACTTAGATTATAAGTGAATACATTAACTATCAGAATGTTACATTTTTTCATACCAATAATAATTATATTTAAAAATAATAAGTTAATGACAGTTATGAGTTTAAACATAACTTTATTCAATCAATAATCGAATTGAACTTTAATCTTCTTTTAATTTTTTTATTTTATTGTTTCGTCTCCGATTTTTATATCTTTGATTTCTCTTTCACTTCAACAATTAAAGTCTACAGTAATATTTAAGTTCCTCAAAACCTTTCATGCATCAAATTAATCTTTAGTACACATTTTTTCGATAAATACCATTAAACAGCCTTTTATATTTTATATAAAATTAATCAAAATGTTTTTTTTTTGATTTATCGTTATTTTATTATCATTTAATAAGAAACAACGTTATAAATTGTTTGTTACTTCAAATTTATCATTTTACATTGATAACTATTTGCAAAGTTTAAATTTTACTGTTATTTCTTCAGGCTATTCGTAGTGTAAGTGTATTTTATTATATATACTTGATTATCACTTTCTAGTCACCTTTATTTACTTACTAGTATGCTTTTTTATATGGATTAGGTGGATATTTAAATTTTCTCAGGAAACAAAAATGGAAGTATTTAGAGTGCTTTAAAATGTAGGACTGGATAAAAAATGATCATCAATGTGACGACCAAAAGAAAAACTAACTTAATAGATTACATTCTGAAGGAAAAAGGGTTTATATTGAAGATTGTAGAAAGAATACTGGGGAACCTAATAAAAAAGAAAGAACAATTGAAATCTGTGAAAAAGATAGAAAAAGATAAATGGACTTCCCTGAGTTGAAAGACTTCATTGGACATTGGAAAGAATAGTTCAACCATGCAAGTAACTGAACTTCTCATTAGGTAGACAACAGAAACATTTTTTTTAATACATTTGAAAATGCTTAACTTCTTTACAATTAATTTTAATGATAAACAGTTTTACATTACTTCATTTTCAATAAAATATTTGACAAATACATAAAAAAGATGTTTCACCAAAAACTATTGAAAAGTCTTTCCAAAGTTACAATGTGCTTTCATGCGTTTCAGTTCCGATAAATAAAAATTAAAATTTTTCATTTTCGCTATATTTAATGTAACGATATTTGAAGAAAACATTAGGTAATGGCTTAGGTTATCACAACAGAATGAAAACCGCAAAAGGTTATGTGTCCAGGATAGAACTATTTTAGTTACAATAATTCAAATTGGGCTTATTCCTAATACCTCTTTGATGATTGAGCGCTCTTTATAAACTATAAACTAAGTAAAATTTCTACGATTAATTAAAGAAAAAAATATTTTTGGTATAAGAAGAAATAGCCCATAGAAACGTATTTTATTTGAAAAAGAGATGAAAACTCGCATTTTGGTTACTCTACATTTTTGATTTATTGTCGCTATTTCTACAATAATTCGTTCTTAAATTGTGGCGCCGGATATATTAGGAACTCTCCCTTAATTGAAAATAATATTTTTGCAGAGTTGAATATTTTATTTTGTATCATCAAACTAACAACAAAAGGAGGAAAGATATGAGAATTCGTTGGTTGCAAAAATTTTAGGTACTCAAGAATTGAGTCTTGAATGTGGGGTATGTATTAACTACAAAATAATAATAATTATTGCCATAAGAAGTGCTGATTTGCCGATTGTAAGGATTTAATTAAAACGCAACAATTTCAACAACTTTTCCACTTGTATCACAATCCATATTTATGAAACGTTGAAAAATCATATTGTGATGGATAATTCCCAATATATTACATGTTATCAAAATTAAAAATTCTGTTTGAAAGTTGTCGAAGGATTATCAGGTGGAAAAAGCATGAAAAACGCCAAAAATGGATCTAATAATTTAATAGTTTTCCAAACAAGGTAATTGCCAATTTATACTGTTAGTACGTTTTTAACTTTTATCTATATTTGATAAGTTCATTTGAATTTGTGTTTTATACAATAATAACAAATTTATTTTATTACATAAAAGTTTATTTATTTCACACTACACATTTATATTTATTTATTCACAACAATCGTTTCTTTAAGATTGTCCTCCACCTACTTTCAACCTCTTTTTAGTGGCTCAGATAAGTACCAGACTGTTCTTCTAGATTCTTCCATTTTTAGCACATTCCACCCTAGTTTTTATTGTTTATCCGTTTTTTTACATCAAAAATTTTTATGGAAA
Organism: Sisyra terminalis; assembly: GCA_958496175.1. NCBI lineage: Eukaryota > Metazoa > Arthropoda > Insecta > Neuroptera > Sisyridae > Sisyra > Sisyra terminalis. The sequence goes on from OY292276.1 coordinate 38,494,990, forward strand.
TATCTAGAACATCTTTCATCTCATTGAGCTTGACCATTTCCCCTTTATTTATTTTCATGGTTCCGTGAGCAGACAGCAGGACGCTGATGCAAGGCCTATACTCATACAATATACACATTGCACATATACATTTAAATTTTAGGCATTTAACAATAGTATGCGTATACCATAGACCCATGTTTATATTACGTATTGGGTTGAATTTTCCATCTGATAATATCGTTGAATAAATCGTTAATATTTTGATCTTTTTTATCGTATTTACTGTCGCTTTATAACTATTAAGGTCTTTAGCGACTCTAAAATGAATAAAAATCTGTAACTCGAAATATATCGAAAAAAAAAATCGATACGAGGTTCGAACCCAATACCTACCAGTTTTAGAGTGGCCACCATGACCACTCAACCACCAATAGGTCAGTTTGTTTGATTTAAGAAATTAGAACCGTAAAGGGACTTCTCATAATGAAAAAAACACTTGAATCACTTTTCATTTAATTTAATCTTACTTTTTCTTTCTTGCATGGAAAATATTTTTTACTAATACATGTTTATCTTCACTTAAGTTAGCGGTCGGGGAACCGGGGTAAATAACCCCAAATAGGGTAAAAATATTTTTTTTGGGTAATAGGTAATATGTAAAATAATTCAATAAACATTGTTTATTTAAAATTTGCATTGATTGTTTTCTTTTCAAAATGGGAGTGGGTAATATCGTCTTTCGCAAAAATATTTTGGGGTAATGGTTAATAAAGTTCCTCGAACGCTGATTTAAATCTATCTATTTTCTCACAAAAAATATTAATTTCTTATCCCTAAAACCAAAAAAAAAATATTTTAATTTTTTGCGGTTTTAAAAAATCAATTTTTAATTAATTCACACAATAAACGATACAGAGCTTTTGTCATAGAATTTCAAATAAAATTTTAAGTACTGAAATAAAAAAGCAATATAATAATAAATATCTTTAAACAAATGAATCTAATAGTCAAGATCAAAACCGATAAAAATTACTGAGCAAAAGAAATATATTTTTTATTGCGCAGTATATTATTAAATCGCATTTAATCAATAGATTGAGATGGTACGGATAATTATAATAATTTTTCTTCTGGAGTTATAAAATAAATAGCTATAGCTTCAACAATACATTGTTTTATCAAATCATAATAAATACTCTCGTCTAAATCCATAAATTTTTTATTTCCATTTTCTGCATTGTTTTGCTTTAAAAATTAACAAAACGTTCGCTTTTGAAAATATGAAAATGTATTTTAATTTGCTTTTATAGGCATTTAATTTATATTCTTCTATATTCAACTGGCAGAAAGTATGGAAAATCATTCATTTTAATAAATAATTTATTCAATTTTCGAAGGGAATCTTCGTTTTACTTTTTATTATTTATATTTTGATTGAAATAAATATTTAAAAGGCTATTGTATGGAAGATAGATTCTTCCGTAAAAAGTGTATGAAGTAATATAATTCATTTATTCCGTTTCACTGTCGATTTTATGTGAAATATTTATTGATCTACTTTTAATGGAAGGATAGCGAAAATATTTTCACAGAATTAGTTTCAACCCCTACATGGAGCCCCGTGACCCTCTTTCACGAGCGCAATTCTTAGAAACTGAGAAATGGAACCCTTAGAAAAGTTTTTTTTAGATTGGATTTAATATGCGACAACGTTCTGATTTCCGTTGGAACTCTTTGTCGTCGTCGTGTCGTGCTTTTGACTTTTGTTTTTATATATATATATAAATTCAATACAAGATAAATGACGTCCATCATTATCCACTTGTTCGAGGCTCGTTTTTTCCAAATATGGAAGTATATCTTCGCATTCACGATTCGCTGAATAATAAGCACGTTTTGTTTCAATGCTCAATGTAAACTTGATTGAACCGAGGAATCTGGATGGGCATTTTCATTTCACGGCAAAAAAATGTCGCCAAGTTACAGTTTTAATGGAAGAAAAAAGTCGACTTTTAGAACAGGTTGCGTGTGTGTGCATAGTTTAAATCTATTTAAATTGAATGGAATTTTAAAACGAGAAATATTTGGGGTGGTGTGTGAAGATACTGTAGCCTTTGTATACATCCCTTCTTCATTCACGAATTTTTAATATCAAGTATTCAAGGGTCATCGTCCTTTCTTTTTCCAGATCCGGAAGAGATTTCGTTGTCTAAGTAATACGATACGGCTCTATACTTTTTCGGCTTGTCATCTTGAATTATCTATCGATTAGTTTCGATTGACTTAAGATGAATTTCTCTAAACATTTAATGGGAAATTAAGGTTTTTTATCTTCTACGTAGTTATCCTCATATCTTTTTATGAGCACGCATATCATCTAACATATAAGGGTAGTTTTTTTAAGAGCTCTTTCGGTAAAGGTTTTTTAAACCGCGACATTTACAACGATTTGAGGGTTCACAATTTCACATGGAGGCAATTTTTCTCTTGTATTAATTTTTTTAATAATCCACGTTTTCATGCATTATTTGAAAGAAAGGAAGGGATGATTGATGGGCTTTATTTCGGGTGTTGTATAAATAAGTTTAATGGTCCCGGGGATGAGAGATTCCGACACAAAATGTTATCAGTCGGTCGTTAAAGTGATGAATAACAAAATTAACAAAATTTAAAATTATTTCCCGGAATTGTTTAGGCGTGGAAATATATATGGAAATATTAAAAAAAGAACTAACGGGACTAAAAAAATACAAAGTAAAAACCATTTTTGTTGAATTTCAAATTGTAAATGCTCACCTTGATTTTATAGCTTGACATTTGCATTGGCTTCGCCAAAGACAGTCAAATGATTACGAAATAGAGGAAACCGGTTTTCCGAAAAATAAAAAAATAAGAATTATTTTGAAACCAAGTTGAAAAAATAAAAAGCAAACTAGGTGAAACGGCATAGTTTTATTTATCGACTGAAACAGTAAAATTTACGATAACTTTAAATTCATCGTAAACCTTTACGTTACTAAATGTTGTCGAACTTAAAGTTATGAATTTCATTAATGAAAAAAGGGTGTGTAGGTACTGATAGACGCACGTTAGAACTTAGGCATACTTATTTGTAATATTCTAGTTTTTTTTTTTGGAAATAAGTTTCAACTGTTTTTGTTTTATACCTAGAGTCCTTAACAGAATTTGCATCATTAAAATACAAAATAATTGTGGCTACCCGTGAAATATTCGCATCTAACACTGATACACTTGACAATTGAATGAAATCCAAGTGACAGTTGAAATAAATGACAATAAGCAGTTAATTCAAATTTGAGGCGAAAACTATTTAATCTAACTTTTACTCACACGTGAGTTTACTTAACTTGTTCCTTAGCATTACCGACGTACATGACAACATTTGTCAGCTATTATATGATTCAAAATATTTAATTATTATTTTAACGCAGTTATAAATATAAAAAATGTGGACAAAATTAAAAAAAAAGTTTATTCGTCGCAAAAGAGAACGAAAAAGTAACATTACTTCGTGTGGCTGGTATGGTTCATATTTTACATACAACAGAAGTTACCCGATTCGATACATGCGCAGTTGCATTTTGTTTAGTTCAATCCAGATTTATGTATGGTCTCGTGAACATAACAACCCAAACCAACTTCCGTAACCGACTTCCGTTACAGAATTCATAACACTATTTATTTTTCTCGTCAAGGTGTGCCTAATTAAGTATAACTTAAATAACGCCAAAGAAAACATTTCTTAATACTAATTTCAGAAAAATAAAATCCAACTTTTCACTATTTTTCTTTTATTCAGTTGCATTTCACAACTTATTATCAATTTTTCAGTTTTGCAAAATTGTAGACTTTCATTTGTACTTTTAAAAAGTCAAAATTACCCTGTGGAAAGTATAAAATTTAGAACAAAAAAATGAAGAAGAATACTTGGCAATCGAAATACGTATCAGGGCAAATACGTCACAAATACATTTGTTTGAACGTTTTTTTCAAAATTTTTGTGAATTGTATTATATAAATAAGACTACAACATATGATATATATTCTTTAAACAAAAAAAAGGGTAGTTTTAAAAGCTTGATGAATTGACACTTAAAACTGTAGAAAAAGCAAGGATGCTGCCTTATTTTTCTTTGATTTTTCTATCTTTTTTTACAGAGAAAATATTGGTAAAACAATTATTTCTTAGATTTAGTATCGAATTTTATTAAAATATTACAAACTAAATACATTTCTTAAAGCCACCAAATTGTCGAGCTTCTTGCTAAATTTAAGCAATGCTTTTTATAGACCATCTTTCGATTTTTAAATTTTTATAAGTCTCTATAAAGTAACTAAATTATATATACTACTGAAAATTAAATCGTATCTATGGCAACAATAAATAAAGCTTACTTAGATTAAAATCTTACGGTGTGAGGCATTAGAATATGAGTGCTTCAAACTTTCTTTGGCAAAATTGTCGGAACTTTTTTATAAAATCTCTTTATAAATTCAGTTAAAATAAATTTTGGTTTTACAAAGTTAAAACAGTAATTTGAGTCTTTTTGTGCTTTCTTTTAATATAATATAAAGATAAAAATTTAATACAACAATACAAATTTCGTTAGAAAGCTTTTTTTTTGTAAAGGTTATTCTTACTAATTTAAGTTTAAACCTTAACATACAATGTATATATCTGTAAATCATAGATTGAAAGCAATCAATCAATCAATCATCTACTTGCCCCTTGATTATAGTTATTGATATTAATGTCTAAATATCTCGATAACCTTGTTTTTACATGAGACAGATATATAAACTGTAGAATAAAATGTACTAGGAAAGCAGAACCGAAAAAAAAATAAATACGGAAATCGCAAAAATTGCCGCAAGTATATAATTAAAACTTAAATGATTTATAATTTGATAAAAGATTTTTTGTAGGAAAATGTGCAGTGATGAAAACAGTCGATTTTTTTAATTGGTTTGAAAGTATGAAATTTTATGCTTGGATTTGTTTATTGAAAGACGATTGATTTATAGCTAAATTTATGATGGAAGTTACAATTAGTTTACATTTAATTACGATAAATATAATAAAAGTGAGCACTTAAACACGGAGAGTTATTGGTTTAAACATTTGGTGCGAAAAATAGGGAAAATATATGAACTCATTGATGGAATCTATTTAGAATTGAAATACATACTCTTTGATATCGATTACAGCAAAAATAGAGTAGCAAAGACACATAGACGTCGTTTTCTGCTTTCGATGGTCGTTAAATTTAATACAAACACTTGTTAGAGAATTAGTTGTAACTGTTCGATGGAAAACTAGGGCAAATTCAGTAGTTTTTCACTGGGAAATAAAATTGGTCCAAATCACTGCTTCGCGAAACAATTAGATAAATGCACCGGAAAGCTTTTTATGTCACTATTAAAGTTCCTCTTGATTATTATTATATAGTTGGCAGGTATTAAGTGTTTGTCAAGTATAAAGGGTTTCACAGATATATGTTTCCAAAATTCAATCGACTGGATTGTTTTAGTGAAAAACAGGATTTCGAATTTTCGAACGAAGATCTCGAAAGAGAAACGCACTCATGTGCTTCGTCGATGATTGCCCGTTCACAACTAAAATGTGAAACGGCGGATATTCTCGAACGCCGTCAACTGCTATGTAACATTTTAAATGAAAACGAGTGGAAAGAGAATAAATAAATACATACATTTTTTTTACACAGTATGTGTGCCTTATGTTTTTTTTTCGAGGGAAACATGTACAGATTTTACTACAGGTAATTCAATATTTTAATTGCAACCAAGCAAATTTACGCGGTATATCGATTGTCTTTGATCAAATCAATTTGTAGTTTGTATGTAACAGATATCCGTTTTTGCGTGACGCGTCACGTATTTTCCATTCATTCAATCGCCCATTGTTGTCCTTTTACTTGAATGAAACAATCACCAAATGTGGTTTTTAACCCTTGGAAATAACGTTTAATTTTCCACCGATCAAATTAATTAGCAACGCTAAATTGTCAACAATCAATTAAAAATCATAACTACCGATTAGCCCAAGTATTGTTGTAAAGATATTTCGAAGAAAAAATTTAAAGAAATCATAACCCGAACTTTGAATTTAACGGCAATCAATTTCCCAACGGGAACTACATACTTTTATTCAAAAATTATTGCAGTTAAATCGGGGTAATATGATAAGTGTAACCAATTACATAATTAAATGGTGATATCTTTTTAAAAGTTAGTGAAGATTTTTTTTCACACGTCTCCGCTTCTTGTGTACCTGCTTGAAGGCAATCTAGACCAAGGAATTTACACCTGGACACCAGCTGGACTATGTGGTCCAATCACGATCTATTTTATTTTAATTTCAAACGATGACTACCTGAATCGGAATAAGAAACTAGTATCGTTTATGGGATCAAGTGTTGAACTTTTTTTTCTACCAACCAAACGGAAAGTTTGTTTATTTAAGAGGAAAATCAATCGAGAAAACGATGACTTCATCTTCTATAAATATAATCGTAAAGTATTTTGTGGGTTGTTTGAATAACATAAAAGAGATTGTCATAATTATAAATTGATTTTAAATGTTGAGGAGACAATAGCACAGAGGCTAGGAAATAGACAAAAGTTTTGTACTTGTAAAGGTTTTATGTATATGTGAACGTTTTATAATGGGTGTGGATTGAAAAGAAAGAGCGTAGAGACATTCGTATGCAAATGATATTTATTTCAGCACATTTCTTTGCTGAGAAGTTGGAGGAAAGTTCGCAGTTGGATCGTACGTAATGGGATAGATTAGATTTGAGAAGCGAATGGATTAGAGTTCCTCGTGTAAAACTTAATTGGTTTATGATTTATGTAGGTACATGATATATTTAAAAAATATGCAAAATTTGTACATTCATTTGGGCAATTACTCACCTACTTAAAATTTCTTTGTACATAAACTTAAGTACTATTTTTATACTGACTATCACATAGATAAATGCCCAATACAAATTAGTAAATTATTATTAGTTTATTGGAATAAGTGAAAAATATTAGTAAAAGGTATAAAATTAAATCAAATTATTAATTACATCAACAAAATAAATTTTATCAGTTGCTGAAGACGTCATAGTCAACGTTAAAACTTTCAATAAAAAAAAGTAGTTGCTTTATAATTTTATATTTATAAATATTTAATGTTCGTTAATTCAAAACCATAAAAGATCTAAAGTTCTTTTACGATTGCTTTGAAATTTTTACACAACGTTTCACTCATATACGTGCATGTTTTTATGAAATCAAAAGATTCAATAGAGTCTCACATCAACAGGTGCAATAAAGTATGCTGCGGATTGTAAAAAGAGGCTTTTTTTGTCACTATTTTTGGGCTAAAATCAACATTTTTAAACATAAAGCGGTTTTTATCAAAACTTTATTAAAACATGTAAGGTAAAGGTAAGTTACATTAGGTACAGCGGGAGATTCTGTTGGTTACTAAGAGAATTGTTTATAATTTTTCACGAACATGTTTTTAATTTTTTATTTATTTTTTATTTACAGCTATTTTAATATAGACTGGCCAAAGATCGTCTACCGAGCTTACCTAGTTATTTGATTAAAGAAGTTTATAGTCTCAAAAAATAAATACAAGTTGTAAGTTAATTTCTGATACAAATTAAAAATTCAACTTTTAATATAAGCCTAAATAGGTACAGCTAGGATTTTGGTTACGAAAGATAGGAAAAGAGAACAATAATTATACCATAAAAATAAATTAACGAAAAAAAAATAAACATTTTTTAAAATTTTATATTAACATTACATTTGAAAGTCAACGCATAACTGATTCATAATTACTTACTTTAATTTTCAATTGCATACATCATATTTCTTAGTAAATTATACTTTAAAATTCTGTAAAGAAAAGGAGCACCTCCTTCCTCCACTGTCACTCTTTCTCGATTACATTCATGAATATCTCTACTTATAATTTCATAGAAATTTTATTCAATTTTTAAATAAAAGAAAAATTAAACCCATCCCGAGGCACGTGAAAAATATTCATAACTTTGAATATATGTTTAGAAAATACAGTTTTTTAGTAATTTAGTTACCAAGTTATAATTCTGTACGTCAGAGTCATAGTATCTAACTCCATATTAGTTGTTTACAACTTACATACTATCTTAAGTACACTTATGATAGTTTGGTTTTTAACATGCAAAGAAGTTGAGATAGTTTTTGCTTTATTAAACTGTTGTCTACTAATATAAGATGGAAATTAATATTTTGGCTTTAAAGTGGTTATCTGAAGTTATCTTTGTGTTTAAACTCGAAAAATGTACTTAAGATACCATGGCTCTCAGGTGTAAAATTGTTATCGGTTGAATATTGTCAGAAATAATGTCGCTATAAATAGTTTAACTGCATTATTATCGCTAAAAATTGCATACTTTCACTCCTAAGAAAGAAGTTTCACATAAAATGTTTTGATTTGATGACTAGACCCAAAAGAAAAATTTATTTTTTGATTAAAGCATTTATTATTTTCGGTCGTTCAAAAGTATTAAAAGATTTAAGAGGGTTTATAGTTTCTAGGATTATTGTTAATATTATTTGACAATACTTAAAGAATTGGATTAAAAAAGTTTTGAACGTAGTTATTAGCAGTTTATTATGTTTAAAAGCTGGTTTATTACTGCAATCTATATACTTATACATACAATTCTGATGTCTGTACATATTAATTATTGATCCAATTTTCGAATAAATACTCGTTTCAAGATGCCTTTATTCCAAGTTTACTGTTCTTAAAATTTTGTCAGTATATTTGCATAGTAATCTTTTCTTAACTCAAAAGGTCTAAATTGATTTTAACGAAAAATAATACTGTAGAAGAAAAATAATGGAAAGAAACTTTTTACATAACTGAAGGGTAAAAGTCTTTGTAACAATTTTTTATTGAAACAAATGATTATCAAGAAGTACGCCTCTTAAAGTGTAAATATTTTTTTCTTATATTTTACTGAAGGTAACTTTAAAACCATACACATAGAATCATGAGTACTTAATCTACAGTTGTAGGACTGGATGTCAATGGATTTATAGAAATTTTAACGTATTTAGGTACGTAAATTACAATATACCTTAATGCAAGTAGGTACTGCTCGAAAAAGTATGATTTATTTGGTGTAAGTAAACTTTACTATATTTACTCCATTGACATAAAACTCATTTTTTTAGGAAAAGTACAAAGATTTTTACTATTCATCTTTTTACAAATATTTCAAAGCAACAATACTTACCAGATCAACTATCAGCTTTTCGATGGTATTCCATAATTACCATTGTAATATGTAGTGCTACAGGCTACTGTTGCTTTTATAAGAGTAATGTTATAGTACAACCATAATTTGCATGATAATTAAAGATTCCTGTAATTAATTTCTGCAGTAATTAAAACTTCTTAAATAAAACGTTCCTCTTCAGTTCCAAAATTTGAAAACATTGTTATTCTTTTGTAATTCTTTAAAAAATTAAGATTAATCTAGAGATTTGAACAAATATTCGATAATTAGTAAATTAAAAACACTCCCAAAAAATTGCTAGTTGGACATTAATAATTCACATAAACTTTTTAAAGCATAAACATAATTTTATCATGTTTCTTTTTAACAAAGAAACATACGCATTATAATCTCATTTTCAATAATAAATTCATTTTTTAATTATCAATAAAGTATAAAAATATAAATTGCTTTATACATATCCACCATTTGGAATTTTTAAAATTATTTGGGGTTAACTATTTTTCAACCCTTCTAACTAAATTTTCCTTGGAGTTGGTATTTTTATATGTAGATAGTGACATTCATCTTCCAGATAAAATTTTATTTGGAGGATAGAAAAGACATGCGTGTTTTTATCTAAGAAGAGTGATATGTGTACGATAAATATGTATGATTTATCTGACAGATAAATTTTTATCTATTTAATAACTATTTTAAAGATATTGTTTATCTATTCATAAGTAAAAATACCGGTCCTTTCTTCGATTAGTTTTATTTCAAAATTGTTAGTTATTAAATTATGAAGTAATTAGCAATTAAATTTGATATCTTTTTTAAGTAATACTAATGAAAAAAGAAATAATTAAGTAAAATACTAATTGGTAACAACTACAGACTCAAGGAAACGTACAATAGTAAAGTAATAGCAATAATTATACAACGATGGCTTAAAATTTAACAAGTTCGTGGGTCGAATGAAGAGCTTTCGCGGGCCTTATGGTGGATAATCTGTTCTACAGGATCACCAGAAACCATTGACAAACGCCGCACTGTAACAAACTTCAATTTTACATAGTTTGGTTGTTTAGGAATGAAAATGATTTCAATACTTACACTAGATTTTTATTTATATGTGAATTTCAAGATTAATTGTACTTAAAACTTATTACCTTCTAAAGCTCTTTAGATACGATCCAAATTTGTAATTTTTATACCTAGTAAATAGTCCTATCGGCAAGAAATGCCAGTAAATATTTTTAACTAATTTTCACATATTTTAATTATACAGAACTAGTGATAAGTAACTATTCGCAGTTTACAGAGCTTTACTAATTTCATTTAATGTAATTCTAGAAACACGAACGTTTCTAACAAAATTTATGCTTTGAGCTTATTACAAGCTTTATATCCCAACTTATTTCGAAAATTATTTCTATTTATGGATCTGCCAAGTAAATTCCTCTTAAAATTGTGATTATCTACTCGTCTGGTTAGCTTCTGGTGACAATTTTGACTATATTAATTGTTAACAAAATTTTATTTACCAAATTAAATACAGATCTTTACATTTTAATTTTTATAAAATAAATACAATATTATACTACACTTTTTGTTTGTTATATAAATTATTTAGTCGTAAATTTTCGCAATAAGTCTTTAGTCAAGCTTCATAAATCAAACAAATGGATATCTTTAAAATATAATTATTGTAATGAAGACAATAACAAAAATGAATGCCACTTAATGGCATAATGTTCATGGTTACCGCTTTATACGTCAGTGAATTTGGGTTCAAATCCCGACATCACTGCACGTTTTTATTTTTAAGAATTGTGGTCAATTCTGCGTAAAAGCTGTTAAAGACTATTGTTGTTAAACTATAAATAAAGCTTTAAAACAAAAGCACAAAAATTAAAGTATTATAATTACGACTATTTTAATATTTTCGCTAAAACTTTGGGGCAATGAAAAAATATAATTAAATTTAAAGATAAGTTTTAAACTTAAACGTAGATTTTTCTATTTTTCAAAAATTATTGGAAAAACTAAGATAATAAATTCTTCGAAAAAATAAATATCCTTAACAATTAGCCATCAAAAGAAACCCCGCCGCTTATGAGCTTTACTGTGACTCATTAATGAAAACTTCTTTTATGCTTTAAAATATTTTTCCCAAGTTGTACAAGTGTCACCTGTAAATTATGATAAATTGTTTGTGACAATAGGAGTAGTTTTCCTTAGGCGCTCGATGAATTCCTTTGTCTGGATCTGGGGTGGCGTCTTTGTGGTATTTTGTAAGGGGACGCAACGCTTGCGCACTTCTTCACTCCACCAACGCTTGTGAATTCGTTGAGCTATTTTAATACTGTCTCCTATCAAAACAATAACAGCTAATAAAATACTTTTCTATGATTTCAATGATTCATATTGAAACAACAATACCTTGAGGAATATCTGAAAATTCACTGCGGTCCAACGTAAATGGAATTTCAACTTCATCTAAGATTCGTTTCGATATCGCAGATTCATTGAATGCTTTTCCCGTCACTAATGACTCATTTAACGCGTGGAAAAATAATGCCCACCGTGGTTTGAAGTAATGAGAAACAACACCTACAAAGTATTTGTGAATTCATTGATATTATGAATTCATTGAATAAAACTTGATTTTTTTACCAGCCCATTGCTTATTAGCATAATCAACAATTTCTCCGTTAGGACCCCATAAAGTGATTTGGTTTCGTGCATTATATTCAAATTGTTTTCTTTCCTACATTAAAAGATAATAAAATATGCAAAATAAGAATATTCTTCCCCCAATTTTCATCTTACGATTTCAGAATCAGCTAAAGCTTTCGCTGAATTCAACCAACGGCCGAGTAAAAATTGTTCTTGAGATGCCAATATTTCATTCATATCATCAAATATTTCCATGTATGTATTGTAGGTAGCCCTTAAAATTTGAATTAAATTTATTTTTCTTTACCAATTAATTAATGATAGTTACTGTAAAGTATATAAATCCTTTTGTTTCAATGCCTTTAAAATATCAGGGTAATATAAATCTCCTAATACTTGTAATACTTGTCGTGTTGTATCTACAATATCGTATTGATATTCCAAACTAGAATTTAGCGATTCAGATGCTGCAATTAAGCGATCCCAAGCTGCTAATAAATCACACGTCTCATACCAAAACTAAAATAATGCTTAATTATTTGATGAATTCAAAAATTAATTAAGCTAATTTTAATTTTACTTTTGTTAGTGTATAATAATTCTTACCCAAGGATTTAAATGAAGGCGGGGTCGACGACATATTACATATTTTCCACGTATTTTATTTGGTAGACTATAGTTGTACACGCCATTCTACAGTTGAAAAGTGGTAAGTGAGTATAATAAATTTTAGTGTAATTATTACAAGGGTTTTTACTGACTTTTAATAATTGCCAAGCCTTATTTGCATTTGTATCGAATTTTCCGTAACGTCGCGTTGCATAATCAGAGACCCATTTGGTCAAATTGACAGAATCCTTTCGCCATCCCATTTCAGACATAAAATCGTAAACAATGTAGTTCTGATTAATTCCTTCGGGAGTCAACCCCGTTCCGATCATTGTTGAGTTCGGCATTTGGCGTGCTTGAATAACTTCCTGAATTTATGGAATAACAACTGTATTTGTAAATGAATGACCAAACTTTCATGTACTTAATAATTGTTTAGAAAGTTTATTCATAAAAAAGTACACATGGAATAAAATTTCAATTTTTTGCATAGAGCTTGAAGAACATGGTTGCGAAGAACATGTTACTGCCAAAAAAAATTTCATTTTTAATCATTAAATTGGTATTTACACTTTGTAAAAAAGTAAAGAAAGCGTAATAGGCATGTATGGTTTATAAAATCAAAGCTAAGTAAAAATTGATCACTATTGCGAATATATCAATAGAAAACATATTTGTAGCCTTATAACAACTATCATGTAGGAAAATGTCAAAAGAATTATACAAGAAAATTGGATGTATATTTTGATATTAAAAAAAAAGACAAATAACAATTTAAAATCATTACTTTTAAAATGCCTGTAATAAATTGAAACGATTCTTAATAGACTTTTTGAACATTAAAATGCCTTTTTGTAACCACTTCAAAAATGCGAAGATGCAATTGCAATATTGATTGAACGCTAAGAAATCATGAGACAAAGGTATATGTTATCTTAGTCATACTCTATCAAGAGTTGTCAATTTGCTTCTTTGATGGTGGATTTGGGGGGACTCATTAATGGCAGCAAAATACAAATTCAATTAGTATCCTTTTTATATATATTGAAAACTCAATTGGTGTACACGTCCTGTAGCAAAAATTATAAAAAATATTTTCAAATAATTTAATTCTAAAGCTAATTGAAGTAAATAAATGGCATTTAAGTAAAATATGTCTTTAGTAAAAGAAGCTTTTATCAAGTTGTATTTTGGATGTTGAAGCGAAATAAAAAAAACTTGAATAAGTATACGCTATGAAATAGAATAGAATATGTGGAAACGTAAAGTAGTTAATAGTAAAAAATATGTTACTGTTGCGTAGCGTTTTGTAGCTTGTCTAATCACTTTTTTATCCTTTTTTGTTACATGCATATCAGTTTTCCTCTCACTTATTTTTCTATAAACCTTGTTAGAATGCAACCTATTGTTAAATATGTTCAAGAAAACTATTCAACAAGAAACGCATTTAAAGAATAATTAATTTTAAAAGCTTTATCTTAACAGGGTATGCATGCTGTATTTAAACTAATGAACAAATGAACAACTTTTTCCGTAGTAAGTTTTTGTGAACTACGAATAAAAGCTGTATTAAACCCCGATTACTTGGTTAAAGAGACGGAGCTTGTGGTCAAAAAAATTTAAAGAAGTGAAATTTAAAAATTATTTTTGCAAAGTAGGAGCCGGAGTTGGATTCATCCAAGTTTAAACTAGTTTTAACTCCTAAAAAATTTGTATTAAATATGGTACTATGAAAACTTAAAATGTAACTTTTTCAATACTTTATCTTCTTAATTTAGTTAAATTTTAATGGCAAAAAATCGCATTGATTTTTTAATTTCATAGTAGCCGCTCGTGACTAAAATCACTTCAAAGATATAACAATTTCAATTAAATCCAGCGCTTAAGTTTCAGTTTAAAAGTATTAGTTACGGAGCCGAAGTCTAAACTAATTTAGTTCAGTTTTCCAGTCCTGGTAAAACCTACCTTATTTAATATATTCAATGATCCAAACATTCCTAGAGTTCCTCCAAAATCGTGTAACATACACCATATAAAGTAATGACCAAAATAAGAATGCAAGCGTTCATATTGTGGATGTTGTTCGGATTGTAAATCCAGAACTATCATACGTCCCTAAAAAAAGATTCATGATTATATAATTAATGTATGAAAAACTAAGCAATTCTCATTTTTTCTTAGGGCTGAATTAAATTTAAAGATATTACAGATGAAATTAAAAAAACATAAAATACAACAGGTTGCTTCAAAAATTTAATTCACTTACAATTGGTACAGACGTCAGAAGAGCTTGTGCTTTATCGTCAGTCCAAAATAAGAAGTCATTAACAAGAAACCAATTTTGAATAATCCTAAAATATTAGATATGTTTAGTAAACTGTACAAATGCTTGAGTATAGATTCAACGTGACAATAGTGGTGCAGTTTTCTTTTATTTAATCCAACCCTGATCTTTTTTTATTAACTTACAATAGGCACAGAGGAGAGAAGAGCTTTTGCTTTTGTGTTAGTCCAAAATAAGAAATCATGTACAAGGAACCAGTTTTGAATTATCCTACAATATTATGTTCAGTAACTAGTAACATTACATAAATGTAGAGCCAACGTGGCACAAGTGATGCAATTTTCTTTCGTAAGAAAGTATCAAATTTAATTGGCCTTTTTTGACTCATTGGAAGCTTTCGGGATGCCTATATATTTAATAATTGGCATATATTTTTTTTTGTAGCAAATATATCGCCTTGGAATACACAGTAATTCAAACTGTTTTAGTGAACTGTGGAGTATGAGCCCCTGTATTGTGTATTGATATATAACCTACGGTCTTTTAAAATATTTTATTATACGTACAATGCAAGAATAGATTTTTCGATACTAAAAATTTCTGTCAAAGCTTTTATTAAATGATAATTCTTGAACTGACAAAGAGCCACTTCAATATTTACTTGAAAACTGCAAACTATAATTATTTGATAAAATATATAGAAAGCAGCATGTTTTAGTTCAACAGATTGGAATCCTTCTAATGGACCCTACAATACACAATGGCCTAAATTTTTGCTTTTTTAAAACAGGTTTTAAGTTATATTTTAACTATATATAAAATATATTGTTGTCTAATTATTGAAATATAATTTACAAAAGTAAACAATAAACAAAAGTTGGAAAAAACATCAAACAAAAAGTTTTTATGACGTTTAGCCCAGATACGTATTTTGATAGCCAAGCAATCTTTCTCAGTGGTCATCAAATAGTATTGGATAGTTCCGTAACTGTTATGTAATGAGTCACTTTAAGTTATAATTAGCATTAAGTTGTTCGATTAAGACAAAACCGTATAAGAAATTAAATCAATTTTTTACTCCAGGTACTATTTAGTGCTTTATACTACTCTTAAATGTGGTTACAAATCAAGTTCTAATCTTTAATAAATAAATAAAAACTGATCACTGTTGCCGCGCTTACCATACTTAAAGCTCTTTAAATACCATATCGATTTTGGGTCTGCTAATTTCATTGAATTGAAAATGGATTCTCCCACTGCTTTTAGGTATACTTAATTAGAATTCGAAGGAATATTTTCGTTAAATGTATCACAATTGTAAAAATGATCGGTTCCAAATTCTTCAATCATCTAAATAAGTAAGAGATGTAGTTAAGTATGCATTGTTTTTAACACTAAATACCTCATTTAAAAACATTTGTCCAATTCTTGAAAATAAAGGGTCGTTAGTGTCCAAAAAATAGGGACAACAATAGTTATCAATGAAAGAATTCCATCTTTCCATTTGAGTAAACGTTGCATTAGGAAATATTCTAAAAAAATATCATGAAAAAACATTTTACAATATTAATAATATAAAGTAAATACTGTTTAAGTGCACGCGGAACAAATCCTGCAAAAGCTGGAAGTACGGGAAACATTCCAAAGGATCTCATCCTATCTAAAATTTTATGCTGCAGAGAAATAGTAAAGTTGTGCCAATGAGGGCTTAACGGTCCTCCAAAGCCTCTCATATTTCCCATTCGAAACCTTAAAATCATAAACATGTTTTATCAAGTCTGGAAAGCTTTATTGAAAACCCCTCAAGCTTTTTCATAGATATATTGATGCAATGGCAATGTTACCAAGAAAGAAACGCAGGGCCGGGAAAAAATACATCAATTTCCGTTTGTGTCAATCCAAGTTGGAGGTAAACACGATTCCATATTGCTTCCTGACCGGTAAACGCCAGTGGTAAATTAAATCCGTTTAATGCCATCCAATCGATGTGTCGTTCCCATTGCGGCCAGTTCCACCATACAAAACTATAGCTGGTCGTGCATACGTTTTGATAATACCGAAACCTTTCAAATATCGCAATATTATATTTAAATTTATTGAAATTAATGGCAGTGGGTTAAATGGTTGAATATTTTACCTATCGTTTGCCGTTATTGACACATTTATCGTCGGTAACTTGGACGGTAATTCCAATTGCTGGTATTCCCAAGATATGTGGCAATTGCAATAATATTTTAGATAGTAGTGTAATCCCCAAGCGACAGCTACACCTGAACTTCCCGTAATATAAACTGATTCAGATGATTCATTTTTTAAAATCTTAAAAACAAATTAAATTTATGCAAACTTAGAGTTATTCATACGTTTATGATACATACTTTAAAAGTATCATGAAGTTCCGTGGTTTTCATATTAAAATCTACATTTGGAATTAGGAATTTTGATTCATTTCTCAGAAGACGGTAAAATAATTTCCTTACAGCATCCGTTTGTTCCTTTTCGTTTGCTTTCGCTTGGATGTCGTTCAATGCACTTTTGAATTCTAAATAAATATAGTACTTAGTTAACAAAAATAAAAAGAGCATAAAAATAAAGTTTTACCTTGTCCGTATATTTGAAAACAAAAGTAGAATATAAGGACGAAGAAAAATATGTTTCTGTCCATTTTGTTTGAGATACAACTACAATATAAAACGTTATAAAATTGTTCTTTTCATCTATCTTCAATTATCTCAATAATCGTTGGCTTTCTTTTTCTTTATCTTCTGACCTTTGTAATATTACAGAAAGGAAGACAACTGAAAGATATTATAACATAATACACATTAAGCACATATTAAGTGATTAAGTGATGGACCAAACAAATTGTAAAAGCAACATTAATTTAATTAAATAAATATCTACATTTTTTTAGTAAAACTTATTTTGTAGCATAAGTTCATAAAAATATAAAAATTTTGAAAAAGTAAATAGCTTTCAAACACAAAATTTAAAAACAAAAATTCTAGAAATAATAATATCGGAAATATCTTTAATAAAATTTAACCTATTCAAACAATAAATAAGATTCTAAAAAAATGTATTTTTTGATCCAATTTCTGGATAAATATATTGTCATATTTCCAAACTTAATATTTATTTATTTTTATCTATTTGTCTGTGTGTCGTCTTTTAATTCAATTACAGCTGAATCAATTTGGATGAAATTTGATATTATTTTGATACTATATGTATTATCCCATTCACTATATTACTATGAAATAAATATAAGAGAAGATAAAATAGACATTACTAGAAAATGAAAAAAAGCCTCAATCACATTTAATCGTGTGGATAACTAGGTTCTAGAAACTTAATAAAAAAAAATGTCATATCTATTTTTGCATTTTAACAAATAATTGAAAATGTGTACACTTTTAAACCATGAAACTCATGTTCTGAAGATAAGATCATTTTATTTTTAAGAAAAGAGTTTCCATATTTCACGGTATTTTAAATATTCGTCAGGATTTCACGCTGACTAATATCACACATTACATAGTAAAACCAATTACATTATATATTTCCTTTATACTTATTTTTTTCTCATTTTTTTTTTTTTTGATATGCAGGGCCCAAAGACCTTACTATATCTCCCCTTTTCAACATTTTTAATTCGGTGAAGTCGAAGGATCCTGAATAACTCATATACGTATACGTAGATATACGTGTAAGTAAATCTATATAGGCAACTCGAATTTTTCAATGTAATTTTGTTGTTGTACTTTTTGTCTTCAAACATTTATAAATATTTTTTTTTAACTGCACAAAAGTCAAATTAGTTATTTAAAAGTAAATTATTTGTACTGCTTTATTGATTAGGAAGGTGTTATTCTCATGTTATCATATTGTTGCTTGTTCGAAAACTTTACCACAAAGTCATTATTTTGCTTGTTTAATTGAAATTTAATTGGAGAACAATAAGAAATTAATTTAATATGATAATGCACCATTTTTAATAGAAGTTTCAATTAAAATTAGAATCTATATTAAAACATGCATGTATCAGATAAGTTATACTCATTAAAATATTTTAATTAAAATGAAAATAATGAACACAAGTTTTTGATATCATGTATGTAAGGATTATACGTTTGTCTTTTTGTATTTGATTATAAACCATTTTAAAGAGACCATTTTAAAAATGGCCCTTGAGTCTTTATCGATTTTTAATAATTCTTTAGTTCTTTTCAAATATCACAATATTTACAATTCATTTCGTTTAATTATTCTTGCAAAGCAGGTGCTGAACGAAGTAATAAAACAGACCATAGTTTGTGTCGTTTATGTACTACTTTCAGCCATACTAATCATGCAGATGCAATCACCCTACACAGGAATTAAGGTTTTATATTATTTTAGATCTAAATATAAACTTGTTTTATGAAGTTTACAGGATTTATTAGAAAAATCTATAAAAGTGTAGATAATAGTACAATATGTAACATAGTTGTTAAAAGACAATTTTATTATTACAAACTTATTAAAATTTATAAAAGCCGCATCTTCAAAAACAGTACTAATTTTTGTTAACAATGATTGTCTCTAATTATAGAAAATTCATAAATATTGGGATTTATTAATCAGCAAATTAAAATTTGTTTTGATTTACAAGACAATTTATGAAATTAACTGAAGATAGAAATAGCACGAAATAACTAGCAGCTTAATCTGTATTTAAATTCATTGGTAATAGGTATAACTTATTAAAAAACAAAGTCAAAAGACGTTGTATTTTCTCTAGTACTTGTAAGTTAACTTGGGTGCAGCGATAATAGTTACTATGTTACAACGATGACATCATCATATTATGTAGTTCTTGATTTATATTTCATTAATTTCTTAAATCACTCATTTTGATATTCTAAACAATTAAATACAGATATTTTAACTTCTTTTGTTCTAATCATCTTCATATTTTTAATTTTTTTTTCTTCTGAAAATAGAAAATCGATTAGAAAATGTTTGTTTCGTTTTAATTCGACTCTGTAGAGTTTAAAGAGGTATAGTATAAAAAACCCATGCTTAACTTTTTTTGACCTTGTAATTGATTCGGAGATTCTATCTCTGTCTTATTGTCATTTCACTCGGTCGAAATAGTTGTAGTTAGAGGATAGCAGTAAAGAGATGAACATTTCATGTTATGTGCATGATAAACTTAGGTAGAGATGGAATCTTCAAAATTTGAGGTGGTTTGTTGTGCCATGAAAAAAAATGGCTATGAACAATATAAGC
Organism: Sisyra terminalis; assembly: GCA_958496175.1. Lineage (NCBI taxonomy): Eukaryota > Metazoa > Arthropoda > Insecta > Neuroptera > Sisyridae > Sisyra > Sisyra terminalis. The sequence goes on from OY292276.1 coordinate 38,515,132, forward strand.
ACTCTATACTACATCTCTGTGGTAGAGTTCAAATTTCCAGATAGATCGAGCGACAGAGCAAACAGTACGTTTATAAATCAACGATCTTCGCTGTTTCAACGATCAAAAAGTATTGTATAGCCAGTAGAAACATCGCTATTTTATAAAAAATCATTTATAGAGTATTCTATAATTATTTGATAGGTGCTTTTTCCTTAATTAATATTGGTTACAATTTTTAATCAAAAAATATATTTTATAACATTTTACTATAAAGTGGAAATTACTAACTTAAACTATTACTTTTTAATTCCACCGCTGGGTAGAGTCGACTACTAGGTCTTACTAATAGAAGAACAGTAGCAACTAAAATTTAGTTTTTTTTTCTATTAAAGTTAAAGCTACAAATAATTATCATATTTTTATAGTTGTGGTTGAAACTATGAAAATTCAGTTGTAAACCTGTTAAATTTGAAACATTACTTCTTAAAGAGTTAAAGTACCGTCTAAATATTCGTTATACATTATTCGGGTATGTTATTATGATATCATTGCATTGTTATAATGACACTAACAAATTATTTTAAGTGTTTAGCGAACTTATAACTAGAGTATCTGACAACGAAGTTCATGTTTTATAAGGGGCCATTCATCTATTATTATAAAGAGGAAAGATTTGATTGTTTGTTTGCTTTGAATAGGCTCCGAAACTACTTGACCGATTTGAAAAATTCTTTCACTGTTGGGAAGCTACACTATTTCCGGTGAACATAGGTTATATTAAATTTTCAAAAAAGTTAGGGATCCATACTAAAACTCCAATAATGTAACCCAAGGTCTGAAAAAATTACCAAAAAACATTCTTTTATCGCGTGCGCTGCGAAAACTATTGGTTATAGAGCAAAATAATGTACTTCAATTTTACAGAACATATCAATATCTACAAAAAATAGACCAACAGCATATGTCTAACTATTATAGTTATGTCACAATGTTTTTTTCATTTTAAAAAATATATATAAATACCCCCGTTATAAAAGCTCTTTTATTTATACTTTGGGGTTAATCCTTATCAAAATAAATAACTTCATATTTAAGTTTGCTTCAATACCATTATATAACTTTTTGAGTTATTCAATTTGCACATTCCATTCGAAAGATATCACAAGTTTAAAAATGTAAGTTATTTGAAAAATGTCGCATGGTCACCCCATTTTACTTATAGTTAAGACCAACTTTATTAAATTTCGCGATATTTTTTATTTATGTATAGATGCTGATTGATTTACAGATTATTTGGTCTACGGTAGGTATACCTACCGTAGCTATACGCAATAGACATACTCTTTTTAGATATTTATAAATATTTTTTGAAAATTAATTATTTATTACATAGAACAATTTTATTCTTTGCAACAGTTTATTAAATGTGTCTTTTTAAAGTTGACAAAATAGTTTTTTTAAGTATTTTAAATAAGAAAAATAAAAATTTTCTTATACCACTACAAATGGCAAATTTGAAAAGAAAACATAATCTACACATACGTTACGCAGACGAAGTTGCGGGGATCAGCTAGTAAATTTTATGACACTTTAAGGAAGAGGGATCAAAATTTTATATTTCTTCTATTATCTCTTTTTTTCTTATTTTTACTTACAAAAAGGACATTTTTTTTTATTAATGAAAAATGTATGTAGGGCATTTTAAATTTATTGCATAGGATTTTTAATATGTACATATTTCATTAAAAAAAATCCGCCAAAAAAGCTTCGCAAGCGCTCTTTTGTTTTTTACACAGCTGCGCTATCTGTCGCAAACAGTTGTATTTTTTTAAGGTTTGTAGCTTCACTATAAAGAACTATTGCGATTCTCGCGTTTCCCGCTTTACTGTTCTTTTAATTTTCAGTTTAGGTTAGGAAATTCAGAACGCAGTATATTTTAAAACGGGTATTTAGTAAAATACAGGCTTCATTGAAAAATATAAATAAATCAAACAATTTTTTAACTTCATCATAATCTTTAACCATGTTTTCTCGACGCGTAATTATTTCTAAACTCAAAATTTCAGTTTATTTATTTTAACCTTTATTCTGTTTTGTAGCTATTGTTTTCATTGAGAGCAAATTCTCCAATTATTCAATTAATGCAGCAAAAATGTGCTCAGTCTACACAAGCAGAGCCAACTCGTATAGAAAAAAGTAAGCTTTTTATTCTGTATAAATTCCTGAATAATAGAAGATATACTTTTTCAGCCGTAAATCAAGTAACTTTATTGGGACGAGTAGGAGCCGACCCCCAGCGTAAGGGAAACGATAATCATCCAGTGGTTGTGTTTTCACTAGCTACTCATTCAAATTATCGTTATGAAAGTGGAGAATTCATGCAACGTGTTGATTGGCATCGAGTTTGTGTATTTAAACCTAATTTACGTGAAACTGTATTGAACTATTTAAAAAAAGGACAACGAGTCCATGTAACAGGACGCTTAACATACGGTGATATTCGTGGGGATGATGGTGCATCGAAAGCAGTTACTTCTGTAATAGCTGATGATGTAATTTTCTTCCAAGGACCTGAAAGTACCAAACAGTAGTTCATAAGTTTTTCCTATTTGTAGCATTTAAAGTCGTTTACTTTAATTATTATGTAAATAATTCGTATATTAGCTTCTACAATGTATAATTTTTTCTTTAATATAATAATATTTCATTAAATTTTGAATATTTTTTTCTAATAATTTGGAAAGGTTATCCTGGTTGTCCTTAGAAAACATGTGAATGAACAGATTTTCGCTAAGAATAAGTACGGTAAGAACATTGTTCGTTTCATTAATTTGTGTTGCCTTTTTTCAGTTTTGGTGGAATTAAATTTTATAAGTATAAACATAGGAAGTATTTATTCAGCATTATAGTTTCAAATTATTTCGTTTGATGCAATCTTAATAATCCGACGCACGTTGGATTGAATCGAACGAAAAGTAGCAAGAAAGAATTAAAAAAGTTATTGAATAATCGAGGATACCGAGGGGGAGAAATTGATGTAATTACCACTTCTCAACTCACAACCGAAGTACTTCATTTTATTCACTTTTGAAAATGTTAAAATAACTGGCTTTGAAGATAGAACTGGTTATCTCTTTGAAAATTTTCCAGAAAAATAAAGAAAACATAATCTTCCCCCCTCCTTCAAAAAAAAATCTATCCTAACTGATAAATTCCCAATGAAAAAAAGAATAAATAATAAAATTATCTAGTTTAAACTATTAGTTTTTTCATTAGGTATGTTCTATATGGTTCCTTTAAATTTTATTCCTAATAGAAAGACAAAAAAACACCAATGTTCATCATAATTATTTGGTGTGTGCGCATTATCAATTAACTAAGAATCAATTCCATTTTTCTGCAAAAACAAACCTATAGTGGCTGTAGTGAAACTGTATTGTTGACTAAACTTCTATATAAATTATTTTAATAGCTTTTACATATTTATTAAACAGAAATAATAATTTTTATCAAGTGGCAATGTTTCCATAATATGATTTGTTGATTTAATGTTTTACAGGCCGTTAACTTTGAATTTTCAGTCCAAGCGAACAATTAGTTTAAAAATCTACATTTTGTTTTTATAGAACATTACTTGTTTTCTGAATAATTATAAAATTTTATTTATTTTGGTAATAAGCCTTAAAAATTAAAATGAAGATAAAAAGATGAAGACACTTTTGTAGAAAATGGTTTTGTGTTAGGTCCAATGTTAAATAATTTACCATTGAGTTTGATTGTATAATATGTTTGCATTGATATAAAAGCTTTCCAAAAATTAACTTTTTATTAGTTTTATACTTACTTTGGTTTTGAAGAACAAAAATACTTATCTTATTTGTCTTATTTTTGAACGTTGTGGGTTCACATTTTCACGCAAACACAGTATCGAGTCCAGTGTAAGATATCTACATAAAAGAAATCAAAGAAATATCGATAGAATATCAAACCAGTTCAGTTCCAGTTCAAATTTTATTTTTGTTATCTTATCACAATTTCACTAGGTATCAGGCGTCTTGATCCTCCGACAAAATATCACTAAGACAAAACATCCCCGACAATTGATCCGTCGGTAAGTATCGATATCTTATAACTTTAGCGGGATATTAAAAATTCTTATTCTTTCTTTTCGTTTTACACCGTCGAGATCCGTCGAAATCTATATATTTTGTCAGGATTTTTTTTGTCAAGGAATCGAACATCATGGAATCTTTTACTGGAGCTCAACTTCTAAAGCTTTAGTTTTTCTTCATTGTACAAAGCGTAATCTACTACTCAACAAGTTTAAATAATAAAAAGTTTAGGATGAACATTTCATTGTGTTAATTAGTAGATATAACCTTATCATCATCCTTCTCATTCTCTCCTTAATCCATTCTTGTTGATGAAGCCAATGCTTATAAATGCACTAAAATCACCAATGTGGAATCAGCATTCTATTAAATTTTTCTTTGAACCAAATATCTCATTGGAAACGATTTCAAACCAACTAGATCTAGATTCTCTTTTCTAGATCTTCTGTAATATTTGGAAAGGTAGTTGTATATTGGGTTCAAGAATAAACAAAGCCGTTTTTTCATATGTTTTATTTTTTTAAGACGATTAACAATTTTCCAAAATAATAGGTTTGCATTTTAACGCCATTCGTACACGGTGCTGTCTCTTCTACTTTTAACATGTAATTGATAACGATGGTGGTTTTTTCTTATAGTAATAATTATTAGTAATTAGCAAATGGGGGAGTATATTATAATAATTAATAATAATAATAATACCTATCCTTAAAATGTACATGAGTAGAAAAGTTTTGATAATTGCAAACTATTTGCAATCAAAACCAAAAAATGAGTAATTCATTGTTTCAAAGGAAGAAAACTTGTTTGGAATGACTAGAACCATATTACAAGACAAAGGTTTTGATGGCAAATGTTTTAGTTTAAATTTTCCATTTTAAAAATAGTTTTACTTATTAATATTTGTTTTAATTAGAAGTGATTTGTGTGAGAGAAAGAACAAGTGTTCATGATTTTAGATTTGATGATGTTTTCTACATGGGACTGGAGAAAACTAGAACATTGTTAGAAGAAATTAAAAAGGGCTTGGTGTTATGTTTTTTTTTTTTATTTTGATTACTTAGCCTGGTTGCAACTACTTTAAGTATACTAAAGCTATATCAATTTTTTATCTTCTTCTTTAATGTTCTTTTTAAATCATTGTCAGCACATGATTGTTCATACAATTTCCTGGTTTCGAAAGAAATTTGTCCGACTGAATTCATCTTCATTGTATTACGTTCACAGGAAAATTCTATCAGACATGTTTCACATGATCTGGGTTTTCTTTCAACATTGAGGTCCTGTCCCACGTATACTTATATAAATATTTAACATGATTTCCCATAAAAAAGACTTTTCATATTAGAAGAATACACAAATTTAAATTTTTTTCATCAATCGAACAACAATTCCGAAAACACATTTATTTTATTTTTATTTTTTTGGTATTTCATTTTTTTTTAATTTTACTTATAATTTTCATTTCAAACAATCTCAGTCTTAAAAGTTAATTTTTTCCATTTTTTTATTATGTAAAATTGTAAACAGTATTTTTTTTAATTTTTTTCTTCTCATTCTAATAATAGCCCTTTTACAAGACACGTGAAAAAATAAAATTTTATAAGTTAATGAAAAAGTTTAATGATTTTCATTTACATCTTCATTCATTCAATAATGGGAAAAAGGTGCATCTTTTTCAAACTCGGAAAATGGGGCAGGAGACGAGTGTAATTTGCTTTGCCAAATTATTGCCGGTTTAGTCACATAGAAATTTCGGCATTTTTGGCTAACTTTAAAATGGCAATTACTTAAATGTTCTATCACTCGTTTTTTTTATAAGGCTGATGGCACTAACAGATTTAGTGTTTTTTTTTCTCAAATAAGTTCTATACAAGAGTAATGCTACTTTCTATTATTTTTCAATGTTAATTCACATTTTTATTTTGATTATTTAATGCATGAATAATCTTTATTAATTAAATATTCATATCAGTAATAAATAGTTTCTACAAACATCCAAAAGCTAAAATACTTTTTATTTATTTTTTTTTGGGTTTTTTATTATTTTTTTTAAAGTTCAACACACCACAAGCAAGCGATAAAGATATTTTAAATTAATTATTATTAAACACGAACTATAAATAAAATAATTATAGCCAGTTTGGTAAATGTAAGTTTACAAATTCAATACACTTAAAAAATTATAAATAATTAAAAGTTAAATTTGTCCAACGTTAACAATAAAACTATTAAAAATATTTGGCTTTTATTGATTTTCTTTAAAAAAAAGTTATACATTTATGTATTTTTAGTTGTTCATTGATTGCAAAAATATCTACCCCTATTTCATTTTAATTTGCGGGAGGAACGATCAAACCATGACTTTTCATTACTTAATATGTTTAAATAGCTTCTATTGCTAATGAATACCAGTTTAACAATGACTTAAAATAATTTTGTTGATTTCTTCAATGCTTTATATTGACATTTGACAACAAGTTTAAACTATTATCCTTGATCTACTGGCTCCCTCGATACGATATCCTTGCATTAGTTCTTGAACTTATTCACTGTTTTCTTTAATTAAAAAGTAATGCTTGTAGGAAATTTATACCGTATCGACAATCCAAGTATATCATGAACTTAAAAGTCGCGGTCTCATTTTAATTAAACTAGAAAAAAATCAAACACTTCAAATAGTTTTCAAACTATCCATAGTTTATCATGAATATTGAAATGTAACTTTTTTCTATTTTAATTATTTTTTTTTAAATAAAAATGACAAATTTCATCTCATTTTTTTATATTTTTAAAAGAAAATGCAATATTTTGCAAAACACACAGTAATAATAAGTAATTAATAATATAATAATAAATATGAATAGGTACAATGGCAGGAACAATGACGGACAAAGCTTTTTAAATTTTAATTTCTACTTTTAAAAACTACACGACTTAGCGAATGTTTTACAATATTAAAATATTTTTTTTTGTTATCTACTATTTATTTAGTATTTTTTTTAAAACGAGAGTTCTGTTTTTCAATGTTATAAATTAAGTTGTGTATATTTTACTTTGTTTCTTAAGTATTTAAAGATACTCAAATGTTTAATATTATAATAATTATAAGATTATGTTTTGAAAATATGAGAGTGTGTGCGTATTTGTAGGTGCATTTATTTAAAAAAAAATCAATTTCTTCATATTTTCATTTTGGAGTTTTAAGCAAAACTTTTAACATTTTGTGCTGTACCTATAAATGTGTGTGTATTTTTTTTTTCTTAAATTGACAAAAAGTCACAAGTTGCTTGACTAGATTTAAAGAAGATCAATTTAAGAAAGAAAATTTCAGTCGTTCTTTTTCGTATTCTGATTCCTTTCCAGTAGAATAGGAAACAGACAAGCTTGACTTTATGTTCAGATTATTTAACATTGTTAAACTTATTATAATATAGGCTTAAAATTTACTTTTCTTTTCTTAATATTATTAATTTTTCACAAATTCGGAATGTATTAAAATACTTGTTTTCCTATAGCTACTAATTTACGCCAACAATTAATAAATGTATAGTCAAAAATATAACGGTAAAATGATTGTTCCTTACAATAATATTTTTATCATTCACCTACTCAAATTAAAGATGATTATGTTTTCATTGAATCGATTGGAGATTTACTTAAAAAAATATTAATGTTTTTTTTTCTTTTTTTTGAAGTAAAAGCCCTTTTCTGAAGGCTTATGATATGAAATGAGTTTTTTTTCTACAGAAATCAAAATTGGAACACAACTTTTAAAAATGATATGTATTTCTTTTAGTTTTGATTTTGAAAGTATTGTTAAAACGACTGACCAAAAAAAACATTGTGTAAAATATTTTTTTAAGTTCATCTCCTCGATAAAAAATAACTCGTATGATTGTAGGGAAATATTCAATTCTCTCGTACATTTTTACTTATCAATAACTGAATAGATAAATATCAATGGTGTATTTTGAGTTCATTATTTTTCTTTAACAACATTTTTTTTTCGTTTTTTATCATTTTATTAAAAAAAAAAAGAAACGACAAAGATAAATAATTTTAAAAATTGATTGATTGATTTTCCAAATTTTCGATTTTGAACAATTTTTTTCACAATTAGATAATAATTAAAACATTAAATTTTCTCAACAAGTAACAAAATAGTTTCATTGCATTTCGTTGTATTTGTATCTTATTTTCACATTAAGTAATTTTTGAAAAATAAAATCGATCCTTTCTGTGGAAAAACATTTCATTTCAATATAGTTTTTGTGATGTCATAAATTGAGTTAAAAATAAATCAGTCTTTAATATTGACCTAGAAATCAAAGTTCAGTTCTTCTTCTTATTCTCATCCGAAAAGGATCTGTTCAAAGGAAATGTCTCTTGAGCATTAATTTCCAAAAAAATATCGAACTTTTTAGAAACCGATCAATCAATGGAGTATTTAAAACTGTTTTCCGATTAATTAGGAAACCTTACGACTAGGAAAACTGCTGTTTGGTTGGATTTTCGATTGTAACGAGTTTTGGTGGGGGTATTTAAAAGGGATGTTTACAGTTTACTTATGTCTAAAACTTTGCATATCTTCTCTCGATATGGATTATTTATAGATCACACACAATTATTATTTAATTAGAGATAATTATTTTTTTAATATACAATGAAATTGGCAAAACTGTAAAATTAGGATTCAAGGTGAAGGATTGTGCGTAGGGTGGTGATACAAAAGGAGAACTGTGTCGGGATTGTTGGGGTTTATTTGGATTTCTAGCGGGATGAATGGGATTTATTTACAAAAGCCCACATAAAAATTACAGTATTAATAATACTTAGATTATGACTTAGCTTAAATATTTTATTAAATACCGTAAAATGTTTACACATATTAAGGACTAGATTTTTTTTTTGGTTTTTAATTTTTTGGGTTGTGTTTTTCGAAATAGACGTTTGGGCCTATAACAAATTTGAAAAAATACATTTGGTCACGCAGAGTTTATCATTCTCTTTTCAAAAGGAAAAAAAATTAAGAAAAATTCCTACGATTAACAAAAAGACAAAAATGTGTTAATTTTTGTTTTTAATTAATTAATTGTAAATTACTTGTGATTAATATACGAAATAAAGATAATACTTTCTAGAAGTAGTTTACTATGAAGTTAATGTAAATTCCTCGCTATTTTTATGTGAGGCATGAAATTATTTTGGTCCGCGATGTCCAGCTACATCGGTCCGACAAGCTTTTAATTTATATTTTTTTTAGTGGTGTAAATTGATTTTCTCGTCTATTGGAAGGAGAATAATTTTTTGGTGAAAATGTATTAAAAATCAGTGATTGTGAAAAAATGTATGACAGGAGGAAAATGATGTGTGGTTTAGTGATTTGTGTTGATGATTGATTTTTCGTTTTAGTGCAAGTGAAATTGTTCAAGTTTTAATTAGTTTAATAAATGCGCATAGGTGTCTACTTTTTGCATTTTTGGTTTTTTTTTCCTTACAAAACGGCAGAAAATTTCTCAAATCAAATGAGTGAACGTGTAGATAAAGAAGATATTTTGTGGCAATTATGATTAAATATTATTTATTATTATTACTTTTTTAAAATAATTATTAAATTCTAAAACTCTAACACATACTTTTATTAAAATACAACCAACATTTAATTATTCAACAGGAAATTTCGATGGAAGAACATAATAACCGTTTTTTTTCAACAAACATTTTTTAAAATATAAATATCAATATATACCTATATTTTTTTTTTCAAATCTAATTTTGAAGTACATTTTACTAGAGGTCTCTAGTAAAAGTTCCTCAAAAATTAAATGGTTTTTTATCATTTTTTTTAAAAGAGAGTTTTTTTTTTATGTAACGTTTTTGACCAGTTTCTGTCCATGATTTGTTGAATGGCGATGGAAGGGGAAGGCATTTTCCGATGATCACAGTCTGTTGTGTTCGCTAAAAAGATGAACCGCAAAAATTTTGCATGGATCATTTAAAATGATTAATGATTCCCAGGATGATCATTTCAAAAAATATGGGGCACTCGATTATCATGAAAATGAGATGAGATGAAAACCAAAAATGTGATCCACACAATTGATATTTTCAAAGATCTATGATGATTGCGCGTTATGAGGGATGATGCAAGCTTAAAATTATAACAATTTTAACAATAATTTATTACAATATTGAGCAAAATGAAATTTTAAAGATTAGGCCTTTAGCATGAGAAAGAAATGTTGATGAAACATGGCTAATTTTTTGCCAATTTATTTGTCGTATATTAACTGGCTATTTGCGCATAGTATTTTGAGGGTTTTGAAAAATTATTTGGAAATTTTTATAAGGGATTTCGACGATGAGTTTATCTATAATACGATTGTTCGGCCGATGTATCTTTAAATCGCCTTAAAATCACTAAATCAAAACCTGGCAATTATGACTCAAAGCTTGCATATTTTCGTTAATATTTTAAGTGAGATTTATAGCAGAAAAATTGTTACAGTAGCAAAATGAAATTAACAATTTTTGGCGTTCATTTAAGAAATTGTTTCATATTTACAATGTGTTTTTTGAATACATTATGTTCCCTAGAGTAATTGACATGAAAGTAGAAACTCCATTTTAACGCAGTAATTTGTTTTGAGGAATTTATTTCTACAGTTATTAGTTCGCTAAATTATTTATTAAAGTTAATTGGTGGTTGGTTTTTATTTTCGTTATAGCATGTTTAGATCCTTTAGTTTATTTTAACTTGTTAAGCTAAGAATATGAAGAACGAATATTTCTATGCTTCGGTCCCTCAAAATTTCCAGCACTAGATCGAAAAGACTCGTTTCAGAATACCATGCGCATTTTTCTCGTAGATTAAATATATTTGAAAACGTAAGAGAAAATTAATAATTGTAAAATAAATCCTTGCCCCCTGAAAATCGATTGTTGGAAAATCATTTCAAAATTTTCATTCCAAATAATATTCGTTCGTTTGTATTTTAGATACGAGAATTGTTTTTGATTGAATTCAGTCTTACCAAGAAATGCTAAAAGTTCAATTAGAAAGTTCCTCTTTTGCCTTAACATTTTTTACCGATTAATCTATTAGTACAAATTATTAGCAAATTAGTAAATGTTGATATTTCTACAAAATACTTTATTATGTGCATAACCTCCTCTCTTTTTAACCCTTTGTACAGAAGAGAGATATAAAAAGGTACGCACAAAAACAGCCCAACACATCACTAATTCTATATAAATATTTTAAGTTTCAGAAAAATTATTTGACCGACGATTATTAATAATAAAAGAAAAAGTTTAATAAATTAATTACATTTAATTAAAAAAATTGACTTGAAAAAAAGGTTTTTTTTCTTTAATATTTATAGACAAGACTAACACACATTTAAAATCTAATGACTAAGAATGATATCGCAAGAAGTAATTTTTTCTTATAATACTAAACATGTCTAATCTTATAGGATTAATGAGTAAAAGATTTGGGCCCCAGGAAGATTGTTATCTCACGACATTATTATTTATTTTCTTTTAGTATCATTAGTTTTTTAGTACAAATTAAAAAGAGGAATATAGGAAAAATCGGGATGTTGGTGTCATAATAGCACTTGAAAGTTGACATTAAACGACTGAAGCATGCATTTATGAAAAATTGTTAATTGTGCTGGATGTGGATTTATATAATACTTTTAATTAATAATTGTAAATACTAGGTGCACTACAAAACATACAGCGTGTTAGACAAGAAAATAGCTACTGATGCAAAATTTTAATGATATCAAACGAAAAAACAAAACTATATTTTTACGGTGCAAATACCTGAAAAAATAATAGAATGAAAATAAAATCAAATGGAAGGAAAAAAATAATACATGTACAAAAAAAAATGCAAAGAACTGGTATTATTTAAAAAAAAAGCATTTACAACAAAAATATCTCAAAAACAAAACGATTTACATTAATTTAAGAACAATGTTTATCATTAAAATCAATAATATAACAACAAAAATATTCATAATATAATAATTAATAAATTGAAAACGGAATTCCACTTTTGTTTTAATAATAATAATGATAATAATTAAAAATAAAAGGCTATAATATGCGGGTACGCTCTTTGATTTCTTTAAGGATCAAAATTTTCGGTTTGATGTTTTTTGAACAGAGTGGTGAGAATAAGGACAATTGGACAGGAAGAATTTGTGGATTGGATTTTGAAATGGTGGGATCAATTTTCAGGATATTGTCACGGTAGTAATATAATCATAAAAAAATAAGATTTAAGATCCAGTTCATAATCATTAAATAAGACGATTGAGAAATACCAAAAATGAAAAAAAAATACTTTGCGGTATTTAAAAAAAACAATAATTATAAACAAAACAAAAAGTTTTCTCTTTAGTTTCATTAACAATGCTTGAGAAAATGGAAATTGTATTGTTTGTGCTTACTAAAACTACTTTTGCTAATATGAAAAAAATTAGGAAAAATATATTAGGAAATTATTAGATTCCATACTACAATTCCAGGTTTTCAGTTCGAAAATAAAATAGATTTAATCCTGTATTAAGTGAGGAAATCATAAAAGATGTACAAAGATGCATGATGCATTTAATTTACTAATATATTTTTATAAATTTTTTTCTTAAAAAAAACAATGTAAAATTATTTTTGCTAAGTAAAAATTATCAAAGTCGTAAAAATTTCGATTTTTTTCATTTTCTTTTGAGATCTCTATTTTCAGTCCCCGCTTAACTTCGCTGCTACATGTAATACAGTTATCATATATTTTACACATACATCCCAACATACAGACAGGCATTTAATTTGCTAGAAATGTTTCATTCTTATTCTGAATTAAAAGGAAACGATAAAAACAAACAATAATAGGAAATAAATTAAAGAAATGTTATATATAAATATAAATAATAATTGATAAATTGTAAATGGTAAAATTAATGAATTGGTGATATCATCAAATAAAATTATTAGTTTTGAAATTGTAAGAGAGCATTTCATATAAGAAAATATTAAATATAATCATTGTATATCTCGTTTTATTCGTTTAATGTTGTTCTTATTGGTATATAGAAGTATGACATAAGTTTTTCGCAGTTTTAAACTATATGTTTTCGTTGAAAATATTTCAGAAGTCAAATATTAAATTTCATCATTCAACGATAGAATTCATATTTATTTATGTTTTTTTAAGTATTAAATCTTTGACTTTATACGCCGATTTGGCTTTGGAATGTTCGATAATTAAAAAAAAAACTGCTTTTCAATCATGTAATATTTCCATATGTTGACATTAATGAGAAATATGAAACTAAGATTTTAAGCATAATAAAATAATAATTATATTTAAAATTTTCATCCGGACATAATATTGATTTTATAATGTTTAAAAAAATAGATACGAGTTTCTTAAATTTGTTATTAATATAAAAATTAAAGATGTATTTTTGAGCGAGAAACTATTAGAAAAATCTTAATCTTGGCAGCATTAACAAAATATATTACTACTTACTACAACTAATAATAATATTAAATATTGTAATAAAAAAAAAGAAAAAAAAATTAAATCGATAATAAATCGTTAGATATATTGCATGCACCACACAAAATATCCTACAGAAAAAAAATAACAAAATACTCAAAAAAAAAAAAAAAAAATACTTAAAAAAAATTGTCGTTTAGTATGGCGTGGCGTGGCGCTGAGGGCACGACATAAAACGGGGAGAAATTAAATACACTATAATACCAATCTACTATTTAAATTTAGTAAATCATTCCCGATAGTAAGAACACGACCGGGATGCTGATCATTTCATTGCATTACTAAACATAAATATGAGCGTTCTAATTAAGAAAAATCCTCATCCAGAACAAAACAAATTAAATCATAAAAGAAAAGAATTAAATCAGACTTTGAATATCAAAAATTAACACCCCTTAATACAAAACTTTTAATTAAATAAATAAGTGGTAAGACCGTCTCGTGAAATTTATTTAAAATTGATTTTATAAATTCTACTAGTTTAATTAATAATTAAAGTCTAAATATACCTAAAAATATAATAATAAGTAATTATAAAAATATAGGACAAATAAAACAATTCACTCTAAAAAAACATTGAGACGGCTTATGTTTTGTATTAATGAAAAGTTTGGGGGGTTATTCTGAGTAAAATTGCGCTATCGCAAGTAAAGGGGTTTTATTTTTTGGTTTAGGATAGGAATTGTGGATTTTTTTTAGGACATTTTAATTTTGTTGAATGAGGCGTAACGGCTTAAAACAGAACGGATACGCGGACACTTAAAATTTTCTTTGTATCCGGTCATGGTTGACTAGGGTAGAGCATAACAAGAAGGGGAGTTTGACCTCCTCACAAATAACAAATATTTTGGGCGACCGAAAATGGTTCGCGCGTTTTTTTTTTAATTTAAAATTATTAATATTCGAGCCTACTCTACTACAAAAAGTGTGGACTACGTCTCACATACAGAAACACGCATATTAAAATAGAGCTCATATTTTTAAATTAAATATTTTTACTTTTTAATATGGAACTGGTGCATATAAATTCAATGTCAAAACTACACAACAACGGGTCCAAGTAATTAACGAGCCACTTTAGAATCTTAAAAATAGCCATTGCATTCATGAGATTGTGACCCAACCGGTTAATTACTTTGATTATTTTTTTCATTTTTTTTCTTTTAAATTAAAATTCAACATTTTATAATATGTGTCAAATATCCCTGTTTTATACATGAATTATATGCGATATTTTGGTCAAACAATGAGAGAAAATTCAAAAATGTGTGCATCAAATTCTTTGTCGTTTCCTTAAAAAAAAAATTAAAACAAAATACAACCGACAGGCCAAATGCCCCGAAAAGAGTTATTAAGGAGGCACGGCACACATTTTTGAGTTAATTTTTATGTTTAAAAACTATTTTACATTCATCTTAATGCTCTAAAATATCAACATGTTCAAATACGATACAAAATTAGTTTTATCAATTAACTTAGCTTATTTTTTGTTATTAATTTTTCTTTGAAATTAATTACTCCGGGTGAAGGAATCCAAAACTGAAAGTGTGTGTAATATTAAATATTGTAAATTTGCAACAACGGATTCTCAAGCGCACCACTCCTTTAATAATGCAATAACAAAGTGTGTGGGGAATGGTTGCCATTGAATGTGGAATCTAGAAGACGTTTCTTGCCCTAGAGTCCCAACGGCGGCACCTGCACGTATCGGTAAATGTAGAGTCGGTAATCCTTGCTGGCTAGCACCACGGAACCATCATCCATAAGAGCAACGTCGAAACATTGCGCGTGTTTTACTTTGCTCTCCAATGCCGAAACCAATTGGCCGTCTTGAGTGAAGATTGTCAGATTGAAATTGTTGTGATTATCCGCAATGAGAATTTCACCGGCTGCATTAATGCCGACTCCAATTGGATAGTTGGTGATACCCTCGCCGCCGATTTGCCGTAAATATGTGCCTTCATAGTTAAATACTTTGACGCAATGTGCCCGATTGTCGCTGATAAATATTTCTTGTTTGTCGTTAACAACGACCCCATTCGGAAACTCCAAATGCTTAGAGCATCCGAACTTCTGAATCACTACTCCCGACTGATCGAAAATTATCACACGCATCACTTTACATTCGACAACCACAATTCGGCCCTTGTTATCAACCGTAACTCCACGCGGATGCTGCAAAATATTTGCACCAAATTTCCGTACAAACTGTCCATATTGATTATAGATTTGTATTTGGTGTGTGGGTGATCTTTCCGTAACGATAATATCGCCCGAAGTACGTACTACAGCCACTCGATTAGGATACAGCAACTGACCATCACGTTTGCCACATTCTCCAAATTGGAACTTAAAACGACCTTCCTTATCAAATATTTGTATGCGATGGTTATTTGTGTCGGCTACAATAATGTCGTTCTGTGCGTTAACTGCCACACCGCTTGGTTCAGTAAACTGACCTTCCATCACACCAAATTCACCAAATTTGCAATGATAAATCATTTTTTGTCTTTTTATTTGTGATTTGGGTGGGAAAATTGCCGTCGACATCAATTTCGACGTTAAATCTAGCATGGAATCGGTATGAGCGGTCGATGTAAGAGAAAAATGTTCGGTGGTTCCATTTTGGAAGATATTATCTGTGCCACCGTTTGACCATTTTTCATATGGGTTAATTCCGTTTAAGTTAATATCTCCAATAGTAGCTGAAAATGGACCCAAACTATTTGCGCTACTAAATCGCTTTGAGATGATATTTGACTCAAAAGGAGATGTAGATTGGCTTGAAGACGACACTAAACCGTTGGAGAAAGGTCGGTCAAGCACATTATTCAAGCCACTAAGACTATGAATTCCTCCATTGAGGCTTCCAGAACTTCCATTCATACTACTGTCACTGCTGCTGGTTGAGCTACAACCATTCATTAACGATCCGTTAGTTGGTCGTGCAATTGGTGGTTGTTTACTAGGACCAAGATTTACTTCAGAGCTAGACCGAACATATCCAAATGTGTTACGTACTCCAACTTGAATTGCTTGATAGTTTGACACAAACTCCAACTCGCATGCAGTTTGAATGTTTTGTTCTGGATTATAACTGAGCATTCCATTTAATTTTGTGTCTAAAAGTTTACGGAACATTAACAATTCAACGGCGCTAGCACATTTAGTCAGCCGTTCAGCGAAGTCACAGGTTTGATAAATTTTTTCTATGTTATCTTTTCCTTTTTGAGTGACAACGCCTAATGCTATTTGCTTGGCGGAGAAGAGACTTTCCAGTTCTTTCAAAAGTTCTTGCTTCCTTTCTTCTAGCATGGAACGATAAAATTGGAACGTATCATTAATTTCATTTTGAGCTTTGTGGTACTGTACTTGCAAACGACTGGAGCTGTGCTCGACATTTTTCACCATGTTACGCATATCTTGCGCTTTAGCCTTAGCTTCTTGAATTATTTGAGTCATTATTTCAATTTGTTTAGGAACAGCATCAGCTAGGTGTTCCCAGTCATGTAAACCACTTTGGTGGTCGAGAATTGTGCATTCTTTGCAAATGGGTGTCGTGCACGTGCGGCAGTAGTATTTCAGTATTTCCAGTTTATGTCTGGGACAACATACTACTGCTTTTTCGTCGTTATTAATACCGTTTGATATAACCAAACTTGAGGTCTTTTCTTCCTTTGAATCGGCCAGGTTGAGAACCCGATGGCCCTCGAAGCAATGCATAAATTGATGAGCCATCACGCAATTTTGACAAAGATAATTGGTGCAATCGATGCAACGGGCAACAGCGTCTGATTTTTGTCCTTTACAGCCAGTACAGCGTGCGGCTGTGAATTTTGGATCGGAATTTAGTTGGATTATTACTTGCTTATGTTCATTCGTAAAATCCGTAAGAATTTCGTTGGCGAAACAATCGTTCTGGCAAATCGGACAGGATAATTTATCAGAGTACGATTGGAATTTTTCGATACACGTATGACAGAACGTGTGAAAACAAGGCAATACTTTCGGTTTGTTTAATACTTGATGGCAAAATAAGCACAGAAGTTCAGCGGTGGAGCTCGTTGTGCTTGGCGTAGTAAAATCTCGAATATCACCAATGGCTGAGTCACTGAATGGGGGTGAAGAATCGCTGAGGGTTAGCGGCGAATCGGCTAATGGCGAGAACGATAAGAAATCGGTATGATCACCAAACGATCCAACTGAGTGAGTTCTTGATAGTGAATCCAATGAAGGTGTCGGTGAGGCCATCTTCAATTACCCGTCATCCCTGCAAAGAATAAAAAAAACCTTTTTTAGTAACAATTTTAAATCTCACGTATAAAACATCTCAATTTCCATTTCAAGAAAATTACTACGTATAATAAACATTTTTATCGCTAAACTTTTGTAAGAATTTAAAATCGTACAGTTAGTAAAAACTTTTAATACAACTTTCGTATAAATTTTCCCTTTCCACACCGACTACATTACCTCAATTCGTCAATTTCACTGTACCTATGTACATGCGACAGAATTCAACATAAAAGAAGTAAATTTCGTTAAAGTGTCAATAAAAATACAATTTTTTCAAAAGCTCGTGCTTGATAACAGATCATTTCGCTAAAGTTCATGGGTAAAATTGACAAAGGATTAGTATCAAAAATGAATAACAACCCTCACTGTTTGTGTGCAATTAATCAATTGTCCTGAAATTTCAATGAGCAGATGTTAAATTTAAAAAAAAAAAGAACTTTTTAAGTTCTTGTGTTGATTACAGTGACAAAGAGGGAATCGAAGCGATTTTCCTCACTTTTGATTTAACGTTAGCCAGGAGAAGTTTCCGTCAAAAATCGAGTCATAAATTAATGAAAGAAAATTTACAAAAATAAAAAGGAAATTGAGTGACGAGGTGGTGCCTCAATGCATCACTCAAATATGGTTCAAGTGTTTTGTTTGTTAGACAAAGAACAACGAATGCAGGAAAAGTATATGAATGTGTTGAGGGAGCAGAATGGGATAGTAGGGATGATATGTATAGGGGTGGATTTAGCTAGCAGTATAGGGGAGTAGTTGAAAAATGAGTGGTGTATAACGGGGCAGCTGACGGTAGGTATAGAATCAGGGGCGCGCGTCCAGACGCGACGCACATATACACATACGAACGATAAAACGGGCATCGTTGACGAGATATAAGAGGGTGAATTGGTGTTTGGGTGTATTGGTGTGCAGCATTGAATGACACAGGAGAGTGCAGTCAGTTCGTGGTACGATCGATGGATAAATGGGCAAAATTCGAATGGAAAAGATACAACTACCTTCAACAGACTAACAAAATATTAAACATTTATTATTATTTTACAATCCCTAACAAACAATAAAACAATGTTGAAAAACCCAATCCGATCAATTAACACGTTTAGCCATCGCTCAACTATATCCCACACATTTCGCAGCTACTATTTTTATTTCACAAATTATTAAAAAAAAATGAATATTTATTATAACGATCGATAACTTTACGGAAATTGATGACTAATACGTTTTCTTTCCAACAAAATGAACATAATTGATCGAATACAATGAATATCTGTTGAAACTATAACACAAAATAAGTCGCTTAATATAAATTTATAATAGTTTCAGAAATTTTAGGCAAACCTATAGATCTTTGAGTTTCATACACAATTCTTTGATACAATAAAACTAATAATATCCATACTATATTTACTCATTTAAACTTTCAAACATTCAAATATTAAAATTTAATTTTCATATATCGTACCGGGCACATTATACTTGAACAAAATTTAATTTTATATTTGAAGGATATGTAAATATTTATGTTTGATTTGGCAGAATTAATGGAAATTACTGGCCATGTTTTAATTAGAAATAAAAATAAAAGTTTTGAGTCAATATTTGTAATAAATCTTTGATGTAACTAATTATATGTTTTTGAGTAAATAATTAATTCTTATTTGATTTCGGCAATAAACGTGACAGTATTTTTCGATGATGCGATCACACTGTTATTTTGGTGTTATAGCAAAGGTAGAATTTTTTTCTTCTTCAGTTTATTGCCTTATAAAAATGTTTGTTTTTCCTGTAGGATCAA
The DNA here is from genome assembly GCA_958496175.1 of Sisyra terminalis. Lineage (NCBI taxonomy): Eukaryota > Metazoa > Arthropoda > Insecta > Neuroptera > Sisyridae > Sisyra > Sisyra terminalis. The sequence continues at coordinate 38,534,900 of OY292276.1, forward strand.
ACGACACTTACTCTAAGTCGGGCATTTTTTTTTCTTTCATTCTTAATACAATACCGGTGCAGAGGTGTGAAGTTAATTCTTTGACTGAGATTCTCAGGCAACAGTAGCAGTTGTAATTTCGAAGAGGGCAATTTTCTTGCTTTTCTTGTGCGAAATGAGATAAACGTGCACGAATGGGAAATTTAATACGGCCGTACGAACATATTTTGAGGGATTGGAAATGCAGTTTCTAGTTGTTGTAATTCACTCACACCTTGATATGGGCAAATGGCGATGGTGGCAGTGGTAACGACGACGGCAACGGTGGTGAGCGTCGTGCATATAGCGGCGTTGCTATGGATACGGACTGAGCGACGTCGCTCCAACCCTGCTACCCCAACGATAGCGTTATGAAATGGGGTTGGTTTATTCGTTGTACGCCGCAGCAGCAGAATCTACCTTCCAACCCCAAATCCATTCATACACACACTAATATATACATATATACAACTGCATCTATTCCTCTATTCCTGTATGCGATATACGCTTTTGCTTTTACACTCTTATTTATAATAATATTTTATTCAATTGCAATAACTTTCTAAAACTATAAACTATACACATTCATTTGTTTTATACTTTTTTTCAAAAAAAAAAAAATCGATCAATGAAAACTATTAAAACATTTAAAAGAAATATATTCCTACTTAATTTAAATCGATTACAAGCTCCCTTCGTTTTTTTTTTTTATACGTATTGGATCATTAAACCAAAGTAACGAAAAAACGAAAGCGGCTTTTAATTAAAGGGCCAATATTATCTTCAATATTCCCAACGGTATTGACTGATATTTTTTATAATTTCAATGCTAAATATCATATAAAACGACTACGTAATATATTGAGTCAATCAAAAATAATTTGGTTTTTACCGAACAATTAGAATTTAAATAACGAAAAAGCATGCCACTGAAATTAATCTAATGAGTAGTCACTTTAATTTTAATTATAATCACTGAACACAAGGGCTACGGTTTTCATTTGAAATTTAGTCGATTATCAAACATTTTGTACAGAGAATTTGAGAATTTATCGAGATGCATTTTTTATAATATAATACATATTAACTACAGTTTAAATAAAAAGTATTGAATCGGTTTTAAGTTTCCCATTTTCCTCTAATCCGACGGACGGATAATATGGGTTAATTGGGTACCTCTACTTGAAATTTTCCAAGTGATATATAATTCTACTAGTAGTTACCCGTTGCATTCGCAACTAAAGGTTTTATCTCAATAAAATGTTCAATATGAGATGTAGAGTTAATCAACAATCGAAGTTTCAAATTTAATAATCAGTGTTCTTAATATAAAAAAAAGTTTATCTAAAATTATATTAAGAAATAAAATATATGTGTTTTTTTTATATCATTTTAATAACAACATTTTAAATAACGTCATTTCACTAAATTAGTATGAAAGTTTAATACTTATGTAGTACTTATACCAAATAGGCGATTTTAAATTTTGGTTCGTTTTTCAACAATCAAACTTTTTAAAATCTATTTTTTATGAACCAATGGTTGTGATCTGGAGTAATTTTATATTTGGCTGAAAAGCATTAAGGTAGCAATTTTTTACCATATATTTCACTGTCAATTCAAATATAAATCTTCTTTGCTAACTTTTTTTCGGCATTTAGAACAATTTGAAACACAAGAAATGCAGAAACTAGTAAAAAAAATTACTTAGATTTTTTTTTTGTTAATTTTGACCCTCAAAAATCTTAGCAAAATTATTTAAATCAATAGGCTATTTTACCCATTTTTATTAACCCTAGAGTCGCTAAAGACCTTAGGAGTTATAAAGCGACGATAAATAAAAATTTTAAAATTTTCTTCCATAATTTTTAATGTTTCTAAAAATTTACTTTATATATTTTTAATTTAATGTTAACTTCAACACATTCATATTCTAATATTTTTCTGGAGTATTTATTGTATTAAAGAATCAAGTTACATCCATTCAATTTATAAATTTCTTAAATTTTAGTGATCAGACTAATTAAGTTATATGTTTTTAATATTTTTCCGTATCTGTAAATAATTTAAAATGAGCTCATTTTGTTAAATAAAATCTTGAGATTTTGGAAGATGATAACCATACGCCTATATTATTTTTTATTTCTTATTTTATGTGTGTCGTGAAAAAACAGTATGGTTGTGTGTGAATGTTAAGCTGTGTTCCTCTAAGTCCATGTGTGACAGTTAAGATCCAACCCTTGTCAGAGTTTTAAGGGGATGAACATATATTATATGTCAATAACAGAAACAAAATCCTCTTGAATTTATAACCCGGTACAGCTATTTTTCGTCGATATTATAAAAAAAAATTAAATCAGTACAATACGACCAATGGATCGTACATTGAGATTGTGCTCTACTACCATAAATAGGACTTTGCAAATGAAAAGGTGAATACAGTTTTAATGAAAACGTTAATAAATTTTTCATTTATTTATTCAGGCTGGTGTTGAGTCAACAAAAGAAATATTGTGTGCAATAAATTGTAGTTGTGAAGTGGTTTTTCCAGTGACGACGAGCATCGGTGCTTATCTTCACGACGTCGTTGACGCCGCACGAATAGCCAACGTAAGTACTAGGTTACAATAATACCAATATCAACTAAATTAAAACATTCTTCGATGTTGATTTTTTGCCTCAAACTCTTGAAAAAAAATATACAACTTTCAAGCAGTAAAAAATGTGTCGTTAACAAATTTAATAAAAGATTTTTTTTATATACGATTTACTTAAAAAATAATCAAATAAATATATATTTACTAAGGACTACATGAACTCCTTATATTTGAGAACATATTTCATTTAAATAAGTCAAAAATATAATTCGCCAACCGATTTATTTAAAAATTAAAATTTTGTTCCTTCCATGTAAAAGTTACCATCGGTACATTTAAACTTTTATAGCTTTTTACAATAAAATTTATACTTCATGAAGAAGATTTTGGTTGAATTAACTATAATCTTTGGTTATCCTAATTTCATCTATTTTATCACAAAAAATTATTGATTTTGGCATACAAAGCGCCGTCTACGTAGGCATAGTTTTTTTGGTTACTAAAAACAACAGCTGGCAATTGAGTGCCGATGAGCGCCAGTCGACACTGATAAGCGCTTGTATTTTACTTGCTTCGATTGCTTCAGTTATCTACACCAGAGAAGAAAGACTTCTATATATATATATATATATATATATATATGTTTGCTCAGTTCACTCTAAATTTGTGCCTTTATAAACGGCGCTGGCAATTGCTTCTAGTGAGGCTGGTCGTTTACTTAGCAGTGCACTATCTGCTTTTATAGATCAGTGACCACTACAGACTGCGGAAGCACCTGCATACAATGGAACTACATGTGGGTGATCCAAAAGGACGATTCTGCTAGACCAGTGTTTCTCAACCTTTTTAGTGTCATATTTTATTTAAGGCTTCTTAAAATTCCTATACTCCCTAAATAATACATAAGAAATTTCCAAACTTCAAAAAATGAATATATCGCTAAAGAAACTTAAACAATAAATTTTAGGAAGAATTACGGTATTTCAAAACAAAACAAAAACGAAGTAGAAAATGCAACGTTACTAGCTGCCACTCGTAGTTCTACCTAGCGACCAACAAAGTTAATACAAAAATAAAATTAAAACCGGCTACCAATTATTAATTACAATATATTTTCGAATTGCCTTCCTTAATAATCAAATTGCCCTCTTGTGGGGCGTACGCTTCACGTTGGGAAACATGGTGCTAGGCAGATAATGAAAGCGTTTTTCACATACTGTGAAAATGCAGTACTTTGAATGAATGGAGACATAAAAAACTAGGATATTAAGCTCTAAAAATGAAATACTCGAAAAACATCTAGTACACAGGTTGCCGAGATTTGCTCATTTACTTTGCTATAACTAGGTGAAATAGGGACCCAGGAAACACAATAAGCCTCGAGATTGCAGTGTTTAGGTTCAACTAACTTCATCCAGGGAAATTCCAATTAAATTAAAAAAACATTACTTTTTTGTACTTTCACAATAGTCGCAGTATCCATCCATTATCCAGTAGGATTTATTAATTTTAAAACCAGGAGAATGTGAGTTGGAGACCCACTGATTGGGAGCTTTTATTTTTTTCATTTTTCTGACGATACACATTTTTGAAATAACAACCAAATATTATAGCAAAAATAAGAAGTGAAACATTGTAGACATTCGATTTTTATTTACTTCTGAATTTAAATACCCTTTTTACAATAGTAATTTTTCACCTTTTTTGAAGTATTCAATTATAATAGTTTTATGCACTTATAATACAGGGAAGTAGAAATCAATGTTTCCAATGAATTTCACAATCATAAAATATAGTGGTTCTAAATTTATTTAAATACATATTTAAAATATGCAGCATGAAAATTCAGGACTACTGCATGCGGTGGAAAATTAAGATATAGGTTGAGTTGAGGATGTCTAATAATATGTTGTAATATACTCGAGCGTTTCGTACTCGAGGCTCGGAAACGAAAGCTTCTGTTCCATGCTTTTACGAAATAAAAGCTCAATGTTTCAATGGGCGAAACGAGACGAGATGAGTCGGAGCTTGTACAAGGTCTCTTTGAGACATGTGAGACTGAATAACCCCCAAAGGTCTGTCCGTATGTTTCCTATTTAATTAGTGCTTTAACCAAACACAAGTTTAACCGACATTCATTATTATTACAATTTCACTAAACAAATTTCTATTCAAAATTTAATTATTTATTTGCATCGTATTTAACCTCAATTGTTAAGTTTTCAAGAGAGTAAAAATAATTTATTTAAATGCCAACCTGTAGAGCGGTTAAACATAACTTTTAATACATTTGATTAATTATTTACAAAAATGTACATTTTGTGTAAAAACCAAAATTTTATTAACTTAAAATGTTTTTGTGATTTTTTTTCGGTAGATTAAATGGAGGAAGTTACTATAAAGGTTCCTTAAAAAGCGTCATTAACATTCTTCAACTCACTTATTTATTCTGTAGATATTGTTGTGTAGCTTACGCTTGGGTAACTGTCGCATTCGCGAATAGCCTTTTCGAGAAAAAAATATATATGTAGGTATATAAAACGATGTAAGAAGAAAGTCGTTATGTAACACATCGTTAAAGCAGATGTATTTTTAATGAAAATATACGAATTTATATTGATATGGAAAATGGTAACACAAATGAGAGAGTTAACAAAATTCGTTCACACCTGTTACAGTTTTTATCAGGCCAGTTCTAATTAAAACAGTTTTACTGCCATTTTTCCGTTGCTGAAATTTTAATTTTCAATAATAATACAAAGTGTATTTGTTTTTAAAACTTTCCCATTATTTATAATGCAGAGAAACTTTACAAGCTTGTTCCAAGTTCAGAGTCTGTGCCAGGCCCTACGTGTGCTTATATATGTATATTCTCTATTTTAATAAAAGAGCTTTGTTTTAATTAAGTTTTGTTGGTTTTCTTCACGTCATATTTCTAGTTCACTCGCTAATTGGTCGAGCGTCCATAATGGCATATATTTCCACATTCATAAGTAATTGAAGAACTAATTTCAGAGAAAAATATTGTGCGAAGCTTTGCACGAACGAATTTAGGCCCAAACAAATTTGCTGTACAAGCGCTAAAAGCCATTTCATTTGTGTTTACTTTATATAAATTAAACGTAAAGTAGCAACATTTCATCGTAAGATAAGATTTGTAAGAAAAACGAGCGCTTGAAATTAGTATTCCGTTTGGAGAATCAATTAAAAAAGTTTCTGCTGAAGAACACCGTTAATTTTAAAATAAACAACCCTCATTTAATTTCTTTGTAAAATTAAAAGAAAACGATTTTTAAAAAGGCGATTCTTATAATAATAATATACCCGTATAAACCCGCAGCGTGCAAGCCGGTTAAGTTTGGAAAAGGAAAGTAACCGAAACGACAAAGATGTATCGTATTGAGTCCTGCAGGAAGAACATGGATATGCAAGGATGGGGCAAAAGTGAAAGGGATTGGGGGAGACACGAATGGCAGTGCAAGTCGGAGATATAAGGCGAGCCAGGGAGGGTTTTTAGCACAACGTTTTTGGCCCAGACGAGGCTATGTTTTAAGATACACTCCTAGCGGGACGTGAGGGGTTGCTTGCATCGCTGGGGCCAAAAGGGGACGAATGAACGTGAAACGATGGATGATGGCGAAGGTGGTTGAGAGTTTGTGTGTGCTATGGTGGTCGATCTGTCTGTGAATTTCATGAGGGTTGCTTCTCGAATCCCTTATATTTCTGTCCTTGCTTCGGCTGCTGCAGCAAAGCATCAAATACGTATCCTGGATTGTCTGTATACCTCCGTGTTGTAGTCTGCGTGTTGTTCGCTTCTAATTTAAGATATCTCAATAGGGAAAATCACCCTTACGACTTATTCACGTACGGATGAAATTTTCAAATTTGTACTACCCTAATTCAAATCTATTGTGGCAAATATTTCTTGTATCCAATATCACGATAGACGAAAAATACAAAAACGCAAATTTTATATGGATATCGTATACCTCCAATCTTGCACTATAAAAATATAAGTAACTAATTTACCATTTTGATAATTTCTTATGTCGTTAAAGAAAACGGTATGGATTGGTCGGCAATTTCAACTTTATATATTTTGTGATGTGAATTTTCATTCGAAACGTACAACGACCATCAAACTGAAGTATAAAATGGTTTATATCCGTTACGTTCGTGCAGGTGGTGAGAAAATATTTATGACTAATCCCTGACTTTACCGGAAAAACCCACCCCATTCATCAACATAAAACGAGTTTAAACGTTCTGTTTTCCAAAACTATATTTGCTAATTTAATTTGACGGTCGATTTTGGCCGTTAGAAAAACGGTTGAAGATCTATTGGTGGTTTTTGTTCGTAAAACGGAACTACTCTTTTCTTCCACGTATTTTTTTTCATTTCATAACGTTTCCGATTTTTTCATCAATTTGGCATTGGCAAGTCAGGATGTGAAAAGCGAAAAATAAACCTTTAAAAGGTACGTATGTGTGCAGTGGTTGGAGGGTGTGAAAATGTAATCCAATAAAATAGACGTCGTCCAAGTGAAGCACTTGAAAGCGCACGAAAAGTTTTGTTCGAACGAATGAGTAACTCTGTCGACCGGAAATTCTTCTATTAACCAAGAGCAATACTCTTTTTTCTTCATTCCATATACTTCAGTTCGGTTTTGTTGTTTTCAAGAGAACTTTATTGATAAATTTGTTTTCCAACTTGTGGCTTAGAAGACTAAAATTGATATTACCAAAAAAAAAAAAATGGGCGGTAAATATGAAAAAAATATTTTCTAAACAAGAACTGGATGCCATATGTGGGATTTTATGAAAAAAAAAACGAAAAATAAACAAGTTGGTGACATAAGAAACAACTTTTTGTGCTTAATGTGTACCATATGTGGCTTTAATCGGATGTGTGCAATATTTTTGAACGAAAATGGTCACTAAGCCACATGATGCACTTTAGGTCTCAAACTATACGACCTAACGCGATCTACCGCTGTCACAAACTATCGAATTACACACAACATGAACACAAAGTGCAGATTGCATTTTTGTATGACCGTACAACCAATTTCCTGCTCCAATGGATGGATCATTTTATCAAAAATATGTGGAGGGAGATGATTGTTTTTCCAAGTCTCTACTTAAATTACATTATAAGGACATCCGAAGTCTGCAAAAAAAAGGAACCAAATACACCAAACACAAGGTCGTGCCCGGTGCATAAAAACGAGGCCAATTGATCACACTATCACATCATTTCCTTTTTTGCTACCCTATACCCGGCTCGTCAAAAACAGGTTTTCGCATAAATTGCGGTTTTCATATATTATGCTATATGTTCCAAACATTATTTGCCTTTTCCATTCTTTTCATATTCGATAAAACGACAAAAATATAATACACATGCCGTTTAGCGTTATTCTTACTGTACCTTGCATGCATATTTCATAAAACAATTAGGTTTTTTTTCAAATAAGTAATACGATCAAAAGCAGACTTCTTTAAAAATGAAATTAGTTTCATGTTCTCAAGCTAAAAATATTTTTAAACACATCCGGGCGCCCGTATACTCTGCTTATATTTTAATAGAAAAATGATCTTACTTTTTTAACTGAACACATTTAAACGGTCGCAGTATTAATATTTTTTGAATAAGCACTCGATTAACTTTAGTTTTACCAAAGAATATTTGTCTGTGACACATAAAACAATCGACATTTGCAAACCTTTGCAAACGACTTCTTTCCTTTTAACATATTTTTCGATATAATTTACATAATTCAGTGAAGCGGTAACTCCGAAGGAAATGAAGAAAAGCTCATTCAATTTAAGCTGAAACCCAATATTTAACGCTCAAGTCCTCTTGATAAACAGGTACTACGATCGAGATTTTCAGCCATCGTAACGTTCACGAAAATATTTAGAAAGAATAAAATATTTTTTCCCCCTCGACAAGAATCATTGTGTTTCCACTCCGTTGTATGTAAATAGAGTCGAGCAAAGTCAAGGTTTTGTTGCTTTTTGGCGAAGCTGAAACTTTAAAGCTGCAAGGCGAAAAACAAGAGGTAAAAGAAAAAATAGGAAAATAGTTTGAGCTCGAGTATAAATTTACAATGCTAATGGCCTAGCTCATTTTATCTTTGAGATCGAATTATTTTATTTATTTATAAATATGTAGATCTTTCAACGTAATTAATGTGTCTAGTTAAATTTTTACATTTACGTTTAAAAGGCTTTCCAGCTAAAAGCTTTTATCAATTTACATGAAAATTCATTCATTCATTATTAATTCATAATTTATGTAAAATAATTACCAACTAAGATTTTGCCCATAAATCTTTGAAAAACGCGCAGAAAAAGGAAAAGATGAAAACGTTTTCGCTGAAATTCATTTTGCTTATTTTGTGCGCTACAGTTTATGATTTCAAGTACGAAACATGAAACGAAAAAAATATGAACGAATTGAAAAAGTATGCAATCTATATTTGAATTTATGTTCATAAATTGCTGTTACGAAATAAAAAAATTAAGAAATTCAATAATATCTTTGGATTGTGATTGACTTTTGTAAGATAGTTTGGCTTCGTTTATGCCATTCAAATTTGCAATATTTCACGTATTGCCAATTATCCAATAAAATTAAAATTAGTTAATTATGACGCATTAGTTAAGGTAGTTGGTTTTCAATGCCCATATAAAATTAAAAGAATAAGTTCTCTTATTTCTAATTAAAAAGAATTGGAGATAATTGGTATCGGAAATTTTAAGTTTGATATTACGAAGTCAGAGTTGGAATCGAAATCAAACTAAAAAGATATGGTAATTACCTCATTGATAGGTCTAACGAAATAAGAGATATGCATTTAAGAAATCATAGTCCTTAATCAATCAAATATAAGTAAAAGTACATAATAGGAGCATGAAACAGTAGAAGAATAATTCAATTAAATTTTTTGTACCAACTTTAGTGACTCTAAAACTAGCAATTTTTTTTCATTAACAAAACTAGAAGTAAGATCCCTACTAGGAATAAATGATGTTAGCTCATAATTGCAGAACAGAAAGTTATACTTTAAGGCCCGGTATTTTCACTCCTGGATGATAGACCATAGATTTAAGGATACAGTTTGCTTGTTAGATAAATCCTACACATATTCTTATGTGAAAATAATCATTTTTTCTCTATCCTTTGAATAAATTTTATCTAATAAATAAATGTTATTATCTGCGAAAATACCGGTCCTAAATAAATTAAGCAAAAATATTTTTATGAAACAAATTTTGCCTATATTTTCAAATTTAATCCTTCAAAATATTTTCGTTTTGCTTATTTTGTAAATACAGGTTGTAAAATCGACTAAAAGGGAATACTTGTCAACGACACCCTTGGTAAAAAGAACCCCTGAGCAATTTCATGCGTTCTCATGCTATTTACAATTTTTGCTGCATAAGACTTCCAATTCTTGGTCGATATTCTTCAAAATATGCAACAATAATGCTTGGTGTTTCTTATCGATAATATACTGTTCTAGTTTTTAATTTCTCAAGACATATCAGAAATTATAAATAGAAAATTTTAATGAAAGAAAAAAAAAATATGATTCTTTTTGATTTCTCAAATTTAAATAAAAAAAAATCAGTTATTAAAAATTAAAATTAACTCGATAATACGGTTTAAATATGAAAGTTCCAAACAAAAAAACCCTTCTTGAAAATTTCAAAGTTTTTCCATAATTCTTAATATTGTACTGCAAAGGATACCATTTTCGTAAACAGTCGTAATGCTTTTTCATGAGATTGTGGGATCCTAGCGAATTAAAAAAAACGTATTAACTGGTTGGCTATACAAAGCATTATTTAGTGGTTAGATAGGCAAACTTGTAAAATAGTTACAACGTAGCATAAGTAACTCGGTATGAATCACTATGAATGTGCAATGCTTAGTATATATTCGTATATTACCCGTGGGATAATTGAAAGCTTACTTAAGTACCCTTAAAATTCTGACATTGGCACGTGTCCCTATGACTAACATACAAGAAATGGCATATATTATTTATGTATCAAGCTATGCTGAACTTAGCATAAGTTGTATACTTTTAGCCTATTATAATAAGCTAGTTTATCAACAAAGTATTTGAAATAAATAGATTTTGGGACATTTGTACTACTGAAACTTTTGAGGTGCAATCGCATATTTTATAATACATAAAATTAAACTATAGTGTTTAAACATTATGTAAAATATATTGGAGTCTGATTTATGTAATATAATTTACAAAGTAAATTCTATAAAGATAACTTTGAACTAAAGTTCAAACAAAACGTATTTATGGCGTATTATTTTGGTATTATGGGAGATCCAATACTATTTGATGACCACTGAGAAAGATTGGTTGGCAATCAAAATACGTAACTGGAGCAATACGTCATAAATACATTTTGTTTGAACTTTTGTGCTAATTTATGTTTACTTAAGTATAGTTTACTTCTGTAAATTATATTACTTTTTTAAATTGAATCGGTTAGAAGAACAATTTTTTTTGATTAGAAATCAACACGTTTGGGCAATGAAGTTACTTTTCCCCTAAATTCATAATTCCTCTTAAAAGTTAAATAAATAATTGAGGATTACAAATGAATTAAAAGATATTAAACTTCCGTTTTATTAAAAATTGAATTGTTAAGTCCTATATAAGAACTATTAGTTTTCCAGAAAAAAAAATATAATTCCATGATTCGAAGTTTACTTTTCTTTAAAATCTCAAACCATATTATTAATACTCTGTAAGATGAACGTTCATTACTAAGTTTCTTTTTGTAAAAAAAATTAATAAAAACTTTTATTGTTATGGGAAAGTAATAATATTTCCAACTAATGCTATATTATAATGACTGCAATTCTATTTCCTTTTACGAAAATGAGCTATTTGCAATGCAGTTAAATATGGAACTTAAAAGCTCCCTCCGTATGTAAAGAACGTCCATCCGTTTGTCCGTTTATTCGTCGTTCTGTTAAAATTACTTTATTATTGTAAACAATAAAGCGTGAAATAATATTGTAATGTAGACATAATAATTTTGCTGTCTGTATGTTTCTGTTCATTCTGTTCATAGCATGTTTCTGTGTTCGGAAAGCTGGAGTGCCGTTTTGAATACAACAAATGCCCTCGCCTGGCTCTTCCTCATCCCCGAACAATTCAACAAAAGCGCCGAAGAACTTTATTACTACAAATATACGTTGTGATTGTTTTGAAAAATGAACAAAGTTATTCTCAACTGCTGGTGAAATCTATGAAGGAGGTAAACACGGGAATCAGTGTTTAATGAGAGATTTGGTGAAAAAACAATTCTTGGCAACTAGAAAATACGGAAATATTCTTGTTCCTATGTGTTTTGAGGCATAACAATCATACATGAGTTAATACTTGAACAAAATTGCGCGTGTATGGAATCCTCGTTTGTTCTTCCGGGACCTTTCCGTCATCATCCCACTCTACTACTATTTGACCGTTAATTTGGAAAAAAAATATGAGGAAATAATTAAATGGAGAAAGGAAAAAAGGTAATTCGTTATAATTTGTATATTCATTCATGATAAGCATGAGGCACACCTGGACTGTTAAGAGCACATTTTTATTTATACACAATAAATAAATTATGAAACATATGTACTCACGTCTTTTTTTGAAAGGGTGAAATTTCCATTAAATTATAGGATTAATGATTTTTATGGTAGAAAAACAAGGATGTTTTGAAGCTTTGATCTTTCTTGTTTAAAAATTGAAAATCACAGAATGGAAAAAAAACAGATTTCAAGAAGGAACGAATTGTATTCACATGAGATTTGTTGTTCAATTTGACCAAATTGAATTTTATTTACAAGAAGTTCAGACGAAAACTTTACGAGAGTAAACTAAAAAAAGTTTGCCCAACACGTAGACGAGCTTACACCGAGAAGTAGTTGAGGGAATAAGTACAGGATGAAAGAAAAGAGAGCACATGTGCATGAATAATGATGGTCATATGCACGCGAAAATGATAAAACACGAGCACATAAGCAAGAAAACTATTTTCTTGTGGGAAAAATAAAAATTTTATACTCAGAACTTTCGGGGCGGTTATTTGCCTCAAATATTGACCGAAACGACGACCCCTGGATGTAACGAATTTTTCGAGTAAATTATAGTATGAATGATTTATTGGTCAGATGAAAACAAGCTCGAGAAAGCACAAAAGAAAAATGAAATGAACCAAACAGGGAGAACAGAGTACATCTCACAAATTTCCAATTGACTTCGCATTCTGATTTATTGATTGACGCCAAATTCGCATCAAATTAATTGAAAACTTATGCCACCAAACCTTGCTTTGATTTACTCCAATATGCTTACCTGCAACAAAAAGAAAACCATTTCAAAAATATCCGTCAAAGTGTTTAATCTTTTCAAAACAAGCTTTAAGAGAATTACTGGGAAAAGTTATTTAGAACTACACAATGAATGAGTCTGGGATAAAAATACATTTTATTTGCCTCCCACATAAATCGAATGGAAAGAGGAGGACGCGCAGACACTAACACAACATTTTTTCCTTCAAGTTTATTTTCAGTCCAAAAGAAATAACCGATGGAAATGTTTTATAGAAGCAATACACATTTAATTATCCAGTAAACATTTTTTGATTAACATATAAGAAATTATGTGCTTCACATGCATTAAGATTCAAACGTATTAAATCTCTCTAGAAAAATTGTTAGAATTTTTTGTTATAAATAAACTCAGTTCTTAAAAAAAATAAACAGAAGCAGACAAACATCCTGCAAAAGGAATAAACACATCTAAATTTTCTTTTAAAGTGCCTAATGGTAGATCTAACATTTTTACTATGCATTGACTAAATAACTGTTAAATTAAAGAGATCTTTTTTAGGAATAGAATATTAACAAATATTCTTTGTTGACAAAAGAAGATTAATTTTTCTCATTTGCAGCTGTTTTATTTTTCCGTTTTTATCATAATTTCAGGCAATGGTGATCTAGTCAGGAGGTTAGAGGGATAATAAAAGTGGAGCGGATACAGAGAGCGGGTAGTGGGTGCAATTGCCCACTCTTCTGCATGACTAACATCCGAAGTATTTAATTTTAACCAACTTCCAAATTTTGAATTGCCATAGTTACTTACTATATTAATGTTTAATCAAATACGAGTGTTACATGAATAAAATATACAGAATCAATTTTCTGGTATATATGGTAAGTAAAATTCCACCAAAATTAGTATTATCACCCCCCGAAATGAAATTTTGTATCAGCACCTGAAGTAATGGAATATTTGGATATAAAATAGTTCATCTATGATTTATAGATGCGAAAACAAAATCTGTAAAGATTTGAAAGTAAAATGGCGTTTGCATATGACAATTTTTAAGGTAAAGAAATTCGGATGAATTTACATAATTTTCAAAAATATATTTTTAATAAGAACCATATTTTCTTGCAAATACAATAGTATTAATAAATGAGATGTTATTTTAAAGAAAATGTGTAGGGTTTACATGGATAAAACTTTTAGATACCTTCCCTTCTGGGACCTCAGTAAATGCAAAACAAGTAAACCACTTTGGTGGTCGTTAAGTGAGCTTATTATGGGGATCGTGCGTTTGACCTTAATAATCCACGGGTGACAAAAATGAGAGCTTTCTGAGAAAATTTACAAACTATTTACCTCATGTCAGTCTAAGGTCAATCAAAATCTGGTAACGTTACGTTTTCTACTTTGGTTTTAATTGAATTTGCATATAAATCGGCCCATAATGAAGTTTAGCCATAAAAGAGACAATTACATCATATTAGAACTGTATAACAAAAAAATCGCGAATAGAAAAAGAAACAAAGCAGAAAATGCAATGTTGCCAGCTTTTGATCGACCTAAAAAGGACTTGAGCTAAAAATTTATATATGGTATTATAGTACCATAACGTCACTACCGAAAAAAACCGTCACTACCGTGGTTATGATGTACAATGATACATACACGTATGCAATGATGAAATGATATTTTGTCAAAATAAGTTATTGTTTTCTTCACATAATTTCCTATATATTAGTTAAACATCAAAGATTTAATTTTGGTAAGGCATTATCTATATTTCATACACTTTCTCATAGAAGCATTTCTGAAGCTTGGTAACTACGCATCTCAAACTAATCATGAAATTATGTGTCTTTTTTTGGTCAAACATTTCCTTGAAATTGAATTCATGCTTTTTCTTAGTAAATTGTCGATTAGAGTCGCAAATTTAACTGCCATAGGCTACCGGAATGCCGATGCTTTTTACTAGCTGTACCACGAAATTTGAAAATATTTTACACTGAGTTTGTGAAGAATGATGTAGAATTCCTTATGGAACTATATACACAGAATAATGTCGTAGAAATGAAGCTGATTTAGGGGTTAAGTGTTAAATATTTACTTCTGTTACTTCGATGAGTGTTGAAACTTGTTGAGTTATTCCCTTTTGACAATCTATTGAATAGCTAAGCTTCAATAAATTACAGTTTTTATTATTCTAACAACGTCAACTAATACGTAAAAAAGGATTTCAATTATTTTTAACTTACTTGGTTTCAGATTACTTATTCAAGGAGAAAAAAATAAATCTATTATATTTTTTTAGCTTTTCTGTCACTTTGTTAACTATTGTTACAGTTTCGATCGATTTCTAGAAGAAATAGTGTGCATCCATGTTGGTAACGCTCCTATGCAATCTTTGTTTAAAGAAAATTAAATTTTCCAAATGAAGCAAGTTTTATACTTTGTAAGTATATATAATAAACATCCAAAATAATTCATACTTTAATTATTTAAGAGTACTTTTTCCTTTATGTATAGTAATTATTATTTGAATCTTAATAATGTTTTATAGAGTAACTTTTATGTGATGGTGACAATTGATTAAAATATTTTTGGGGGTAGTGGGAAAAATATTCCGATATGTATTTTTGGGAGACAAAAAAGTACAGAATATTTGGCGCATAAAAAAAACAAAAGGAATTATCCGTTTTTGGATTGTTTGGGTCGACTAGTCTGACCAGTTTCAAGCCAGCTGTCTGTTCTCGTAAAATACAAAGAAATGCAGGGGCTCTAATTTGGGTCGCCCGTGGTAGTGCTGCTCTTTATTGAAATTTACGGCAGAACGCTCGAATGGTTTCCGAATGGATCAATTTTTGGCATTTGCTCCGAAAAATTAATATATTCTAAAATTAAATCACTTAAACAATCGTATCTTAAGGTTGATTGCCTGAAGAGTTGGATTACTACAGCAAATGAAACTAGCGATGCCAATTATTTACTCGTAAATATTATAGTATTACATATAATTAACGATTATAAACTGGTGTTAAGAGAAAGGGCTAGTTTTAAACCCTTTTTTTCGTTATCTTATTCTCGGCTAGTTGTTAATATTTGTGTGGGGTCCGGTTCGGTCCTTGGATGGAATGTAACATTCCACTTAAAATGTTCAAGAAGAACTATATGAAAGATGAAATTTCTTAAGATGGCGTAACAAAAAACCGAATCGAACCAACTTTAAGACTCATCTTTCATCTTTGGTTTTGCCGTCTTCGTTTTTAAATGCGTTTAATGTTATTAAAATATATGACGTATGTAGTATGAACGAACTAATCGAATGAACAAAAGCGACCACCCTCATAAAGAAAATAAAAAAAATGTACAGAAGAGGACCAGAAAAAAATATTTGAAAAATAAAACATAACCATTTTAAACCGGATTTTGGTTTATTTGAATATCGACGTTCCCAAGAGGGATCACAAAAAAAAGATCTATATGTCATAGAAAACCCAAATTTAAGAGTTATTCCTAATGAATCCTGGGTACGACGAAAAAAAATTTATGAAGCCCATCTGTCAGGTTTTTATGGTAATCGCTTGTTTTGTCTCTTCATAGTTGAGCAGAAACCCTTTGTTTTCGAAGAGAAAACTTATAACTAATTTCGCACTCGAAAACTTGAACTTGGTTAGTATATACAAACGAGATTGAACGGACAGATTGAAATTACGTATTTCCATCCGTTCTGGAAACTACAAAAGGGATGTTTCTAACCATACGGACGGAATCGCCAAAACGGTCGGTAGGAATTACATTCATGAATTTGTCGCAATAATATTACATTTTCGAAAGTTCGACTTTTTATTTTCAAGTTCATAATATTAGGTTGATCACTCCGAACATACCCCCCAAGTGTAAAAAAGAATTGATGTTTTGAGGGTTTGGTAAACGATTATAGTTGCATTGACAGAGGGGTAGATTTGGATAAGACAAGGGGAACTTTTACGATTGGATTCTGCGCCATTTTCTATTTTAGTTAAAAGGGAGTTTTGCCAAAGCACAAAAATATACATCAAAAAATAAAGGGAAGAAATGTAATTGGGGATGTGAGAACTAACGCCATCTGTCAGCCGTTTGGTAAAAAAGAATTTACGACCCTACTAAATAAAGTGATTAACTACAGTTTCGAATAGAATTTGTTCTAATACGGGAATTACAATGAAAACATTTGTTTTAACTTCTTAAATCCAATAGATATAAATTGTAAGTTTCTATGGAACTAAAGAGTGGAAAATCTATTGTTTTTGTTTTTATTATTTTGAACAAAATGCCAATTTAATTTTCTGTAGTAGGTATATTCAAATGAAATAGACAAATCCGACGTGTTTTCTTCATTTATTTTCAATTTTAAAACACGCAAATTTTCCAATAAATCTGTGATTGTAACGACAAAAATAGCGGAATCGTCATCAACCTCCCCCCAATTGCATGATTCATTCCCGCTCGATTTCATCATCGTCGCTGCATTTTCGAAATTCACGCAAACTGTATTTTGATTCAATATCAAAGGGAAGATTCCTATGTCTATTCTTGTTGACAGTGCTTATATATATAGAAGAAAAAGAATAAAAAAGAAGCAAGAAATAATAAACAAAGATATCGCCACATCAAGCTTGAAAAGAATGAATAAAAGAAAAGCACGAGTGAAAGCTCAAGCTTTTATTTACCTTCTTGATTTCTAATAACACGTAACGAAAATTCCAGAAATCCAAACCACACATAACTTTTCAGTATTAAAATTGCGTATAGTTTACGTTGTTTCTTATATTTTTGTATATAAACAATTTGAAAATTTAATTTATTATTAATTTGAGTAAAATGCAAAATTACTTTCAACACGATTGATTTGTTAATATTCGTATATTTAATAATAAATAATGGTAATATTTAAAATTCAACAAGTGACTTTTTCTTTATACCTTGCAATTAAAAAACACGGATATTTTCTAAAAAAATCATTAGCAAAAAGGACTAAGATAATTTAAAGTTTTTTTTATATTTAATAAAATGTAACACACAATTGATATTAATGATCTTAAATATTAATGTTTAATAACTTATTAGTTAATTTCTTAAATATTAACAAAACGCGCGAGTTCACGTGATTAAAAAACGATATATGTAACTAGTTTGTTCCACCGTTGAAAACTTTTCAATAAAACTGCTTATAAAAAATTTATTGTTAACAAATAGTATTTAAATTATTTGTTAATTAACAGGAAATGATTAGTTTAATATTAAAGCACAGAAATGTTGCAATGGATTTTCACGATAAGTCTTTTAAAAATTTATAATTTGTTTAGATATAAAAAACACGCACACACATATACAACAAATAACAAACAGTCCCAAAATTCTTGTTTTCAATGTTTATTGGCCAAGGGAATATTGTTCGGGACGAGTGTTCTGGTTTACAACAGCCTTCGAAAGCCGGTCTTCGTCAACTGACGCGCCGAACAAAATCACCACCCGAATTTACTCCCTTAAAAGGGTAGATGCTATGTGTGTATATGTGAATGTATGCGTAGTCGGCGTCATTCGCGTCGTTGTCGTCGTCGTCGTCGCAATCGTCGACGTTGTTGATGTTGTTATTGGAGGGGATGCTTTTCAGACTGGGGGTATAAATGTACATGTATCTGCCGTTCGCCCTACCCTATCCGACATGGAACGTGTATTTGTGTAGGGACGTGGAGGGGATGAAAGCATGATCGAGAGAGCAACGAACATTCAAATCAGCGGATGAAGGAACAAACCCAAGCCCGATGAACCTACGAACCTAGGAGAATCATCAGCATTTCCATCGTCTGTCCTGTTCTTCCCTCAATAAAACCCTAACGTACATACCAAAATATACCCACCGTAGGGGGTAGATATGTTACAAAAACTAAAGAGTTCCACAATGGAAAGGTAGATTTCCCATGTGTGAAAACCACACACCCATTACAATTGCTTTTTTTTCGTCACAAATTAT
Source organism: Sisyra terminalis (assembly GCA_958496175.1). Classification (NCBI taxonomy): domain Eukaryota; kingdom Metazoa; phylum Arthropoda; class Insecta; order Neuroptera; family Sisyridae; genus Sisyra; species Sisyra terminalis. The sequence continues at coordinate 38,553,895 of OY292276.1, forward strand.
TTAACTTTCAGATGAAAAAAGATTTTTGATAGACCATCCACTGATTTTCACATATACATTAACTTCTATCCTTCTAAAGAAAACTATACGTAAAGCTGTAGACTAAAAACATTTATTCAAATTTTTGTGTTCTATAGATATATAAAATAAACTTCATTTGAATAACGCCAATATTAACCTGTAGTGTGACACATCTGGCGATATGGTCGATGTTAACTCAAAGGTATTTGTGTAAATTTTAATCTTAAACCCTCAACATCACACATTATTGCACCATAAAATAAATACAGGACTCCCTTCAGTAACGCGGTTAATTGGTTCCGTGTTTTTCGAAACTTGAGATCCATACAAATTTGAATATTTGTATTTGTATTTTTCATAAACTTATCACATCAAACCTAAATAGTTTTCTATTATTAATCATTTTTGAGAATTGTGAGAAACTTACAAATGGATTCAGAGATACTACAATTATTATTTTTGATGAAGGTACTGCTTTTTATTTATAGTACAAGGATGTACAAATTTTCTTATAACAGTAATAGGGTTTCAAAACTCTGACATGAAAAATAGGGGATCTACCTTGGTGCTATGTGCTTGGTGGTTGATACAGCCGAAACATTACTAGAATGAAAGGGTTATGTAACTTAGAATTGCATTTGCGAAAGGGAAAATATTTTTGTACCTTCATTTAATGTAATATATTATACCTACCGGCATATAAAAGCTTTGTGCTTCTAATTAAGATAAAAATGGAAATAAATAACTACATATCTTCCAAAGTATTTTTGGGTAAATAAGTAACTTAATATCTTATTATATGTGATAAATTTATATAACATTTATTGAGTTTTTTTGGGAATCTAAGGAGATATCAAGAACTACTTTTCAGGTACTCATTGTTATTTGAAACAATGAAATTTTCGTTGATGATTCGTTTTATCTTATAAAGGGTGATATTGTATAGGAAAATTCTGTTGACTAAAATATTTTAATTTTTTTTTACTGTAACTTAAGAGATTTTTTGTTTGTTTCACAACTTAAATGGGGTAGCTTGAAATTTAATTTTATTAAATTGCCCTAAAAGTTTTTAAGGGGAGCTATTTCAACTATGTTTTCGCAGCAATAAAGTTGAAAGGGAATGCAACCCATTTAGCATGTGGCAAAAGTTTTCCAATCAATCAAAATGGAAAGAAAAGGTAGAGTTTTCTGTGTAGTATATAAAAATCTTGGAAAAGATAAATGCAAATTTTGCTTATGCATGTATGGCTTCGTATATTTGCATCTCGCACATTTGCAATTGTAAATGTGGTGAATACATAGAGGTACATTTGTATTTGTGTGAATATATATAAACGATATGAAGTTCTTGGTTTGTCGGCGATCGTGTATGGTTCAAATACTTGGAATACCAGATGTGAAGTTTTGTTATTTGAAAATGACTTGCGAGGTCAATTCTCTCAATTGCGAGAAATGCCGTCTTTGTTGCACGGACATGCATTTTATGTGATCCCAAATACCAAATAATTGGGTGTCTTTGTTTGAATTTACTGCATTGAAAGAGTTAAATACTTGCAATCAATTGATCTGTGATTAAATTATCTACATATTAAAGAAGTTTGAAATCGTTACGATCGATGTCCATTTGTGTTTGCCCATTCTGATCAGATATTCTTATGTAGCTACCTTTTTTTTCTCGTAAACCAGAGAAAAGGAATCAATTTTTCATTCGAAACGATTATTCATCATCATTCCAATTTTTTTATTTTTTGGGAGGCCTAAAACATCGCCCATCTTTTGTTCTGCATCCAAGAAACCTGTCGAATTCAACTTTCAAAACTGGGTGTGTAGGTCCATAGATTTCTTGTATTCTTTTATTTATTTTTTTTTCCTTTTGGGACGACGACTCTTACGGGTTTTAATTTTATTTTTGGACAAAGAAATTGAATTGGAATCATCCACATGCATGCGGTGATGGTTGAAAGGTTTCTTCTTGTAAGCAGAAGTAAATATTAGCCGCATCTTCACTCTACCTTATCCTTTTAAGGACACCAGGTAGACATAGAAATTTTCAAAAAAATATTTCCGAAAAAAAAAAACGATCAATTTACATTAAAATATTTGATTTTTCGACAAATATTCAATGGCACAAATGGAATGAAGCAATTTTTTCACGAAACATGTTAATTTCAAAAAGGTTTACCATTGAATTGGCTGTAATTTGTTGAGATAAAATCAAAGTTAACACAATAGTGTGATTAACGACAGAATTTTTCACAAGAATAAAGTTAGTCTAGTATAATTTTAGTCGTTTTTTTTTTTGGGGTTGTGGGCCCACTTGCCTTTTTATCAATGTAACGTTAAATTTTATCGTAGGCAAAGGGAAAGGCAGATTAATATGGAATTGTTATAAAGGAGATGAGAAAAGATATTTCTTGTTCTATACAAGAAGGTCGTTGGCGTTTCAAATGAACAAGATGCCAAAAACCTTTCATAAAAAAGAGAACTTTACCTGAGAACATCTACCTGTAATACCAAGTTAAAAAGCTTATTTATATACATCGAAACTTGAAATTCTTCAAAATTTCAAGTCATAGCCTTATGAAACGAATTGTAAAACGTTCTTCGGTCCCAAAAAATTTCCCAAATATTAAAGTATTTATATGTTTAAATCTTATGACTTTAAACTTAAGGTTGTACGAGCACCATAAATTCTTGATTTTTCTTATAATTGAACTAAATACGTAGAAACCAATTTTAATAATATCAGTCTCAGAATATTAATTATTAGTTGAATAATCAATCCTAAATAAACTAAGAGATGTAATAAATAATACACACAAGTGTGTTTGGTATCGTTTAGTTTTAAAAAATGAAAATAAGTGCAGCATTTTGAGAAGCACTGGTGTAAAGCAGTCATTTAACAAATTATTCCCTACAACAAAAACTTTCATTGTACGTGGTCGGACACGCTGATATTTCACTGTTAAAACTGTTAAGTTAACAGATTAAATACCATAGGATCGATATTAAAAATCATTTTTCTACTACGATGGATCATAGTTACCAACCTGTAAATAATTCTACTGGCAAACATTAGCTAAGATAGATTCGCTTCAATTCAACATAGCTTTGAAATAGTAAACTTTTTCGAAAAGCAGAAGTTTTAAACATTGTTTTAGATCAATAGGTCTTTCTGATTGGATTGGAAACTAAAGTAAGACGTCAACTTTACATAATCAATTCGTAAGTCGTTACATTGTTACATAACCCTTTAATGAATTACTTCTGTAGACTGATAACGAGGAAATGTTAGATGCATTGTATCGCCTGAATACGTATGCACAATGGGAAAATTTCTTTTAAAAAATAAATGCTAACGCGTTCAATGATATAACACCTGTTTAACGCAAGATCATAGAGGTGTAATATAAAGGACTAAAGCTTAACTTTTTTTAACCTCATTATTGATTCGGAAATCCTATCTTTCTTTAACTGTTATTCCCCTTTAATGAACTTGATCGAAATGTTCGTTGTTTCGTATCATGATTAACTAAGGTAGACAGGAGAATATCCGAAATTTGAGGTGATTAGTTGAGCCATTAAGAAAGCATTGGCTATATACAACATGAGCACTCTATACTACATATCTGTGTGCAAGATATTAGTGTTTGGAAAAAATAAGATAAAATAAAAAGTAAAAATCATTTTTTGAGACTTATTTTTTTGGGATTAGTAATAAAAACCCTAGAGTACAAATCCTATCATCGGAAACACTGAATAATTGCATTACTTATTAGTGTATTTTTCTAGTATTAAAAAATTACTTAATATTTAATTAATAAAAATCTCTATAATTTTCCATATTAAACATTCACCTCTGTAAATAATCGCTGTAAGTGTAATCAATTTATTTTAATCGTTGATTAAACCAAATCGTTAGCAAATTAATTGCATTCACTTCTATTGTAACTTGAGAGAACTCTTCCGATATTTTATCGTATTTAAAGTAAATCTAATAAAAATTGTTGGTAATTTCAATTGAAATTCTCACTCTACAAATAGTGAAGATGGCAAATAAGAAAAAAAAACATGCTTTTAAATATTCCATCCGCCCCAACAAGTCCTATTTCTGTCGAACCGCATGCGGAACATATTTACATCGCGGTTGATTCATCTACGTTTCTCGTCTGAAATAACCTTTCTATAACCACCCAATGCGCCTTTGATAAAAGTAATTTCACTCCATAAATATATTTGCCGGCTCATTTCCACCCCGATCACGTCTTATTTTTCTCTCAATTTACTTTTCTTCTTGTGCAGTATTTTCCAATTACACTATCTCTATAGGCTTTAATTTAAATGTAAATTATTTATAAAATACAGGTCTGATATCAATAACGAATATGCCGCGGAAAAAATTATTGAACAGTAAAAGTTTTAGTCATTGCCGGTAATTACATAATAAAATTTTCCTTTGCATCATCAACATCAGCTTATTAGTTCTCGAATATTATTTAAAGTTTTTCCAGCGTGAAAATATAATGTGTGAAATTATTTTTCTATTAAAAAAATAATTGAAAATAACTATGTGAACGACGTTGTGGGAAAATCTCATTAGAAAATAATAAAGAATGATTATAACGATCGCGTATATAGAGCGTTTTTTGTAAACAACCCCTAAACATTTTTACGTTTTACGTTCATCCCTAAACGTTCGCTTTGTGGAAAGTATAAGGGATATATTTCTACAATATTTACTTCCGCAATAGAAAATCAATATTAGACGAACGTGTGGAATAAAGCGAACGATGAAAGAGATTTCGATCGTTCATAATCTAGAAAACGGCGCCTAATTTGCAATTTATTATTAATAAATGTTCTATGAGCATTACGAAAAGAAAATACATGAGGGATCAAAGGAGAAGGAAACATAAATATCTGAGAAAGTGGTTTGTTTTAGCTAGGAAAATGTTTATAATATTCAATCTGTGGGAAAATATTTAACGTTCTAGGTAATAATAATAGATGAGGTTTCGGCGAAATGTTTTAGATAAATTTTAATTTTCTGCACGGTTTTATATTGCAGATAAATATTATGGAAAGAGCGACGACAATCAACGTAAGTGTCTTAAGCTGGTGGGATATTTAACTCAGAACACCTGCCACCCTCTAAAAACGTAAACGGTGTGGAAGCGATTGAAAATTTTGTTTTAACATCCTCATTTCTGTTCTATTGTTTTGAGGTGTGTTGGAGCGTTGCAAAAGCCAGTAAAATTATTATTGTTATAAGACTTTGCACATAGCTATCATGTGACATATTTTCAAGTTGAAACGAGGCTTAATTTGAATATTGCAAAAGATGATTTGTAACTTGGAAACGTATTCGACAACCCTTTCACAGGGAGGCAAGTTCTGCGAATCGCGAACTTGAAAGATTGGCAGGAGACGTAGCAAATGTGTTGCACCAATGAAAACTTTGTACACATTTCAACTTTAATGGAATTACTGTTTTGGATACAAAGTTACAGCAGTAATAATAACATCATATTGATTTTGTGTAATTTTAATCAAATATTGCCAACGTTTTGAAATTTGTAACTCAATAACGTTTCATTTATTAAAAATTTAAATCTCTAATTCTGGTGTAAAAAACACATGACTATAGATATGTTAACTAGAATAAGTGAACTTTAAAATATTGATTTAAACCTTAAATAAGAGTATGAAATTATAAAATTGAAATCAGTTCCTACATACAGTCAAGTCCGCGATAAAGTATAAAATACTAATTCAAAAGATGAAAAATTTTAAGCTATAATTTGTTCTATTATAATTGAAAAATTAAAAATGAATAGTTGTTTTACTAAAGGATAATAATTCATTTGATGAGCTTTTCTCATTTTCCTGAAAATGAGAAATATATCATGTTAGTAATGAGTGTGGAAATATTTGGATTCAGTAAGTGAAAGAAAGTTCCTCAATTTTTCAGAACATTATCTAAATGAAATTTGCTACGAATAATCAACGAAATAAATTGCTCATGAAGATAAAAGTGTTGCCCCCACTGAGCTGAATGACTAGAGTGAATTTACTCCATAAGTCCAATGTTTTTAAATTACCATTTTCCCTTAATTTGCCTAGTGCTCGTACTCCTTCCACAGCATATTTGAACAATGGTATTTCGCAGAGGTATAATGAAGAAGACTCATCTTTAACTTTTTTGACCTCATATTCGATTTGAAGATCCTATCTTTCTCCAAAAGCTCCAAAAGCATTGGCTATACACAACATGGGCACTTTATACTGTTTTTCTGTGTGGCGTTAATTAATTTTTTGATAAATTTACGACCAGGTTCACTCTAGTCATACAGCTCAGTGGTTGCATCCCAACGTCTCCATTACTAACATTCTAAACGTAGCGTGCTACTATGGTTTTTACGAATTTGAGGGGAGGGGGGATTAAACAATAAAAGTAGAGTACAAATACTCAAGACAAAATACAGACAATTTTATTTGCGTGACACTAAAGTAATAGTAAAAAAAAAATTTCTACAAAAACTCAATGTCATAGAAACCGATAGTTCCACAAATGAAAAACCAATTTGAAATCAACTTAAAGACCAGTCAGCAATACCTCACACGATTATTTAGAATAGATAATTTTTCTCTTGAATCATGTAGAGAATCCTTCCTTTAATTGTTTCCACAATGATGATTAACATTTTAATACAAAATTTCATCAAAATCAGTTTAGCTGTTGTTCGGTTAAAATAAAAAACGTTCAGATATTCTGTCATATTTCCTAGCAGTTATAATAAATTTATGTAATTTTGCAGGATTGAAAAACACCCTACATTTTTTTTTCAAACTGCATTGAAATATTTCGTTGAAATAGAGTTATATCTTATTGCGTTGAATATTTAACTTCTATTTATTATAGCAAAAATTCGCTTACGATGATAATAAAGAGTTTCGTTTATGGTAAAACAAGTAAAATTTAAGGTTGTAAAAAATTGAAAACATAAAATTTTCAATACAAACTTGATGAAAATATCAAAAATAAGAAATTGGATTTTTTTTCCCGTGAAAAAAAAAACGATATCAATATTCAATGTAGAATCGTTTTGTATGGTTATAGGTTTTTCGTTTTTCGGGAGACAATTTTCAAAATGCGCCAATCGTTTAAACTTTTTTCTTTTCAAACTTCCACCCTCCTATGCATGCAACGACTAGCTTGATTGAAACACTAGGAAAAACGAAAACGTTTGAAAAGAAAAGTTTTTCTCGTTTTCGGTAGGTACTCCACTCGAAACTAAATTGTTTTAAAGTATCTATAAAAATAAGCTCTACCTATGTAAATTGGAGCTTACATATAAAAACTTTTCCCACAAAAATGTTTATTGCAATTTTATCTATCGAAAACGGAATGAACGAAACGTGCTGCTCGTTTAATTTATGAAATTTTATCGAAAATGATTTTCGTATTTAAAATTGCGTATCGTTCCTAATAATTTATTAGCTCGAATTTATGCTCATTGAACCCCAACGAGGTCACGGGGGTTTAATTATAACCATGAGTTTGATTGAACTCCTTCCTTCACTTGATAAATTAAGGTCATATGATTGGATTTATTTATTTATTTAGGTATATAATATTTTCTTAAAAAAACATTTAGTAAATTAATAAAAAAGTAATAATTATAATTATACACTTTGGATATAACATTTAATAAAAGAGCTGGAAAATATTTCATATTTATTGCGTTTTTGATTCCATCGACATCTGATATTAATTAAGAATATTGAAGTTTAAAATATGATTTCAGAGAAGTTTAATTTGTCAATTTTGTAGATGAGATAAGCGAAAACGCGATTGGAGGTAAAGAGGGTTGAATCCGCCTATGCGCCAAAAATAACGTAGAACGTAGATAAATTTCCAATATGCTTTGCAGGAAAAGCGTATTCAGAGCTTTAATTAAAATCAAAATTACAAAACTATGATGTTTCTTCTTAAAAGTAATTAAGGAAAAAAATATCAAATTTCCATTTCAGTAACTTTGCTATATGATTTGGAATGAATGTGATATTATTTAAATGTTTCTCATTTAAAAACAAATAGTTTCTAAATATTTTGATTTTTAAGTAAAGTATTGATGGCATATACTGTCAAAAAGTATTAAAATTTGTTCTATTTTTAAAACATATATTTATTTGTCTTACAATATACACCGAATAAAAATATAGAAAAAAATTGGAATAATACATCGTAACTTCTGTTATTCATTATTACAATGCAGGATCCAAACGAATGTATTGTAATTTTTTACAATTTTTTACATGAGACTTCGTAACTTTTAGTTACCAAATATTACTACTTTAAACAGCACACGTATTTCCAGTAAGTTTACAATAAAACGTGGGTATTACAAAGATGGTAAGTGACAACGTTGAATATGTAAGTGACATATTAAAATCAAAATAAATAACAAAATTTTATGTTTGAATAAAAATGAAGAAAAAACGATGTTGGGTTGTAAGCCCACATGGAATCAAAAATATAAATGAAAATATTGAATTCATTAAATTATTTCATATTGAATTCAACGAAATTTTCCTTGAACAATTTTCTTTTGATTAATTACAGGCGTTTGTATGAAACGCTGTAAATAGAACTTTGTTCTGATATTTTTCAAAGGGTTTTCTCTTAAATGGGTGAGAAGGCGTCTGAAACAAATGTGTTGTTTGTGTGAATGTTCAAATTAAGATTGTGCTCTCATTTGGGGTAAAAAAAAACAGACGTGAAATAATATTCGGTTTTATTCAAAATGTTGTAAATGTTAAGACAAATGTAAAGCGAAAAGAGAAAATAAAGCGACGAATAATTTAGCCAAGGAAATAATTTTAAAATTAATCTCGTGCATTCATTTCTAAAGCCTCGTGTTTGTATAAATATTTACAAACGTTTTACATTCATTTTGTTGTATTGTTCTTTTTATTTAAAATATGCAAAATTTAACAAATTCTGCTTGTTTTTATTGATTTTTTTGCTCTTGAAATATGTACTTTTTATGGTAATGAGGTGTACAGCTGAAATTGTTTTTAGAAAATTAATTTAAAATCAAAAATACGCAATAAAATCGCTACGCAAGCTTGACGGAAATTTTATATAAAATAATTAGATTTATAAAAGCTTTTATGTATATTTACTTTTGGGACGTATCTCAATTCATAAATTTCCTCAGCATCCAGAACCAATTATAAAAATCTATAAAATATTTAGCGTTAAACGTTTAAAGCTCCTGAATTTATTTTCTGTTACCTTTTTTTGTAACAAGCGTTCGTTAACCTTATTTCAGAGTATTTTTTTGTGTATTTTGCTAAAGTTAATGGCATGTGGAATTAATGTTTAAAACGATTGTGATAAAAATAGCGCCAATTTAAAATAATATCCTTTGTGTTCTTTGTTTAGGAATTCAAGTACTACGCTCCTCAATTTTCTTTTAATATCCCCTTTAAACATATAAAAAAATAATTTACTTAAACGCAAACCATAACCTGATAACGTAACAAAGCTCCCGTTTTTCAACTTTTTTTTGCAACGACTGTCGTTTTTTTTTCTGGCGCCAAATTCGTGGTTTCATTCTTAATTTCATTGAAATACCATGCCGATGCAGTATGAGGTCGCGTTTTTTTCTTTGAAAAATCTTGTTTTATAAAACAAGATCGGGCTGTTTATTTTTTTTTGCGTTGCGACAAGTGAATCAACTTATTTTAATTGTAAGGGGGGAAAAGATTGAAACCAAGGCGGTTGAAATGGCGCCAAAAATCATAAGAAACCTTTATTTATACGAATCATTCCCTGTGCTGATTGTATTTGACTCACCCCTTGTGACAAGTCAGCTTAGAAAGAAAGGAAAAAAAAATTCTGAAGAACTTTAAAAACCAGTTGGTTTGTCATTCAAAGACGTACTAAGATTATTAGATAAAAGTGACCCCCGCGTTTTGATCTCAAGAGGGGTTTCATTCCGCACTAGGGGTAGTAACCAAATTCCCGTTCATATTTAACTGGCTGATTTTTTGGCGCGATCTGATCATATATTTGTAAAAAATAATGATCGTTCGACGAGTTTTCAGTTGCCATTTAGAGGGAAAAGAAGGCGGCAATTTTGGCTTGTGATGTGCATGTATGTGTGTTAATGTTACCTTTTGTAAATGGATCCGTGTATAAGGGTTGAATATGTCGTCAAGGAACAATGTAACAACACAGCGTCACATTTATGATTATTATTATTAAAATAATTTTTACTCTTGAAATACATTTTGATTTTAATTTCTTCTTTTTTTTCATCCCATATACTCTTTAATGAGGCCCTTTAGTAGCACTTTATAATAATAATATAGTCTTGGTTCGGTGCACAATTATGGGTATGTACTTAAACATTTTTAGAGAATGTAAAGATTTTTTGAATGAATAAAAGCAGCTGTCTGGAAAATATTTATTTTTATTTAGAAATGATCAACCAATTTTGCTCAAAGAGAATTCGATAAAAATTGGTTGGAAGTGCTTGTGTTATAAAAGGGTATTATTCATGTTTTCTTATTCTTGACTTGTTATTTGAACTTGAAAAACGATCGAAATCAACCCGCGAAATAGAGAATAAAAGAAACGAGTCTATATAAGCCGTTTCAAAAGCTAGACGTTATTAATTTGGCGGCATCTTGACCATTTTGCTATATTCATTATGAAGAAGAATAAAATATTTTCAAGACGCAAGGATTAAGTAAAGTGATACAATTCCTCTTCAGTGTAACGGATAAAATCTTCGATAAAAATCGTTTTCCTTTGTTTTATTATTTCAATTTTCGATACAAAAAGGAAATTAAAATTAGAACATTAAACATCTTCGCTATTAAATCATTGATGAATAATTAATACCAGTGATTAATTATTGAAATGCTTTCAATAATTAAGACCAATGCAGAGAGAAAATGAAAAATGCATGAAAATAGAACTTCCTCTTTAATTTCCTCGAATAAAATTGAAGCAATGAAGTAAAATATTTATAATGAAAATATATAAGCATAATATAATGCCAGTTCAGAGCGTGAAAAACCGGAAATTTCGTTTTTGTTTTTTATCTCAGACTTTATGTCTATATAGCGACGCTTCTTTCCAAGAAAAACAACAAGAAAACTTGGTTAGAGCTGAAGTAGGAGATATTCGATTGTTTCTTATTCATATATAGATTATGGGTCTTTGATGAAACAAAAATCTGGAACTAAAAGGCCATAGGAATTATTTATTTTTCAAGAAGACGTAAAACGTTTTTTTTTTTTCATTTTGCTGTTTTGAAAATGAGTAAGTAATGTCTCTGGCTACTTATTACTGTTGTAGTCAACAACTGGCGGGATGCCAACCGTCACGTCCGGTTTGTGACAGCCGTCCGACCGGAAGTAATACATACATGATCTGCCCTCTACAAGACAACAACAGATATAATAAATACAAACACATATAAAAGCCAGAAAACAGACGCATTCATAAATACACACCTTCCAAAATCCTAGTGAAAAAAGCACTCAACCAAATCCAAATTATTTAAAAATAAATAACGTTTTTTTTCCTCTCCTGACAATTTAATCTCAATATTTCGGTTCAAAATGTAATTTAAATTTAAGAAACTTTTGGCACCACCAAACCCATTAATTTACTTGCACCTATTCAGGTACAGAATGTAATTTCTTAAATCGATTGCAAATTATTAGGGTAAAATCACAAGGGTCGGCAAAATGGATACAAAATGTAACGTAGTTAATTGACATGAAACCGGAAAACGGATATCGAAACATTGTCGTTGATGTGATAGGAAAAGTTTCTAATAAACTTTAAGGGTTGACTATTAAATGATGTAAAATTGAATTGATTTTAAGGCTCTTTGAAAATAACTTCTTGAAACTAATTCTAGCAATGTCTCTGTGTCTTATCCCTCGTTTAATTAAAATAGTTTTACACAAGTGATAACAGGTGTTATTCCCATATGCTTAAAGGGTTGTTTGATTTAACGATAGTAAAACTTTTTATGTTCAAGCAAATACAAACACATAGCAAACAAAGTTGTATGTTAGATTCAGAATTTAATTGCAAAATTTGCTAAAAATCGATACTAACAATCAAAAACAAATCATTATAAAATTTGTTTAAGGGTCGGTACTTTTCCTCATGCATATCTTTATGATAGCTATTTAATAGATTAAGATTTATCAATTGGATAAATCCATCACATCAATATTATTAGGTAAAAATATGTTTTCTCTATCCTCAGGACAGAGAAAATTTTATCTGGAATATAAATATCATTATCTAGATATGAAAATACCGGGCTCAATGATATTTTGACAAAGTGACAATAGTTAATTAGGCTTACTACAAATGTTTCGCATGTTTTGTCTACTTAGTTCACATACTTCACAGGTTCCATGATATTTAATCCCATCCCCCGTTAAAATATCCGTAGACCAAATATCCCAAAAAAAAAAAAAAATCCCTGGACAAAATACCTCAAAGAAAAAAAACCATGACAAAATATCCCGAAAAAGGAATATTTAGAAAGACTACGATTCGGGTTATAATTAAATAAACAATTCAATACTTTTATTGTGCTTGATGGGCTTCCTCCTCCCTGGACTCTAATAGTTTTTAGCACAAACATGGGTGGAATCGCGGTTGTTGATAATTATTATTTTTTAGTAATTAACAATCGAAGGATCATTTGTCGGGGGAACAAGACGCCTGATACGTACTTCGCATACTATCATTTACGTAATACTTATAAATATATTTAAAAATATAATTTCATACACAAATAATTTCTTTCTTATTTAAGGGATAGGTCTGACTTATGAAAAATAACTGTTATTAGATGTAAGAACGAATCAAAAAAAAATTAGGAAGATAGTAAAAAATATTCATTAATTGAAGGGTATATTAACTTTCATCTGCTCGTTTTGATCGTTACAAACAGAAACTAAAAAAATGGAAATTTATTAAAAATATAAATTTTAACGAATAAAAAAGATTGTTATAATTGGATTTTTTATTATCAACAAATTTTGCCCGTTTCCACTGAACAACGTCGAACAAAATATGATAATATCCGACATTAATGTATGTGTATATTTTTTCCTCAAAAGCTTTCGCTTTGATCATGAAATCGTGAAAAATCGCTTGGGGATTTAAAAATTGATTCTTTGAAGCGCAATTTCAGTTAACCAAGGGTGGATTTTGACCGCTGATGAAAAAATGTACATTTTTTTTGGTAGTGATTTAATTATTTTGCAAACAATTGTCACTATTTTTTTTTTAATGTATTGTTTAGAGACATACAATTATTGAAAGAGGCAAAATTTAAAACGTATTTTCAAAGAAAAATTAAACGACCATCCAATGCTAAACAGGCATATAATAAAGTACATGTGGTGTATGGTGATGAAAAAAATCTGTAATTTAAATTTTGCCAAAATGAGAAAATAAAAACGTCAGATAGCAGCAAATATTACAACGAGAGTAAATTCGAGTGGGATGCTATAATATAAGATCAATAGATGAAAAAATTAATATTAAAAAGTCTAAATGGGTTTTCCTAAAGTTATCACGTAAAAAAGAAAATGGTGTAGGAAGATTAAATGGAAAAATGAAGCTTACGCTTTAGTCACCAACGATTTATTGGAAATTGTACAAATCACTTTTGTTTCACGTCGTTGCTTGTCCTATCGAAATAAACTATTAAGAGGACGCAAGTGCGTCATCGCAATTTACGTGAGAAAAACCAATGAGCGTAAAAGGCCAAAGTTTAACCCTTAAAAACCCACGCATATTTCTCTAAAATTATCGTATTATTCGCAAAACATTTGCGACGATTTAAGAATTGAAATGAACATATTAAATTGAATGGAACAAACTTACGTAATTCATGCATTTCACGAGTAAGTTTTGACGTTAATATTCGGTAGTGCTTTAATAAAAGCTGCGGAAATTTCAGTTAAATCTCCTGAGAGAATTTACCGAGGATGAAGTTGTGACGTTGACAGTATTCATTGGAACCATTAGCATGACACTCACCTGCAACAAAGAAAAATATGAAATTAGTTTTTAGCATCTAGACAGACAATATCTAAGGGTAAATGCCTCTAAATTTACGGTTATGAGGGAAATATATTTTAATGTTACATATAAATTGTAGTTTGCGGTGTTGACACGATTGTAAATATTTTAACGAGACGATGAGGTTTGATCGATTTAATCAAGGTGCTTATATTATTCGCATGCTGTTTACAATCAATCAACTATATTTGTTTAGACAAGATTGTTACGTTTAACTTATTCCTTTCTACCTTCATAATCTCTCTTAAATATTAAATTGAATTTGTCAGTGGAAATTTGAGGCCATATAAAAACTGCAGTATTGCATATACCTACAATGTTTTGACGGTACATGGAAACACGGTTTATTCATCAGTTTATTTTATCAATAATGACCTGTTTAAAGATTATGATCTATGATTGATTTCTTTTTAAATAATAGATACTGTAAATGATGTAGGTACTCTTAAGCCTTAACCTTTTCCCCACTTAAAATGTTATTCTGCCGTTGTTAATCAAAATTTAATATCAGGGTAACCACGGAGAAATAATTTTAAAATTCCTTCGTTATTCCAGGTTTTCCAGGATACTTATTATGATATATTTTTCCATTACTTAAAAAAATCTGATTTATATGCTGCCTAGTTTTAGTGATGTAATTTTTGTTTTAATTTAGAGTTATAGAATGAAAAATATTTCACAAGTATTTTTTAAACATAAATTATTATATTTATCTCTCGAATCATCCAGTAAACTTTCTTTTCACTAGATGGTCAAAAATATCAACGGTAAAAAAGTGACTTTTTACTTATTCATCAACATCAGCGAATAATTATTTTCTATTAATTATTAATTACCGTCGCTTTATAACTACCAAAATTTTTAGTGATTCTAGGGTTAATAAAAATCCGTAAATAATCAGTATACTTGATTAATTATTGTTTAGTGAATAAAAAAAATAATTAAAGCTCGATAGCCAGACTTGGCATCTGCAAGGAAGCATCTATAAAATTAGTAAAAAAATATATATAAATTTTATAGAAACTATTGTATTTGTCTTCATGGTGAAATTTGGACCCAATTTTTCCATCCCAAGTATTAATTAGTGGAGTTGGTTCCAAAAATACCAATGTTTATCGTTAAAAACCAGCACCGAAAGAATTGTTTAATTTTTGCTAAATATGAACTGATTTTTAAGGCTAATTCGAAAATTGTTGGAAATAATAAGTCTTTTATCGAATATTAGCAACAAAAAATGATAATGAAGAACATCAACTTATAAATGACGAATCTTGTAAGATAACAGAACCCTAATAAAACTAAGTTTGTTGTAATTGAAACGGATTCAATTAAAATTTTCGAGCAAGGTCCTGACAAATCGTAGAATAATGGGTGATAGTTGTAAGAAAGTTTTGAGGGATTTGATCGCACGTAAATTTGTGGTCGTTGGAAAATTCGTGCCTGTTTGAAATTGTAATAAATTTTGTATGACGGTTGGACACTGTGTGCCTTTAAGTTCATACCTTCGGCGGAAATACAAAATGATGGATACGACCACAAAACAGTGGTTACCAAAGTGGCGCGTACAAATAGTAATACACGCGATCTCATTCCATGGTTTATTTTAGCTATACTTGAAATAGAACACAAGTTCAAAAGCTTCTTCCCTCTCGTAATGAATTATTACATACAATGAGATAGATCAATGTAAAAAGAACGAATTTAATTTACATTTTTATCAGAATAGATTTTTTTTTTTGATAATTTGAATATTTTTTTTTTTTGATTTACACAAGTTTTCCATTTACCTAAAAGGTTTTCTTATCCTCACATATTTTTTCTTGTGTGTAATATGATAATATTCAGTTGAGTATGTGAGATATGAAAAACGTGAAAATCACAACATCTTTTCAAATTGTAACAAAAGTACAACGGATATTTGATTTCCACTTGGGTTTCAACAAAGAAAAGATCTTTCTCATATGAAAACTGATTTTTGTGACATCGTCAGCTCGTTAAACGATACATTTTCTTCGTTTTTTTTTTTGTAAAAAAATTTAGAGAAAAGAAATCTTCAATTTACTCGCTATCAGTTGCTCGATTTTGATCAAAGAGAATTGGATATTGTTGTTATATCCTCGACTATTAATAAAACATAGTGTAAGGGATTTGTATATCTAATTTTCCCAGAGAATAGCAAGTCAAAGGAATGGGACGGCGCGCCCAAGGGCCTCGATTTCTGCTCAAGGCGTATATGGTTCAAATGGAAGAGGAATGTTTGTATGGAGTTTGAATATAATATTAACAAGATAATATTATATCTACGCGAATGAGTTGCAATTAATGAAGCAACTCTGAACTTTGTTGCCTAATGAGGCAGATCGTAAATGCGTCCCGACAATATCGAATCAATTTATGATCATAGAACTCTCGTATTCATTGAATTTTCAACATTTTCTCGAAGTATCCTTCAATTTTTTTTATTCAATTACAATACTTGAACGTTGCAATTACTCTATCGTATAAAAAACATAATCGTACCGCTAAACTGATTTTAAATTACATACAAAAACGTAAATTTTAAATTAGCTAATCTATAGTTAATACTAGTCTAGTCTAGCAATAATCTGGCAAAAGTTTTTTTGCACAGTTGCTAAAAGCTTAAATACACTATTTAATTGATTTAAATTGATATTTTTACTATAATCAATCCTTTATAAGTAATATACTTATACAAATTAAATAAGATTGCCTGTCTAAAATATTATTCTTAACTTTTTTTTGGAAATAATATTAAATTAAACTTAAAAAGAATTGAATAATATTGAAAACTATTTCGGTTACCTTTTAAGTCGTCAAATTTTGTCAATCAAAACTTCAATTCTCGTCAATTTTTTTCCTTAAAATTTTTCGTAATTCAAAACCACACATTAATCTATTCAGTGCTACTAGGAGTGGTCAAACTAAATGATAATGCGGGCCCCTTTGGAAATATCTCCAAAAAAAGAATCATAACTCCACCACATATAAAATTTTATATCCCTATACTAGATTTAGATACACTGTTACTACATCATGTTAATATATTGGATATTATTACTTTTGTCTTAATAAAATATATATATGGTGTAAAAATGTGATGAATCTCACGGGCCGGAAAAATGGTCAAGCCGGGTCTTATACAACTCGTAGGTTGGCCACCCCAGACCAAAACAAAATTTATATTATTTATAATAAAGTCTCCAATAAAAACAAAGTACATCAAAAGATTTGTAACAAAATTCTATTTAATTATCTAACACTGTCCTTTCGTATGCTTTAACGGAAAAATATAAACAATTTTAATTTTTTTTATTCCAATGTATTAAACGATTTCAGCTTTTAAAGTACTGGTTTGTTTAAAATATGAATTTCAAATCATATTAGTTTAGGCCTTAATTAAAAAATTATGATCAATGTCATTTGGTTCAATAATTCTTACGTAGAGTTGAGACAAACCGTTATTAGATTTATTACAAAGAAATAGAAAGTATAACATAAGAAATAAAGAATTTGATATACATATATCGTAATGTTTGAATGGACAATCCAAATAGCGTACATCTATTTCCATATGAGTAAACCAAAGTCTTTCGAACCCAGTAAATTAAAGATTTATGAAATCGTAAATTGCGAATACTATACAGAATTCTTAAAAAATAGCTTGAGGCAGGCCATTTGAGCAAATAGTAAGTCGAGGATAAAATTGGAAGAAGTAATCACTCAAGATATCGAATTCGAATTAGTATTCAGAAAACTACTTTTTTACGGTATATAAATGATATAGAATGGTAAAAGTTGATGGTGTATTGCAGTCGCACAAGTCAAAATAAACTGATGAAACGTTCAATTCATTAATTATAAATTCATTCCAAATATTATTCAATTCCCTACGACTTCATAATTGATTAATGAGGATACGAAAATTGAAATAATTTTTCAATAATATTCATCGTCAATTTTCCTTCTTACATGTTTATCAAGTGTTGGATATTGAAATGCAACGATTTTGCTATTTCGTTTCATTGGTTTCAGAAGGTTAATTTAGGTATATGGTAAGCGTATGTTAATTTTCTATTTTTTACCGTCTATCGTTTCTCGGATACTCACCTAATATACATAAATTCATAACGCGGAAAATTGAATGAAAATTCTTAGACTACATATTGTCTGTTAATGCAAAATCAATATAATATCTGTTAAATATTTATTAGCTGATGTAATATATTTAGAATTCATTCCAATTCAATGAAAACGAAAGAAAAAAAAAACAACACTGACTTTTCTTTTTCGGATTAATGACGCAGGAAGAGAGAAAAACTTGCCTTTATAGCCAAGCAAATGATTGAGAAATATTTCCTGTACATTTTAGAAATATTCTACTTACAAATGCCGTGGATGGTACTATGCATTGTTCACATTATTGTGCTTGGTCTTGAGGAAATTTTCGACCTTCTTATGCAGTCAAGGATGACTCATATTGTTTGAAATAACATGAAGTAATTTATTACGATTTAATGAAAGCGCTCTAGTGCGTTTATTAAAACAAGTAAAATGAGTAAATAGATGCGTAACTTATATATTGTTATATAATTTCTTACAAGCAAAGAATTTTCTTTTTGAAAGTGTAACATTCTGTTGGGTATATTATTGAAAACGTTGACATATTTTCATCTCATTACGTGAAATACATGTTTTCTCCGAAATATATACTGATATGCAAAAAGAAAAGGTAATATTCGATATATGTAGTTTGATAAAAACGCCTTCTTTTAATGTAACGTGTTCAGTTGATTTTTTCTTCGTAAATTTTTCATTTCTACTTTCCGTGTTCTCACCCACTTTGACACGTTGCTTGGTTGGAAACGACATGTTCAAAGGGTCCGTTCTCAAGTCCCGAAAAAACATCCCTCTTTCGTTGTGAACTCGTCTTCGCATTCATCCCCATTAATAATTGTGTTCCCCTTTCCCAATGAAAAGCTCGGCGATAGCGCGCCCAGCGCCACCTTTTGACAGGTTAGTTCCGTTGTCTACAGGCCCTATCGGGTAGAGAGCCAGGAAGTTTCACTATGCGGTTGCACTTAATGTCTTCTACACTCCTCTCTTATATTTTCCCAGTTTTTCCAAGCACATTTTGTGCGAATCTTATACACCTCCATTCTCTTCCATAAACATGAATGTATGATTTTCTTTATGAGAAAGAATCGTTACCGGAGATTCCATTGTCGAAATGTTAATGTGTTTTTAACATTTTTTTTCGCCAACTCTATCTTCGTTTACTGCCTTGTCGTTACAACGTTTGAGGCATTTATGATAAAAATTACTCAGAAAATTTAGGTAACGTTAAAAAATCTAATTAAGCTAAGGGTATTTTGTAATCTATTACGCATAAAATGACGTCAATTATCAAAGATTCCTTTCAACCAAAAAGTTCATATTTCCAGTAGGAAAAACTTTGATCTAATTGTGTGGTTCACTAGACTATTATAGCCCAAGAGCCTGCGATAGTCAGACTTTTGTTATTTTATAAAAGCTGAATATTTCTCTGTGCATGTCCTAACACAAGTAAGAACTATCAGTACTATGGAGTTTGGATTATGGCTACTTTGGCTGGTAATAGGTAGCAAAGGTGTGTAAAAAACAAGCTAAAGTAAATTTCGCCAAGTATAAAGGTCAGTTTTTATATTTTCTTAGGAATAATATTAAAAATCACAACCTCCATTTATAACGAACACTTAGTACGGTTTCAACCCCTTGCCAGACATCCATAAACTAATTCAACTTTAAGGCAACTGATAAATGGTACAAATTAGCAATTGAACAATCAGTTCAAATTGGAGACGATTATTTGGTTTTCACTCAAATGTATGTGTTTACATTTGTATGTGTTATATGTGTTGTATATGTTGTATGTGTTTTCAGTCTTTCCCGTCATATTTACGTTTGCCAATTTTTATATTGGCTTATTAAAGTGTACGAGTGTCTGGCAAGGGGTTGAAACTGTGCTATGTTTGACAAAGAAGGATGTCATTTTTAAAATTAATCCGAGGAAATTATAAAAAGACTGACCTTTATACTTTCACGAAACTAAGCTTAATAATCAGCCTATTCATGAACATTTGATACTACATCCACATTAAAAATTTTCCGAGTTAAAAACAATGAGTAAGCTACTTAAGCTTCTTTAATGGAAATATCAATTACTCATAGTATGTATTCAAGCCAATAAGCAAACAGTTATTTCGCAAAGCTCTTCTTAGAAAAATTAGAGCTTCATTTTTAAAAGGCTAAAATTACCCATAGCCTTTTCATAAAATGACGAAGATCATGAATAACTAATACATATAAACATAAAAAACCCAGAACAGTGGACACCAAATTTAGTCTTTTCCGATTTTCATTTCAATGAGTAATAAAATGGCATTGAAATGGAACATTCAACTTAAAGATACGTGGAAATCGGTACAAATTCGCAATTAATTTGATCGAAAAATGAAACCTTTAATATAATGGGACTAAATTACACTTAGTATATCATAAAATGATTATCAATTTTCAAATAAAATATACTAATTTAAATGCTAAATAATTATTAAATTTAATAACTAAAATTAAGAGAAGCTCGACTCCAATATTTTTTCAATTAAAAGTTTTTTAATTACTTATAATCTTCTTATTATATTGTATTTTGACTTGATTCCAGCATACTTACAGCATTATTCCTTCATTCTTTTCAGTAGATTTTCGACTAAGCGAAAAAAATACGAAATAATTTAATTGACCTCATTTTTGATTTAATTGATAATAATTAAAATTCTTGTTTTAACGAACATTTGTTTTTCAAACATCGCACAATTCTTACATAATAGAAGCGATGCTTGATGGCGCGTAATTCAAATAATTACAAAATATGAGCTGTGGGTTTTTAAAATTGTTCTCGTAAATTAATAATTGGACATATAAATTAATTATTTGATAAAATTCAATGGGAATAAGCGAGAACATAAATATACATGTGTGATGATTATTTTTTTTAAATTGAAGTAATATTACGACGGTGATGTGGTTCAGCGATTTCATTTGACTTTCTCTTCAGTTACGTGAAAGTAATATGTAATAATAAATTATTCTGCTACCTTGGATTATTATAAAACAGAGAATTGAAATAACGCTGCATAAAAACATACGGAAAGAGAAATAAACCGCTTTTTTCTGGATTTATTGGAAAACATTTGTCCCTGAACACTAAATAAATATCCATCCAGTACACATATTGAGCAACAGGAAGAAGGATTGGAAGGTAAATCAATACTCAATGTATTCAAAGGATTATCATACGAGTAAAAAGATAAAACAAAATATTCGCTTTTGTTATAGTTGATGTATAAAACAGAAGCATCGGCTTACCTTTTTTTCGAATCGAAAATAGAAAATCATTTGATCACGCTGGAAAAACCTTTCTGACATACCTTTCAAAACATATGCAGAAGCATTCGCCAAATAGATGGTTAGATGGAAATAAATATTTACAAATAAAAACTCTTTGATAGAAAATGCAAGAAGAAATACGATTTTAATGTTGTCTTTTGAAGATGTATCACGCTTTCCAATCCCCAGGGATTGGAAAGATGAAAACGTTAGAAAGAAATCGTCTTTTTCCAAAATAAAATATTTAAATTAAATTTACACAGATTAATTGAGCTCAAATTTTAAGAGATAAAATTATTTGAAGTTTTCTTGAAGATAAAAAACCGGCCAAGTGCGTGTCGAACACGCATAAACTTCACGTTTCCAAGCATGTATCAAGTAGCAAGATACGTACATCTTTTCGTGAGAAAAATAAAAGCAATTCATCCTCATTAAAAATTAACTTTTTTATCGAAACCATTCAAAGCTAAATGCTCATATAACTACTTAAGACTTTCTGGAGATGACTAGGTAAGTTAAGTGGTAAGTGAATTAAAACGATTTTTTTTCAAAACTTTTATTGCCAAAAAATAAAATTCGCTGTTTATTCTTAAAATTACGATAAGTTCAGTTTTCTGTTGATTGTACTCTTTTTTCCAGAGTTACTTGTACTCGGAGAAGTGACGGCGCAGTTAATCAAAAATTTCAATTCATATTCTTTCTTTTTTCTTGTATACTTCCAATTTTCTTTACATGTCCCCTAATATGATCTTATTTCTTTGCAAAATATAAACCATTTAAATATGATTCCTTCTAGTCAACATCGATGTTTATTTTCAACTCATGAAATCTCCATACTTCAATTAATTTCTATTTCATATTCTTCATCTTGGACCAAAATTTTTGATACTACAAAAAGGCTTAAGTTTAAGTATTTCGACCTGATACTATGGGATCTTAATACTATGATGTTCCGTGGCTCCGCGATGGAGCAATGCAAAAACTATCGAGTGGAGTGAAGAGTGGTCTGATTTTGAATCACCAAAAAGTCATAATTCTTTCGAAGAATCTAATGTAGGTACTTCCCAGAGATGCAAACAATATCAAAGATATTGACTTACTCGAATTTATTAGTCCCGAAACGACAGGTACTACGATTAAAATTCCACTAGGAAGAAGCCCGTTTAAAAAAGGGCAACATTTTTCAATGGTACAATAGCCGACGTGATTAATTGAACTGCTTATTTTCATGGAGGTCCTCAAAAAACTAAGAATTGACGATTAATGGTCGAAAAATCTACTATTGGAAACACCAATATTTGATAAAACGATGATAAGTCAACTCTACAGGCGCGATAAAAAAAATCTATATTAGACGTGCGGACGGCATACTGTTAAGTATGAGTCCTTGCCGATCAGGAGGAAATACAAAGGGGAAAGAAGAATAAACCGGAAGAATAAAACATGGAAATAGAAGACTGGTTTAGTTTAATGGGGAAAAGCTTTTCCTAAAAGCCTTCGATTGAAAAAAATTTAAAGAAATTATTGATGGCCGCCTAAGAAAAATTCTGGTTCACAATTCAAAGTCCCTTGTTTTTTGCTTGTTTCCTAAGTTTTCGTATTTTTAGTTTACACAGTTCAATACTACATAGTTGGTAGGACAGGAATTAGTTCTGAAGATTGAAGATCCATTTTTCAATTAGGGGATAACTTTTATTGAAGAACGCAATAACTGTGTAGCTTATGAATGGAAGTTTTGTTTTTGGAAGTGATAGTTTCGCAATATTTAAATTGGTTTCAGCAGAATAAAGCAGTCACGTTTTCTCTTTTTCGATTGGTTTTCCGTTGAATTTTTGATTCCGAGAAACAATCAATCGGGATGTCTCTATGGGTCACTCACGAATACTCTCGTATATGATAGGATGATGGGAGAACCAAAGAAAGAGAATTTGAGTTCTTAACGAGTGATTTCTTTCAACTTAAAAGCTCTATTCTATATCTCTATGATTGAACCACGTTTTATAATTCCGATTTGACAAAGCTTTGATGTTCTTGTATTTATATCCATTTCTTAACGTTTATCTATGTTTTTTCAACTCATTTTCCATCAATCCAGTACTTTCATTAACAATACTAGCAAGTTAAAACGTACAAAGTTTTTCATTGTTTTTTACATCTTATATCTACATCTACGTTGTAAACTAGCTAATTCATCCTATGGGAATATATTTGTTACACAGGATACGAATAAGAAAGAGAAAAAGTTTTTATTGGTTTCGGAAGTCCAGTTTAAATACCTTACACGAGTGGTGTATAAGGGAAAGTAGACGTTAGGTTGGCATCTTGGGTTACGGAACCCTAAAAATGCGAATATAGTAAAAGAAAAATAAGTGCGAAATGAGCCAGTTACGTTCTTTACAATTTTATTAGTGAATCAAACCTTGAACGTTAATATCGTAGAACATAAAAGCTTCTTATCAGATTTGTGAGTCTAAAATTATTGTTGAGTAAATGGCATCTGAAAATTGTCCTTGATAATTCGTAAGTAAAATTTCCACTAGATAAAATCTTGAGAGAAGGAATTGGGAGTCAGTGGGAAATTTCATAGAGATTTTCTTTTGTAGTGACACGTAACTCTGGTATCGTCATTAAACTTTCTACGTGGTATTTGTAACAAACGCGTCCGTTGTACCCGCTTAAGCAGGAAAAGCACATTATTGATTTTCATTGACAGATAAAGCGCGCTTTAAGCTCGTTCGTTTTCATGGTGGCCGTCGTAGTTCCTGACCTTGCCACCGCCGCCGTTATTTCAACCAACAACAACGACTTGTTGAATTTGAAGTCACGTTATATTGGAATTGGTATCAGCCCACATTTCAGCCTCCCTCACATATGGATGAGAGACAATTATTATAAAATCTATCTATTTTTATTCAGATAAATATGTTATATACTTTACATTGACATGTTCTTGTTATTGGCAAGCAAGACCGATTTGCAGCTATTTTAAGCATGACTGAACAAAAAAAGCTTTTTACGTTCTTCGTTCTGATAACTTGTCAAATTGAAGCTTATTTACAATCAAATAGCACATAAATCTGAGCTTATTTTCCTTTATTTATAGTTCATAAATAAAAATGTTGGCGTAAAGCAAATATTTTGACGGATAAGAGTTGTTTTTTTCCGGCGATTTTCTCCTTTAGAAGAAAACTTTTTTATGCATTCCGTTCCGAAAAACCAACAAAATGATAGATTTATGATCTAACCATGTTACATCTTTTTGCCTTCTTTAGCAACTTTTGAAGATGAACAAAAAAAAAACTATCTTCCTCAACATGTTTCCAAATTACATTTATTTGAATATATTTTCCTGATAAGTATCTTTTATTTGGCACGTTTTATTCCAATAATAAATTATCTTTAAATTCAAGGTACGAAAATCTCCCTTAAACATAGACTGGCAATTCCCTGATGGATGTGTTAGTACGAGTGGTTATGTACGAGCTTGTTTTTCTTCTGTGAAACGGTGAGGTTATTGGGAAAATTTGTGAGACACGTAAATTATTTTTCTCGTAAATTTTCGGTGTGTTAATAAATGGAAATACTTTTCCCATCGTCTCGGCTTATACATACGAGTACACTGTGCGTTTTTATGAAAATAAATTGGTTCGTTCATTATTTTGAGTATCACTTTTTATATCATTTCTATTTTTGGTAAATTGAAGAAGTCATATGTAATTATGTGAAGGGTGATAAGCTGATATCAAATGCAGAGAGATATTCTTACGTAGATTCAATTTTGTATGTTACAAAATATGTTACAAATTCCTTTCTTTCATTTTCTTTAAAGTAGGTGCTTGTTTGCAAGTCAAATTGATTATTATCTGACAAATATTCATCTTAACGGAAATCCTTTTACCACAATCATGATACATGTCTATTTATTTTCATTGAAAGTTATTAATTCTGATCAGGATTTTTACATTTTTACTGATGATCTAATCATTTCATAAGAAGAATGAAGAAGTGTCATACAATCTTCTTTATGTGCTAAAAATGCAATACTTAGGGAATCATTTGAACGTCTGATGGCCAAAAAAATAAAGGTTTATGTATATTTTAGCGACGTCAATATCTGGCAATGTTGCATTTTCTACATTGTTTTTAGTTTAATTTGCAAATAAATCAGACCAAAATGAAAATTTAGCAAGAGAAGAAATATTATATGGTATTAGAATTGAATTAACAAAAAAATCGCGAATAAAATAAAAAACAAAGTAGAAAATGGAACGTTGTCAGATTTTGATGTCACTAAAGTAAGTATAAGCCAAAATACCTATATACAATAAAAAAAAAATGATAATTTTTGCAGGAAAAAATAACGAATATTGAAAATTAAATTGTCGTTAAAAATGAGTTTATCAGTATTGTTTTTTATTTGAAAGTTGAAATACTATCCTGGGTTCTAAAACGTTTTGGTATTTCTACTGATAATATAATTATTGGTATCAAAAAAGAAAAAAATACTGAAATTTATTTAATTATTTAATTAAAATATTCTTATTGGGTTTTTAATTTTTCTTCAAAATTATTTATTGGATACTTTGTAGTGGATGCAGTTTTATGTTAAAAAAATATGGTAAATTAGACTTTTAAGGGAATAAAAAATGTAACGACCCTTTCTTTTCACATCAGTAATCCTATATTAAGTCTGGTTTTCCGGCTCATCTTACGTAAGCCGTATTTTATGGGAAGTGCCATAAAAAGAGTTACGGTTTAGTTCATTCGTATCAATTCTTACAAAGCATGTTTTTATTAGTGTGGAGGTCCAAAATTTTAACAACTGACACTTTTTGCAATTTTGGCAATCTGTTATGTTTAGAAATGTTTTACGACCCTTATATTGTGTCCTTATATATAATCTTATCATATAATCAACTTTGATACGTAATTTAAGGTTCTCATTTTTATATAAATATATTTTTTGTTAAAATTAAATAGAAACGTTATTATCTATAGGTTTCTTTTAATGAGTCATTGTCCTATAAAAAATAACCAGATAAAAAAGATTCAATGTAGAAAAGTAATAAATTTTGGTATCCTATAAATTATAGCACAGCTTTTCGAAAAGTAGCTGGCGTTTGGCTTGCAGCTGTATTTTTACAGGGAGATCATCTTCAATGTGCATTTAACTAGTTGATTGAAGTATAAGATACAACAATTTGATTTAATTTGGTTTTGATTACCGAAAAATCAACGAAACCACCGTCGCAAAGGTGTTATTATAAGATCCCTTAATTTAGGTCTTAATGTATGGTAGCTATTCAATCCAGTTGATCATTGTGGAAATGAAAAATTCTTCAACTCTTCAAACTATCAATTAAGAAGACACTAAATAATAAAAGGTAACAGCAGTAATATTAAAAATACCTCCCCCATCCACTTCTTAACTAATGATTCATGAATCCATGCATGGTTGTAAAAATTTGTCTTTCTTTTGGTTTCGCTAATACTTGGGCTAATTTTTAACTTTGGATTTGAAACTGATGGTATTGACTTTTACATAACTATTTAAAAATAAGTACTTATGAGGTCAGTAATTATTTAATAGGTAAGAAGTAGTAAGGAACACTAATAGTGAAAGAATGTAAAATTTTCACCAGATTGATTTAAAAAAATATATTTTGAAGTCTTACTTTTCAAATTAATTAAGGCTAATTTTTCTTAGTTGCACATTAAATGAGGCATGGAAAACTAATGAATGGCTTTTGAACGGTGAAGGAAAACTAGAGTATGTGTCGTATCCTCAATGAATACAAACATTTAGCATTTATTCAATGAAAATTAATTACTTTTTGCTCCCGCTAATTTGCATGCTTTTCCCCAATAGAGTTTTCATTAAATGGGTTTTTTCTAGATATTCCTTCTCCATATTTCTTATGGTTATCGATGGCTTGTTCAACACTTCAATGGCTAATTGGCCAAAGGCCAAATGATACTTGAAACGTGCTTATCGTCTTTGCTTCGTTGAGAATATCAACTAACCAGTGACAGTAATAAACTGAGTTTTTCTTGGTGAACGTAAAAGCGAATGGCAGAAAGCGACAGCAATAATGTAAAAAAAATAACAAAGTTAAGATATCTATTTACAAAGAAATGTATAATTTAATTTGCAAGGTTAAACCAACATTGAAGAAAAACCGCGACCACGAGGGAAAGGGAAGTCAAATTTGACGTGATAGTTTTATTAAATTAATTGCTTATTATCATCGCAAGCTGATTATTGTTGGTGAAAAGTGTCGATGGGGAAAATGTTGGCACGTGAATATAGCCTGTTTTTATCAATTGGAAGATTGATTTTTTTTATTTATCAATTTGTTGCATTTTATTACTTCTGAATCAGCAAAACGATTGATAATTGTTTGATTATTATGTAAATTTTTATCTTTTTTCTAACAAAACAAAGACATAAATTGCTTACTTGACTTTTTATTTCTTCGTCTGATAAAAAATATTGTTAAATGCGTGGACAATTTTAAATTTAAAAGTTGATAATATTATCGTTACTAAAGGTTTTTATTTCCTTTAGAACAAAAATATACATATTTTTGTAATTTCAACCGTTTTATAATTTGGAGACAAGTTTAGAATGAAAATGTGAATATTTAATGGTAAAAAGCCACGCCTGATCGTTAGCACCCTCTGGAGTCTAATAGAAAAAAATAATGAAATATGATATTATCGCATCTTTTTTTTCATAAAAATAATTAATTAAAATTCTTATGTTAACACTGAAATATTTTTTTTTTTAAATTTTGAAAAAGCCTAGCCAATAACTTAATAATTACAGTTTAAGTTAATTAAAAAGTTCACCTTGAAGGTATATTATACTACCATCACTCACCATTTTCCCGAATACACATAAAACACATATAGTTAAAAAATAAATTTGACTATCGTCCGAAATCTTGCAGACTAGAATTATTTATAGAAAAAATCGAAAGTGTTCTAGTGAAAAACCAACAGGTGTGTGTTAAGGGTGGTTTTAAGTTAATGATTTTCTTTGTACGGTCTTGACCTGATAATCTTGAAGTTTTCATCTACAATGTTATACACCTATCTTGTCAATATTTATTTCAGCAAGAGAAAACTTTGATCTTGAGTTCATAACATTTGTCATAAATTTTTAATTAAATAATGACAAAAAAAAAGTGGAATTCGGAGAGTGGAAAAATCATTTGTAAAAATCACGCGAAATTGTAATAAATTCCATTCTGAAAAACCAAAATAATTAGAAAAGAAAAACTCATTACAATTGTACGGTAATGGAAGATATTATTTCTTTTTAATCAAAAAACAAATTTTTAACTTTCTTTTTTCAGTAATGGTAGAGGGAGGAAAAGTTTTGTTATTATAACAAAGACTTTACAAAAAAATTTTAATGGTTGAACATTACCGGACCAATTAAGCACTAGAAATGTAGAATAAGCCACAATCAAGTTAACATAACGTAACATAATGTAAACAGTATACACAACAAATAAAATATTTTTTATTTTTTACGGGAAATACAAATATATTAGTCTGAAATTTTTCAAGCTGATAGCTTGGTTCGGACTTAAAAACATGAGCGTACCCTGATACAGCCGAAGGGGCTTAATGCTATGTACTGTAGATTCTTAGAAGTTTAGTGTTGCCAAAAATAAAAGCATAAAAAATAAACAAAGTCATAAAATGGTTTTATGAAGAACCTCGAAGGCCAATCTTAATAGAATTTTTATTAAAAATATTCAATTTTTTTCTGTATCTCCACTTGCAAGCTACATTGTGCTTGATGTGGTAGCCTTTTCGGATGAAATTCTACAGAAAATTTTAATTTTCGCCACTATCATTAATTGATGCAATTTTTTCTGCGGCTCTGTGCCATGAACTGTTGAATTAAATGAAAAAAAACGCCCATAAGAATTGGAATAGAAAAAAATCCGCAGGACTAGAATTAATTTAATCAACACGATAGATAAAAAATTTAATTTAAAGAGAGTGCAAAAGAAAATTTTAATCAACAAAAAAAAGATCTGTGGGGAGTTACCAACTAACTAATAATACTGAGGAAAAATTGAAAAATACATTATTTACAAAAGCTAAAAAAATACCGAAACTTGACTGTTTCCCATGAGAAATGGTAAAAATAACACACTTACTCTAGTTTATTTTTTAGTAAATAATATCATATTCTTGTAAAAGTTTATATCAGGCCTACCTATAAGTATAAGAAATATAATTTTTAATTGCCTAATCAAAAAAAAAAAATAAATAGGTATTATCAATAAAAATATTTAAGCAAGGATATAACGTGTTAATTAGTTTGGTAGTTAATCTTTGCATGTTTCGATATTTTTACTTCCATTGATAATTTTGTATTTTCAATGGGCTGAGAACCCGCATTAAAATTGCAGCTAGATATATTATACGATCTAATAATAGCAAATGTCTGTGCTATCTATATCTCTTGCATACAATGTTTTCTTTTTCTAAGGAGAGCGTTATGTCTGTTGAACTGGAATCCCAAAAATATTGGTAAGGAACTTTTGTATCAATTAAGTAATGGACTTCATTAGATAGTAAAGACCATTCAAATCTAAATCATTATAATATTTCTAATCATATAAAAAGCAGTTTTTTGCAAAGTGCTATCACAAGAAATGAATTAGCTAAAAAATCGTCCAAACTTTGTCACTATTTTATTGGACTCTGACTTTACTAAAGCGATTAAAATGGTTTGGATAAAAAGCGAGTAAAATATTAGATTAGGAAGTAAAATTATAAGAGAGAAGGATAAGAAAAAAATTAACTACTCTATAAAATCTATCCTTTGAATACAATTTTACCTGGAATATAAATGTCGCTAATTAGATGTGAAAATATCGGTCACCAGCTATATGAAATCAAAATGTCACTTATTTGAAATGAATTCAATATGTCGAGTCTATACCAAAATATTTTTCAGTAGTTATCTTTCTTCATTAATTACCAATTAGTACTGCTATTAATTCACAAATTCACTTCATCCGTTTAATTATAAACGTTTCGTTTATGATTTTTTTTCAATCAAAATATTTAGATTGAAAATGTTTCATATTAATAAATGTTATTTATCAACCAAGCTTATTTGAAATAAAAAAAAAAAACGATTTGCACTGAAATTAAAATTTTATAGTTGAAATTAAACGATTTTTAATTGCAACTTAATATCACGCTCTTTGAAATTGTAATGAAAAAATAATCAAATTTTTCATAAACATTTTTTTTTTTGCTTCGAAAATTTAAGATAATTAATGATTGGTAGAAGGAAAAGAATTGTGTGTACACCACATGATTTTCTTGTACTCGAGTTAATTTTGTTACTCGTTATTGTGTGATTAAAAGTTTTTAGACCTAAGGCTAAATTACTTAACTCCCTAACGCGTATGCTCGAGTAAATTCTAGCGCGCTAAATAGTAGATATACGTGAACATTTTCAATTTTCGACTTATTACTCCAATGTGGACAAAATTAATTTTGTAATCAAGAATTATAGTCACAAAAAGTTGTATTAAAGTATTTTAAATGTGCTAAAATGGGTAGAAATTTTGTTTTCCTGATAAAAGTGGTCATTTAGGAGTTAAAATTGTTCAAGAGAATAATGCACATAAAAAGAGGCAAATCAACTTTTTTAGTTGGTATAGATACATGGAAGAAAGACAGCTTCCTATAAATAATAA
Organism: Sisyra terminalis; assembly: GCA_958496175.1. NCBI lineage: Eukaryota > Metazoa > Arthropoda > Insecta > Neuroptera > Sisyridae > Sisyra > Sisyra terminalis. Next base: position 38,585,245 of record OY292276.1, read on the forward strand.
AACCAATACCAAAATTCCTGTTCCAAAATTCACCATTTTCGTCTGTTTTTGGAAATTGAGATGCATAATTATGTAATATTATTCAAAACGGATATGTCAGTAAAATCTTATAACCGAAAGTTTTAGCGGTTGCAATCCTTCCTTGTGTTCATACTATAAGGAAGTAAAAATGTGTCGAAATTTTTGATGATTAATTTTGGACGCGTTCTTCAAATTAAATAAAATTGTTGATTTTTCCATGTAAATTATAAAAGTCATATGTAAATGTTAAAATTTCTTAATATGGTATAATGTTGAATAAAGAGAAATAGGTTTATGTATGAGGGCATAAAAGTAGTATAATACAATTGTGCTCTTGAGTATGTGTACTTTTTATGTGTTAAAATGCGTTTATGTAATATTATATTTATAAAGGTGGAGTGAAGTATTTAATAATGAAAAGTTATTTCTAAAAATTGTAATAGTGTTATGAAAATATTTTCAAATAGTTTCTCCGTTAACATTTGATTACTTAACTAAACTTAATTTTATATCTATATAAAGTCGGGAAAAGTTTTTCTTGCTTTGTTCACCAACAACAAATTGAGTTAAATGTTCATTCCAATGATATGCGTTCGAGTGAAATGAAACAAGAAAGATAAGAAGCGAAACGAGAGAGAGTTGTTAATTTCTGTTTTTTCTTCTATTAGCTATTATATTACATTATTTATATAACTGATTAGATCAATAACGTGGAAACAAAGAGTCATTTTCATTCAGGTTATGTATTTGTTAGGTACGCTTTGTCCGTGTGGCTTGTTTTGTGTAGGAATATAATAATTATTATGTCAAATATGTACGCAAACCGACGACAATGAAAAAGGTTAACGCACGCATAAAGTAATTAAAGAAAAAAACGTTGATACAAAATTGAGGCAAGGAATTGTTAAAAATTTTCCAGAAAAAAAAGAACCCGACAAATGCTTGCCTGGCCTCATTTTTCCATTTCAGGAGCGCTGTGATGAAATGAATGTGAAGAATTCCAACACAAACCCACAAATGACCACAGAAATTTAATTAGAAATTAACCAGACCGTAAGCCATAGAAAAAGGGCGTTGAAACCCGTCATATTTACATATCATTTAACAAAGGTTTTAGAATTTTTATTTTAATTATAATTGGTCTCATGTAATAAACGAAAGTACCTATCACTAATTGTTACATAAATTAACCTTAATTTTAATAGACAAAAAATTTAAATAAGTTGAAAATTTTTAAGCCGAAAGAATAACTAACTTCAAACGAAATAAAATGGATAATAAGTTGAGATTTTTTTTATTTTAATATATTATACATTTTAAAAAAATTGTTTTCCTCCCTAACCATCTACAACGTCTAAAATTATCTTTAATCGCCGCTAAACTTTTCGAAATTTTAGCTATTAATTTATACTTTGCAATGACCATATGTACCAGACCATATGCACATTTTTTTTAATCGCTGAAGGACATTATTATACCAAGAAGAAACTAATTGTTAACTCTAATAAAATTATATTTTGGCAGAAAAAAAACTTTTAATACTAAAGGGCAAATGGGTGTCCAAAGACTACGGGTGCGCTTATGGGTCTTCTTTGACGTCACAGTCCATTTATTGAAAACGAGATATAAACAAATCATTGAGGGGTTATCGTAAAAACAATAATAGTTTAAACCATTTATCATATTTTCTGCCACGGAAAATATTTTTCTACCCTAAAAATTACTCAAAATTTTTTCTAAAAACTAAGTTTTTCATTAATCATTTCAATACTTAGTCTTTTAATACAAGTAAGAAAAACTGTTTTTCCAAACGATAAAACTATAATTGCAATTAGAAGTAAGATCCAGTTTTCGAAAGAATCAAAAACGTATTGACTAGGCTGGAAAATGAAGAAAATTAATTGTTTTTTTTTTTAAAAAACAAATATAATTGTGTATGGATTTATAAGAAGTTTTTAAGGAAAACTTTTTTGGTAATCAATCGAACTATAACTGAAATTTGGAGGAAAGTATATTAAATAATTTTCGGATAGTTCAAAGATGTTGGCGTAAAGCGAAAAGTGTAGAATTTCTTAGAACGACATCAATAAAAAATCGGTCTCAGAAAGGTATTTGGACAATTTTTGGAAGGTACTAAATAGATACGTTCCTACTTCAAATTTGAGCTCTCCATTTCTTTTTGTTCGCGAATAAATCGACCAAATTCCAATAATCAAAAAATATGATTTTCTCAACAATGAGTTTATCAATTTAGAAATATATATAAAACTTATACTCAGAAAAAACAGTTGTCTTTAATCTTCGTTATAACTATTTAAAGCAGGTGATTTCTTCAATTTTTTTCTTTCTATTGTTTTCTTAGGTTTTTAAACAATTTTGTATATCTTTTTCATGAACAATAATCCCTTAAAATTATAAATTGATCGAAAAGATTCGTCATATGGAAAACAATAAATAAAAATCAATATTTTGGTGTAAAAATCGGTTAAGTATTAATGTTTATGTATATTTATATCGTAAAACATTCAAACCTATATTATGGAAAAGCTTTTATTAAAAAATATATAAATTATTTCACCTTAAATATTCTATTACTTATGAAATCAATTACATTTAAATATTATTACTGTGTCCAACACAAAAAGTAAACACTAATGTAAAAATAATTTAATGTCCTTTATAATAGCTACTCCATCATTAACTCGACTAATTGTAAAATGTTTTCTAAAGAGTAAACTAATTAACTTTTTCTTTAAAATTTTTACAAAGTGTATAAAATAAACTTAGTCTCACTAAATATTGACGTTTATAAAGGGTTAGAACCATTAACATATAGTTGGCACGATTTAAACAATCTTTCTGTTTCTGTACTATGACGTCATATTTAGGTAGGACCAATCGGAGCTAGTCTTAGATATTTTTAATTTAACGATTTTTTATTTGTATTTTTAAATGAATATTTCTTAGATTTTCTTAAATAAAGTAATAAGTAATAGTTTAGAACATTTTTATAATATTTAAAATTATTTTGGGAATATGTACATAAGGCCAATTACAGGTTTTCTTATAGAAGAACAAGAGGGTAAATTCTGAGTTTTCATTTATTGATACAAGAAAATATTGTTAAAGAAATAACAATAAAGTTAAACATAGTTTAAATTTGGCTTTATGATAAACGTTTGAGGTGTCTTCAGTGTTTTATCTGGATTTAATTAGGGATTCTTAAATGGAATTTAAAATAAACAACATTGCTTGCACGTGACTCACGCTAGTTTTTAAGATACACTTGATTTAATGTAATTTCTAAGATCTGGTGAGATTGTTATAAAAAGAATAGTAATGAGGGATGAAAATCTAACTTGTTACTTGAAAAAAATTGAGAAAAATCTCCATAAACAAAATATTAAGTTTATTAATATTTCAAATGAAACCAATCCAATTATTTTCAAATTCGTTCCAATGTGAAAAACGTGGATGAACAGAAGGGATGGATATTGGTAAGAGTGCTTCTAAAAGATGAGAGATAGATTCTACATGTTTACAGGTGTTTGGTTTATTTCCATCTGATTAGAGTGAACTCAATTTATTTGAACGTGAGAGATCGCTTAATTACAAGAGCTTGAAGCTTTCACCCGAAAATGTTTTCGTTGAATTATTTAATATTTTCATCAAACGAGATGGAGAGGAAAGAAAGAGATGCGATGAATTTATTTGCAAGGTAAACTCAAACAGAAATTATTAATGACATTGACTAAAATGGGAGCGGGCAAACATGTGGCGAGGACAAAGAGAGAATCTGTTTTTAAATTTTAATAATAAATGCGAGGTGGATTATGCCTCACAGATAGGGAAAGGTTCGCTTAAGGAAACTCGCTTTTCGAGAACAGCAAGGATATTTTTTGCCATCAATTGATAGCCTCGTCCAAATTGGTGTCGGATAAAACCAACAACATTGTGTTCGATCCAATGACCAGAGATTATCTAAAATTAACAAGCCTTTTATTAAATTCAACAAAAACTCCATGTCTAGTCGCTGAAAGCCTCTGAGAACACTTCAAATTGATTTTTAAGGTATAATTATTAGTCTTTTTATTATGAAAAGACAAAACAAATGGATGGCGTTTAATGGGTGTTGAGTGAAGAATGTGAAGATTTAAGTGTGTAATTAAGAAATCAAGTTATGCAGTTGATACCAACATATAAATGTTACATGCAAAAACACTCTCACTTTCTTTTCCAAGTTAACACCAAGAGCGTGGGTTGCAGTAACAACAGCAGCACATTTTTAACACTTCTCTTCATCTTTCTACCATTATTCCATCCAATTTTCTCTTTTTCTCGCATTACTATGAATCGCGATAATGGAGGCAAGCTGTAGTCGCATTAAAGTCTATTAGTCAACATTTTGTACCTTTCCACCGAGGAAAAAGTATTGAGGAAGGAAAAAAAATATTATGCAATGGTGGCTAAATAAATTACATATCGGTATAAGAGTAACAAATGCATGAGAAGCCAATGGTTGAAGAAGTGTTTTAATATTTTTTTTTCAAAATGATACTTTCACTTAAAATTTAAAACACGTACCAAGCAAAAATGCGTAAACACATAATGTGTTGGATATTGTTATTAATAAACTTTTACTTTCCTTAATGCCCAAAAATTATATCTATGAAAGAAAAACAATAGGAGCGTTTTTCAAAAATTCAGTCGTTGGAACACGTTTTCCCTTCATACAGATAGTTAATGTTATGAAAGGCAAATAATTCAAAGTAGTAATTTTCAAGATTATATTCACTTAACAACCTTAAAATTGTTTTGTATGAAAAAAAATTAAACTTCTGAAAGTAACTATTATGTTCAAATATTAAAAAAATTTAACCTTATAAAAATTATTTTTAGATACCAACAATAATATTAATATTTTAAAATACCAATTGGTTGAAATCGCGAATAATAAAATGTGGAAATTTATCAATTTAAACAAACACAGATATGTGTGTTGTGTATATCCCTAAAACTCAAAGTAACACCTTTTTATATTGAAACGACGATAGAGATGATATCGCCCCCCTTCTAATAGGTATTCTTTAACATTGACAATGAAGCGATAAGTGAAATTTTACATTTTGAAGAGTAAAATTATGGCGATCCGAAATTTTATTTCTGGTGGGAAAAGAGGCCATGGTTTTAGTAAAAAAGCGATAATTCAGGAAGGTTAAAAACACAGATCTAAATTAATTAAAATTTCCTTAACCGAAGAAATGAAAAGTCGTACATTATTTTCTAAAAATCCCTCAAATATTTAATTAATTTATTCAATTTGTGAATCACATATGGGTGTATTTTTAATATGGCATTAAATTTTGATTTTATTCATATTTTAATCTCTGAACAACTTTCTATGGCAGATTAAGCATAAAAAGGATAATTGTCAGATGAATTAAAGATAAGTGGGAAGTTATTTAAGTATGAAGATTTTAAAAAAAATAGTGCACAAGAGACTTACAATTTTTGGAACAAGATTATAGGTTTCTTAATGATATGCCTGATTAAAAATATTCACAAGGACATAAAGTAAAAGTGAGATATATAGCTTTCCTTTGTCTTATTTTGACCAAAATGTAAGGGAGGGATGAAAGATATTAAGGTATAATTAATAAATTTAACAAAACCTATTCAAAGTCGCTTCCAGATTACCTAATATTTAACAATTCATTAAATTTTAAAACTTTTTTAAAGATGCAGCAAAATTAACAAATTCGTAAAAACGAATTTTTCATAGAAAATAACTTAGAAAGTATATAAGCGACAAGAGCAAATCTTATGCCCAGATGCCAAGTTTTTCACAGCTATGTATTATATATCTGTGCATATTATATAAGCATTATGGTATTCTTTAAGTTTAACCGTAGATCACACAGGACTTTCATTTCATTTGGTAACTCATCAAAATTTTATTTTTGTTACTATTAACAAAGGACTACTTGTTCGTTCGAAATTCATTAATTTCAACTTTTGTAAAAATAGACAAAAAAAAGTAGGTATCGAACAGTTTATTAGACAAGGACTCAGTGTACTAATTGTATAATGTTATGAAATCATCCATACTACTTTGGCAATGACATTCCAGGCGGAAATCTAATAAATTGTGGTTCCTTAATTCTCGCTACAACAGTGCTTCTCAAAGTTAATCATAATCCGATCTTTTACAATAGAGAAAATAAATCCAGCACTTCTCTCCTCAAAAGTTTTAATTTTAGTGGTCAACACTACTTTATTTATGTACTAATAAATTATTTATTCATATTGGATAAAGTATTGAGATCGAGTGAAAATTCGACTGAGTTATATCAGCTATGGTCTCTTTAATTACGTTTTTATGTTTTTTTTTTATAATACAATTCGGGGCTTTCTTGCAGGAACTACAGAGCCCCCTACGGGGCCTGCATCCCCCAGTTTGAGAAACACTGCTCTACAATACTTGCGTTCTTATCTAATTATGCTACCCAGAAGAAACGTATTTTTCTGTTATTTAGTATCTAAAGAATAATATTTTGTCCATAAACCGAAGCAAGTAAAAATTATTTGATGAAAATTTGAATGAGAATTTTTTCACAACCTGCAGTGATTGGGCATTTTTGAATCGACTGCCTGTATTTTTTTTAATGGATGTTTCGAAACAACTAGCATAATTAAAGTTTTGTACACTAATTATAAATTTTTAAGTGAAATTTGTTCAATACATTGATTGGTCATTGCAGTTCAAAGGTGCATTGCCCTTAGTTGCATGCAGCTCGTTTTGTTGTACAATTGATTATTTTTCGCACTACTATATAGTAAACTTCTGATTATCCAGATTAAAGATGCGGAGAGGTGGCACGAATTATCGAAAAACACGAATAATTCGAACTATAATTATTTATTTCTAAAATACAACATATTATACACATTTCTAAGGCAAACAATTGTTTTAACATGATTAATGGTCATAATTATTAAAAAAAATCTTCGATTTTCTCTCAAATATTAAAAAAACATGCATGAATAATCTGTAGATCGAATAATTCGCACACGGATAATCGAGAGTTTATTGTATATGACTTCTTGTTAAACCAATCCAATTAATCTTTAGTAAATAATGAAGTTATAAAATGCAACGAAATGTTTAACTATATATCGAATTTAAAAAAAGTGGAAATATTTCTTCTTTGATGTTAGTCATAGTAGTTTAAGTCTAACTGATACAATTTAAACTGTTAAAAATAAAATGTAATGAAAAATACATTTACTAAGAATTCATGATTAAAATATATGGAAAAAAATCTTTTTATATTACCTTTACCGTCTCAACAGTGGAAGAGTACTTATTAGCTTTTCTTTTGTTAAACTTTGCTATAATGTAGTGACTCAAATACAAGGAATTTTTTGCCATAAAGGTAAAGATTAAAACGTATAAACTTCAATTAATTTGCTTTGTGTAGTAATGGCAAAAGTTGATAAAAAAAATAAATAAATGGGAGATTTTCATAGAATCGCAACAAAAACGAATAAAGCAATAAACTCGGTTGATTTAACGTTTTTCTGCTACTATTTCAATATTAGAGTGCCTTAATAATATTTGTTTACAATTTAAGAGATTGTGAATAAAGAGAAGTGGTTTTTATGATATTTTCTTGGGAATACTGATTCGTTATTTTTGTAGTTGTTTTTTGTTAAAAAAATCATATTTTGCGAAAATAATTACGTTGTTGAGATTAAATAGTAATAAAACATATATTGCAAATAAATAGGGAAATAAATAGTCAATCGTAACGAGCTATTGTTGGGCAAATTGGCAAATTTAATTATACGTTTGTAATTGTGTTTTTTTTTTTTTTGGGAGAAAAAAATCATTTTATGTTTTGCGAAAGCATCGAACATAAAAATCAGTTCGAAAGTCATAAATCAATGAGTAATTTTGAAAATTCGTTGGTAAGCAGTTTGCTATGTGGTCGAATAGGGGTCCGATTGTGAGTACATATTTCAAAATAATCAATTTTGTCACGTTGTTTTTCATATGAATACGGTGACCACTTTATTTGAGTAATGTGAAACACTGAACAGTGAATTTATTTTTTTAATGTTTTTTGCAATTAATTTTTCTTTTCGTTCATAAATAGTGAAATAAATGAGTTTTTTTTTCGTTTGTGAAAATCGTTCAATACTTGATAAAAATCATTGAAATTTAAAGAAAAAAAATAGATTAAAATTAAATGGAGTGGAATAATAATAAAAAGAAAAAAAATCCCTTTGTTCCGACAATATTTTGAAAAAAAAACATCTTGTTCTCATACGCATAAAAAAGGAACGGCCTTGAATCTTAATTACAGATCGGACGATGCTATGTGAATTAACCGCGGTTATTACAAGAGGTTCAACAAACTTGCTTGGAAGTCTTTGTTCTTTTGCTGTTCTTCTGGTATGTTCGATTTGAAAAATGTAATAGAAAAACGGCATTTTATTACAATATTCAAGCTTTGTCGATCATCAAATTCGATCGATTTTTTTTCATGACTATTATCGCGATAATTGCGTGACCAAAAATATATATATATATATATATATATATATTGTCTTCCTGATTAATCATACTTTAACAATCTCTAACCATCAAAAATTCAAATTTTTCATATTTAGATGTAAACGTATTTTTTCGAAAAATGGTCTCATAAATTTAAATGTCATTGTGAATCAAGTGACTGTGAAATTATTTCTTTTAACATCTACGTTTTTTTACATTTTTATTCAAATCATAAAAAAAGTTCTTACCTTTTTTTTTCTTCTACTTCTTTACGTTTTCCTCTACTTGTCACACACAGCGATATACAAAAAAAATCACTTAATCTTAATCCAAAACAAAAACAGGACTGATTCATGAATAAATTTGATGAATTATTTTGCCAATTTTGTTAATTTGAATTTCCTTCTCCAAATAAACCAAAAACAACAAAAACAAGTTTTAATAATTTAATAACAATGCGAAAACCGAAGGAAAATGTAGCACTGAAGTTTTCGGAGAACAATGGAAACTTTTATCACAGAAATTCACAAAGTATTGAACGAGCGTAATGGAATGATTTTTTTCAACGAATGCACGACGAAACACTAGTAAATATTTTTGTGATTAATATTATATAACAATTCAATAAATAAAATTTAAATTAAAAACAAATTGTTGAAGACCGCTTTGAATGAGTGGTGGTTTGGATTTAGGCGGGATATTTGAATTGGAGGATATCTCTGATTTACGTAGGACGCATCAGAGTGGAGGGTTTCTAGACGAGGAAACGTATCTGGAAGGTATGGCCAAGGAGGAAAATTTGTGGATTTCAAAATGAAAATTGATGAATCGTAGTTGGATTGGAGAATGTTCTCTGTTCGGTTCAAGTAAGTAACACAATTTGATTAACATTTAACTTCACTGTTTTATGGATGTGATCCAGCCAACAGCTGCCGTAGCTATTGGATGTTGGCACACGATTGTTCTTGGTATCGGAATGGAAGGCTGAGGCAAGCCACGCCGTGAACTAACTCAAACCTCTCTCTGATGACTGAGCCAGACAAAAACCGAAAGTAGTTTTTATTCGAAGCAAAGTAAGAATGCTATACGGCAAGAAAGAAGGCAGACATGGCCAAACAGATGTGCGGAGACAGACAACACTCACGCAAACTCACATCACATCAGCCTCATGTAGTCTCTTATGATTCATAACAATATTCTTCGGAAAATATTCATCACAACGATCAAACTGATGAAGATTCACAGAACGTGAGTTTTGGCCGCCAATTCCAAGACACCACTCAGCGTCTTGGCCACGAGAAATAAACGACCCAAAACGAATCTCGCACAAAAGAAATCTCAACACGTGGCCCCAAACGAAATTTCCTAGTATCCCCAAGTAATTTAATCATATTAACCAGATTTGACTTGTCTCGTGTAACCAAAAAGCACGTATGCCTTGTAACAAAAGGTTGTTGTGTAGGACTTTTACCTTGATTTCAACTCTTGGCAGAATTCATCGTCTTTATCACACGCATTCGTTCCTCCATTGGCCGTTTCAGTAATCATTTCGCACCTTTTTTTCCGCAAAAAAAACAACAACACCCGTTTGAGTCTGGGAATGCAAGAACCGACGCGTTTATTAAGTTTTTTCAATCTCAACGATAATTTTCTATTTCAATTCGAAAATAACGACAAGTGAAACAGTGGCGGTTCATAACGAAAAAAAAAATTTTTTTTTCTTTCAAACGTTATAGTCGTATGTTTCCACGCAAAATTACTTAAATTTCAATTTCTGCCCTAATCTGTACGATAGAAAAGAACCTTTGATACGCAAAGAAAATCCTTATTTTCGTTATGAAAATTTTTGATACTTTTTAAAAAAGTAACTTTTCTGTATCTAGGTACTTTTCCAAAATATCTTTGGCAGCTATCTTTGATTTCCCTATTTTCTTTAAGTTCAACTCCTCAAACTCTTACAAGACTCAATCAAAGCTGCCAAAGATATTTTGGAAAAGTACCTAGATACTAGAAAAGTTATTTTTTTAAAAAGTATCAAAAATTTTCATAACGAAAATAAGGATTTTCTTTCATACATTATGGTCGTATATTTCCACGCAAAATTAGTTAAATTTCAATTTCTGCTTTAATCTGTTAAATCATTAACGAAATATTGATAGTGCAATTGTAGAGTATTATGTTTTGTACTTACATAGTGTATTTATAAGTATGATTGTATTAATAGTGTAATTGTAAGTAATAGTGAAAAATAAGTCCCAGTGTTAAGTGTATTAAATTCTAGTTATCAAGAGTCTAGTTATCAAGCTAGAGAGGCATAAGAAATAACATTGCAGTTTTTGGAGCGAAAATCCTTTTTTTCGCGTAAACGAAGCGAAAACGATATTTTTTGTATTCTTTACTATCGATTCATTTTGCCAAATTTTATAAGAATCCGTCGTCTGATTTTATCGTCGTGGAAACTAAACTCTCTCCGAAGTCGCTCCTACTTATTGAAGCATGTGAATATTGATACATATATAAAACCTTTGCGTTTGTTATATTTTTTTAAGTAATTTTTTTGGATAAAAATAAAAACAATAAACTATCGTATGTAATTTTCATATGAATTTAGCTCCAAATTTACAATGTGGAGGCCTGTAAGCCTATAAAGATTTGAAAAAATAATATTAATACTTGAAGTTGACTTGGTAATTTTGGGATAAGATTTCATAAGTATCAAATTTGAATAATAATAGACAAAGGTGTGTATATGTACGTCGGTAATAAATAACAGAGAATAAATATTGTAAATACATACGTGTGAGTGAAATACAATCCTTGTCTCAAATTTGAATTAACTGATTGTTGTTTTGGTTTCAACTGTCGTTTTGATTACATTCGATTGTCAATTTTTACCATTTGTCAGTTGTTAGAGTTGGGCTGTGAAGATTTCACGGGAAGTTACTAGTATATTAAAATAAGTATATTCTTTGACGCCCACTGCTATAGCGTGCATTGTACCTCATAACATATTAGAGACACTTACAGTCGAACTATAGGCATCAAAGAAGGTATTTAAGACTAGGAATAAAATTAATCAAGAAAGAAAAATCATTTTGAAAACTTTAGTTATTTACATAGAAGCCACAAACGAATAAATACGCACCAACAATTGTTAAAAATAACTACCTTTTTTATTTATTTTTTTTTTCAAAAGAAGCACAGCTTTTCGTGCCTTTATTGACAAGCCGCCACTGAAGTGAAGACAAAACAAATTAAAACTGCACACACGAAAAAAATAAAGCAGCAGTAATTACATAAATTTTGATGACGCAAAATGGAAATTTGGCGTAAATTCAATCTTTGCAAATAAAAATAAATCAAAAATTTCAATGTTTATCAAATATATAAAATAACATTCGGGAAAATAGAAATCGGCGAACTATTTTCATACGTTTCGATTTCTGTTTGTTTATTGTACACAATAAGAAAAATATTCATGGAATATTAGCTTTGTACAACTTGTGTATTATTCAAATAGAAATAATTTATTCAACGGTCAATTCCCCGATGAAAAAACCACACTTTAATACATCAAAGTGCTGCAAGTTCCAATTTTATAATGAGTTCAAATGTGTTAGTTTCTAAATAGTTTTGATTGGTTTGATCGACATGAATAAGAGCCACATAAACATAAATAATTTATTTTTGTATTTGATCTAGTTTTCATGGAAAATTTTGCTTTTTTATTTAATTTTTTTCGTCAACCAATCGACACGTTTCATTTGATCAAATTCTCACCAATTTGTGCTAAGCCTGGAAAATTTAATATAAATTAATTGAAGATAACATCCATACGTACAACACTTTTGTGGTAATTGCGAAAAAAATTGTTGGAAAATAGAATTAATCAGCAAATCACTGCAGAAAAACGAGCAGATAATCACGTACTTGTTATTAGTTTGCTTTTGTTCAACGAAATTTTCCAATCTTTTAGGTATATCTACGAAAGTAGTCTGATGCAAATTTCATTTGGATTTTTTTTAAAGATTAATCGCGTTTTTATTTAGTTGTGATTAAATTTAGAGACAAGGAAAATCGCATTTTTTAAAAATCAGAATCATTGAGACATTGACCCGCCATTGCTCCATAATTTCCGGATGTTAATAGTCAATATGCACGTAATGCACGTGATTTTATTAATTAAAGGTTCAAGTATTTGGTGAACATGAGGTAATTTTATATTTTTAATTGTATTAAAGTGCGAATTGAATGCTGCGATTGTAATACGCAGCTTTAATTAAGTATAAAGACGACGAGAGTGAAAATGTAATTTCTTCAATTCACGAAATAACAGAATAAAACGAAAATTGTGTCTCTAATTATTTGAATAAACCGCCTAAATGGCCGATTATCAAATTAAACGCCGCTGCAATTCGTTGTGGAAAATTAAATCCGAAAGGTTTCGAGTGCGATTTTTATTATTTTAACTCTTCTATTGCTCAATTTTAAAGGAATTCTCAAACCTGAAATAATTTCAAGTCATTACAATTAAGTATTTATTTTGAAAATTTTCACAACAAAAGCGTGGAAATTTTCGAAGTGCGTCACACCCCATTGAACGTGATAAAAATACACAATTTTTTCTTGGCAAATTTGTTTTTCCGAAAAAAAATTTTAACGAATAAATTTAAACATTTACTATACCTACACATATACCTATATATCTGCAGTATCGCTTCAATGTTTATTTATATACATAAATATTTTCAGACGGCAAATAGACAAAATAAATTAATCTAAAACTAAAAACAATATTGATTATATGTATGTTATTGGATAAACTTAAAAAAAATCGCTTATGTTTTAATTGCTTTTTTGTCGCTAGAAAACGAAAGCATCGTTATGCTACTGCTTTAAAATTGTTTTATGACTCTTATTGAAGAGCGTGACTCATTGCAATTTTTTTACGAAACATTCAGTCATAGCATAAAACGTTTACGTATTTTTTTTTGCAAAGTGTAGCACTACATTAATTGAAATTGCTTAACATTTAACTCTTGAATCATAGCAAACAAAACATTAATGTCTGATATAGTTAATTTACTTATCTTGCAATGTCGCCCGTTTCATTCATTGTTCCTCAAGTAATGAGAAATAAATTAATAAATAATTGATAATTTTTATTTTTGATAACACTTGTGTAGTAACATATTATGTATGACATTTTTATCAGAATCGGAAAGCAAATTGTATTTCTTCCAGACTTTGTGTAGATATGTGCATATCGATTTGTTTTCTTGAATAAAACAATATTTTCAATTATATTGGTCACATTTATCACACATTATTTATAGATATTTTATAGTTTTAATCGCAAAAGAAAAAAAGGAAATGTGTGACATTGTTCTACATTTGAGAAAGAAAACTGCCTATTAAATTACGCAGAATTTTAAAATATCAATGAATATTCTCCAACACAGAGATTCCCAAGCTTTTATGAACTAAAAAAGTTTAAGTACTTAGTTCATAGTACTAAGTACTTACATAGTACTTTAATTACTATGTAAAAATTTAATCATTGTTCTTTATCGATCGTTTTGAAATTTAAATAAGAAAACTCAATAGAGTCTCACATCAACAGGTACAGCGAAGTTTATTAACATAATCAACATTTTTCATCAAACTCACATTTCGAAGGCTTCAATTCATCGCCGATCAGCTGCGAATGGTTCAAGTCTCCGAAACGTAGGGAAAAACAGGAAAACCAGGGATCATTAATTTTGATTCTCAAATATATTAACAATATATATGTTTTAGATTAGGACAAAACGTTCACAGTGGACCACTATCGTCTCCGTCTTCTGTGACATATACAATGTCTAAATAAAAATATTTTTTCGAGAATAGACATTAAAAATTGGTTGATTTGTTAAATTAATTTTACGTTTTTACGATTATTTATATTGATGGATTCGTTAGGCTTTGTTTTCGGACATAAATCAATAGCAACAATTACTTTAATATACACACGTTTATTATTAGACTTATTTTAACAATTATTTTAGACGGTTGTAACGGTTAAACTTATTCGTAACTGATTCTTAATTGATACTTGTCGAACCTTTTTCGGTAATACCTGGCGATGGTCGATCGCTCTATTTATATTCCCATTTGCTATTTCTAGAACTTTCGAGACTGTTCCAGACACTTCTCGTAGTTTCGAATGTTTTCTATCTCTTTCTACCCCACATTAGAATTTCACAGAAAGTATTCTGGAATGTTTTCCATCCCTCTTCAATCTAATTATTAGAACATTCGAAAGCTGTAAGACCGCAACAGTAAGTTAAACTACTGGAAATAAATTAGGGTTATAACATACTTAAACCAATTAAAAGACATATTTTTGCACATTGTCCACAACATAGTTTTTATTAGTTTTTCTTGTAAAAGACTCATTAAAATTTCCAATTTTTTAAAAAAATATTCAACTAATTGAAGCTTTCCGTTCAAAAATATTTATTGGCATAATTTTAGTACCCGATTATAATGATTTTTCTTTTAAATTGACACAAAAATTGGATAGATATACATCAGAATACATTACTAGATAGGCCTGTTTGCAGCTGGCACTTGGTGTTTTTCACAAATAAAATATAAATTTGAAAAAAACAAGATTTTCCTAAACCTTTATAATATGCAATCCATATGGCAACATCATGTTTCAGGGGACAAAATTCGATTTTCAGGCTAAAGTTTTTTGCTATTCGAGTCCTTGCATTGAAAAATTACTCGTTTATTAGACGCATTTTCAAGGCAGTATTAGTAGTAAGATTTTATAGGTACATAGTGTTTCTTTGTAACGTAATGAATATGTTTTTGTTGTCTCTATTTTTCTTATGCTCGATTATTATTGGCAGAACATAAAGAAATAATAAATGAAGCAAATAAAAAGAGAGAATTACAAATAAAAAATATATTCTTGATGAGAAGTGGTAGAACGGTAAATACATTTGATATTTTCGGTTTCAGGGTAGAAATTCAATTTATTTATTTTTTATTAAATAATATATAATATATATAAGTTGTATGTAAATATTGAGGTTTTAACTTTGGTGTGGCTATTGACAATTGATAGATCTTAACATTTAAATGTTTATCTTTAACCACAATACAATAGAAATAAAAATTCAAATTAATACACATCCATATGTAAGCCGTTTTAGTGACAACAATTAAATTGTTTACTTTGTCGTTATATGGACATATATTAATGTTTTGTTTTGTCATAGTAGAAATATGACTAATTCATACATTATAGATATCAACGTTAATTCTCTATAAATAGATAAAAGGTTGATTAGAGTATCTAATATCAGTGTTATAAGTAAAACTCATATATTTTTTTTACATTATTTTTCTCATTGTATTTTTTCTTTGTGTACCTAACATGAAATGATCATGTTTAACATCTAAGCAGATTTTTCTTTTGTACGGCAAAACTAATTGGAGCATGCTGGACGTTCGAATGCTGGAATTTCCATATTTTATTAAACGTAAAATCAAACAATGAATCTTAATATAGTAACTATATCAATATTTGCAAGTTGGAATTGAATTTCAAGGCAATTCAATTGTTCGTACATACTTTCAATAGTTTTCGTATTTCATTGCAAAAAATGATTGCAGGTGTGCGACATTTTTAAAATGTTGAAAAAAAATCTTTCAGTAATTACTCTTAATTATGCGAAAAAAAATGTAGGTAATCGTCATCAAATTAAACGAAATGGAATTTCACCTTCCATTCCCCAATTTTTAGGTGACACGATTGGAGAGGTGTTGAAAAAGCAATTAAGTCGCTGGTTGATTAAATGTTGCGAAAAATTTCGTGATGCCACGGACCTCCAATTACAAAAGGATTAATAAATAATATATATATTTTTTTGGGGTATGTTCTGTTTATTTTCCCTTTGATACACGAATGAAAATTATAGCTTCATCCGCAGTGGTTAATAGTGTCTAAATTTCAATAAAAAGGGATGAAATCAACAAAAACGACACAACCCTCAGATAAATTTTATATTTGCAAGCAATTTTCGTGTGCTTAATATATATAATTTAAAGGGTGAAATCTGAGAGGATTTTAACGAGAAAGGAGGATGTTATAAATTAAAATCGACAATTTAATAAATGAATTGTTTTAATTATTCCAGGAAATTTAAATTACATTTCAGAAAGGTCAACCGAATCGAGTAGTTTGTTTGAAAGAATGATCAAATTAAGAAAAAGGTTTTCCGAATTATCTTTTCACCACTTTCTCTTTTGATAGTTTGATAATGAAAGAGATGATATAAGGTTTTGTTCAATTTTACAATTGAGGGCTATTGAAAAAAGAAATAGTTGACCTAGCCTTGACTGCATAATCAATCATGCACAATGAAAGTGAAAACTATTACTCGAATGAGAGTAAATTTGATTAATCATTCGTTGAAACCTTGACAATTGTCTTTACTTTCTATTTGAAATCAAAATTTTTAACCAAGATTTTTCAATTATTGATTTTCAATTTCCACCCTTTTTGATAAATTCAATTCAATTTAAATGCTACAAACGTGAATCGATAAATTTTATTAAGCCCTCCCCACCGTCAAAATAAAACCACCCCGAAAACGGAAAATCAGGACATGACAGCAGCTATATATAGCGTACATGATAAGAAAATGCACAGAATCAATTTGTGAAATTTCATTGAAAATTCACAAAAAAAGAAATAAATGCAATTTAAAGTTCAAAGTTTAAGAACATGGTTTTTTGTTTCCTTCGTTTTTTGTGGATAAAAAAGCAACACAAAGTTATTGCATAATAATTGAAGTGGAAATTTTGGAGATTTACGTCGATTTTTGAAAGGTTTAATGAACTTTTACAAATCCTGTTCCCATCAAAAATATTTCTTAAATATCAATGAACCACAGCAAAATGCTTTTTTTCCTATTATTTTTTTTCAATTACCAAAAATAGAAATTATAAATATCAAAACGATTTTAGTCGTAAACTCGAATGAAATGATTTAAACAACTTTTGCTCGCAGGAAATTAATTTTGCACGTCTAGAAAACCAGTTTTTCTGTTTCTCTTCCTTCAGCCTTGTGTCTATCTTGAGCTGGTCATATTTTATTTTTATTAAAGTTCAATTATCCTTTGAAGGTTATTTTAGTATGTTCACATTTCGTACGAAGGCGTAAAAGTAATTATTGATCGATCGCTTGATAGATTCAATCATTGAATT
Source organism: Sisyra terminalis (assembly GCA_958496175.1). NCBI lineage: Eukaryota > Metazoa > Arthropoda > Insecta > Neuroptera > Sisyridae > Sisyra > Sisyra terminalis. The sequence goes on from OY292276.1 coordinate 38,603,090, forward strand.
TCTCAATTTCGGTCTCTTCGTACGTGTTTAAGAGCTCAATTCACTACCAAAAGGGAAACACAATTACTAATTGAAACAGATTTAATATTAAAAAGGTAAAATGCTCAATTTTCCTTCTTTAATCATTCTCAATTGAAGGTAGGCACTTCTAAATATTTGATTTCACCTCTCGAAACTAATGAAATTCGAATTGTTATTATTAAAGCCTTTATTAAGAACCAAATATGGTACTGAAAAGATTTTGAATAAGTAAATGGGAAGTAAACCAAGGCCATTCGGGGCTAAGCACTCGTCACCAACAAAATTCTTCACCGTGTAGCTAAATGGAATCAACCACAAATAATCGTGACCAAAAACAAAATATCATTGTTTAAGTTTTATTTTAGTTATAGAAGATCTTAAGCCTCTAAAGTCTTTATTCATTGGAGCAAAATAACTTCAAGTATTAATGTTCTATGTTTGCAACGATGCCAAATTGAAAAAGAAATATTCGATCTTAATTATTTAAGAAACATTTTTAAATCAACATAATTATTACTTGATCTTAATTTTGACCTTACAAAATAAATAAATAATTGTATATTACAGTCGTATACCAAATCACTTGCTTGAATAATAGATTAGACTAATTTTTATAAAAATATACAGAAAACTCGTAAACATCTAAGTATATATAACGTTCAGATAATGAAGTATGCAAAATGTAATTTCTTTTAATGGCGTTTAATTTATTATATTTACCTACAGCTGTATTATAACGAAAGCTTTTCAGGGTGGCAACTTCTCGTTACTTTTTGTATTGAATTCAACGTTATACTGAAGGCTATGAATATTGAAGTAACTATAAAATTTTGATTCCATCATAGTTTGGTATAAAATGAAAAAGCTACAAGTATTGTTTCATATACTTGAATAATGAATTTTGGTTTTTGACCAAAAACGTTATTGATTAGGTACTATTATATATAAAATTTTACCTTAAATGGAAACTTAGTATTTTTTTGTTGCAATTATTGAATTTCTTTCTAAAAAATATCAAGCCCCAAAATTAAGACCTCTTTAATAATGGATTAAAAATCAGAAAAGAAGAGCATTTGATTTAAATAGATAAAAAAGCATTGTTATTTATATAATGACCTTAAACTTCAACTACATCATTGACATAAGAATCTACAAAAAATATTTATCGAAGTATTAAAAATGTTATTGATATTGTATTATGTTTGTATAACTTTATCTTTGTTATCTTCTTTTATTTAAAATCCTTCTTTTATTTGATTTTTTTGTGATGTTCGATTTTAATTTTGATATGGACGCAAAATACAAACTTTGCTGTATGATAAATACAACTGATGTAAATCTATTGGTGTTCCAGTTGTCTTTTTAGTGGTTTAAAGTTTGTAGCATACTTCTACTAATATATGAATGATTTAATCATAATTAGTTGGCATCAATTGCCAATATGGCAAATTTGAGATGATATTTAAGGAATTCAACATTAGATACTAATAATAGAAAAGTACCAATTATTAGGAGAAAGATTTTCGCAATAATCACAATTTTCACTTGGGAAAAATTTAACATGACGAATGAAGTAACAATTGAAAGATAAGTTCAATAATTTAAGAAAGAAAAATTGGTGGTTTTTGCATGTTATTTGAAACAAGTAACGACCTGTGAACATTCGCAGTCAACATTGACACAACTGACAAATGGTAAAAATTGGCAATTGAATGAAATCAAAAAGATAGTTTAAACAAATGACAATAATCACTTAATTTTAATTTGAAACAATTATTAAAATATTAGGTTTCTACTTACATGTTTCTGATATTGTTTTACTCACACGTATGTACAGTATAACAGTAGAATTTATCACAAAAATTGATTAGGAAAAAAAACATTCATTAAATCTTAGAACCGTTAAGTATAAAAACTTTGATTAAATATTAAATTTTGAAAAAAGCTATGGTTGCCTACCGCCACAGGCGCATGTATGTTGAAATAAATGACAACGATCAGTTAGACCAAATTTGTGCCAATGATTGATAAAATTGATTTTAAAAATATATTGAAAGACTAAAAAGGAGAAAAAAAATTATGAACTAAATCTTTGTATCGATTGCACCATCGATATTAGCCAATAAGAGAGAATCGTAAGCTATCTAGCTGTACATCAATGCGAGGGATATTCCATATAACTAAATTTTGAACAAAAGTGTACCCCTCGCTTCGATGCATAACTAGATGCTTAACGATTCTCATTAATAGGCTAATACAATCGGCTAATGCAATCGGTACGAAGATACAGTTAGTAAATTTATTTTCTACCTTTTAGTGCATTTTATTGAAAGAAGTGAGGTTTTTAAATATTTTTTTATTTTTGGACGACGTTTTGTCGGTTTCAACTTCTCAAGGTATTGTAATAAGGTGAAGTCGTAAAAAATAATTACAGTACCTGAAGAAGTCGGGAAATCGACGAAATGTCGTACGAAAATAGAAAATAAATTGTAATATCTGAAGAAGTCGAGAACCCGACGAAATGTACATAGAAAATTAAATAAATATATGTTTTATGAAGCTGTTGTAGTCAACCTACGAAAGTGCTTTTCTGATTGTTTTTGGATAGTTTTAAAAAATTAAATAAATATTAATTAAATTTTCCTTTCAATCAAAACTATCTCGTTACTAAGCTAATAAACTAGAGATCTAAATTATTACTTTGAAATTTTTACGTTTTTAAACTATTTTTTACCACCAAAAGCAATTACTCAGTGGTATTTTGATGCAGTTTTTAAATCATTTATTTCCATTTATCATGACACTTTGAAAATTTCATATTTTTAAAAACATATATAAATCATTAGGCTGACATTAGACTTCTATTAATTCAAAATTAAAATTAATTAATTCAGAGTTGAAATTCGTATACCTATGTGCTGTGTTCCATGGTCGTGTGTGAAAAATATTTTTTTCTAAAAACACCAAAAGAATGGATGAATATTTTAAGTGCTTATTAAATAGCACTGATGTTTCCTACCTAATTTTGCGAAAAAGACGCAAAAATTAAACCAACAATAATAAAATGAAACAAAATTTCAAAGAAAGACAGACAAACCCATATATTTATTGACGGATAGACATTCGATAACATTTAACACTCTCTCAACTCTAGAAAGTGTTCTTTTTCTGATTTCCATTTTACTGATCTTAAAAGTGAAGGTTGTTAATGTTGGAAGAGATGACGGCGCTCTTGTTGATTACATAACGCCTAATTACATTTCAATTGTGTTCGTTTTCTGAATATTACAATTATTTTGTATCGCCTCTCCTCTCCTCGGCTAGACTCATATGATTTTTTTTGTGAATATTCCCTGTTCGAATTCAGCGGCATTTCGTTTACAAATTACAAGTATAATGTAGTTGTTATTGTGCCGAAGGAAATAATAAATATTCTATTTGCAACAAATTATATTAAGTATTGTTATAATATAATAATTCTTATTTGGCCGCCTGAATAAACAGAGAAAGTTGTGCAGCAAAGTAGGTTGAGAAGTCGAGGAAGAGGGAAATTGAAAATAAAATGCAATCGTTAGAATGGCTTTTTGAAATAAGTGACCTCCTATCTTTATTCATTTCCTCTAAAATTTTATGCAATCGCCATGACGTAATGGCAAAAAGAAGTATAAAGAAATGTAGATCAAGACCATAAAAATTGAAGCAAATATTTGTGGTTATTGTTGTGTTTTAATTAATCGACTGATTGATCATAAATGGGAAAATTAATTAGAATATAAAATTGGATTTTCTTGTTTGGTGCCACCCTTAAACAAAGCGACAGGGCTGAGTGGTTGGCGTTGTTTTTTTTTTAATTTTATCTCTATTGCATTCGGTTTTATTAATAATTTTCTCTATGAAAAACGTTGAGGAAAAATGAAAAACAAAAACAATGCTCATAAACATAAAAATGGGGGAGCAAATTTACATTTGCCAAGTTTTGTCATATTGCTTTGCACGTCCCATCTTTTGAAAAAGCCCTCACTGTGATATTTTCCCAGTTGATTCAGTTCTTCTTTATGCGATTGTCGTTAACGTCAATAGAAAAGCGAGAAAAAAGAAAAATTAAAATAATGCCATATATATATATACCGAGTGGCGAGGGTCTTTCTTGCGTTTTTGTTCCATTTTCATTTTTTTTTGTTGGTTTAAATATTGTTTGGTGATAAGTGCGAGAGAGAGGCCAAGAGTCGAGAGGAATAATTTCAGGAAAATGAAATTTTATGTCGATTATATTATCGTTGTGTTCATTTGCGTTGGGTTTATTATATTAAATGGATGAGAAGGCCGAAGAACCTAAGGGGCAAATATAAAATATTTTATTGGTCGTTAAAAGTAGAAAAAAATTCTTTTCACACACTACTAATGGGTGAATATATCTTCTTTTTTTTGGAACTATTATGCTACATATTTAGGTTTTTTTTTCTTTAGTAAAAGTCAATGCAAAATTTGATGAAAGGTATCTAAACTTTTTATGGTTTTGGTTTCATTTGAAAATGTGAAGTTATTTTTCACGACTCATCTGTCGCATTTTATTACTACTTTGACATTATGTATATGTTTTTGAACCACTAAGATAAATAATACATGCATAAAAAATTACGGCCCGGATGGCCTTGTGTAGTTTTATATTATGTTACTTATAAATAATTTCAAATTATATATTTATAATTTGACTTGAAATCTGTTTAGTTCCGGGTTTGGCCAATTGCTTTTTTTGTGCTTAAAAATCGTATAACTTATGGACAAAAGGAAATGTAATATCAATAATTCTTTAGGGAGAAAAACTAGCGACACCTCGGAGCTTTCAATGGTTCACTATAGCTGTCTTTACTTATCTTCTTCATTTGGCTCGAACGCTTTGTTCTGAATTGTTTTGAGTGTTTTTCTTTGTTTGTATTTACCAACAAAGCAGGAAAATGTGACCGAGAAGAGGTCGGTTTTTCTTTATATCCCTATAGATTTCTCTTAGGTACGCTTTTTTATGAACCAATAAAATGATGTTTACATGGATCACTAACAAAAAAAGGAAAAATATTAGCTGCGTCAAATTAAATGAAACGACATTTTGACATTCGAACAGGAAAAACATTTGATATGATCTTTGGGTGCAGTTTGATTTTTGTTTTGATTTTAACGCAATTTCATTCAATTGAAAGGTTACATACTTGCACCAACTGACCTTTCGCGCGCAGAATATAAAAAGAAAATGAAAAATTTATCGATGACATTATCGTGTCAAAAGAAAATTGTATTTTTTGAAATATTTTGGGGGAAAATGGTAAAAATGTCAACAGTTTTATTAAAAATTTGCCATTTTTTATGTGGTTGTTTTTCGTTTGTATTTGTTCACTTTCATACTTCCTTTTCGATTGCATAGCATTGGCGACCTTTATAAAAATAACCAGGGAACCACGTAGAGGCCTTTAACTAGAAATTAATTAGGAAAAACCACTTTCAAGCCTTAAAAGTAAAAAAATATGAAATCCCGGATATCCACTAATAAACTTGATCTTTAAAATAAGCCGTCGAAGGTGAAGACAGTGAAAAAATCAAGGCAAATATAGAAAAGTGTAATTGGTAAGGTTTTAAAACTAAAAGAAATAAATAAATATATTTTTAAGTTTTTGAGTTTATTTTTTTTAAAAACAGTGAAATAAAATAAGGATTAATAATGTTTATTTAAATTTTACCTACACAAATATACGCACGCTAAGTCAAGAACGAGTAAAGATCAGAAAGTTGAATTGCCTTTTTGGGACATTGAATCGCCCACTTTTCATTTTTTTTATTATAAAATTATGGAAAGATTTTCAAAAGTAAATTACCCAACGATTTATGTAACATTACTTGTAGTTTTCAAAAACCGGGTAAGTGCACTAAATCGTGCATTATAGGTTCCGTAAAACTTCTCCTGCAAATTACTAGTTCATCGCGAGAATAGATTCTTTTACCTGACGTTCTTCTTAGGGTTTTCCTCAAAATCAACCTCAGATTAACCATATTATCTAGAAAATTTTTAGTATTTTTTTTTTGAAAATAAGATATTTATTTCATATTTCGATAGCAAATAATACGGTTAGAATACTTAATGTAATATTTCAGGCAAAAAAAGTAAATACATTTTTAATTATTTTCTTTCATTGTAATTCATCGTCGCTTTATAACTACCAAGATCTTTTAGTGACTCTAGGGTTAATGAAATCCGTGAATCGAGAAATATTGAAAATTTTCCGATACGAGGATCGAACCAACACCGGTTTTCGACAGATCATTTTGATTACTCGGCCGTCAGTAGGCTTTTTTTTATTAATTAAACTATGCAAGTTTAAATATAAAAAAAAACCTTAAGCCGCCGAAATCATATATCATGCACTCCATATTGACAGAAAATTCGCCTGGAGAAACTATAGACTTAGTAAAAGGGGCGAACTTATATATTTTATATATTTTTATATATCATAGTCAAAAATCACTGGTGGCTGTTAGACATCAATCCGAGTCCTTGAACGCCAAATTAACTATTTATAAAACCATCTAGAAGATTAGGACATACGGCAAAACTGTAGGTAGCTGCCAGCGATTCGAATATCAAAATTCTCCAGATATTACAGTCTCGAAATTTTCACAGTTAGGCAGTTGGTTGCCAGATTTAGCAAAAAGTACTAAACTAATCTAGACGACCATCCCAACCATTTAACTATCTTACTTCTTAATAACAGTGAGGAAGTGCAAAGACTAAAGGAGATCTTCTTCCTGGAATTACCATTTCGATAACGCTGGATTAGATGCATCATAGTAAGTTATGCACTCTTTAATGCATACATCCAGCAGATCCGCTCATTGTCCAGGCAAAGATTACGAATCAAGAAGAGAAAACAAAATCTCAAGCCACGTGAACAGAAATTAAACGATTCTTGATTGTCTTGATTATTGTTGCTTGGCAGTCGAAATCTGTATCTAGAGTAATGCGTTAAAAACTTGTTTGAATAATGGTTCTTTTTTTGGTTTTAGTGAATAATATTGTGTAACATTTGAATTGTAATATAATATGTGAATTTGTTCTAGTAAGTATGCAAACTATTCAGTCAGTGAAACAAAATTTGTTCGATAAGGTCTTGTTTCTTGCCAAATTTCACGACTCTTGAACTACAGGAAAGTTAAGAATTTCGATTTATTTGTACATATTATAATATGCGGTATAAATGATCGTAATTTTGGATTGCGTTAACTTACAATATTTTAATTGTAATTTTCTTAACTAAAACGTCATACTTAATTTTTCGCATACCTAAAAAATCTAAATGATAAATAAACATGGTTCTTGTTAGATACAGAAACAATGTTTTTTTCTTGTTAGATACAGAAGCCTGAAGTATAAAAAATCAATTTTCAAGACTTTTAATGCATAACACTATGGGGCTGTGTGAGTTTTATTGTAAGACGCAACGGATGTCATTTTGTAAATGTAATTTAGAACGGTGAATAAAATATATAGGAAGAAATGACGCACGTGAACTAAGAGGAAACAACAACGATGTGTGTATTTGACATTTTGTAATGTAATACATCTTAGCCGAGCGAAGAACGTGAGTTTTAATCAAGTGAGGTGGTACAAAGTTGAAATAAAGGACGATGGAAAGGGCTTCAATTCCTTTTTCATTGGCATGTAGAAAATGCAACTTTGTAACTTGATAATTTGATAACTTGATTTTTCCAACAAGTGCCTTATTGTCAGCGTTGTAACGTTAAGAAAAAAAAAAGAAGGAAAAAATAAACTTTGTTTCCACAATTCCAATTTGCTTTCTTTTCCATTTGAAAAGTTTTAGCCGCCTTTTCTTTTAACTATAGCCGGTTAAACACATAGGCACCATGCTCTCGATAAAAATACGAACAAAAGCTCAACGATAGAGCCAAGTGAAAAAAGTTTATTTTGTGAATTTGCTCAACAGAAAAACACACACATACACATATAAGTGATAACGGATGTAAAGAATAAGAAATTTGTTACACTAACGACTGAAAAAAATTAAAGTTATCCCTCGCTTTCAAAGATGGAGAAATAATGGGGAGTTTGTCAAAATGGAAAAGAATAAGGCCTTTTTATATGTATGTCGACAGATTTGCAAAGTTACAATGGGGAATGAGAAAAATTATACAACACAGATTGCAAAGTTTATTTTTTCGCTTGTTTTTGTTGAATTTTTCCCTTGGTTCTACTAATTTAATTTCCATGAAAATGAATTGAACTTTTTTGTGTTACTTTCAAATTTTAAAACAATCATATTGGTGAAGTACACGCAATCTTCACTGGAAGCATTTGAAAAATTTCGTAACTACGCACAATTCGATCAATTGTGTAAAAAAAAACAAAATTATCGCAAAGTTTACTTGGATATTTCCTAAAACTTTCAATATGAATTTTTAATGTCAAAGATATATTAAGGGTTGGTGAACGCTTGTTCTCTTATCTACTGGTTAAAGTCAAAGAATCTCTAGTAATGTTAGATGACAAATAAAAGGTATAAATTTAGCAAGTCGCGACATAGCCTTAGCAGCTAGAGCGACTATAAATAAATAAAATTAAAAAAAAAAAAGATACAACATTCGCTGTTCACAATTAAAAGCAAAGAGGCGGCATCTGGTCAATAAGACTTATAAGGAAATCGCTAGATCATAAGATCTATGAGAAAAATGGTAGTTTGAGATATTAAAGTTCTACTTTGTTGAAGTTTATTTTTTTTAATCCAACATAGCTATCATCATTTAAAGTCTATTTTTCAGGTATGAGCTACTATATTATCTAATTTCCTAATTAGTTATTAAAAGCCGTTAAAGAAAAATTATACATTTGTAATTTTTAACACATTAGTTTTGATTAGCTATATTTAAATAGTTTTCGAACTGTGTCAAACTAATTAGATCTATTTGATTCTCCAAAGAGAAACCGGGAGGATCAATTATTTCCTTCTAGATATTTAATTTCAAATTTTATAAAAATGAATAGAAAATATAGTGTTTCAATTAAGATTTTTTTATTTTTTTTAATATGAATATGATATTACAATCTTAAGCTATAGCTGTATAGATGTTAGTATAAGTTTTTTCAAATTTAAAAACGAGAAACTCAACAATACTGGATTCTGATAAGTAGACAGATTTTTCACTAAAAATATGAGACTAAAACCTGAATTTCACAACTATTTTTTTTGTTGACTTAAGATAATTAATTACAGCTATTCAGTGAGTTTTATTTTCCCTCGAAACCCACAGAAGAAAATATATTGGAACCGTCACATTAAATTTTTTCGATGACTTAAAAATTTATACTGTATAAACAATAAGTAAAATTAATTGAAAGTCAATTATGACATGTAATAAACAAAAGCCAACTTTAAACAAAAATTTTGAATCAAACCTAAACAAAATTGTTTTATGATGTTTTTTGCCCATATACGTATTTCTATTGTCAAGCAGCTTATCAGTATGTTTTTTTTACAGTATGTAGTTAAGTATTGGTTAGGGATTACTAGGAAAGTGGTTGTTTAACAATGCTTGGTTAGCAATTAACCATTAAGTTAAACTAGAAAGCATTGTAGCCAATGCTTGGGGATGGGTTAACTGAAAGTTTAATATGGTATAAATTTTAAAATTATAGATTGAAATTTATTGATTAGAGGAATGGAGTAATATAAAGATTAGAAATTAAAAATGAGTTTAGATAAAACGCTTTTAGTGTAGATAGATAAAGATTTTGAAGAACCAAAAAGAAGACAATTATTTAGACGAGAAAAATAAATAATTTTGCCAAATTAGATTAATGGCAATAACTGTTGAAAATATTTTAGAAAAAAATGAAAATATTATTTCTTATCCAATCAAATGGTAGATGTTTCAATTTTCTTTTTTTCAAGTCTCATTTGCTGTTCTGCTCATTTTGGGTTACATTTCGGAAAGATTGATTTTGTGATAATAAAAAATTTAGGATATAATATATAAAGGTTGAAACTAAATAAACACATATTATACCATAATATTTAATATAGTTATCCTTACCATAGCTAAAAATTACGTATTTAACTAATTTCAATAGATTTACGAAGTATATCTACTGTAAATGCTGATAATTAAATAGTCAATCAAAAATGGCAGAAAGTGTTTAATTAGTATTGCGAACCATATAAATGTACTTAAAACTTTTGGTCAATTTAATTATCAGTTAACCTATCCTTTCGACGAACTACCTATTGTGGAAATGGACTGTAATATGATAACTCATGATTGATGACCACTGGAAACGTTTGTTTGGCAATCAAAATACGTATCAAGGAAAAATGTCATGAAACTATTTTGTTTTAACTTTGTTTACTTTTATATGTTTACTATGTTTTACAACTTCGAGTTTATTTTTATAGTTTACTTTTGTAAACTATGTTTCATAATTGAACTACAATATATTGTTGATACAGTATATTGGAGCTAGTTTTATGATTTTTTTTTAAATGAATTTAAAGCTAAAAAAACATTAAAATTTTTATTATCTTTAAATACATTCATAGTTTTGTCATATCAAAGGAAAAATATGCAACCACATAGAATTGGGTCCATAATTTAAGGGTAAAGCAACATTTTTTTTTGTTTAAAATTATAAATATAATAAATGCATGCATTTTTTTTTGGATAGTTTCGAAAATGATTTTAATTTATTTTTATTCAAAATTTGTCTATAACCTAAGCAACTTAGGTGAACAAAAATTAACATTATTTTTTAGTACTCTTGAAGTCATATACGATTAAATTACGTATAGACCAAAAATTTATCTAATTTAGTTATATAAGTTATTTTCATATTTTTATAAAAACGATGGAAAGATAGTATCTGCTCGAGAATAGTCTAAATTAGTTTCAATTGTAATACATTTCTCATTCCTGGAATGCTGATCATTCAATTCCCAGCTACGTCTAATGGTTTCTTTGACTATTTTTAACCAACTTCGTTAATATTTATTATTTAAATAGCTATACAAAAATAAGAAACACGTACGATAAATTTAAATGTGAAAATATTTAAAAGGTATACCTTTCGTAATATTATTACATTAAATCCCACACAAGTCAATTATACTTAACATTTTTAATATTAATATTCTAATAACTCTCTAGAAGGTAATAATAAAAATTGTTTATTAAAACAAGTATAGTTTTTTTCTCTTACCATTTTTGGACAAAAATCTTACTTTCAAGATGAAAACGTTATGAAACTTACCTGAAAAAAATAAAGAAAAAAAAATGTTAGAAACGACATAATTCACAGGTAAATAAATATTTGTAAAAGTAAAGAAAAACTTTTCAAATGTTACTAATAAAATATTAAAAATATATTATCTTTCGGGATAGAATGAAAGAGGAAGGAATGGGATGGCATGGTTTTATTTAACGTTTCTCTTTTCACTTGGTCCGCATTATATTTATCGAGAAACTTGGTTCTCATATTATATCTGTCTTCCTGTGTATTCCCGTTCCAACCGGGAGGCGAAAAATCCTTTAAGACCGAGGATATTTACCAACTTAAATGATTTTTTTCTTCTAAAAACTTTCTTTTACTCTTCGAATATTATGCAGACACTTATACAAAACGCACACATTCACAAAATTTCCTTCGGTTAAATTTTCCTCACCCCCATTTTTCGAAAGTCAAGCAATGTATTACGTATTAAATTTCGTCTTTTCTTCCAAACCAAATAAATTTTACGCTTCGAAGATTCTATTTATTGAATGATGAAGAAATGCCTTTAAAATATTTAAAATGAATTGGAGAAATAAGAGCAACGTTTAAGAAATATGGAATATGAAATGGTTTTAAATTTATGCAATAAATTTGAGAAAAAAAACCTTTCCCGTGTTACTACCGAAATTATTGATAATATCAATTGGAAGAGTGGAGTTTTAAATCCAAATAAAACTTTGTTCACGGCCATTGTGATGATAATAAAAGTAATGAATCGTCAAGGGTGGTAAAAATATTGCTAAAACTCAATTCAACTTTTCCTTTACTTTTCAAGAGCAATCAAAAGGAGCGTGTGTTCATCGGACATTGATGGATAGGTGCCGAGAACAAAATAAAAGGAAATATGGGAATATGGGAATATGACAGAACTTTTGGGGATTAGTGAGACGGAAAAAAATCTTTATGAAATTTACTCAATGAACACAACGACTTGACGTTGCTATGGATTTTTTAACGATTATGTTTAAATGAAACTACTAATAATTTTATCAAACAAAATTGTTTGTACATTGTTTGTACTTTCTTGTACTAAAAATATAAGTGTGTATTGTAGTTTGATGGTGATATCTACTATGAGGATTGCTAAACCTATTTAGACTACTTTTGCACTTTAATGTATCTCGAAAATATCAAAAACGATAAATCATAGAAAGCTAGAAGGTTTGATGACCCTATTAAACATACATTTTGGTTGGAATCAACTGAACTAATAATCAAGTCTATTAATATACAAACTTTAAATATTAAAACTGGCCAAGAAATTCTTATTAAATCCTCTTCTGTAATATACTATACAATATAGAATAAGTGGTTTATATATTCATTACCTTCCAAGTTGAAATTATAAATATTTTTAAAATATAAGGATAACAATGAAATAGTAACAAAGCGAAAGAATAAATGATACACGAAGCAAAAATCTTCCTTCTTACTCGTATAGGAAATGATTGGTTATAATACTTGTGAAACTCTTAAATATTAAAAAAAAAATCTATAATGACAAAGGGATGATTTTTTGCGATGATGTCGTTAAAGTAAAAAGATGAAAAAAACAGTTCGGTAACGAATATTATATCTAGAAAGTAAAAGCAATGAATAAACGGAACCAAAAAAATATATATTTGGATTTTTAAATAAAAGAGAAAACAATATTTGTGATTTTTTTCAAATGAAATGCAGTTTCGGATAATCTTAAAAGCTTTAAGTGTAGACAGCACCGGCAATCAACAGTTTTATTATGTAATTTCTATCCCTATTAAAGTTTATGCGTCTTTTCTACATCAAATGTTTAGAGCAGCTAATTATTTTTTTTTTTAAATTTATTTAGTTTGAATGCCTCGGATGAAGGTATTTGTGCCTCAACCATGTAGTCTCTGAGTTTATAGTGTTTCGGGGTCCTTATTTAACCTAGTTGAGGCCAAACAGCTGGGCGAATCGGTGACTACTTTGGCTACTGATTACTTTTCAACTATTTTGGTTCCTGAGTTTGTTATCTCTAGTTTCTTATGTCTCCATTCACAAAGCGCTTTATTCCTAAAGAACGTGTGAAGTGATATCATCTTCAGGATGGAATTTTTAACTACTGATTTTTTGCCAATAAGCACAGACAGTGGGTCTGTGAATAAAAACACTAATTACACTTAATACCTTTGTGACCTGGTAACCACCCCAAGTTTACCTTGTTTCTGGTGGCCATTTTTGTAAGGGATTCCTTAGATTCCCAGATCAGTTTGGAGGTAGCCTGTAGCTAAGGAGCTAATTATATCCTCTGTTGGACTCTTACAATCAATTGGCCATTTAGATTGAAAAAAGTTTTCAAGTTTATAATTTTGTATGGAAGTAGTATCTTTTTAATGTAAATATATAAGTTTTACTTATTGCAAAATATTAAAGTTGATTTACTTACTTACAATATTGTCTTTGTTTTTGTGTGTACTCTATGACTTAGCAAAATATATTAAATATTCAAACCTTTTAGTAAATGAACCGTAGATTGGATAATCTTTAATCCAGCTTTGATTAAAGCAAAAATGTGTACCGAAATGCAAGGAAGTCATGTGTTGTTCACATCAGATTTTTTTTTTTGTTTTGATGCGTGTAATATAGCTAAAATGGAAAAACGTGTAGTTGAACCATCAAAAGTATGGACGACGATAAGGAAAAACTTGAGCTTTTATGACTATCATAAAGCTAGGTGAATATGTACGCGGTATAGGTATATAGGAATATGAGAAAGGGAAACATTTCAAGCTGCGAAGGGTGCACGTGTTGAAAAGCTCGTCGTCTTTCATTTACGTAGTTGTCTCTTTCATAATATTACACGGGAAAGATAAAGTTTTCTGAGAGAAAACTGAAAACTTTATTAAACGATCCAAAGCCCTGATAACGTATTACATATTCGCTGTACCATGAATGGGGAAGGAAATTATGAATAATTATGTAATTTGCTATCGAGTTTACCGATTCGTTCTTTCTAAATGAATTTCTATGTATTGTATGTACTCCTAGGTAGGTGTACAATGTACATATGTACACTGAACACATAGCTACTGATAAACTAAGGGTTCGTTGATAAACGTGAGGGAAATGTTCAAAGCAAAAGCTTGTTCTTCTAATTTATATAAATATGTTATGTTATGAAAGTAAAATGAATTTAATGCTTTTGAAACTCACTGATGTCAAACGTTCATAATTTTTCGTTTGCACTCGTATACATTTCCACCGAAACTCAATAGGAAAAAAAGGAATGAAACAATTATTTGAAAACGCAAAAAAAAAAACGTTCTCTGCTACACATATAAAGGTGAGTGGTGTATCCATTTATTTTTATTGATTGGCACAAATACGATGGAGCAAATGAATAACTCTGGGCCATATTTTATCATTACACGAATGTTTGACGGGAATGGATGACATGAGCACGACGTTACTGTAAACCATCTGAAATAATAAAGAGAAACTACGATTCAACGTAAAATCCACTCGTCAGAGAGGAAAACTTGGCCAAACTCTGTTTTTACAATACTTAACTTTTTGGACAAATCGCTCTGAAAACAAGCCAAATGTATTTTTAACACTACGAAAATCAATATAAAGCGCATTCGAATTAACAAAAATTCCTCGAAATTGTAAACCGAGAAAGATAAAACACTCAACTGGGAACACTCTGGAATATCTGGACTTTGTCTGTCATCGTTTCTTCAATTTATTCGTTTAATGCTTGTTAGTTTTATGCGATCATCTTATGGATTTATTTATTTTTTCTCGTCAAATAAGTATAACAAGATAAAGCTTTGTTGTTCCAAGAAAAGTCATTTCTATTTTCGAGGATAAGAGCGATGCTCAAAATTTGATGAAAAGTGGTTTTTAACAATTTTAATTAATTGCTTCATTTTCAACACAGGCTTTTAAGAAACTTCAAAGTAAAATATTTTACGAATTTGGTTCAATAAAAAGTGTACACATTCGATACGGTTACATAAATTTAATTAAAATATTCAATAACACAGAGGGGCAACGAAAATGTGTGTGCCAATAAGAAATAAAACACGAACGTATTATAAGATTATATAACATTTTTGGCGATTAAATTACTTTTAGAAGTTTGTAAATGAAAAAGCTATTAGAAATACTGTTAAATTTAAGAAAGAAGCATAAGAAAGCATCCCATGTCTATTATTTCTAAAACATTCACAGTGGAATAGCGTGCCTTTTCGCTGCCTAGAGCCGATTGAAAACTTACCACTTTTTATTTTTATCAATGGTTAAAAAAAATGGTAAGAAATGAAATATCTTTTAATATCATTAATTACTTAAAAATGTACTCTTTGTGTTTCTTTTTTCAAAGCAAAATCTTTTATGGAGTTATCAATGTTAACATGCCGCCTCATTTTCATGTTTCACCCGGGACTATGCCCTTCCTCCCTTGGAATCCTCTACGCTACGCTACTAAACATTCACACCAATCAATAAAAGATTAAAAAATATTTTTTGGCCTACTAGTGACCGAGTGGTCTAGGTGGTCGCTCCAACTGGTAGGTGTTGGATTCGATCGAGCAAATTTTCAATGTTTCTTGATTTAGAGATTTTTATCAATTCTAGAATCGCTTAAGACCCTAGTTAATTATAAAGCATCGTAAATAAAAATTAAAATACAATTTTTGGAAAATTGATGCGTAGGTATATATGGCACATAAGTAGAATTAAGCTTATAAATAGCCAGTAGCGGATTTAAGGGTACTAAGAGATTTAGACTATCTCTTCTAAAGCATTCAAAGCATCTATAGGGGTGGGCAAACGGCTGATCGCAGGCATTTTAAATATTTTTTTAGGCAAATTTCAAATCTTTTAATTGATACTGTGTACAAAAAATTATTTTTCGAAGCTGATCCCTTAGCTGATAAGTAAGAAAAATTATTGTCGATCATACCAGTATTAAGTTTGCCCCCCCCCCCTGCTTTATAAGCTCTACCAAACTGATATTCTGAATCCCCTACTATAAACAGTAATAAACTATCAGAAGAAGCTGTGCCATTGTAGCTAGAGCAAAACTTCAGTCTTTTTTTTATTAAACTTTTAAGAAAGCATGAACTATTAATGTCAAAATTAATTTTGCAATTTTAATGTAAAAATAATTATTCTTTCTTCCAACTATTTTTCTTCTGAAATGTAAATATTTTTTTTTTTTTAGGCCTAAACTAAAACGCGTGTGATTGACTATACACTCAGTTATATACGAGTGATGTCAGAGTAGTCATCAAATACCCTTTGATCATTATACCCTTTGAATTTTTTGAATGACACAATGATATATCATTTTCAATGACATTATGGATTTTGGGATAAATCGAAGATCAGAACTTCCGGCGTTTTCATTGTAACATTGAAAGTTAAAATTGTTAACTTTGAGTTAAATTTTCGCATTAAAATTGTTATCTCGATTTTTCTATATAAATTTTCCTTAGTATTTCAATGAACTATTAAATTTTCATTATCACATTGTATACATCAAATACCGTATAGCAGTGTAGCTTGGCAGTGTGCATGTGGAATCATAAAACATTGACGAATGATGTTTATCGATCCCACTATACTATATGAGATCATCATCCGAACAGTTAGGAATTCAATGATTTCTAATGATTACGGGGATTTCATGCACTATAATTATAGTCTTAGCTGGTATGGTATCCTAAAAATTTATCATTAAGTTATTGTATACAACGTTTAACACACTTTTTGTTAAGAATAATTTCAAAAAAATTTTTTTGCGAATTGAAACTTTGCGACTAAGATAATTTTAGATAGAGAAAGTATGATATTTCTGGAAATTTTAATTGATCATCAATCCGTCAATCACATCAATCCGTTATCACATAAATTGTCAATATTTTAGATCAGTGGTTCTTAATCATGTTGAAGGTATCACCAGTCGCAAATGCGCATTCATCGAAAGTAAAGTACGCGATTTTCAAATTCAACGTAAGTATATATTTAAACATAGGTGTACAGAATGAAAAAAAACCATTAAAAAGCTATCGAACCCGTGAGACTGACTC
Organism: Sisyra terminalis; assembly: GCA_958496175.1. NCBI lineage: Eukaryota > Metazoa > Arthropoda > Insecta > Neuroptera > Sisyridae > Sisyra > Sisyra terminalis. The sequence continues at coordinate 38,620,493 of OY292276.1, forward strand.
ACCAAAGTCCTGGAATTCAATTGAGCCCAGATTAAGAACCACTGTTTTAGAAGAAATTTTGTAATCTAGAAAGTTGATTATTTAGTCAAGGTACAGTAAACTCTTAAATTAAAATTTGAAAAGAGATATGAAATGGAAAAAAATGATGTTTTCCTATATCGTTATGAGATGTATTTGAGTGTGAAATAGCAAAATGCACGGCATGTGTCCTCTTTACTAAATGCAGATGATAGAGGGGCCAAAGCAGATCGGGAGCGGGCGCATAATTTCATTGAGAGATGGGGAATCTAAAAGAGGAAAGATTAGGGCCTCAATGTATCACACAAGAGAAGAGGAGTACGAAGAGCATCTGAAAGTATCGATCGATAATTCAAACAAGAATGATGACTCATTGCACATATGGCCCTCGTGGCCCACCCGCACGACATACAAAATCATCGACTCAACATCACCCTTTTGAAAATAATCAACATTCACGGGGGCAGTAGTTGTGAACGTGTGCCTTATTTCTAAACGAACAAAACGATTATTCGAAAACCATGGGAACTGAATGGAAATTGTATTTTTAATTTTATTATTTAACGAGAGAGTATGCACCGGCCACGGTGATAGAATCCCCTTCTTTTATACACAATCCACCCCTGAGTCGCTCCATTTTCAAGCCACCCTTAAATATGTTACAATATTTTCCGTTAGGGGTGGAAAAAGTATTACATGGTCAGTTACAGCTACTGCAGTTTACAAATAAAATGTGTCACGTATTCGATGCCTTCTTATTTATTTATAACAGATCGAAATTTGGGTTGAAATTGTTATTAATCAGCTGTTAAAACGTACCCATTCCAATTTAGTGGAGCAAACTTAACACATTTCAACATTAATAATCTAAAAATAAACGTTAATCTCCCTTTTTCTGAATAATAAATCATAAGATTGTTTCTATTTATAATTCCGAAAAATTCAATTTATTTTCCTCCAATTGTCTTCATCTACTTTCGCGGAGAATTTTCTACGTAATTTTTCTTCGTTTCAAAACACGAGCCTATTATATTTTCCGAGTGTCAGCCGCAATTAATCTTTATAAATGTTCAGATTATATTATTATTTGTTCCGAATGCTATTCGAAATGATAAATTGATATGGTACGCGTAATATTTCGAGTTTGCTGCATTTAATTATTTTTTGAATGGTTGCTGGCTGCTCTTCTTGCCTTTCATTTTAACGATTTGTTTATAATCATAATTTGTATTTATGCCGGCTTATATTAACGCCATATAAAACATATTAAATTTTAATATATAATTTATTAAGATATACGCTGTCTTTAATCAAATTATCACACCTATTTAATTTTATGATTTCAGTTTATAATGCAGAGGAAGATCAAAGAAATTAGTACAAAATTGTTTTGAACATTCATAAATTTTGAGAGAAAATTTTCCGTGATAATTTCCTCTATTTTTTCGTGATTCTCTTCAGTATATCTTCAAGTGGAAAATCATCTTCGACAAATTCTATAAATATAAGCTTAGAATGTCATACGGTCAGTTCCTGTTAAACTCCTACGTACATCAAAATGAATATTTATTAAGTGCATCTATTAAAATATTTGCGTTAATGTAAGTGGCAGTAAACGGACATAATCAACTGGAATTTTGATTTTTCTCTTATAATTAAACATCTAGGTTATTAAAGAGATTGATTTATAAAAGTTGTAATAAAAACAACTCATTTAATTGGTATTAACGACTATTTTAGCCAGCAGTAAGATTAAAATGGAAAAAAAGAATCATAAGAAAAAAATTATTATAAATATGTCATTATTAGAAATTTGCTACAAAACATGACCTTTTATAAAACTAATTTATGTTAAGTAATTATGTTTTATAATGGTTAAATTATTTAAATAATTTGAGATTATAAAAATTACTTACTGTTTAAGACATTTCACAGTACAAATAATATACTTTCATTAATATTTTTTTTTCTGATTTTGGTCATTAATAATAATCCGACGTGATTAATGATAAAACTTTTTAAAAACTATTGATCTGTACGATATTTAAACCATAACATAGATGTGGAAACAGTACTTAGTTTAGCACAAACTATTGATAAAATATTAAGACTAAAAAGGGGACCAAGTTTATTAGGAATTTAGTGTAAGACACTTGCAACATCGTACTGATTTTTGGTGGCTTATTTATTTAATAAATTGTGCTATAGCTATATAATGAATAAAAAAATGAGAAAAAGATACATTAGCAATTGTTCACGTAACTGTGGAAAATTAGCAATTGTCATATATTTTTATGTCATTTAAACATTTTATGATACAGAAGATAAGAAAATATAAATTTAATGACAAAACATATTACTTTTTTAAATGAATTTTTCAGTAAAAAACTTTTAGTAACTTAAACATTTTGCAATTTATTCAAGAACTTGTACTTGAACTTGCAGCAAGCTGATAATTATTCGTTAGAATTTTCGATAATTTTTCAAAATATTTAACAAGTAATTAAGATAATTATCTATATGTTGCTTATGCCAAAAAGCAATTAAATTTTTTTCTTAAAGATTTTTGTTTCGATTGTTTTACTAAAAATATAAAGATGAATAAATTAAGCGAAGCAATTTAAAACTCAATTAAGGTCACTTATGTTATTTTTATTTGTAAAACAAATTTATTTTGTCAAAAAACTTAACTTTAACTAATTTACTATTAATCAAAAATGAAGAAGAGTAATTAAACTGAAAATACGAATGTGGAGCTAGTATAATTGGGAGGAGCTAAAATATTTTTTTAGCAAAACTCAGAGCCATCAAATGACTTTAGCTTCCAAAAATCTCATATTAAACACAACTATATCAAGTTGTCGTCAAAAACTGTATTTAAAATAGTATTTGACGTTGTGTTCAAGAAAAAACAATTGAAGCCAAAATCAGAGCCAGAGCTGGAGTCAACAATTGACTCTGGAGCCGGAGCTTGAGTTACAGTTTAAAGGTAATTGATTTGGGAGTTTGAGCTTAAATCTACTTAGAACAACTTTCCAGCTTTGTATTAAACCGTAACCTTGTCTGTGCATTCTATTGGAAACAAGTTTCCAATTATTTGATAAAAATAAATGATCTTTTTCACCTTAAGTTCACGCCAATCATCCTGTGTTAAATTTCTATTAAGTAGATATGCATTAGATAGTCATTTAAACTTAACCGCTCATACAACGAAAAATTCAAATTTCGAAGTCATTAAATAAGTATTTACGTATTTTGGGTAAGTTTTTATTACTGACGCATAACTAATATAAAAGGCCAAGGCTATAAGCATAGTGAATCGCCCCCGAAAAACATTTTTTAATTAGACTTAAGAGGTACGTAGTTACTAATCAAATGTATTTTTTTTGAGAACTAAGCAAACCGTTTGATCTAAAATTTTAATATGTTTAGAGTTTCATAATGCCTTTTTTATAAAAAAAATAACAACTACATAGCTTTATGAAATCCATAAGAAAATTATACTGAAAACCTCCATAAATATACACACAAAAAAAGAAGATAATCTCTGGTAAACAAATATTAATTTCATATTTTTTACCACATTTTTTTAATATTTCAGGAAAGTATTATTCCATAACTTTAAAAAGTTCAATTTCACTAAGGTAAGCGACAGCGTTTTATAGAATATTTTGAGTAATGCACTTATATCTGATGATAACATATACAATTCAATGCAATGGGCTATGCTATGCTATGGGCTAATGGGCTTCCATTAGCCAATGAGATTGCGAGATTGAAAGATATTCATTTGTTTTGATTGTTGAAATTTTAAAAATTAAGCGAAACCACTCCCAATCAGTGCCGTGCAACATTATACACGGTGCATATACAAAATCGCATACCTTCTATATTGAGCGTATTTACACATTGACGTTCTTCGGGACCTCATTACGATTGAAGATTTCAAACGATATAATTTATTTTCTTTCTTTAAATTTTTGCATTATTATAGTAAATGCGTTGCTACAAAATTTGACAAACTTGAGAAATAGGGGAAAAATAACGAAACAAATAACGCGATAAAATTTGTCATTAATTACTAAATGTTTTACAGGTAGATATCTGTATAATAATAAAAATAAAAACTTTTTGATAAATGGTTACGAAAGTATTGTAAAAAGTTGCTGTTGAAAAAGTAAAATTTGAAATAAATTTCAATGTTTTATACGTAGGATTATTAATTACTGCGTGAAAACTAGATAATGGTAGTTTTTTGGGACAAAGCCAGTTTGTTTGCATCCTGAAATTAAATTTCCACATTAATGATAGAAAAGTTTAACGTATTTTGTCTAACACGGAAAAAATGTAATTTCCTCATTTCATAAATTACCGGATAATCACCAAAAAGCTCATTTCGGGTTTTGAATGTCAAAAGAAAATAGTTTGGAAACAAAATGAAATGTGATTTTATGTTTGGGATGTATGTCTGAAAATAAATTCAAGGAAACTGATAAAAAATTTATTGTCATTAGATACATTCAACAGTTGGGGTGGTGGTTGGAAACGAAAATAGAATGAACGAGGCGAGGGATGAATTACTTAATTGATCGTATGTTCTACGTAATTCATTTTCGATTAAATATTTAGTGAAAAAATAAGGCCAATCAAAAATAAATCTTTGCTCCCCCTTTTCAAACATCAATTATATAAATTGAAGCTCGTGCAAAATTTAATTGATGATTAAAAATAACATGACCAATCAAAACTTGCATCAAATATCTATTTAAAATGCATAATTTATTATAATCAACAGTTAAAAACTAATTTCGAAGTATTTTTTCCCAAATGGTGAAAGTTACGCATATTTTAATGTAAAATGATTTATAGGTTTCGTGCGAAAAAATACGCGAATGCAATTACTTAATTGTGTTTTATCTCACGCGTTACGGAACAAAATCTTCAAATAAGGAAGTTCAGATTGATTATTGAGAAAAAAGAAACATTTTTTTTTTCACTGAAATAAAATTGCTATCAATTAAATCCATGGAATCATTTATAAACAATGTTGTGAATGATTTACGTACGGTCTAAAGCTCTAAACTATATGTGAAAAAGTATAGTTCGGAAAACTGGGAAGATTCTTCTTAGAAAATATAAACTTATCCATATCTTTCCTTAAATTTAGTTGCTAAAAAGATAAAAATCAAGTTTTTCATGTTCAAAATTGAGTAACACATAAATGCAAGAAGAAAAACGTAAATCAATCAATATTTATTTTCAATTTAAAAAATATAATAAATAAGCTTAAGAGTTTTGGAAAATATAAGAATTCACTAATATTGGATTACTGAAATCTTTTGTTCCAAAAGGATTAAAATATGAAGTTAAAGTTTAAGAAGGATTTCGTTGCTATTCATCTATCAAATTGGAACATGGATTATTTTTGGAGCTGCGGTAAAAATCATGGAATGCGATAAATAATTAAGTTGTGCTAACGCCATGGAAGTAGCTAGAATATTGGTATTCAGGAGGTATAGATATAGTAAAATAGTCCTTAAAAACTATTAATGAAAAAAAATAAATGCGTTTACTAAAAGATGTGCCATGATTTACACAATATTTAAATTAGTCACCACTTTTGCGGATAAGGGCTATAAACCAAAAAAATTGGTAGCTGATAGTTTAGGAAAACCGACTACCCAAAAAAATAAATAGGAAAACCGAAAATTTTTTAGACGAATAGTAAAAGAAGATAATAAAAATATCGGCATAAATAGTACGGATTCAAGGAAGAAGACAACATTTTTTTTTGTTACTCCAAAAACTACTTTTTACACTATTTGCTCCTGATTGATTGATAAGGTATGGGGAATAATTCCATTAAATTTCAGCAAGCAGCGTTTAATTAACAAAGTCAAATTTTGTAATTGCACGAGTTTCAAATGATCTCGTATGGAAAGTTTGTTCATGAGTTTGATTCAATCCAGTGGACTGATCAATGCCATTCATTGCAAATAAAATACACGACCTGAATACATATTTGTCCTCCCACAAATCAAGATAAACGGTTTGAATTAAATATTAGCTATAGCCTCATACTATGCCAAAGCAAGTAAGTCAATTGAAGCGAATTTTCAATTATGAATCCCTGACCTAAACATATTTGCAAAAATATCACAAAAAAAAACACCGATATTATTTGACCATTATCCAAACAAAATTGCGTCAAACGATTGTGCCGGGTTGAGCATGCATATTACCAGTATTTCCACTTTCGATTTCATTTATCGCGTTGAAAGTAAAAGTAAAAAGTAAACAGAAACGAAGTTGGAGAAAAAATGCTGTGGATTGAAACTGAAACTAAAACGGCTTGTTAAGTTGATCGGACATTAAAATAATATGAAGTCTGTGTTCTCTCGCGTATAGGTATACATATGAACTTTCTATGTTTGCCGAGGCGAAGAGTTCTTGAAGAACGCGAACGCCCGTTATCTTTATCTTGAAAATTCTTGTTTGAAACAATCGTAAAGAAAAAAAAAGCACTTCTTGCTCGTAAATCTGTAAATCGCGCTATGCGAACACTTTTATATAACAAACAAATAAATATTGAACAAAAGACCGATAAGCCTGTGTCTAAAAAGGGAGTGGAATTTTAACAGAAAAAAATCTGATGAGGACACCACATAACTTCCTTCTACTAGACTAAACTATTTTGCGCATACACAATGGGCCTGAATCTAGGCCTGATTACCAAATGAAAAACTAATTTAAGAAAGAATGTCGAATAATAAAAAAGGTACATTCTGCTAAAGCCCAAGATCACATAATGGCCAGACCTTCGTTATTTTATAAAAGCTGAAATTAAGTAAATGGTAAAGGTAAGACAAATCAACGACTATGGAGTTTGGATGGTGGTTACTTTAGCAGGTTACAGGTAGCAAGGTACATAAAATAAAAGTTCATTATCGTCAAGTATTAAAACCTTTCTTCAGAATAATATCAAAAATCACATCCTATATTGTTAGATATTTAATATGGTTTCAACCCTCTGCCAGACAATCCTAAAGTTAAATCATAACTTTACTTACGTCATTGTATAAAAGTTGAACTTTATTAAATTAATGAATAATAATATATGTCCTATGACTCAATTTCTTCTTTAGTACGACGGGTTTCAACAGTTTTTGGTTGTCATCATCAGTTAATCATTATTATTATATTACCTCTGATTAGCAGATGATGACAGCCAAAAACTGTTGAAACGCGTCGCAATAAAGATGAAATTAAGTCATAGGACATATATTATTTTTCATTAATTTATTAATTGTGACTCGGAAATAAATAAAATATTTATCAATGATTGAACTTTATATATATTACTTAGACAACTATCAAAACATAATATCTCAATAGCCATACAGTTTTGATAGTCTTTACATCTAACCAGATGCATTGAAATCCGATGAAAAATGTTTTTTTATATACACAACTATCTTATAAAGAGAAAGAAATATTATAATTATATAAGATAGCCTAAACCCGCTATCTCGCTCACATAAGCTTGAATATATATTACCTTGCGCTCACACCAACAACAGAGTTTCAATGCGTCTGGAAAAATGTAAAAACTATCAAAACTGTTTGGCTACTAAGATAACATCTTTTGATAGAAGAAATAAAATAATATATAAAAGTTTATACTATGACGTAAATAAAATTTTAATTTATTAAAGTTTAGGGATGTCCGGCAAGAGGTTGAAAACGTATAGGTGCCTAGCAATGAAGAATGTGATTTTTAATATTATTCCCAAGAAAATATATAAAAAAAGAATTATTTATATTTATTTATTTATTTTATACACCTTTGTTGCTAGTTACCTATCAAAGTAACCGCCATCCATAGTCGTTGACCGTGGATGGATCTGTGTTAGGGGCATACGAAGCTAAATTTACAGCTTTTATAAATTGACAAAGGTTTGGGTGCCCTTGGCTCCAGCTCTGAGGCTCCAGCTATTAAATCATTAAGCAAAAATAAAAATAGATTGAAAATTTGATGATGTCAATTTCAATATTAAAAAAAGGGTTATTATTTGATGTTTTCCTTTTATTTACATGAGATTAATAAGCAGAAAATTGCTAACGATAATTACAAAGTCAGAAATACAAGTTACAGAATTTGATAGTAAAATAAAAAACAATAGCTTTCTACAGTTTATCGTTTTTTTAGTTTACGAGATATAGACATACGTACATATAAGTATACGCTATATGCGTAAAAATGATTCAGGAATGCTTAGAATGAATATTTTCGTCAAATAATATAACCAAATTTTTTTGCAAAGACAATACTTCTATAAACTCAGTACAAAAGAGTAAGAATTTGTTGAACATTTTGCAATATTTCAATTATATATTGCAAAATAATTTAATATATGTAAATATTTTTTTTCCAACGACCTTAGAAACCCAGCGATATTTAAACAGATCTTGTTACATTTCCGTTTCACATATTAGATTTCAGTTAATATTTATCTAGGTAGATGTGGGTGGATATTAAACATAATCATCTGAGATCTCTCCATAAAAATTTATAACCCAGAAAATTATACATCTTATACTCTCCTCTTTACATTTATGTCTTAAAGATATACGAAAAAAAATAAGTACGTGAAAATGGGAATATTTAATAGAAGCAAAAGATATAATTTTGTGTCAATTTTTTAAAATTTTCCGTCTTGGGTTTGGAGTGTGTTTTTAGGACACACGAGTGGCCAGTGCACGCGAGAATGTTTTCAATAACATCCCTTATGAACTTAACAAGTTTCGACATTATAAGGGGTTGTTTTATTATGTTCCTTTCCGTTTCATTCTTGTGTTTCATGAAAATATCCATTTCCTTTATTAATGTTAAAGAAACGAGAAATATCTTAATAAGTTGAGAAATAAAAAGAAAAATTAATTAGGAAAATTCGATAGTAAACAATATTTGTTTAACTTCTCTGCTTATCGAAAGTTTCCATCTTTATTTGGTCGTTTAATCACAATTCTCATTTGGCGTAATTGCGTTCGTTCGCATGAGCATTTCTTTTAAAATTTTATCGATTCATGAAAGCTTTATTACGTTCTTTTTTTTAAATGAAGTTTTACGAGTTTTTTTTATTCGTATTTTTGGTTTTTATGTGATTAAATAGTGTTAGTTTTGACAAATTTTATTTAAAGATTTTTAAGATATGACGCACGGACACGTTTCTCATTTGACTGTTTTATTGAGTCACTCTAATTAAAACAAACGAAGTAATATATATTTTTTTTTCACTTGAAACAAACACACAATTAATTTAGAAACGGCCATGAAAAATACTAGTCAGAGAAAAAAAAATTACAGTGAACAATGGCAAAGTAAAGGACTTGACCAATAGTGACGTCATAATTTGTCAACATTGGCAAATGCAAGTTCAAATACAAGGTTTCAATAACTTTACTCACATATTGAAACAATTTGCACTTTTGAAGAGTTTAAGATGGGATTTTTTCGTTAGTTATTTCCTTTGAAATTAATGAGAAAGGAAAACTGTTACGTGGCACATAAAAAGCGTGGCTATTACTTTTCGCCAAATAAAACATAAAATGTCGACTTTTGAAGGCAATATACACGGTCCATTACCGGGATCATATAACAAAGTAACAAAGCTCATAAAAAATATAATGTGATTAACTTGGTCACACATTTTTTTCTGGAAATAAAAATGGGAAACATTTTTTGATTTAAAATAACAATAAAAAGAAAACTCTTTTTTTCGAGAATGAATATTTCGTTTCAAGCACGAATACAGGATTGTTTATTATTTTTCCTAGTTTCCAGAAGTTTTTTTCTAAAACAATAGTTTGATAAGCTTTTGGTCATTAATCTAACTGATGAGATAGAAGAAGACATATTTGTTTTTGAATAAAGTAATAGGAAAATTTAGATATTGGTTAAAATATAATATTTTAATTGAGAACCGAGAGAGGTGTGGTAGATTCTTGAACCTAAGGACAGCTTCTATTTTCGATATAATTTTGATTAATGTTAATGAAGAATTCGTAAGCAAAATTAATTAATCTTCAAAAAAAAGTAATAATTAAACTTATTTTTAAATAAAATTTTCTTTTATAAGTACAGAATAAATAAGATGTTGTTTGTAAGAAATTTTGTTAAGCTTTTGCCATTATTTCAATGAGTATGGAGTAATTCTTGCACTAGGCCAATCAAGCATTAATTAATATGAACGCTTAATAGCACTTTTATTAAGCAACTTAATTGGGTTTTATACAAAATGCCAATGAATTGTACTGTACACATCTTAAGCTCATACCTAAATTTTCCAATAAACAATTATGAAAATGCGTATTTGAATTTGATTATCATTATACATGCAAAATTGCACAGAATCAAATTCATGAAACTGATGAATTCGAATGATCTGTCTATATGGATACATATTAGATTTGGATTGGAAGAATTAGACATTACTCATCATAGCTTGCATATTCTTGTGGTTAATCGCTTCTTCTTTTGTATATGAATTATTGATTGAGTATTTTGTATCAAATATGAAGCGAAGATGTTATATAAGATTCATTAACATTTGCTTATTAACTGCAGATCATTTTTTATATTCAACGCATTAGCTAAAACTAAAAAGTTTTGAATTTGGCTTTATATGAAATTAAACCAAAATTGATACTATATAGATATACTGTAAAATTTGAAGATATTCAGAGCAAAATTTTTTTTTCATTTTTTTTAAGATTTTGTGCTTAGGAAAGATAATTGCTGTGATTTTTAAATTTCTTTCAACTGGCAGCAATCAGTGTGTTTTGACTTTCTTAGCATACGACAAAAGTATTCCAGTATTTCTACTCGTTTTGCAGTACTTAATATTACAGTGTTGGTCGAAATATTTTCCAATTTTTTTCAGAATATTTCCATTTGATAAATTTTGGTTGGAAAAGTTTAATAACTAAAAGTTTTAATGTCCATTTTTTTATGCAAATAGTACGCATTAAACAATAGGTATATAGATAGTATAACGATAAAAATTGTGTTGGATTTTATTTTGTAATGCTTTTTACAATTTACTTTTAATAATGTTGGGAATAATAGATTTTTGTACCGGCATAATCTATAATCTGTATGATTATCTTATTTTTAAGCCATAACTGCGATAAACGAAAACAGGCCATTGCACCTATTTCAATACAAAATCGAAATTCTCCAAAAACGGATATTTGAAAATCATTATTTTAATAAAATCGAAGATATAATTTACAACGGAAGCTAATCGCAGACATAAAAAACCTTATCTTTATTAACCAATTGAACTTTTGCAATTGAAGAATGATTTATTATACCGATAAAATGTCCTCGGTTATGTAAATTTAAAAATGATGAAACTCAAAGATTAAAAAGTATTTCCGTCATCCAAAAACGGATTGTGTCTAAATTTGCAAACGTGTTCGAAAAACACATCATAAAGTATTGGTTATTGATTTGTAAATATTTCAAAATAATAGTCAAAATAAAGAATAAAAACGTTATCGTTTTTTGGTCCATTTCACTAATGTTGTTTGAAACTGTTTTACATGAATGAAATTAGAAATTACTTTTGGTAATATTGAAATTAATATACCCATGGTATAATAGCTTGTATGCATAATATTTTTTACCTTCATAATTATCATACAATAATAATTAGGAATATTATTTTTTTTTTGGGTGTAATATTTATTTTGATAATTTATTCAAAGTGTAGCCTCATAAATTGACAATGTTTAAATATCTGATGATTGTTCATGTATGGCATTGTTAATTAGTTATGCAAATTACAAGTTAACAAAATAGAAAAAAATGGCAAGGTCGATTATCATATCTACAAAAAATTCATGTTAATGGACAAATTACAATTTAAAAATAAGCAGCTTTTCATTTTTATGCTGAAAATTGGGTTTTTTTCCTATTAAAATAATATATTATATCAATTTGTCAAAATTATTCTAATATCATAATAACAATGATGTAATCGTGTTTGAAATTGAAAAATTTATTTGAACGTGAAACGATGCTACATGGAACTATTTTTATTTTGTTGCAAATAATTTACTTCAATTTCTCTTTAAAACGATTTTTAAATTTAAGAATTGACAATTTAGTTTTGTTAATGTGGAAAAATTTTGTTGGGAAATTATTCAAATAAATTATGGGAATAAATTATGGTATAATAACCACTGCTATTGAAATGAAGCCCAGTAAGAGATATAGTGGTCCTTTAGTTTCTTTACCAAGTATAATATATAATTTCGTCCTTTTTTGTTCTTTCTCTTTCATAGTGACCTATCAGAAAACTGCTGAGATTTCCCATTATAAATAAAAAATATTTTATTTGTTAATTTTTTTTTTGTTGATGTGTTCTTATAATGAAAGTTTAAAAAGAGTAAAGCTTTACAAGGTTTATAAATTACACAGGCTGCCTCATTGGAAAAAAAATTACATCATCCGGAGGATCCGAAGTACTTAGAAGTGTGAATCAGTCTAAATATAAATAAATATTGAATAAATATACCAAAAGATATAAAATTTATGTACGAACTAGAAATATTGTTAGCAATGCTACCAACAGTTAGAAATTTGATTTCCTTTTGGATACGTTTCTCAATCTATGAGGTCACCTGTGCATTTTATAATTCTTGGAAGCTTTAGAACTATTTTAACCTTATTTATATTTGGCAAGGCATTGTTAGATAAAATATTGTTAAGCACCATTTAAATAGATGGTTCTAAAATAAATGCCCATGCGTACACTAGCAAAATAGGCGTAAATATAGCAAATTCCAAAATTGAAGTAATCAAAAATTGCAATTACAAATTTGGGTTGAACTTTACTGAAAATTTTAATGTACTGCAAAACTCAAGTCGTTGAAATATATTTTTTCCAAAAAGGTGACACTAAAGTAGGGTTACAGAGTATCAAAGAAACAAAAAGCTCACTTTGCCCCAATTTTCTTACGCAATCGTGTGTGGAATATTGTTTATGGCTGTGCAAGTAATGGGAAGGCTTTAGCTAACTACATTAATATTGGAATCAATAGGATAAAAATATCTTAAGATCAAAATTTACCATATTTACATATTATTTTTTAAAATTTTATAAGACCATTTTAGTCTCAACTTTAATATTTTAAAAATTTTTGTAATTATTATGAATGAAGAAAATTACGTAAAACTTTGATAAAAGTGAATAGGCAATTCAAATGTTGGATTTTACCAACATTTGAATTGAAATTTCCGGTGGTAAAACTAATAAAAGAACACGAAAAGTTAGTCAAGCAACCCCATATCCGGGGTAGTTTTACTATGTAGTAGATTGATTAAACGAAAAATAATAAGTCTTGCATTTTTAAATAGAAAACGCTAAAAACAATTATATTTTCGCAGTTTCAATCTGAAACTCTATTGTCTTATTACAATTTGCTTATTTAATTAATATTTTCATGCTTATGACTTATTTTGAGTAAAATAATAAGTTTGTTTTTACTACAGGAGGCATAAATTTAAAAATGTTTATCATATTTTGAAACTAAGCAATCAACCAGCCCTAAAAATGAAATAAGACAACAAACTCCAGACGACATTTTTTTTCTACAAGACGTTTTCTGCCCTTTAAATAAGCACTGAACCAATAATACTGTAATACAAATCTATTGCATCGAACTTACAAATCAAGCAAATTTCCGGTAGCATTTAATGAAACCAGAGGTTTTACAACAGTAAATATGATTTGGAAAAATTATACGTTTACGTACGTTATTTATTTAAATCTAATAAGTTAATAAAGTAGGGAAAATCTTCCAAATTCGCAATCGCATACTGCGTTTTTCGACTAACACCTCCACCTCCAAGTTACCAACCGTATAGGTTTAAGACCAATAAAGAACAATGAGTATGTGTTCACTATGGTAACCTCTGTTATATTTAAAAATATGAACCAAGTCAACTACGCGAGATAATGTATAAACTTTTTAAAATCAAAAGTAACTTTAATGTTTTTAAAATTAGAAAATTAGATTTTTGTTGCCTAGCCACAAATATTTTTGAATTAATTTCGTAGTTAAGATAGTAATGAAATATCTAAAATTAATATAATAATAGGAAAATGTTGGATTATAACATATCGGTAAAGACAAAGAGCAAAAAATGTTAACGCATACGTATGCGTGAAAATCAAGTATAATATAAATTGCCAGTTGGGATATTGTGCGGAGCTATATGTATTTTAAAATTATAATGATGCAAACTCGATTAAGAATTCTAGTTTTAAAACAAAAACGATTGAAACTTATTGTTAGAAAAAAAATAGCTTGGCTTTTACAAATAAGTATAAATTCTTATGTACGTTCATTAATACATACACTTTTTAATTAAGGGAGGCATCAAGACGAACTCTTAGCCTTAGTTGGATATCATTAATCTCGTATACCTCAGATTAGTTATTAAAAGTTCGTCTACCTATCTCTATAGCTAACCAGCTTCGGTCCACCCTATATTGGAATGTTAATGTTAGGACGGGGATGTGACAATTTTCCAGAATGTTACTGTTGATTCAAAAAATTTTTCAAGTTTCTTAAATTTTTTAAGGTCGAAATAATTTTTTAATTTTCCTTTTTAAATGTAATGGAAATTTGTGAAAGAATTAAAATGTCGTTAAGGCGAATAAAGATACAAAGTTTTCAAAAGTCATAAGTGTTTTTTAATCTGAATATTAATTTTATAATTGTAAATTTCAAAGGAATAAAAACTGATTTAAAAACTTTTGCACCGTTGTTGAAAAAGGTAAAAAATCTACTTGTCAAACTTCAAGTGACTTTTCATCATCCTCGACTCATTCAATATTCACATATTTAAATGAATTAATTACACAAAAAAATATTTTTTTCTCATGTCTAGACTGTAATGAATAAAACGTTTAAGAGAAAATTGGTTGGTAAAACAATTGTTTTAATTGAATGTAAATTTTTGTCGTGAAGTTGACTGATTTGAGATGAAAAATAAAAGAATTTATGTCATTGACAATGAAAAGATGAATAGACTATATTGACGCTTTTGAGGCTTTTGTGCTGAGAATTTTTGTAGGGAAGTTTTCAGTGAAATAAATATTCCTTCATAATCGAGTAAGATCATGTTAGATTTTCCTTGCTGTTTTAAGTGTTTTGTCTTCTTCCCTTACAGTACAGCTTTCATTTCCTCAATGAGCGATCGTTAAGTGTCAAAGGTTGATTAAATGAATCGAACACAAAAGCCAATGCTCTGCGCTATCTTGTTCAATGGCTGAAGTCATTTCGTTCCCGTTGGATTTTTTCTAATATCATCCCTTAATTGGTTCGTTGACATAAATATCATTAGACATAGGAAAAAAGATATGCGATTGTCAGAAATAATTAGCGATGAGAAAGTCGAGAAATTCCCAGGCTCGTATTATATATCGACGGATTTTATGTACCGCGAGAAAACATTTAGCTTTCATGTTGGTTTGATTTAAAAATGTACGTCATCCACAGTCTGGGGTTGTGGTCCGTAGACATTCATTAGAGACAGTCCTTGATTGATGATTACGAGGCAATTTAGAAATCTTACGTTAATCGTATAAGATAATAATTGCGGACTCTTTGACCAATTGCTTAATTTTATTAAGCACTAAAGAAGATATATGAAAGCAATACATACCAAAAAAAGAAAAATGCTGAGTCAAAAATAAAAATGAATTGCACCAATCCTTACCTAGAAACAAAAACACAACTATTAACATTTAATGAATAAATCTCATATTTTATTTATTGACATAGTAATTAATTTTAGTAAAATTTGAATTTCAAAGCAAACATCTAAAAAGTTTTGGACCACAGAAAATTTCATGTGCACATTAATTTTAATGGTTAAATTAAATGGAGGACCCTTTAAATGAAAGTGGGTACAACATGTGGTTCTTCGTCGTATGTAATGTTTTTTCTGAATTTTTAGATGAAAATTCGAAGCAATAAAAACTTTGTTATGTATAAAAAAAACAGTTTAGTAAAGTAATAATTGTTCACAGAGTTTTCCAGATAAATTTCAGTACTAACCTGAGCAGAAAAAAATGTAATGCCTCTTTTTGTATTGAATTAGAGGACCGTAAAGTAATGTTGTTTTTTAACATAATAAAATATAAAAATTTGAAACAATTTTTAATTTTAAATCAATGATATCACCATCTTCACTAATATCAACCGTTTGACATTAAGGGTACAAATTTTTAATGGCAAGCTAGTAAAAATTAATTATTTACTAAGGAAAATATCTGAAAACTACATTTTTAATATCATTAATCTTTTCAAATTTTTTACCTCCTAGTAAATATTGCCGCAATTGAAATAAATAGAAATCGGATGGCACAACTTTGAACGATAATGATGAGCAAGGCAAAACATTCCCCCCATATTTTATTAATTATTTTTAGGGATTTTCTTGTGCAGAGGAGTTTTGCATTACTGTGTTGAAGAATAGAGTTTTCTCTGTTGATAGTTCTTGGGTATTTTTGGGTATTTAGTTGGTCGACCAAGATTGATTAGGAATATTTGACAACTCTTCGATTATCTGGCATGAATTTGAAACAATTTCCTCCTTTAATATTTTATTGTTTACATTTGTTGTCATTCCTCGCTAGTACCATTTGAAGACTTGAAAATTAACGAATTAGAACTTAAAATAGAATTGAATAAATATTGCAAATGTTTTTGGTACAACTTTGTGTTATTACTCTGTGAAACTCGAAGAGCATAAAATACCGAATTTGTATTCCTTCGGGTTTTTGGTTTTATCATTTCAATATAGATTTTAGAATAAAATTATTTTGTAATTTTTTATTAGTTAATAAGTCATTCTAATCATAAAATGTCTTTAGTACCATTTTGAAATAATTTATAAGCAGATTGAGTGACAATTTAGTGACTATAGGTTCAAAAACGACATTACTTTCTGGCCCCCTTAGAGAAAATTAATAAACTTTAATTAATATATAAAAACTTTTCCTTATCATTGTGCTGCAGATTTTGCGTAAATTAGAACAAATTCAGAGATAATATCAAAGTTTTGCACGTAAACACCCACAATAAGAAAAAAAAACACCAAGAAGCCAAAATAAAACGTTGAAAATTAAACAGAAACCTAGCAGGTTCACCTTTTCCTCGTGTATATCATAAAAAAATAAAATTGTTGGGAAAATAATAAGAACACGAAAATTATTAAGGTTTCAAACAATGAAGTCGGTGGTTTGTCTGTTGTTTATGATGCCAGAAATTGTTTCCCTTTTTATTTATATTCTTATAAATATGAATCACTCAATATATTGATAACAGTTGTTCTTAAGTAATACAAACAAGGATGACGATGTGATATAAATGGTATTTCAAATAAAATATATTATAATGTTTGTTATATTAAGATAATTGTTAAATTTGCCTTGGCAATTACTTTATTGAAACAATAATTAACGCCTCAAATGTAGATAATGATGTTATTAAACGTGCGTTGTAAAACTCTTGTTTGTTTTTGTAATAATGTTTCTTCCAGTCGATGATAATCACGACCGCGACAACGAGGACGATAATAATTTTTGGTGAGATATCTCGTAATTGGGGGAAAGATGGGATGAATTCGTGGATGAAAATCTAAACGATGTGATCTAATATCGTTTAATTAAGAAATTCCAAGTCAAATATATCACTGTATAAAGTTAATTGAACCTAATTCAAGTTGACAAATTCCAGTTGGATCCATTTACAAACACTCCCCATTTCCATCTAATGTTAAATGTTTATTGACTTTCCGTAATAAATTTCTCTATTTATGTAATTCTCTCGGTATATATATTCAAACTTAATGAAATCAAATAGAATGCTTGAGTTTTCTTACTTGTAAGAAAGAAAACAAAAAAAGGAAAATTAAATCCTTCAAACAAAATCTTTTGAACTTTTTGTTTGGTAAACTTGCTGAATTGAGAACGGAAGCTGTGAACTAAAAAATAAGCATCTTTTTATGTGATAATATCGTTGATTGAACATTGAAACACTTAACGAGTATCCATCACTTTGACGAGGGTGGTACAAAGTGCAAGCGTTTTTTTTTCGCTATAATCAAAGAAAAACGTCATTTTATTTTTGGTTGTTGGTTTGTGCAGTAAAGCGTTGATTGGAATAAAAAGATGAAAAAAAAAATGCGAGAAAATCCTTATACGATTACTTTTCTACGACTCTCGACTCCTTATGTATGTGTAATCAGAAATAACCTCCCCTTCATTTGTGGCCACCCTCACTGTGCCGTCTTTAATTTTCCTGTTGATTAAACCTTTCATTACTTAATAAAATTTGATAGGCATGTGTTTTTTTTCACAAATTGATTTTCGGTATGTTGAGAGATAATTATAAGGTATTTTTTTAAGAAAAGGGACATTTCAGAAAGGCGAAACGTCGGTTCAAGGTGATACGCATTTCAGGCAATATAAATTTTATATTCTCTTAATCCCCAACGTCGAATTTATATTTGAAAACATGAAATTTACTCCCTTTTACTTTACGAAAATATTTCCTGTCAGAGGATTTATGATGGTAAAGGTCTCAAGTGATTACTTTTCGGATTTTTTTTCGGTACCATTGAATAATGAATATTATTTAGGAATTCATATTAAATTCGTACTGGTTTTCCACATACATACATTTTCACATGTGGAAAATGATTTGTCCTACATAAATTTTTGTATTCGAAATGAAATTAACAACATGAGTATTGAATCCCACGTGTGTGTTCGTTTGGTAATTTTTTCTTGAAAAATTTACAATACAGTTCCAATGAAAATTCATTTGATCGTTAATCGTGGCAAATGTATCTAATTCACGTAACATCTGGACCACTTCCAGCTGGAAAAAAATCATCAAAAATTAAATACATTTTTTCCCAAGAGCGGAGAACAATAAAATTTAAGAGTGGTCATAAATTTCCTGCTTGTTTTTCGTTCATTGTTCGAATTGTATGGGTAAATAGAGTAATACACGCTGCTTTTCCGGAAGTTAAGACGAGGACGAAGACGAAGAAAATAGGTTGTTTGTTATAAGTATGTGATAACGATAAGAAAGAGTTGATGTGGTGGTGCGTGTGAAAACATATATGTTTCACCCGGAAAAACGAGGACGGCATTAGAAAGGAGATTGGTAAACTTGAAGGTGCCGCAACAGCGGTAGCATACGTTAGTTTAATGTCATGTAGTCTAGCTAAAAGCTGCGCAAAGCACCCCCTTGATGGAGTAAACGGCACTAGGCCAAATGTATACGAAAGGGTTGTATGAAAATAGGGTGACTTCATAAATAATTTATGTGAGCAACTAAACAAAAACGAGCTTTCTACAAACATCGTCCATGTATCAACCGAATATAGTATCAAGCTCCTCCGTTAAGCCTATTTACAAGCATTCAGATCAATGTTGGCATTTTTTCTTTAAACCTAAACAATGGAAAATTTACAAATTTATTTTAAAATAAAATCTTTAGAGCTAAATTGAAATCCCTCATTTCGAGAGGCATAAAAAAGCAAAAAGGAGAACGCACGTATACATTGAGGAAAAATGGTCCATCGTATATTTTTATTATACGTTACCCCGTCTTTAAGATGCTGGATGGATGTTGGATAGTTAAAAGGTTGGGTCACAGCTGCAGAATGGGAAGTGCAGTTTCGTTTTGGTCGAGAGCGCGGATTTGACTTGTGTGGACGATAAAAAAGTCATAAAGTGCAAATAAAATATTTGCCTAATCAAAATGAGAACAAAAAGGAAAGCAGAATGAGGAAAAATTACAAATCGCCGTGCCAAGGATCAGAATGAGGGATAAGTGTAAATTTAATATTTGTCAAAGATTTACGAAATTTATTCTTTTGGTTGGTGCAAATAAAAGAGTTGCAGAAAACGATTCATCATTTTCTACAATTTCACGAAGAATTTTCTCTCGTAAATTTTTAAATTTGCCATTGAGAATGAGCAATTTTAATTATTACAAATTTAAAAAAAACAGCTATGGCAGACAAAATTAATTACTTAATTTATTTCTTAGTAAACAAGTTGGGCAAATAAAAATTATAAAGCCATAGGTACTTAATTGTTATTTTTGTTTCATAGATTTCTCCAATAGAATGTGTTAGTGCCAAAACTTTCTTGAAAATGCGACCAAATCACGTATCAAAAGTTTTTAGTCTAAACAAATCTAAAATTTATGATTGAAAAAAAAGGCATATTATTTTGTATTCACATTTATATATAGTTCTTACGAATTTGTTTATTATCTACATATCCTTTACCAATCGACAATATTTCTGCCTAACATACGTAGGTACATTGCATTTGGTAACTAGAGTGAACTATAACAAATTTCTTGATCAATATTTGATGATCCGCATGCGGCTCGCAAGCCGCTATTGCATCAACGTATATTTTTTGTCATTTATACAATTCAGTGTAAATATTTTATTATTTTTATTTTTGTTATTGTAAATATTTTATCCCAAAAAAAATGTATTGACATTAAAAATTCATAACAAATTTTGGTCAAGTAGTATTGGATCGCTTCGTAACTGATATGAATGACTTACCAATACTACATGACCATGTAGTATAGTACTCACTCAGTCGTTGGGAACCATTGCTTTAGGTTATTCCAATTGTAATGGCAATATTTCTTACGAAGCCCTTAAAAAGTCAGTTGAACTACATATGAAAATTTCAAAAAAATAAATTATGATTTTCGTATACTCTTTACATAATGATTAAATCGTTTTTAGGCATACAAGTTCCTAATATTCTAATCAAATAACAACCCTAATTTTCAAACCAGACAATATTTAATTTAATATCCAACAATTTATAAAATGTCCATAAAAATTAATATTTTATAGTACAAATATTTATTTCGATGGATTGGATGACAATGAAAAAAGAATATACTTTTTTAAACGTATGTCAAATATAATTTTACAGTTTTGTTCTAAATTATAACGTTTGATATATACTTATGATAAATTAGTGACTTTCTCTCTTATTTCTAACTGGTTTGTATTTGTTTGAAATAAGGAGAAAAATCGGAGTCAAAGAAGTAATTTATTAAGTTTATGACAATTTGTGATACGCCCTCGTGTTTCCTTTAATAGGAAATCACGAATTAAAATTATCGTTGAATTTAAAACGTAACGAAAATAATATGTTTTTTGTTAGCAAAAAAAAAACCGACTGAAAGAAAATTTTGTACGATAAAATCATTCGAATCTAAAATTTTATCGTGTGAAAGATATGAGAAATGAATGAAAAAGTTAATGAAACGCGACAGAAATTGATGCGAGTCATTTTTCCATAAAAACTGACAATAGGAAAAGATAAAGCAGGGCATTATAGTCGTTCGTGTAGATTATCTGTTAAAACGGCATACGACAGGTCAGCTTAATGGAGACGTTTCAGGTCGGAAACGCAGTGAGCTTTTCAATCTATCGCCGCGATCAAATGAATTAGACGCTGAATAAAGCCGAAACCGAAAAGCTCGTTAAATAAACTGATTTTCCAGATGAACGAAAAATTAAAGCTCTAGTGTTTTACTTAATAAAATATACCACAAACGGTACTATATAACATAACATTTTTATAGTTTTCCCGGAAAATTCGCACAATTGTATTCCAGACGTGGGATAATTAAAATGGGAACACGAAACGACAAGGCCAGGATGACGGAGAATGATCTATCTCGAATCTGAAAATCGCTTGGGAAATAAATTTGTTACAAATCTCAAACAATTCTGGAGCGTGATATTATTACACATTTTATGACCAATCATAATTTCGTTTCGTTTTATGATCCGCATCTTTTATATTATATAATATTATTATACATTGTTGAGCGGCAAACAGGCACAGCCAGTATGCCACAGGAACGAATATGGAATATTTAATTGGTTCGGGAACATATAACGACAAAAGTCTTAAAATATTTCCGTAGAACATACATTTCAAATGGTCCCGGTTTGTAATTAAAATTTTTATAAAAATGCTACATATAATATCTTTCTTTTCCTCGCAAATACCTTTCCACCCCTTAAGATGAATACTTCTAAACGTAAAATATTTCAAAGCAAACATATTTTCATATAAACCAACATCCTTATCTTTACATTAAACGCATGCACATCATAACACAAACAAAAATACGCATATAACTCAAATCATAATTTTCCAAGAATGAACTCGAGAAAAATATGGAATTACATAATTTAAACTATAAAGGAAGGAAAAATGAAGGAAAATACATTATATAGTCCGCAACTCGAGTGTTTTCTTCACTGACTAAAAAAATCTTTTTATTTCAGGAAAGGGATATATTTCCGAAGTAATACCTATCAAATCCTGACACCTGTCGATCAAACATTGAAGTAGATCTTGTCATCCTAATTTTCTTTAAATTCGTTTCAATTTTTTCATTATATGATAAATGATTCTGATAAATGGAAAAGCAGTTTATTTTATGTTATTCTCTTATCAACGAAAAACAGTCAATTCAATCGATTCATTTCGTCGAAATGTTCATGGAGAATAATGAAGTTTTACATAACACCAAAAAGGATATTAAATTTTAAATCCGAAAAGATTATAATTTTTTTTTGGCATGTTTAAAAAAACATACCTCTAAATAAAGTTGTCCAAATTAACAATCAAATTATATTTCCTACAAAATTATTCCTTACTAAATTTCTCCTAAATTATATCTCCTACTAATGACTACTTAACTCTCATCCGGGTTTTGCATTTCATAGGTACAAAAACCTTTTAGCAAGAACTAAACAAATTGATGTTACGAAACTATTTAAAAAATTAATGTATATTCTCAATTCTTAGTTATTTATAAAATAATAGAATGCTAATTACAGTAATATTACAAATAACAAATTAATTAATTATAAAGTTGTATTTTTGTTGTTGTAGGGAAATAAAAAAAGATTAAAGAACTCGCAATGAAATATAATAGAATATATGCAAATGTGTAGAAGTCAATGTTATAAATTATTTAACTGAAGCGTGGCGTTTCGTAGCATGTCTGATCACCGTCTATACGAATATCTTTTTCCTTTTTTGAAACATCTATATCTGATATTCTATTGCTTATTTTTCTATCAACCTTGTTAAATAACAACCAATTGTTAAAAATGTTCAAAATATTTATAAAAAGCCTTTAAAACTTTTAACAATTTAATACCTTGTAACAGGATATATAAAAATGCAAACATTCAAAGTGTAAACTGGAAAATTTTTATCTCAAATATTTTTTTTTTGTGAAACATTCACTTTCTTCCTTAAATTCCAATAAAGTAATACTGTGTGGCCAATAAATTTTGCGCAAAGTTGACAGGATTGTTGCAACTAAAAAGTAACTAAGTTAAGTAAATTACCATGTCGTCTTGGAAATTATTCTTTTTAAGTGCGAAATTTAAATAGTTTAAATGAAACGTGAATGGCATTCTATCTTATCTATCAAATAATAAATCTCAACAAGTGTTCGGGATGGTGGGACACCACACATTTCATGTTCCTATTCGTATATTTCTGTCGTTGTTTGTTGGGTAAATTGCAAAGACGAAACGACACAACGATAGGAAGTCGGGTGGTGGTTTTTTGAAATTGAGAGATTTACAATCATGAAATTTCTCACTACCGTACCAAATTGTAACTCACTCACGTTCATATAATATACTTTTACTTCAATTTTAAATGTGAGAAACGTTTTCATTTTCCCGAATTCCAACCACACAACATTTCCTCTATTGTCCCATGTCGTTCGTATTTCATTGCTCCTCATTGTGATTCGCATATTAGACTTACAATTTTTCCAGGGAAATCTATCCGAAGCCCACGTGTCAAACACCCAAACTCTTTTTGTCTGTTATCCAATTTATGCGCGATGCGTATACTTTTAGTCGTAAGGTAACTTAAAACGGGAACGAGTCGGAAGACTAAATGTTTTTCTACTTTTTTTTATATGGCTATATAATATGTTCACAGGCACGTAAAAATTTTATTTATTTTACTTTCCGCTACATTATTTAACCCCCAACTCTGTCTAATCCGTATTTAAAAAAATAAAATAAATAAGAACTACGCTACGCGTATTCGGTTACTCAATGGAGATCGAACATTGTGATTAGCAAACATTACCAAGTAGCATTAAAACGCACGAAATAATTATCGATTTGTAAAACCGAAATCAAAGTTACGAGAACAAAGAAACCACGTAGAATTAATTATAAGCCATATATTGTCAAGTTAAATAATTATTTGTGCATTAATTCGGGTTTAGATGATATTCGCTCGATTTTAACAAATTACGAAAACAAATGATACCACAGTGTGATTTGTGTAAGTAATTAGCTGAAATCGATATTTGTATTTCCTGCAAATTTATTGTGTGTATTATATCGTTATTTGTACAAACCTACATAGCTCATAATGATATCATTAGAAAAAAATATAAGTAGATTATAATACCTACATTAGAAACTGACAAAAAAATTATGTCAACATTCATTATTAATTTAGCTGAATAATTTCTTCACGGTTCACGTCAAAAATATGCCAATTTCATGTTTTCGTTGAATTTGTAATATTAATCAAATATGCCTCATATTATGGGTTTGTTTGTAAATATTGGCATACTGCTTTTAGAAAATTAATATTATAACCATTTATAATTGACCTACTCACTCTTTCTTTACAGAAGAGAAATGGGGATAAAATAAAGCACAGGTTCAAGCTTCATCTACTTGACCTTAGAAGTTATAAAACGACGGTAAATAACAGTTTAAAATAAATAAGAACTTGGATTATTGAAATTATCATATATATCAATACTATTAGTTTGGTGCTTAAACGTAACGTCACAAGCAACTCCATGATACTTTCAAGCATTTTGACCGGAATTTTAAATTTAACAATCAAAAAGTCTATTTTTCCTACTTGATCTGTAGTTTATGCAGATTTTTTTTCCGTAACTAACACATATTTCACAATATTATTTTCCGGGAGTGAATGGTAGGGACAACTGAATCGATCCCAGCGCTAATAGTGGTCAAAATTTCGTTAAGCCATGCTCTTGTAATAAATAAACATGTCTCACAATGTCCCGCACGTCCCACATGTCGCACTCAGAGTTTAAGATAATTTTATAAAATTTTTTATCACACCTATCGTCCATTTTCTACAATTTATCGGTAAACATTTTTTAAACTTTAATCCTATTTGATAGTTGATTTGCAAGAAATAATTTTCTTATCTTTAGTTTAAGGGACTTAACTTTAGCCTAAAACTTTGGCTGTACAAGAAAAAGCAAACTATAAAGAACTTTTCTGTACAAAGGCTAACAAAACATAACATTTTGTGGTTATTTAAATGAATATAAAAACAATGACAAGGTTGCAAAGAGTACCAATTGAAAATTTGACAACAAAAGACAATTTTTGACAGACATATAAAAGATGAAGTTATTTGTGGATGTTTGGATTGTTCTATTTTTTTGTTTGCAATTTTGAACGGAAAATGGAAGAAAAGTGTTAAAACCTTTTTGTTTTAATTCCGTATTTATTGCAAAAGAGATATTGGATGAGTTTCAAAATTAAAATAGTACATTACGCTCCTTGGAATCACACAAAGCTTTAATCGTATTAATGTAGAGGGACTTACACACTTGTATAAATAAAATAATCCGGTATTAGACTTATTGTAAAAAGCCAACCAACGTTCATTTGCCTATGAATGAGTGGTTTTCATATGGAGCTTTCAAGTTTGTCTTAGTTAATTGAATTTTTTTTTAAGTTCAAAGCCTTTCGTTGATAACGTCAGCGTTTATCTTAATTTTTTTTGTTGTTATGATGCTTGACAGGTTTTTGGAGCTTTTGTGTCTTTACTAAGAGCATAATTAACTTAATAAAACTGAGATAGATAATAATGGAAAAGTGACGTTGTTTTTCATGATGCTTTGTTCTAAAATAAGGGTTGGTGCTTCGCTAGGGGTTATTTTGTGTTAAGAGCTAGCGTAAAAGAGGGAAACCGAAACTCGGTCTTTGGGTAAGAAAAACATAACATGTAAACGAGATGCATGAGAAATGGAGAAAAGCCATAATCTTTTATATTCTGAGGTTTCTCATTTTCTCGGGTTCATATCATACCTGCGTATATGTGTGCGCTATGTGTGTTAGTAGTGCGTGCTTGAAACTTTCTGTGCCTTTTTTCTTTCGCAAATGTAACTTTTTGTTGGATGTCTGAAGAAAATAATTTCTTGCGAAAACGGTTTAAGGCCTAAACAAGCCCATTAGGCTTACGGTGATTGATTACCATCCGTTGGATTAACTTAATTTAATAATATAAAAAAATCGGGAAAATGGAGCAATTTCTTGCCGAGTCATTGAACAATTAAATTTTGTGCGTACAAGTTTCATCTTCGTTAGTATTTTTGAACTGTTTAAGAACTTTTTTTTTGTTGTTCTGTCTAATAAAATCTATCCTTGAAAATTTGATCGTTAAATGAGCATCTTTATTTACGAATAGAGTCGTAAAATAATACCAAATAATGCATAAATTTCCATATGGCGTACGAGGATCGTTGATATGTCTAATATGTCACGGATATATATTTAATTGGACATAAATATTAATTTTACAAGCTAAAAGCACTAAATATTGCATTCACGATACACACGAAGCAGTACGAGTTTGATTTTCTTCCTTTTTCCATAAAATCAAAATGCATTTTCATAATAAAAGAGAGAGCTATTACCGTTCATGGCTAACATCTTTTTCCACCAGAAAGCTTTACGAGTTCGTTGATATTTCTCATTTCGTTTCATTTTACAAATTTTTCATGAGGATTAAATGTTTTGCATGTCGTACTGCAATAGGAAGTTTGTATTAGGTTGACACACGCAAAGCACCACGACAAAATGATAATGGGTGTGATTGCAGCATTTAGTTTTCGCTCTCACTAAGCTTTCCGTAAAGCTCCAACATGAAAATTGTTCTATCGATAAAACCAAAAAAATATTTTTTTATTACAATTAAATGTAGAAAACTTGTTGAAAGATAATTATTAAATAAAAGGACATAAAACCTAAAAAAAGAATACACGAAACTTTATAAATTGCCTACATATCAATGAAAAAAAAGCAAAAGAAAACTTAATTGGCTGAAAAAGACGGGAATATAATGGTAAAATTATTTTACTGAAATCCCTCAAATATTTTCATAAAAAATAATGCAAATGGCAGCAGGCGGTTAAAGTTTAATATTTTCATTTTGTCTTGGGTTTTTAAAACATTTTATATGTAATATTTATTTTGTTATGAACCTTTTTGTGTTTAGACAACGATGAAAAAAAGTAAGGTAAAGTGGGGAATAAACAAAGACAGATATATAGGATAAATGGGAGACAGGAGAAAAGATAATGCCTCCCAGGCGTTATATTCATCTTATTCTATAACAAAAAAAAAGGAGAGAAAAATAATGACAGATTACAAATGGAATGAAACAACAGTACGAAGATGGAAATGCATCGTCAGGAAAAATCTTTGTGACAAGAAAAATAAACCTTATTATATAAAATGATAATTTTTCTCAACGTAGGCTTTTCATTAAAACAAAGGATTTAATTTTATCTGCAAGGATAAAACCGTACAATCATTTAAAAAATCTCCACCATTTTTATAAAAGAAAAAAACAACAATAAGTCGACCTATAAATTAGTTTCGAATCAATTTTACTACTTGAAAATATTAATAAATAACATTTTATTTCGATCAAAAAGGGGAATGGCTAAGTAGGGGATGCAGATATGAAGTATGTGAGGTCGATTGTGTTACTGTTACTACAGGTTGTTTATTCAATTTCCTATTTATTTTCTATGCATGAAATTGACGCAGAGTAAAAATACGACGCTTTTCTCGTTGTTACGAAAAGCCAATGATGGTAAATAGAAATGTTTTATCAATATATTTGACATTTTCACCATGAATTTGTATACTAACTCACAGGGATTTAATTAAAACTGATCATTGTGTTTTTTGTTTCTCTTCATATTTGTTTAAGGCTTTTTTGTTTCGAATATTCATTAAAAGGGACCACAAAAAGACAATGCGTCATGTATTTAATAATTAATGAAAGACCATTTCATTTCATTGACCCATTTGAAATGTTTTGGTATTTTTAAAACAATATAAATATTAATTTTTTGAATAAAACAATATTGGTTTTTACGGTTGGAGTGTCGCAGAAAATATTACCGAGTGGTAATAATTGAATTTTGATGTACATATTTAAACCATTACAACGATGGTGTTATAATCATTTGAGCATTCATTGGAATGAACTTTGCTATGAACATGTTTTATATTGTTCTCACTGAAAATATTTCAATTATCACACATTTTTATACCTATAATGCGCAATTTTCCAATGTAAAATATAGGAGGATTTAGATGTTAATATATTTTTTTAATAATTGACAATTTTTCAAGCATCAAAAATTTAATATGGCGTCAAAATGTTTATCCACACTTATTTAGTCGCATGTGACTTCTAATTAGGCTATGTTTTAATTTAAAAACATAACACGCATTCTTCGTGTTTCAAATTATCCTAAATGAATTGATTTATGCAGTAATCTATTATGCCCTAGCTCAATACATAATTTTTGGGTGTATAGATGGATGTCTCATTTAAAGAAAATCTAAAGTTAAATATAATTCTTCTGCAATTTATGATTTTCCAAGTTTATTATAGTAAGTTAAAATGAAAGTTCAAACTAAGCAAATTTTTGATGCATAAAGTAGTTCGTTCTATGCCTTAACGATACCTACTGGTGCCCGAGTGGTCAGAGTGACCGCTTCCAAACTGGTAGGTACTAGATTTAATTTTTATATTGTGCAAATTTTCAATATTTCTCGATTTACGAATTTTCTTTAAGCCTGGAGTCGCTAAAAATTTTAGTAGTTATAAAGCAACGGCAAATAACAGTTATAAAAACCCACTTTAACGAGAAAAGAGCCAAAACAAGGTTTTATTAACGAACAACAACAAAAATAAACTTAAAATATACCTAAAACACGTTTATTTTTAAATGTTTAAAAGCCATATTGCACCATGACGTATTTTTTATGAAGTACACGCATCTTTGTTTATAAATCATCAACAAATATAATCAAACTTGAATTATTCAGAATTTACGATAGATATTATGATTTGCTTGATATACCGCCAAAAAATGGAATATTACTTACAACACTATTAAGTCTTAAGTAATTAAATTCATCGAGAAGTGATGTTTCCTTGAATTCAACAGAATCACCTTTTCTAGTAAAAGATCATAAAATAGAATACATGGAATTTGTAAAATATTAGACAAATATTTACTTTCAACAAATTATCATCTTAAAGAAATGGAGACAACGGTTTCTCTTCATCAAATCATTTACACGATAGTTTATCCTGCATATTATCCGAAACATTTCTGTATTCCTGTACTTCTTACATCACTTTTTGGTTGTACGTAACTACTTTGAGAAGAAGTATTTCCAAAACCTTAACTAATCGATATCAAAAATCGAATCTATAGCCTGTTATTGAATCTTCTGGGTTCATACTTGAAATAATTCGGCACAAGGAATAAATAAGTCAATTGTGGAAGCTTTCATTTCAAAAATCTACCATTAAATGTCAGATTTAATACTAAGCAATATAGTCGGTACCAAAAAATCAAACACTCTTCCAGTATTTAAAGACGTTCAAGAAATGGTTAATAACGACAAATTCAAATTTTATTCAAAAGCATTCATAAAGAATGTTAAAAATGTTGATGTGAAACATAAATCTGTCACGTCGATTTGACATACTTTGAATGAAACAATGGTTCAATGATAAAAATAAGATCCGACCAAACTTAATAGTCAGTTTTTAACCAAAACTGAAGGAAAATTTTATTAACTTTGAACTTAAACTAAGGACAACTAAGGATATCAAACTCTGGAGCTGAAATAGTCAAAAACGCCTAGTATGATGGTTGCTAGGGAAACTAGTTAAAATAAGGATATAGGAAACACCGTAAGTCCAAAAGCTGCAGTTTAAAGCATAGTTAACTTCTTTTTGGAAATTCCAACTATAAAAAATACAAAATAAACAAAACTTAAAGCCTACATTTTCTTAAATATTAAACACAATATAATCAAAAAAAAAAAAAAAGAAACACTAAAAGCTTATGTTTAACAAGGCTATTTTAGTAGCGAAAATATAAATGATCCAACCTGGTTGATTATCTTGTGGTCAAAAACAAAAAATTCGTCAAATGCAAATAACCCACCACAAGTACGTTTTGTTTTGATGGCTAATCGTATTTTTAGCTTCGACTGATACTTAACTGAAACCGAAGGTGGTTTTTTGTCCGAAGCTAAAATATCATAATTATTTTTTATTATTTACCATTTTTTTTAAAGTGGGTACTTTTTCATAGAAAAAATGTCAGCAGTAATTTTCTAAGATAAAAAATGTAAAGTTTGTGAAGTTTATTGACTCATTTAATTAAGTAATGTTTTCCGATCGCTTCCTGTGACTGAAAATCAATTTGGATCTTTCTATTTCAAAAAACTACAACAAAACCTTCAGTTGCAGAATAATAAAATAGTAAGGCATTGTTTTGAACAAATTATTTTAATAATAATTTTAAATGCTTACTGCGTCTTGTAAAGATGAATATGAAGTTTTAGAAAAACATGTCAAAGCTAAAAACATTTTAATTAAATTAAAGCCCAAATTTTCCATACAAGCATGAAAAAGCAAAAACAAAAAGCGAGACTTTTCGCTTTGAAATATTAATTTTCAAAGTAAAAAAGCAGATATGATTTAAATACCGACTTCATGAATATTAAAGTTAATCCTTGCCTAAAAACCACTTGATTAGATTTTCAAAGTGCTTTTTTGACTTACATGTATACATTGCTAGTGAAACACCGTTTTTTTTTAGCTAAAAACTTTTTTAAATTATCCTAAATAGATGGAAGTGATAATGAGGCAAAAAAACAAGACAGATGCGACTTTTCATAAATACTGTAAACATGACATACTTTTTATTTTACATTAATTAAAGTTTATTATTTTATGGTTTTATTTTTTATTCAAAAACAAATATGTGTGTGAAATATTATAAGTTAGAGATAACATTTAATGAAGCTATATAAAAAAGTTATGAAAACTAATGGAACTAAAACCGAAATCGAAGGTCCGTTTCAACTAATTACGCTTACGATTTTGTATATGAGTTGTAATCATTTGCGGGGGTAGTTGAGATGGAAAAAAAGTCGCTATATTTAATTTTAACCCCGAAATCTAATTAAAACGAAAAATCAACACTGTTGGCACGCGTAGCAAGGATAGTACATTAAAGCTTGGTTTCTCATTCGTGCTTTTTCGCTCTAAGTGAAATTAAATAAAACCTCAAAATTTGTTGGAACGAAAACCGTCGACAAACAAACTACGAATACACGTATTCGTAAAATGTTCACTTAACCGAAAACGGATTGTTTCATTTCACTGTTAGCTTTTGAAATTATTTTGTTGAAAACTCAGCCGAAAAGTTAGGGGATTTTATTAAATCACAATGCAGTGTTTCAGTAACAATACACCTACCTCTACGTATGTAAGTACAACACAAAAAGTTCCGAATTAAAAAGGTGTTTTTTTTTTTTTATTTAAAACTGGCCTCTGGAGGAGTATTTGAATTTAATATTGGACTCTCTCGGGGGAATTATTTTTTTTTCATGAAAATTCAAACTTCATCTGAATATGAAATCGGAAAATAAGGAAGATATTCCGTAACTAAAATGATAAATGTGGAAAGTTACATCAGCCCTTTGAACTTTTCCCTCATATGAAACTGTATTAGAGACCTGAACGAGAAAAAAAGGTATGACATATTTGGTGTTGGTGTGAAAAGACAGAGATGTTCGGATGCGATAGGAATGAAAATTTGGGGGTGTAAACAGTGCTACATTTTCCGGTAATGAGGATGGTGGTAGACGGTGATTTATCACGTTTCATGATAAAAATAAATTACAAAAGTCTATTGCACTGAGAATATTATTATTACCTTCAATTTATTACGGAGCTTTTTTGTTAAAAGGATGACACATTTAATTTTCAAATGGCTTAACACGAGCGAATGAGCATAGGGGAAATTTGTCATTAAAAGAAAGTAGCCGAACTCACAATTTTAAACTCCCAAAAAAAAAAGACAAACAATCATTATTATTTTTACTCTTATTTATGCACAAGGAATGTGGCCTAATTTCAAGTATTATATAAAATATATTTGTGCACGCGTTGCTCTTTTTTCTTGAAGGGTTGAAAATTTGTGAAGGTATACAGCATATAAAAACGTAAAATATCGCAGGTTCATGCAACAAATCATCGTGCTCTGGGTTTCCTTCATTCTAGATACACGCAATGCATTTATAAAAGTCTTTCTCGTTACCTAAGTCCCCAATCTCAAAATCCAACTATTTTGCCATGTTAACCCGTCATTCTTATAATTCTCGTTATTTATCTTCGTGTTCTAAAGTAAGATGCTGTAAATATTTGAATGTATCTTCAAAAATTAAGTAAAAATCGGATAAGTGCGTGTCAGATCACGTTTAGTAAACGGTTCCGCAATAGGAAGTAATATTTAATGAACGAATGATTTCGTATCTCGAAAGTATCAAAATAAAATGAAATATTTACGGAAAATATCTGTTATTTCATAGTTTTTTTCAAAAGTATAAAATACTTCGTTATTTCTTCTGATTGTCACTGAGACCAAAACTATACAAATAATAGTACACATGCAATTTTTACTGAAAATACTTTAAAGCTTTATTAATTTAATCTTTTGTTCAAAACTTTTCATCAAAGTAATGAGGGAATAGTGAGAGAGAAAAGGACTTACTTGGAAATGTATTTATCCTAATCATTTGAAAATCTATCTAACGATACTTCAATTACTTATATGTAGTAAATTAATAGAGCAAAGCTCTTTTTGCAAGGACATATGGTGAGTTATCTAAGAAACAGTGTAACCCTTCATAAGGTTTAAGATCGAGATCATGTAAAAAAAAGTAAATCTAATTCGTGTATCTTTTACTATAAAGTAAGATGAATAGAAGAGAAAACGGAGTAGAGAAGGCTCAGAATGGTAACTTGGGTGTTCTTGGCTCTCGGGCTCAGTTACGATTTTGATGCCTGTTCATATTTTAAATTGTATTCCTAAAACGTTATAGTAAACAAAACGTTACAAAATTTAGGAATAATATTGAATAATAGTACAGAGTACTAAATTTTCACTAATAGAAGCGGTTTCGCCCTCTGATGAACAGAATCTGTATTAGATCATCCACATGTACTCCAATTGTATGCAGGTATTTCTCTAGTCTACTATGGCTGGTTATTAGATCCCTTACTACCCTGATTTGTTTCCTCATAAAATCAAGAACTATAGTTGTAAGATCCAGGAACGATTTGCCTATAATCTTTTTCTTGTGTTTCTGTCCAATGGTGTTCTTCCATATTGGGCAGTGATTTTTATAAGCACATTATTTGATGTTTTTTACTACCAATTTTATGATACCAAGTTGTGGGTCTGTGAAATGTGTCCTGAATCATTGACGGAATAGGGTCTCGGATCTTTCATTAACCATCATATCTTTGTGATCTGGCACCAACCCTAAGTTGATCTTGTTTCTAGTTTCTAGTTTCTAGTGCCCAGGTTTGTAAGAGTTTTCTTACACTTCTAGAACAATTTGGAGCTATTGCATTCAATACAGCTTTTCTAACTGTGAATATGTCGATAGTACTGTTACTCATATTATTTTTATATAATATTCAGTATAAGGATCAGCTCTGCTTATACGTAATTCATACAAAATTCTACTAATTGTATCTGGTGACTACAATATCAATTTTGCAGTGACCAATTAAAGTCCTTCAAAAATTTCCTTTTGAGAAAATTCAATTTAAAAATGATCAATAGTTCGTTGAAATCTATATCTAACTATGGTATCACCATTGCTGCTGTTTTCTCACGATTTATAAATAAAATAGACACATCCGTATGCGTCGATGATATAATATACAATATGAATGCTGGAATAATATGGCAAATAAATTACTTCGTATTTTTAAAATTGGTTTGCATAGTGTATATTGCAAATATATTGAAAATGAAGTTTTTTTTTTCAAATGATATTTGGTTTTTGAATTTAATAGATATAAGCATAATCAAAATAAAATTAATATTTAATAAATTAAAAGCTTCCCTCTTGACGACTATCCTACGATACTTCTTTAATTTTCTTTTATCCCCCAATTACATATACAGTATAAGGATTAGTGAGCTTCCCGTATATTTTGTAATTTCTTGAAACCTGCACCATTTCATAGAAAAAACTTCTATTCAAGCTATATCTATACAGTGCTAATTCTGTTCGAGTACAATGACAGTGATATATGAACAGGATATTTTGAGGTTTCCATTTTTTTTTGTGTCCGTAACTCCAAGAAAGTAAATTTAATTTTAAAAATGCACTTTTTCCAAGTTGAATAAATTTTTTAATAAAAAATTTATGATCTTAAACACTTGCAGAGTTCGTTTAATTTTCCCTTTTTCCACTTTCTGACCCCTGGTGTCTTAAAGCTCGTATCTTGTGTGCGAGCTTTCGATCCTCGACAGCTTCCTTCTTCTCCGATCTTCGCATTCACGTATTTTTGTGCTTTCGTGCACTCGTTTCACTCACTTGATAATATTGAATAAGCTCTAGGAAAATTAATAAGACGAAAGAAAAAAAAATAAAAAGCGTTCTATATAAGCGTGATTTCGTGATGTTCACTCACTCACGTCTCTGTTTTCTTTTTGTTTTTTTAATTTTTTATATTAAGGGACGTAATAAATTCAGGCAAAGTTCCGTTCTTTTTCATTAAAGCTTTTTAGAAATTATTTTCGGTTTTAAATTGGCTTTAACTTGCTTCATAAAGAACATTTTCTCTGATGTTATAATTTTAAGCTGTTACGATCAAAGATTAACAACTCAGAATGTTTTATTCCTTTTCTAAACGAATTTTTTCAAGCTTTATGATTTTGCGAGGTTAACTTTTAAAAGCTTCAAGTAAATTTGATGAAATTGAGTGTAAAACGGTACTTCTCTTTTGTGAAATACGAAAATATCAACCCTTTTTTGTTTACTTAGTAGGAGGGTGAATGGAACGGTATTACCTTAGAAAATGGGCTATAAATAGATGGTTTTATTTGCCTTGTATGAACCGCCTTGACATGTATTGCTTGTATTTTTCAGCATCCCGTGAACTTTTAAAAGCAAGTCCACTCCATTTATCTGAGTCTGTTCGTTAACGTGATCGAAAATGTTCATTTGACGTGTGTTAACAAGCTCTATAAATATCGTCACGTTGTTAATAGGACATATACATATATATGTCTAGGAAAGACGAAAATGTCTAAGAAAAAAATAAGACGAAAAAATAACATCATGACTGGAAGACAGCAGCCAGGGGCCCCCTGTTCTGTTCTAAAATGAACGAATGATATACTGGAAGTCGTAAATTTTCTTTAAAAACTTGTTACGATGAATATATTTATCATAAAAAGAAAAGAAATGATTTCCAAAATATATATAAGGGCACTATTTCTATAATAACTATTGTTAGAATGATAAAATGTTCTACAACTTTTATTCTCTCTTACTCAATGACGTAACAAAAGAAATGAAGACGAAGGTTTCGAGTGACACATTTTTTATTAACCATACATTTGCGAGAATGATTTTTGCACAAACAATGTATTATAGAACCATTGTTTTCTATAACTTTTTCTTGTTTTATGAAGGAACAAAAAAGAAGAAATGCTTTTTTAAAAAATGAATAATAATCTTAATTGCTTGTTCACTTTTGAACTTTGGAAATCAATTATCCAAAATAAGTATAGAATTTCGATTCGAAAATTTACAACTTTATGCTACCTAATTTGCTATTTAATGTCCTTGGCTAGTTTAAATAAAACAGTACTAGTTTCGAAAAAAAAAAATTTGTGTCTAAATTTAAAAACCAAGACATACGATTTTATTGATTTATGAAAAGATCATTGAATATGGACAATTTCGTTGTAAATTCGCTCTTGCAAATTTTTGTTACTAAAACCGAAAAACTATATAATCAAAATGTGTACAATACCTTTTTTTTAATATATGTATTAACACAAATACTAACAGGTGTATAACTATGAATCGTAAAAACATACTATAGTTGAAGTAATGAATTGAACAAAGTACACTTATGATTTTAGAATAGTAATGCACATCTTTTGCTCGATAATCAATATAAGGATTTTTTGAATCCTAAAAATTTTATCTAGATGAATAACTGACAAATTAAATTTTTAAAATATTGAAAGTTGAAATGTGAGTTAATATTTGAAAAAAACTTTCAACCGAGTATTGAGAAAAGTCAACAAAGAAAGAACAAATATCGATGTGGTGATAAAAATAAATATTAATTGAATAGAAGAATACATCATATATGATGTATAATAGAAATTGAAAAGCTCCAAGAAAAAAGGAACAATATGGATTGAAATACTATACTTTTTACAAAAAGGAATGAACATGAGGGAAAGGCAGAAAACAGATAAAGTCGAAAACAAAAATATGTATTGAATGGAGATTTAACGTCTTTTATATACTAATTTCATCAAGGGAGTGTATCCATAATAATTTGGTAATTTGGTTTCAATTATTTATATATATCAAACATCAAGATCAAATAATGACAACATAATATTGACATCGAATAAATCACGCAGATTATTTTCGTTAAAGAATGCTTTCATTTAATCTTTTACTAGTTTGAATTGTGAAGTTTTTTTCGACTCGTTTTCTTCAATACCTCTTGTTTCATGGCTTAGGATTGAAAATTAAATTAAAATTAATAATGTTCGACCGAACTTTCGCTTTCAGTTTCGGCTTAATTTTGGTGTCGGTAGTCGTCAAGCCAAAACTACGACCGATAATAAATTCGTGAGATAGAAATGTTCATAAATTATTGTTTATCACTTATAATATTTGATTCTTCAATTATGAACACTGATAGTTAACAGTTCATTAAAATTATTTTTAATATTTTTTTTCAGTTTGAGAGGAAACTGGCCAAAGATTAGAAGAAATAATTTTGTTTTTAAGATATAAGAAACGGTACTTTCTGTTTTGTGTACCTAATCATTGTTTGATGACTTGTTTTTATTTTATGTTACCGTAGTTAATACTAAAAAGAAATATAAAGTGTGTTTATTTCAAATCAACCCCTTATTTCAGCAAAAATAATTGATTTGAATCGAAAGTGATAATAATATGTTACGATAGTGATTATCTTAAATATTTGAGACTAAATGATTAATAAATACCTGTAAGATTTAAAAGTAAAGACTGATTAATTTTAATTAACTTTTTTTCCTATAAAAACGTGACCTTTTGAGGAAGTTTCGGTTTCTGCCAAAACTGAGACTGATGTCGAAATTCGGTTTTGGTTTCAGCTTTAAAAACTACTTTCAATCGTATACTAAAAATTAAAGTATGACGGATTAGGGTTGTTAGTGTGTTATTATTGCAAAATGATATACAAAAATCAAGATTCTTGTTTTATTGGGTTGCCCGGAAGAAGTATAAGTATAAGTGCATCAATGTCAATCGATAGTTCTGCATTTTTTTTCACTGAAATCGAAATTATTAACGTTCAATGTTTGGTATCGAAAAAATTGGTGAACCAAAAAAATGACTCAAATTGGACCACTAGATTTCCATTGATGGAACTTTAAACGTTAATGAGACTGAGATATTTTATAATAAATATTTTTTTAATTAATAGTTAAGTCTCGAAGATTGAGAAATTGTACAACAAGCATTGATTTAGTTTCAAAATTTACAAAACGGGCAAAACTTATATGTTATAGATGATTTTGTTGCGGAGTTCAACATTTATCATTGAGAATGATATATCGGAATAGCAAATATGAATGTAATAAAAGACTTGGTATGAAAGTCTTATGAAAACTGACAACTTTGTCGTCGTCAGAGTATTATAAGAACATAAGAGACATCATCGAGTCATCATCATCACCATCGTTATCAGCATCATCATCATCAGTGCTTTATGCAATGCGACAAACTTCTCATCGTCATCATTCTTCGCGTCAACATTGCAACAATAATAACAAACACAGTATATGTGTGTATATACTTTCTGTTTGAATCGATCTTTAGCCTGGATATTTTATTCACAAACAAACAAAAAAGACCATACACACCCAAGCAATATATTCTTGAAAGCAAACATTGAATTTCACAGACAGCCTTATATATGCATTCGATGCATTTCACAAATTTATACATGCACTTATTCAGCGTAAGCTGGAAATCTTTTGGCTAAATGTTGCATTGATAGTGTGGGAGAACATATATGTATATATATTCTGCATCGTTGATAGAAAAGAGAATTACGACTAATTCAATGAAGGAAGCGCTGAGAATTAATTTGAGTAAATATAAATTAATGATGTTGAAATACATTGGCGATGCAGAGAAAGAAGACAGAGTAAATCGAAAAATGTCTGTTTTATATATGAGTCAAAGACTTACTTTGTTCG
Source organism: Sisyra terminalis (assembly GCA_958496175.1). Classification (NCBI taxonomy): domain Eukaryota; kingdom Metazoa; phylum Arthropoda; class Insecta; order Neuroptera; family Sisyridae; genus Sisyra; species Sisyra terminalis. The sequence continues at coordinate 38,659,349 of OY292276.1, forward strand.
TATTTAAACGAGCACGTGTGTGTGTTAAATACAATGTGATAACGTATTTATGGAGCTTGTTTAAAAATAATTTTTATAAAACACTTTAAACATCTGACACGCAGTTAACCAACACAAAAAGCGCTTTTCTGAAAACTCATATTTCATAACAGAGTAAATAAAATACAAGTTCTAGTCAAGGATAATTTTATTTCTTGGATTCGTAGAAGTTTTATTAAGTTTCAAGTAACTTTTAAAGATACATTTCAATGTTAAAATATTTTAAAACTTTTAAGAAGTTCGTCACGAGTATGTGCTAAAATATCCCCCGTCTTATAAAATCTCTGCATTTTGCTCGTTTGAAAAATCATAATTGAGACGGAAAATTAGCTTAGACATTCACAGGATACTTTGGCGGAGTGATTCAAAATATAAGATAGCGGGAAAATGAGGGACATTCCGAGAAAATAGAAAGCCGGCGAATGGAAAAGACTATGGCTGTATGGGAGTGTTTCGCGGGTGGTTTTCAGATCATACCATTTCTTCATTGAAAGCCATGTAAGTTGGTAAGTGGAAGATGTCATCTCGTAAACTTAAAGAGCTCCAGACTGAATGCGAGACAAGTGAAATGATACTGAGATTATTTTGTTCCTCGTCTTTAGAATCCCACGGGTTTTTACTTCAGTTAAAGGTTTTATCGTGCACGTTCACAGCTTGTACATGACGTCGACTCAATGAAAAGAAATGAAAACAACGGCAAGCCAACACTGTTTTTGCCCACAAAAATTATTATTATTATTGTTGCAAAGATCCAGTTTTACTCATAAAGAAAGTAGACTTCCCAGAAGCTTTGTTCAGATGTATAAAATACTAACAGCACAAGTAGAAAACGTGATTATTGACGACGATAGTGATGAGAGCTTTACGACCAATGCTCTTCCAAAGCGCTTTCTACTATTATCGAAACAAAACGCTCCGTTTTGTTACTAAAAGTTGTTAGCTTTTGTATTTTTCGTTTACGTGTCCTAGGTACTTTATACGTTATACCGTACAACAAGAACTTAACGTTTTGATAGAGACGTTCAAAAACTTTACGTTTGTCATTCTCCATTTATCGATAGATTGCAGACATGGGGATTTATGTGCTTTTATTCGCCATTTCAACAACACCCGCTCTCTTATCGATTCCACTTTCGTTGATTGATTTTGCTTTTGTTACGAAAATCAAAAATAAATTAAGCTCACGGTTTCAAATAAATTCACATATTTTCAATCAATCGAAAGATATGATTCCGATCATGTTTCATGTTAAATATAATTGAAAAAGAATATAAAAAAAAATCCTCGAAAAAAAGACAGATCAGTAATTTCCTGTCAATAACGATGAATCTAGCTATCTCTACCTTTCTGCTGCTTATAGTCATTAACCACAATTGAAGGGAAAAACAGACCCCATACTAAACGTTATCCCTATAAAAGTCACCCAATCAGAACCGATTCTATATCTGAAAATAAATAATAGAGAGATTATTTTATTGTATCAAGGAAATTGGAACATTGAAAAAAAGATCATGTCTGAAAACGAACTGAGGCTTACCATTGTAGTCGGAGGCAATTTTAGAAAAGGTTTCTGTTATAAATGTATAATACATTGATAGACAGTATATCTCTATAAAAATCGTAAATTATTTTTCTTTGAGACGAAAAGAAAAAGAGCAATTTTCAACGATATTTTGAGACTAATTTAAATATGCCAATCAAAGAGTAATTTATGAAGACATTTTTACGATTGGTTCGTTTTTAAATTTTGAGAAAAAAAAAGGTTTCCTCAATAGAAAACATAAATATATACACGTAGTGTTTTGCAGAAAATTAATCGTTGGAAATATATGATTTATTACAAATGCATACGATTTTTCTGCCATAAATTTTCAATTGTGACAAATTTAGTAAATGTAAAGAGGTTGGGTTTTTCACGACAACGTTTTCTTGGATTGTTCGAGTGCAAATTTTGATCATTAATATTACGTCGATGATAAATTATTCTTATATGTGCTTGTTTTCGGTTGTGTGCAGAAGGGTTGAAGAAGGTTGTGACCGACAGAATTAATAAACCACAAAAATAAGACAAGAGGCTCGCGTTTTTATTCCCTTCGAGAGACTGGCAATAAGTCATTGATTTTGGTCAATAAAACTTGACATGAAAAAGGAAAAGTTTTCGAATCATTAATCTTGATTTATACAAGGATTAACTTTATTAATTTTTTTTTCAACTGCTCCGAATCGAGAGCTATAAATTTTAAGTAAAACAATTATCGGTTTTATTCATAAAATGAAATCATTTTTCAGGTGTCTAAGTTTTCAATTTAGTTTCATGATTATTCTTTTTTTTTGTGGGTGAAATGGAATGATCTAGGCTTTATGGCTGACTTTTTTAATGTAAGTTTAAAGGAATTTAGGGACAATTTATCTTTAAATCCAAATCGTTTTCCACAAATTTCTTCTATCTCGATGTGAAGGTGAAAATGGGGGTGAGGATGATGTCGATGGAGTTTGGAAGGGTTTGTGTGAGGGTTGAACGATATCGAGCTGTTACGTAAAAGGAAACCGTTTGAAATTGATTCCATTGAAAACGATGTCGAGTGAAAATCACTTGAAATTTACTCATATAATATAGATATTTCATATATATGAAATGAGAGAGATGATCAATACATGCGCTATTTGCATCGCATAATAGACAGAGAGGAGACTCTTTTAGGGATTTTAGAAAATAACGATTCGTTGAATGCTCGATATTATTTTTATACAATGGAACTTAATCATTGGGTTCCTTCTCTGGATTCAATCTTCCATTCTCTTCGGTTGTGTTCCATCTTCTTTCATTTCCCAAGGAATGGAAATCATCCCTTTTAAAGGAATGGAAAAGGTTACTGTTTCATATATGTATGGTTCCCATTTGCGATAAGTATCTCGATTAGAAAAGGCAAAAACGCGAATGTTATTTTTGTAGAATATTATGAGAAAAAATGTTTTCAAGACAAAACACACGGTTTTGATAGGTTCAATTTGTTTACTCGTTCCCATATTTTTTTTTCCTGTTCAAGATTTTTCATATAAAATTTATTTATTAAATTTTTCAAAAAAAAAAGGAGAACCTATGAAAAATATTTTTTGACGTGGGTGCTGACATATGGACTCTTATTGGTCGGTCGCCGTAGATTTGCTGAGAGGAAACGTTTCAATATCTCTCGACTGATAGATAGGTCGTTCTCCGGATGTGTGTGACAGTACATAATATCCACAAAAGCGAAGCCTCTTCATCTTTCGTTTTATCCCGGCTATCCCGGAGAATTTTACGAGATGAGTGTTTTGTTGTCGCTTCAAAATCGTCCCGTTTTCATCAAAAACACACAAAACCCTCTTCAGTTGATTGGGTGGAAATTTTCTCATTCTACAGCGAATTTTCTGTTTAAATAAATATCAAAGGTAATCTTATTAAATTTCCACAAAGCGACCAGAAAGAAACGCTCTTGACCCAGTTATACGTACACTTTTCAAGTCTTGAAAAAACTGTAATAAAAGGGCATTGGTTTAGTCAACATTAGAGCAAGGAATAATTATTATTCAAAGCATCATTTTAGTACCTCTTTACTAAATAAAAATGTAAATATTTACTTTTTGTAAAATTTTTGTAGTTAAGACTTTGAATAAAACATTTAACATTACATTTGATAATAATATTTTTTATAAGCAATATTGATAATTGATGTACACAATTTTGTTGGGAAACTAAATAATCAATATATAAATAAAAGCAACGTTTTTGTAGAGTTTACTCTTATATAGTACTCATTAAAAGTAAAACTTCAGTTTCTTAGACTAATGTAGAGACAGGACCGGCCCAGGCTATATAGATGTATTTACCGGAACAAAATTCTTGTCACCCCTTATAGCAAAAGAGGTAATTTATAAATAATATTACACTACAGTCCCTAGCCATATTATTAGACGCACTTAAGATTTTATACAAAATGTACATATTCTACTAAATAAAATTTAATATTGTTTACTTCTTACATTGTAAAAAGTTGAATTGGTTTTTAAGAAATATATTTTCTGGATAAGGATAAAACATTGTTAATTACCCCTACTACCCTACTTTAGGATAATAGCCTTGATTTGAAACCAATTGAAAATATGTAGAAGTTGCTCAAGAAAAAAGTGGTTAAAGATGTGGTCACAACAGAAAAATAGCCCTTAGAAAAAATATTCACGTATGGAATCATCATCCACAAATACAGCAGATGTTACATAGACAGCATACTGCGCAGAATGGGAACTTAAATATCAGTAAACGAACTTTCAATTAAATATTAAATAATTAAACTCGCCATAGTTAAGATGTTTAATTAATTTGATGGTAAAAATTTATTTTTTAGTAAATATGAATTTTGGTCACGCTAGTTGATAATATCCGTAATAAATAAAATTTGTACAGGAAAGTTAAACCCAATCAAAAATATGGACCCAAAATAAAATAGCTCTTACTTCAGGTTTTATACAAAACCTATAGCGCATCTATTAATATCACCATGGAGTGTATGTCCTATTCCCCATTTAATCACAATTTCATTGACATCTCCTCTGCCAAAAAAATACATTTCAATATCGTTAAAATAGAGAAGAAAATGTTATAATCATAAACTTATAAGAATAGACCAGGCTAGTAATCGCCTACCGTGTAAGTGAATCACATTATCTGTCCCAAATAACCTTCATGATCTGTAGCGACTTTAAAGTTAAGAAAAATCCGTAAATCGAGAAATTTCGTAAATTTGTTCGATACGAGCTTCGAACCCAACGCCTACCAGGTTTGAAGCGGCCATCTTGACCACTTGGCCACCAGTAGGCTTCTTGTAGAGTTAGTTTTAGGTAATTCTTGTTAGTAAAATTAATGAAGAAGTAATTTGAGATCATTTTGGGTGTTATTTTTTTTAATTAGGGTTTCATAAAATGTAAACACTAACTTTTTAATTTTTAATTGATTCTAGTCATTTTTCGCTATGATAGTATCGAAGGAGAAAGTATATTTTATCTCAATATTAAGGAGTTTTTTTCTAAAGTTTATTTACATAAACTGAAAAGAAAGCAATTCGTTTATTTGACAAGAAAAAATTAGCAATAAAATTCTAATTACATAGTGAGGCATTCCAGAAATTTTCAAAATGTAAACACAACGAGAAATTTAACCTTGAATTTCTGTCCGTCTTATTTCACATCCATCTATCGGGACATGTTCCCGTTATAAATGGGAGCACTCTTGCGCTATTTGTGTGGTATCAACAAAGTAATTTTAGGTTTTTGTTCTGGCCCGCAGCCAAACGAAATAGAATATAATATGAACGAAAATGCACGTAGTTTTCATCTTTTTCGTCCGACCTTGCGTCTCACAATTCAGATGATATGGAACCACTATCCTTTTCCATGCCACCACGTCCCAATCGTTTGCCAACAAATACGAATTTCTCTTCTATAGTTTGATATTATTATTTGATATGTGCCAAGAAGTAACGATAGCTACTACCACTGCAGTATCGCGACTGCAACTGCATCTCCTTTGTGTTTGTACAACCCTATCGTTCATTTCTCATAATGCTCCCATTTCTATCTTGTTTTATTTTCAAATAAATTCCTTACATATTCCAGAATGAGGCGAAAAAAAAGAAGACAATTTGGATCTGAAAGATGATGATGTTGAAGGAGAAATTTTTTAAAGATTCATTGAGATACATATTTATAAATAGAACCACGGGGTCTGAAGAGATGTGTGAGGATTCTTGAATATATGACTAAGGCAAGAACAGAGGCGTAGTTAAAATAAATAAATAAATAGAATAGAAAAAGTCTCGAGAAACAGAATTTCAAAAATTTTTGTGAATAATTAATTTCTACTTATTCTTTCTTTGTTGAAAGAATTTCTGGAGTGTTTACTTGACATCCCGGCTTTCAAAATCCGTTTCAATATCTCAGTGTTTCCATTTTATTACATACGTATACCTTATTTAAACATTCTTTCTTTGTTTTCAATATTAGTTTTATACGAACAAATAGATAACGAATTTTGAGAAATGATAACTCAACAACAGATACGTATGCAGTACGAGGAAGCAACAGAGCTCTGTTATTTTAAATAAATGTAAATTTCTTGCATTTATTTTTTATTTTTCAAAATTCATGCATTCATTTTTTTTACATTTGAACTTTACGTAGAGCACTTTATGATATTTTCTCGTGAATAAATTTTGTACTAAACAAAATTTTACACGTTACACTGTAATATTTAAATATTTTTTTTCATACATATGCTGAATGAAGTGTTTCTTTTATATTGCACGAATGCGGCAGTTTTTAATCATTTAAATTTTCGTATTTTCTGGCTCACATGTTTCCACTCGACTCTATTTGATTTCGATTGATTTGTGGTTTGAAATTATTTTGTTTACACACCAATAAAGGCCGTTAATTGAATAGCATTCAATTTAAAATGTGCATAGAGAACATAGTTCAAGAACCTCTTTTAAATTCCGAATTTTTTAAATGAAAATAAAATTTTATTTTTTCCATGACTATTCAGTGATTCAGCCATTATAAATGAACGATTTTATGAAATATGCATTGCATTACTTAAGTGGGTACTTACATGAAAAAATTTCTATTTTCAAAACAAGTTTTTTTCCAAAATATGATAAATTATAATTTATAACGTTTTTCATTTCGACAGTAAAACTGACAATTCGAGTTTAATTATAAGATGCCTTATTATATTATTTAGGACATTATAAATTTTCAAGTAAAAAAAATCAAATGAATAAAAATTGAGTTAGATAATAGTGTGAACTGTTTAAGTGTTAATAACTAATTAGGATCAACTAATGGTATTTGGTCTCCAAAAACAATGTCTTATTTAGAGAAAAAATAATGCGTAAATTATATAGATTACATGTTAAATATATTGCAACTAAAGTCAAGTATTTTGTGGCAGATCGAACTGCCAAAAAACCAAGTAATATTAGGTTGGATGCCAATCCATAAGGAATAATTAGGGGACAAAAGGGCAGATGTTCTTGCTCATTAAAGGGCGGCAATACCATTCGTTGATCCAGAACCACTATTTGGGATCTCAAAATTGGTAAGAAAAATAATCTGTGAGGGTCTCAAAACTATTCATTGTTCCTTATAGAGGGACCCCAAGGGGCCCACACAGCAAAAGAATGATGAGAAAACCATCCTAAAATCTAACTTGAGAAACACTAAATTTAAATATTATAGATAAAATATAATAGATCTCACATCAGATTAGAAAAAGACGACATAACCAACCACAGTAGCCTGGAAAAGCATCTTCATACTACAAGAGTACTGCGGGATCCTCCGATATGTAGACTCTGTTCAACAAAGGATGAAAATGCTTTGTGAATGTAGGAATAAAAGAGTTGAGGGTCTTCGATTCTAGGATTGGACTAGTAAAACAGTATCTTGTTCACCGGTTGCTGAGATATGCTCAGCTTAAAATAGGGGAAATAGCCTAAGCCTGAGGCTTTCCAAACCTTGTCTTGGTGTACCGTAAGAAAAAAAGAGTAATTTATACTTAAAGAAATGTCGCTTAATAGAGTTATATAACTTTTAATTTAAGTAAGTATCAGGGAGAAAATTATTTGAGATATGAACTAACAAGTGGCCACTTTAAAATACTGAAAATCGGTAAATATATCAATAATTTTTTATCAAATTTCAAAGAGCAACCCTTGTTTAAGTGGGCCATTATCGCAAAGGTGGTTACTTAGATATTGACCATATGCGCTAATGAACCAACCTAATTATGTTTATCATAATCATCCAACCAAATTTAGCTGAAATACCAAGAAGTCTAAGAATATTTAAATATGCCGCCTTTACCAGCCTCAAATTCAAGCCATATCATTCGAGATCCATATGGTTTGAGCCACATAAAAATCGTCGGGACATCTATAAGCTGATATAAACCAACACACATGTGTACTTTACAAAAGTCGTATTTCAAAGACAAGAGGCGTTTAGCTGTAAAAAATTATTTATGCCCCTATATGCCTTATATTGTTTACATTATAAAAATAAATTTAAAAATCAGTTCATCCAACCCACAAACATCCTAAATAGACCCTAGAAGATCGAGGGAGCATCATTGAAAACATTTATGAACGATTCAGATAATTACTCATGTTCAAAGTCAGCTGACGCCAACACAATTATTACAATATTAATATTATTTATGCACGTATATCGTATACTCGTAGATTTCATACGATGTAAATTTATCGCCCCAACTTATAAAAATCCAGTCTCAGAAATGACCAGCCCTGGCATAATATGAAAAAACGTACAATAAAACATTAAGTTATGAACGTTTAGTATAAGTAATAACACATTTTGTAATATGACGTTAGAAAGTAAGCTTTAAGGCCTTTTATTTACTTTTGAAAAAATATGTATATATATAAAATAAAAATAAGACCAAGTAGGTGGTCGTGGGTAATTGACTTCCTTCTCACAAAAAAAAATCCTCTTTTTTCCAAATGGATTTATCTCTGCTGAACCAAAGACAATGTACATAAAATAAGAGAATTGTTTGAAATTAATTTAAGAACACTGGCTTCATAAAAGTTTATAGCCGAAATGTATTTTTAAATTGTTATTAAATTAAGATCAATGGTCGTTTTTGTTTAACGATTTTTTGGGAAAGAATGATCAATTAATTGACATAACAAGAACATACATGTGTGACAGCTGTGAGCTCAATCGGTTCATTTACACTTATTTCAATTTATTGGAGTGAGAATCAAAATAAATTTTCCGTTATTTGAAAGGAAAACTTTTCGAAAAGACGTTTTGTTCTTTCGATCGTTTAAATTTTACTACAACTTTAAAGGCTTGCACTGTTACGAATGGAGAAAGAATGAAATATCGCTTCAGACAATTAATCATCATGACACATTCCTCTCAGACAGACTGATTTTTTTTTCTTTTCTTTGTCGTCTTCATCTCAACACAACGTCGTATAGTTTTGTATGTTATTACTATTATCGTCATCGTTGATCTGGAGAGGAGAGATTTTATACCATATATCTAATATTTTTATGAATGTCTGTGTAAACAATGTAAAAGAGAACCGGAAAAAGTTGGAGATAATTTAATTTTTTCTTTTTAAAAAATCTGAGCTAAAGTTTCAGTCTTACTTTCAACCATTAAGTTTTCCAAGTTCTTTTTTGCTTTTAAAAAGTTTTTTTAACTCTTTTTTCATTTCTTCATTTTTATTCTATTCTTCCAAGGCTTAATTACCAATTACTAATTTGGATTGTAAAAGCTTTGTATTCGGTTATTTCTGATTAGTACGAATGGTGAAATGCAAATGACAATCTATCAGCCACCGAAAACCATAGTTGAAAAATATGGATTTGGTCGGTAGAATTAGCCGTACATGTATAAAACGAGCTAAATGGAAACCTAATATGATTGGAATACGAATCGAATCGAATTAAAATCTACGAATGGGAACAAGCTTTAGTTCTTTGTTTTATAGTAGGGATTTGGTAGTCCAAAAAAGTTAATAAAATTTGAAAAGGATGAAGAAGAATTGCAATCATTGGCTTGTTCACAATCATTGACAATATTGAGAAAACAAATAGGAAAATGTAAATTAAGAGAAAAGCCCTGATGCTGCAATGATGAGGTCGAACTAACTTCATCCTAAAAATTCCTACTTAAAAAAAAATTAAGATATCGATTTTTCAAAATAGTAAATATATAGAGGATGTGGTAACATAAGTTCATTTTTGTAAAAGTTCAGCACTTAGTCGGTATGAGTTGCAACGAGGGGTTGAGGTGGCGTAGCTACAAAGATGCAAATGGAAGCAATGCGTTCAAGCCTCCGGTTTCAGAGGGCCTAAAAATCTTGTAATGCCACTGGGTGTAGGTGGTGTTGTTATGAGATTAGAGAAACCTAATAAGTCTTATAACCAACAGAACAATTATTACTATGTCTTGAAATAATAAAAACCATACGTTTGCCATTGAAACCTGATTTTCCATCGGACATTTTAAGAGCTTTTTGTAGTGTTTTGGACGTTTTTTGAAGAAAGTAAGGTCACCGTAAGCGTAAATTCAACCTGCTATGTAACAATGCTAGAGGATTCTCCCCCCCCAGATACAGTGGTGTACCTAGATTTTTTAGGCCCATAAGCAAACTCCAACTATGGGGCTATAACTCCCTACTAACAATTCAACCACTTATACAAAGAAAAATTATTTTTTAACTAAGTTAATACCAACGTATAGATAAATCAAAAGAACAAGGAAAAGACATATTTTATTTTCTATAAATCGATACATAATCTCATATAGAGGTTGTTAACATTGAAAAAATAAACGAAAAGATGATTCGCAATGAGCTTTAATTGAAATTAAAAATATAAAAAAATGAGCTTTATTGCGTTTTGAAAAAATAAGGTTGTTACACAAAATTGTTACACCGTGTATGTTTTTGTTTGAAATTTGACATTTTTTGTTTAAATTTAACACCAAAGAAATACTAAAAAAAAATATTAAAAATATTTTTTTAGAATGTGAAGGACAAAATTAAACATTCTACCATGTAGCCTTAAAAATTGTTTAAATGGGTACTAGTAAGTTTTATTTACTTAAAATGATTGAGGTTTTGTTGTAAGTCTTAAAGCATTTCAAATAAATTTAATACTTTGAGAATCAAATTATTGAATAAAAGGATTATCATTTAGATTTAGGAAAAATTTAAAATAGTTAAATTCATTAAAAAAATACGCACATAAATTCCATCTTGAAAACTGGCATGGTTTTGTGTAAGGAAATGAAGTGAAGTTACTCTAAAGAAAAAGATCGATGACTCACCTGAAACAATGAAACAAATCACAAATAAAATAATTATCTTTAATTCTGCTTATTTAAATATCACGAAATAAGGTCAATTTTGACGCACAGTATAAATACTACCATTGTATAAAATTACGAACGAATTCATTTCATTTCTCTTTGTACGATCGCCAAAGCTAAATGTTAAATTTTTCCTGGTTTAATGAGTCCAAACGTTAATTATATTATATAACATTTTGTTTGGTGTAGCAAAGTAAAGGAAGGATGAGGCAAAATTGAAAAAGCAGAAGAAAGGAAGGCATGCTATTGCAACATTAGATGTGTAGCATTATTTTTTTTTCTGAGCTGCTCGTAAAATACGCGTGACAAACACGTGGAACAAGAGAAAATCGTGTGAGTCACGTGAGGAATTTTGATGGAGCATCCCTCTGAGACACGTGTATATTAACCTAAATACTACCCCGTCGTCCATTACTCCCTAACAGAAACCATCAACATCTTAAACTCACAACATTTTAACTTCCTTCTTGAATCATTATCACTATATAACTGGTATTTTTTTCCCATAAAAATAGTGCGTACAACAAAGACAATCTCTGAAAATGAAAATTGTTGTCTTCATCTTACACAATACACGAGATACTTGCGAATTTCTCCAGTGACAACGTTGAATTATGATGAGAGCTTTAGAGCTTTACGTAGTGCAACCGAATTTGAAATTTGCTAGTGTAACAAAAAATTCACAACATTCCTTATTATGCTGTGAAAATGTTAAATCTTTCGAGCATAATTAAATTGTTGTTACCCCATAATTAACACAAGTGAAAAATAAACTGCCTGATTAACATTAATAATTATCTTATTTTTTTCAAGTCAAATAAACGATTATTTTATTCAGTTATAAATAAAAATCTGACATATTTTTGAAATCGACCTCGCCAAGCGAATATTTAATGAGGTAGGCCCCGTTTTGTACGATGTCGTTTCGTTCAACCCCTTTTATTTTCTCGTGGGTGCCCTTGTAACTTTTCCGCAATTATTATCATTAAATTTTGATTTATGTGCTGGTTCCAAGCTGCAATAAAACACAAATTACCTATAATCTATATCCATTTCGGAAACATTAAAATTTTCTTCTCATTTTTCATTTCCAACTTTTGTATTATCGAGTTTTCAAGTGTATGTCATTTTACTATTATTCAAATTATGTTTTTATTACTTCATAAGTACACAAAAGCTTTTCGTATTTTATACGGTTATACACCTTGTATTCTTTTTTTTAATAAGAGCCCAGAGAAAGATACAGATTTTATGCAGAAAGAATTAAAAATAAAATTATCAATACATCAGTCAAATTTTTTAAGACTTACTGAGGATATAGTAATTCACATAACCGCGCCAAAACTATGAAACTCTGAGTGCAAATTCTGTAATATAATGTTACTTATTTTTCGATTTGTTAGTCCCTATAGTCTTTAAGGTGACTTAACCAACTGTTATGCTTCTATGACCATGATTGACCATGATATTGCCCGCCGATAACATCATCATCATATAAGCCCTTTTGCATTCTGGATGTTCCTGGTAAACCCTGGAAAGCCTCATCAAGGTGCGTCTTTCCACCGAAGTGAAGAGAGCTGGTAGACTTTCGGAAAAACAGCATGGCTTCAGAAAACAACGCTCGATGATCTCTACAATAGAACAACCCCTGAATATCATTTACCTGCTGTGAATAGATAATGACAGATCTCAGAGAGCATGCATTTTTATCACCTTTGATGTACGAAATGCATTTAACTCAGTGGAATGTGAAGACATTCTAGATGTCCTCAAGGATGAATTCAAGGTCGATGAATACATCAAAACCATAATTGACGATTATTTTCGGGAGCAAAAACTTGATTATAACAACAGAGGGTTGATATACTTCACAAATTATGGCTGGTATCTTACAGAGTACACTACTCGGTCCAGACTACTAGATTACCTGATACGGTTACCTATTGGGAACACCCTTCGTTCTAAGCAGCTACTTCGCTGGATATGCAGATGAAAAGTAAGAATCATCTTGGCTAACAGCCCCGAAGATGAATGTAAAAATTCATTACTTAGTCGAAAAACTAAGCAATTGGATGAGATATTGCAAACTCAGCTGCTATTAAAACCAAGATGGTTGTTCTTATCAGAAATATTGCTAATTCGGGAAGCCATTTACGGTTAATATCAGAGGGATAGATGTGGAAGCAAAACGTTTAATCCGATATTTGAGGCTACAACTCGTTGAAAAGCTAACTTTCTGGGAACACCAAACCATACAGTCTGCGAAAGCAAGTAAAGCAGTAGCGAACTTCTGAATAATTACGATGATAATAATATTAGAAATATAATGAAAACATCAGAAACTTTCATACTTTACAAACAAAACATGGTTACTTGGTGGCTTGTGGACCTTGAGAATTTACAAGAGTCTCTCTATGGAGTTAAAGAATTCTCGAATGAAAAATTAGAGGAAATTTTTAAATTATCTTGTATGGTATGGTAAGGGATAATTAATATGGATAATCTTACGGTTTTCTTCTCCAAGTTGTTGTGATGTAGCGGTAGTAACGTATAACCTGTACAACGCTACGGCAACAGTACTGCAGAATTGTGCGTTTTAATTCGGCGGAATGTAAAAAACGTATAACTTCACAGAATAAATCAATAGTTTCTAATTTTAATTTTTTAGATTAAATTTGCTTATAAAGTTATTTCTATAAAATAATAATATATTGAAAAAATGTAACATTCCTCAAATAAATAAAAATTCATATGGGAGGATATTCAATAATAAACGATTTATAAGGACCAATGACCAAATACTTTTACAAATTTGTTTATTACCCTCAAGAAAAAATGTCTTCATTCTTTTTCTCAATTTTTGAAATTCCTCCCTTAAAATATTCGACTCCTTAAGATCAAGTTTATTTTAATGCTAGTTATCCTATAAAAATATATAATTCTATATGAATCAAATAAGTATTATTTAAGTTTCATTTTTCTACGTGTCAAGGAAATTTAATGACTGCTTTTCTTGTTTTGAATTAATCTAATTGCCTAACATAACTACCATCTTCAGCAGTATCCTTTGCGTATCCTTGAAATGCCTCCCACATTTCTCATTACGACTGTAAAAGAAAAATGTTTCGTTTGCTCGTTGAAAATCTTATGCCTCGTCACTTCATCCCTTATATTATTGATCAACTAAAACGGGCGAGAAGTCATTCACTCGAGCGTATACACACATAAAGGATGAACAGAAATGAAGAGAATGGGTCCATTCTTGGTTACATTTAGTTTTGAATAACGCGAAAAACTTGAAAAGGTTTCTGGAGAATGTGTACAAAGTGACCGATATTGATGATCAAGGACTCTTTTATTTAGTAATGATCTTTATGTTTTTTCCGTATCCACTTCGTATTTAATTAATAAGAAATCAATTTGCGTTTTAAGAAAATAAAAGGGTGAGAATGGGAACATAAAATGGAAATTTCATTCACACGTATTTGGGAAAATCCTTGGTTATAGTAAGGCAATTTAGCGTCGTGTCATTGTAAATATACGCTATGAGTGTATATGTTAAGGAAGTAGATAGAAAGCTCGCTTTTCTTCTGGATGGAACAACCCTTGTTAACGTCGCCTTAGGCTAGTGTTACTTCGACGTTCGTATGGATGACGAAACTAACAACGCACCCTTACATGTACTTTTGGAGGTATCAACTTTATGGGAATGACATCTTCTTTTCTATTTCAAGTGACTATGCAAATAGTTATCACCTCAGTGGATTAAAGGACTTAAACGGGGGAGGAGAACAAGAAAATGAGAAAATGGGAACAACAGGAGTACAAAAACCTACGTTCGTGTATATGTTGTGTGAATCGTGTCTTTGAACAACTCGATTGGACACGAGCCAAGGAATTAGGTTAGACTCGGGACGAGTTTGGGATAAGCCGATTTTCGGATCACATATAAAATCATTTATTAAGTACGAGGGTCCAGTTTCCATACATTTAGTAAATTTATACATTGAAAAGCCGCATCGTCTCTCTATGTACGAGATTGTTACAAATGAATTATTCATAAGTGGAGGATGCGTTTGGAACGGGAAAAGATCGAAGGATCGACACGAGCCGCGCGATTACTGTGAGTTCTGGGCCGCGACAACGGTGGTAAATGCGCGTCTGATGAATTTTAAGAAACTCTTCAAGTAATCCCAAGTCATTTTCTCGACAGGGATCAAATAGAAAATATATTAAATGTTAAACGATCCGTGAACGTTTCCACTTGCTGAATGAAATTTTTTGATTAAATTTTAGATTCAAATGCCTAACAGATTTTCAGTTCATTTTTTAACAATTTTTATTGAAGACATCCGTTCAATGAAACACATTTGATTTAACGATCGACTAATATCAAAAGTGTTTGGAAATGAAGAGATAATTGAACAAATTATATGGACATAACAATTTTGATGAATTCATTTTGATTAAAAAAGAAAAATTCTCAAATAAAAATGACAATTTTTGAAAATCGAGTGGGAAGAATTTACGTAAGAACGTTAGAACTTGGCCTCATTAAAATCAACTCCGGTTTACGTCAAAATTTGCGTAATTTATTAGAATGGAGAAAAAAGTTATATAAAGCAGATTTTTATTTGTATTGTACGAAATAAATCTTTGGCATAACGGAGCGATTATGAATTAAAAGAATAATTTAAACAGCACAATTTGAGAATTCGTAATTAAGAGTTTAATTTTGCCAATTGGTCGTAATTAGTATGCGTGTCACGTACGTGTGACTTTTTTTTGTCTCGATTTAAGTTTTCGGTCCATTCCTTCTGGATATTGTACACGCGAGGAATGCCAGGGATGGATGGGGAGCGTTAATGCACAGATGATGTATTGAGCGACAAAAATACTTTCGTGCATTCACCTCCGTAATTATGCGCTCCGATTATTCCTGCAGTGAGGATTCGATATTAAAAGCAAAATTCGCCACAAAAATAATTTCCTGATGAAGTTCGTGACTTGATTTTTGTTACCATATTGTAATATGAAGACCAAGATGCATAGCTATTAGACCACCTTGTAAGCATTTCGGACATAGCGACATGCTCCTCCGTGACGTTTAAGTCCTTTTGGCGCCTCGTCCTGTCAACCCTTTTTAAAACGCTCCATCCCCCACTGTGGTATTTCAGACGCTCCACGTACCCTCATTTTCTTTATGATTATTATTGGATTACAGCTTTTAAACATTTGTCTCCTCGACCACTCCTTGCGATCCTCGGCCCTTTTTGTCCCAAAGGATTTCTCATTGTTCTATGATGTTTATTTTACTATTTTAATTTTACGTTTTCCCGGGTAATGTTTTGTATTTCTCTCGTCAAGAATATGAATAGTTTAAATTAAAAGGATTTCATGCGGAAAATGAATTTACCTTTCTACTACTTATATATAATTTTCCATTCAAAATACAGAAGATTTAAATTTATTATTTAAGTTTTCCCTGCAATTACTATAATGCGTAGTTTTTGTAGATTCTGGATTCGATTCTGAATTAATTATAAAACTGTTCTAATAATATTAGACCAATTAATCAGGTAAGAAAAAAGTTTATACAATAGACAATTGGTTGTGTAATAAACAAAGATTATTTTCATTGGAATGATAACTATTCGTGTACGTGTTCATTGATTATAATAATTGGATTGATATGGACGTAGATTAAATTAAGCTCGCGTGCATCTGTCGCCATTTTATCAGATTCATGATGCTGAACTGTCTTTTTGTTTCTCCAGCAAAATGGTTACACCTACGGGAAAATTTCTCACCTTTTTTTTTGTTTTGAATTATTTGCTTCATTTTTCCAACATAAATTTTGTTTTTCTACTTTATTTTCTCGTTAATTTGGAAAAATAACTTCGACGACGGTCGGAAATGACAGACCGTAAAATTTAACACGGTTGCTCATTAAATACTTAGAGCAGCATATATTGTAGTAAATCTCGGGAAAACATGAAGAGAAATAAAAAAAAAGTTGATGTTTTTGTTAGTTATTACATGAATTTTCTTATCATATCGAATAAAACAGGACAAACATTTATTTTTTTGGTGAACATAATAAAATTTTCCTTACCTTTCTTACGTTTCCACAAACAAATGGGATGGGTATTCCACAAAGCCATTCTGTAACAAAAAAAATAATATAGGATGTTAGAATTTTAAACAGTAAAATGGGAGAGAAAGTTAGTAGACAATAATTTATTTGGATGAAAATAAAACTCTTACGGGATTTTACACTAGAAATTAAATATTCCAAACTTAAAACGACAATTGGAAAAAAAAATTTAAATTTCAAATAGGAAAAAAATCTGCATCGAAATCGGAGAACCGAACTAAATGGAGAGAAAAAATTGAATTTGTGTTCGTTGGTCGATTACTATTTAGATACGGAATTATTAAAAAGGGCATTATCATTATAATATGTGTTCCATTTTATATGTAAAATACAAAATTAATTATATTGAATCTGTATTTTATATTGTCATACAATAGTGATACGTACAATGTGAGAACGAACGGACACGAGTGTAACAACTCAATTAATCAATTGTAATTTATTGAGTAAAAAATGCAATTGTTTTCCATTTGCATTTTAATGTTGTTTGAATAATTGATTGGTCCGCGTGCATTTGAAACATTTTAAATATTTCACAGAGAAAAACGTAGCCATAAGTATATCAAACGAAAATCAACATTTAAAAACCATACAAAAACGGAAAATTTTGTTAGTTACTCATTTTCCAATTATGCAAAAAGGTCAGAATAAATACGAGTTCTGATATTCCACATAAAATGAATTCGTATAGTTTTAGAGACTATTGGTATAAATAAACGGTTATTCTGAAAGTTCTGTAACATTTTGAAGACCCTATCTAACGATACCTCATACGCAAAAGGGTCCTAACTTTTCTATGGAATAGTTACATAATACTAACCTTATTTTTTTCGGTAGTTTTTCTACACGATTGCGTAGTAGATCATAGAAAGTATCATTTTTCTAAATTTCATCAATTTAATGCTAATAGCTAGATAGAAATTTATAATAGGTCCAGTGTTGGCCCAAGCTTGGACCAACATTTGCCAAGCACTATGATGACGGGGTTTGGATGTCTAATAATAATTAGATCTCTAAATCTTTTTCATTAATTCCTGAGGTAAATTGATAGATAAATATGACACATTGATATCATCTAATAATTTTGGTTGTATTGAAATATTTTTTGACTCCAAACCTTGTGATGATTTATTGCTTTTATTGTTAGCATTATAACTTAAGCAAAAATCGAAAGTTTAATTATTGATCATCATTTTGGAGTTCTAACTGCTGAAAGACACATCTTTTCGTATAATTTTAATGTGCTTTCATTACTGTGATGTAGTAACTGTAGCAGTGATCGCTAAACTTTTTAATCTTACGAATTACTAAATTTATAATGTAAATACCACGGACCAGAAATAGTATTTTTATAGTGTTATATTTATTATAATAAGAATAATATATAATTTACATTTCTCGCGGATTACTAATGGTCTGCGGACCACCACTTTGGCGATAGCTGGACTAGGGTAAATCTGGTCATAAAACTGTCAAAAGTATATTCAGTGTCATCGGGTCCCCACTTTTGTGAATAGTTTTTTTAACCAGCCAATTAAATTTGAATTGTTAGAATATTGTCAACATGAAAACCATCACAATTTCAACCCTACTCCATTGCCGACTTAGAGAGGAGAGAGTATATTTTGTAAACATATGCTGTGGAAGGGGTACGATCACTCAGTAAATTGAGGGGAAATGGCAATTTAAATTTAACATGAAGCAGGGTCTTTCTAGTCCTACAATCTTAATGGTTTTCATTCATTCTAATAAATTATATATAAGGCTCAACAAGTAGCAGCTGCCACATGGTATCATAAACTCTTAATTATCAGGATAAAATATTTTTAACAGCGAAATAATGCCTAAAAAATCACCCTTCAATTCTAAGAAAAAAATATTTTTTATATTTTAAAAATTATTTTAATTTTGATGACCTTTTTTTACTTATCGTCGTTGTGCACTGGCGTTGACGCCTGACCACGTTTGTACACCAAGACTTGGCAATTAACAATTGGCCTAAGACTTGCCCTGTAGTATTGGCAGTTTCTACATAGGTAATTTCTATGTAAAATGGTTATGGTATTTAAATAGACGAATGGACAGAACCAAATTCTGAGTATTAAGTTTTCACCATTTGAATATGAAACCCTAGAAAATATTTACTGTATAAGAGTAATATGGATATTTTCTTATATTTCAAAAAAAAAATCATAAAGTTTTAAGGACGTACTATGTATATATTAAGGAACATTTTTCAGTAAAGAAATACATACCAGAACAACCCCTTAAATAAAAATTTATTTTAATTTTATCGTCAGTCAATTTAACGCATTTTACGAAGAAAGAAAAAAATATAATAAAATTTCTTACGCGCCTTAAAAATATCCATCCTCTGTACGTCCTTCAGACTTTTTGTCCCCAATGCCCATTCCAAATTCGCAAGTATTTAAACCATCCCGCATTTAAATGGATAACATTTTACTGTATAAAAAGCCAAGTATCGATCATTTGCTTATCAATTTTATTACTTTAAGCTGTTAACGCTTATAAATAATTCAAATAAACGAACGAGAAAAAAGTCGAAAAATAAATATTAATCGTATAAATTGAAGTAATTGATTATCTTACGGGTAAGAGATGTCTTAATATTAAAGGCTTGTATTTAGGCTGAAATTAGAATATTTTTCAGTCTTTTTTTCTGAATACAGTAAATATACAAACGTCAAGATTCGACTTAATTCAATTTTGTCACATTTCATCCAATTTATCACTGGCATATTTATCTTTTTCTTGCGTCTTTATATTCTGGCCTGATTTAAAACGATTTACATAATGTTAATGATATTTGCAACGCACGAATTTCGTAATTTTTATTTATTTTTTCAATGTTTGTAGAATTCATTGGATAATCTGTCGCAGAAGACTCATAGATTGATGAGCGGCTTTAAGCATGACGACAAGATTAAATTTCTAATATAATGATCGTCATCTTGCGATTTGCATTCGTCTGGTTCGATGGGGAAAATGGGCGTTTCAGGGAATCTTTTTCTCATTATTCCAGCGCCCTTTTTACCCATATACACACGTCGAATGGGGGTCACTGAACGTCAATCTATATATTATTATTATAATAAAATGGAACGTTATTGCTGCTGAGAGAATACGAAATGGCGCCATTATTCAAATATGATAATAATATTATTCACTCTCTCAAACAAGTAGCACACAAAATGAAAATAATAATAATATTATTACGATGATGGCACAGGATATAGAATATGGAATACGCGAATATGGAATTTAGGTCTACACACGTTATATAGTCACAGTTACAGTCACAGATTCCTCGAGATTATGACATTTTTCTCTTCCACTTTGTCTTTTTTTGTTTTCTAATTTGTTTCAAAAACGGAGCTGTTTACTTCAAGATGGATATTTGAAGGTAATTTGAAATTTTTCATTTCATTTTGCCAACAACTGTTACATTATCATATATTATCTGTCCTTTATATTACCACGGTAAACACATCATCATCCTTATTTTCTTTACGGAATACGCAATAATTTGTTTTGTTTTTTCCAGACAACCCTTTTCAATATTTCATAAGGTAGATCCAACTCAATTAATCAAATATGAGAAATTGAAAACATAAACAAAGTAACTAAGTTATGCCTGTAATAAGCGATAATATGAATTGAAAAGTAAAAAATTGATTTGATTTTTTTTTCAAAATAAGGTCTTATTGCTGTAGATTGATTATTCCATAAAAAAATTACTTTACGAAAAGCAATTTGAGAATTAAAAGTCAGAAGAATACTTTTGGTTTTTTGAATCGGTATTAATGTAGAGAGCAATTGGTAAATCCTGTTATAACAAGTAGTGATTGTGAGTGATTAGTAATTGGTAAGTAACTATAAAATAAATAGGGGCAATTATTTATTGATGAAAAATTTCAATAATCACGAAAAGTAATTTTTAAAACACAAGGAAATCATTAATATTATCTATATTATCTGTTGTAGTAAATAATTAAATTTACTAATTAAAATATGAATAAAATTCATAGGTTTTTATATAGAGATGTAATATTATAGAATGGTAGGACAACGTTTGGCGGACTAAGCTAGTACTAAAAAAATAATTTAAAATATTTTTTTGTTTTCTTTCTGCATTATGGCAGATTCCGATTTCTGCGTGGTTGAACTTCTTTCAGTTCTGTCACTTTACGAATAAGTTCTTTAAGTTGGAACTCCATTTATCTATTCAACTTAAAACACATTTCAATTTTTTTAGTTCGTCTTCTATATTTTTCTTCAATGTTTCTTGTTTTCCTTTGGTGATGTTTAATAGGAGTCCTGCCATCAAGGAAGCTTCGCCTAGTGACATCAACATGCATTTATTTGGTTTTTTTCGCTAATTTTTAGTATTGAAGCTCATTTAATTTGAATATTTATGCTTTTTCTTGATCCTTGAAGGTTCATGTTTTTAAATCGTTCTATTATGACACTTCACATTCAGCACTTGAAGAGACATATTAAGATTCTGTGTGGTTTTGAATTTTTTAAATATGCTTGGTTCAATTTGTTTACAAAAAGAAAATTTAAGAATTTACTACTAATAAATATTTTTTATAATATTTTTCATAAGATATACTAAGACTAAAGTAATCTTTTCGAAGAAGAGTTAACGGTGTGGTATGGGTTATGTAAGCCATTCAATAAACTGTTGAACAACAGATCGATAGATGGAAAACTAGATGAAAACAATTTTCCATTTTATAACAAAGAAGTAATCAAAGTGATAATGAAATTAAGAGAGAAGAATTATAAGTATTGGAAGAATTAGAAAAGGCGATAAATATAAAAAGGTAAACACACATACAAATTTCCTGGATAAAGAACAGTTTTGACATTGCACGAAACATTTTGTAATGAATAGACAGAGCACTGATGTAGAATCCATGACGAAAGTGTTTCGATAAATAATTGTCTTTTATCTTTGTATTTTCTTCGAATTGACGGCATTTAGTTTATTGCGATTATGATCACCATTGAACATGATTCGCCCCTGTATTGTTTCCCCCAAGAACAATACAAAAGGCAATTAATTTATTTAAACAGCCGAAACCAAAATGGCTGCGTCGGTCAAAGCTAAAAACTTAACGCTCTGATGACTCTGAATTTCAAGGGATATTATTATTACATTGTACAAATATACAATTAAATTACTGGTCTGTGTGGTTTAATTTAGGCCTTACAGTACCATACACTCGTATTTGTTGGAAAGAAAATCGAATAAATCTATTTATGTTTACAAGTGGCAGAACTCGGTTCCGTTTTCAGCTGAAATTTATATTTTTTTGAACGAAATACGGAAAGGTTTGAAAAAAATAAATGAACGAATAAAAGGAATAACCGACAAGAAAAACGAACAGACAAACGCGCATTCTTTCACATGTACGTTACGGGTCATGGGTTCAGACCTTCTTTTACCCGCGGCCCTCACTTAACACCGCTCAAGATTTCTTCTAAGTTGAATGTTGGTGGATGGAATGCCACCTACGCAGGTTCGGACTATTACTATAATTACTTGATGTTTTTGATATGATTTCGATTCAAATTTATTTATAGAACCCCCTTTTCCAATACCATGATCGAGCCGATATTAAAAATATTTGGTGAGATAAATACAATACCCGTTTCTGTTCGGTTCAATTTATTTAGTTTCAACCGTTTCTCTTTACTCCAGGCGTCTATTTCATTTTTATTTTTCCGGTTTCTACAGTTATTTATATTTATTTCTTTTTGGCGTTTTCGCTGGAAAATCCCGTCTAAATATTATCCTATTCCATTGTTTTATTCCTCCTTTATTCCCAGAGCTATTTAGATTGTAAAAAATAATAGGGAACGAAATAATCTTTTAAAAATGGAATTGAGTGAATGAAAAGGCAAATAAATAAATACGAGAAAAACGATCTCATCGCTCATGTTCCATGGTATTCTTTAATACAGTAATTATACCGATTTGAGACACATCTGCGTTTTTCTCAGAATTCAAATTGCATCATCATTGAACGCAATTTTTTGTCCTCTTGTTCTTGGTAAAAACAACTTTTTTTCAATTATAAATTAGAGTCTTAGCTCTTTGTCATTTAGTTTTGCTCATTTCTTAAATAACACAAATTGACGTTAGATTATAAACTTTAACTTTGTCATAACTATTTTATAACAGACTCTTAAAACTGAGATGCATCTAACTTTCCGAAAGATGTCGAATTTGCTTCTAAAAATTGGAATGGTAGTAGTTAATGTTTGCTGTTTATTGTAATTTCGTGATGTAAGCATTGTAGTTTTTTCAACATTAAAAATGAATTATAAAAAAGAAATTAAAAATAATTTTAAATTCCGTAACATTATAACCAAAATTTATTAGTTACTTTTCACTTAGTTGTAAATTTTTCTTTCCTATACAACTAGGACCAAACCTTATTTCAAACATTATGGAAATTTTACTTGGCGTACAAATTTTGATAGAGTTAACAAAAGTTTCGTGTTCACATGATTCTTAGTAAAACTAACAATAAATTTGCAAAGATTCTATGTTATGTAACTATTAGAAACGTTCAAATGTCGATATGAATTTATTAAGTCGAAAACATCACGAATGCTTGCCAAATTTTGGTCAAATAGTCGTAAACATCAAATTCAAATTGCACTCTAAACTTAAATGGTAACGAGGCATGTTACTACAGTTTTGGATGTTTTTAGTACAGTATTTTAATCCAAAGAGATTTAGGTCTAACATAACAATGCCAAATTTCTATAAAAATGAAATCAATTTCAAAAGTCCTCTGCAGAATATAGGCCAGGAGTTGGATGAGAAATTGGCTCGAAATGAATAATAAAGTAACTAATTGTTTGCAAAAGTTATTCGTTAAAGTTATGCAAATATTATATTTTTACCAATGTTTTCGAGATGTAAGATTGTGGTTCACTGGCTACATTGCACTCTCCGTAGAAAAAGATAGAAACGGAAAGGGAAGAAAGTAATTAACATAAAAAGAGACGACTGTGATTGTAATTGCCAAATTTATATACCTTCATAGATTATGATTATGATAAAAAAAAGACATGTTTTTTAATAAAAACCATAATATTTTTTCTAGGTATCTTAAATTGAACATTTTAAAATTTTTTTGTGGCAATTATTAAATGGATGGCCTCATACGGAAAAATATAGATGGATAATAAAATTTCTCTATAGAATAGTAGAAAAAATACCATTAATGTATCTTTTCCGAACATAATACATAGAAGGAAGCATTTAGAAGGCAGTGATCTGAAGATACGAATTTGCCAAAATATGCGAGAAGTGACCTTTTCGAAATTGCATATTCAGTTCAAAGTATTTTTCAAATTAGGGTGGTCTTAATATAAAAGTTCTAAAAAAGAAAGATTTCCTCCAAAACTTCAACAAAAATTTCCTAAAACTATATGACACGAAGGTCAACGAACTTCGAATAAAATGGCAAAAATCAAATTCCTCATCTTTCATCAATAACATAAATTCCCAATGGTTCTGTGTTCCAATTTTTAGAGTTAAGCAAATATTGGGATTTTAAATAATAACATGAAAGAAAAAACTGTATTTATTTTCTTTGCCTGAAATGTTTTTGTTTTTTTAAATATATATATTCTTAATGAAAACAGTATAGTAAAGGCAGCCTTCTGTTGACCGAGTGGTCAAGGTGACCGCTCCAAAACTGATAGATGGTGGGTTCGATCCTCGTATCAAGCAAATTTTCAATATTTCTCGATTAAGGATTTTTATTTACTCTAGTGTCACTACTAAAGTTTTTAGTAGTTGTAAAATGACGATAAATAATAATAAAAAAAGAATAGTTGTGGAAACATATTGGGGGATGTAAAATATTATGCGGCCCGCGGGCCATGAATTTGAAATGCCTGGTTTAAACCAACCGAAATAATAAAGGATTACAATGAAAACGTTTTGACTGCTTCATAAAAATCTGTATAGAGAACTATTAACATTGTAAATGTATACTATTGTTACATGTTAAGAGTTTCTGAAACAAGAAAGTAAGTTTCACTAAAGAATGCTAGAAAAAATCTATTAATAAACTCTCAAATTATGTCTACATATAACTTAACATTTTTCAATAACTTAATAAAGTTTGATATGAATAACTTATTATATCCGCTATAAATATATATTTAACTATAAATCAAAATCATCGCTAATAGTAAACGCAAATTCGTAAGATTTCAACGCACAAAGCTAGGCGTTATGATAAATAGCACATCAAAAAACAGAATTTTACAATGATTGGTAATGAACACATTTTGTTAAAAATTTGTAAATATTTTTCTTATTCACATCGGTTAGTTCACAACAATTTTCGGCCAATGCTCTTTTCACTGATCAAGATTAAGGCCTTGAACTATTCTGTCGTTTCAAATTTTTTCGAATTTTCATAAGAAAAAAGAAGAAAGAAAAAAAAACGAAATAATAATAATGTAATATAAGACTTCATTTGTGGATATTTTTTTTCGAAGCAATATCGATTTAAACTTGAAATAATTGAGAAAATATTTCAATCTCAAGATTGACGGTTCAATTAGAATTTTCATTTTGAACCAAATTATTAGTACTGAGTTAATCTAATTTTACTTTGGAAAATTCTTTTAACTTTTTATTTAAGAAAAAGTTAATTTTTGTTCAGTGTTTTTTGACATAGAAGAAAACAGTTTAAGAAATGAAACCTAAATGTAACAGTGATGAAATCGACACAATATTCATGCAAATATTATGAGAGCCATCATGGCAATGATAATAACATAATTTTTTGTTCCATATCCATCATATATGAGATATCCAACGAGCTTGCCACACTTACAACGATAAAAACTCACAAAACTGCAATAAAAATCTTCATGATAATCTAAAAAACGTCGGTTGAATGATGGTTAACATTTGTAATAATAAAATGTTGTAAAACATTTCGCTAAGAAATAGGCGCTTGATACTGATATAAATAGTGCAACAACCTCTTGTATCCTTGAACATTATTTCCACTTACAGGGCCAATTTTAGAAAATATTAAACAAATTTTTACACTACATTCACTAAACATTTCAACAGAAAATAAGGCTTTAAGTCGCCATATGTTTCCTCAAAACTTTTATTTACTCACATTCAATATCAATATATGTTCCAGAGTCAAGATGATGTGGGAGAGCAGAAAAAGACTTGAACAAATCGTACAAGAATGTTTTCAAAACATTTCAACGCTCTTGTGGCTTATTACGTTTAAAATATGCCATTATATATATTAAATATAATAATAATATTGAACACAAGAACACAAACTTCGCATCAAGGCTTAAATGAACCTTCTTGAACTCATAACGAGAAGCTGTGCCGAAGAAGATAAAAACCAAGATGATACGCGAAGGCGGACTAGTCAAACAAAGAAAAAAATTAATTGTTTTACCAAGATTTTCTGATCTTTAAATAGAGTAAAATACCAATGGTATTTACATACAATAATTCCATATAAACGATGAGTGTTATTTGAGCTGCAAAAAAGGCCAACAAATACGCAACTAATTTACACGGCTATTATTACGCTCGGCTATTTATTACATTTTTTTTTCTTTTCAATCTCTTACTCTTTAATAAAAGAGCGAATGCTAGCATAAAAAATATATTTAAAAGTTCTTGTATTCATTTATAGATTCTTTTATTTATTAGATTTTTAAAATTAAATTTGGTAATGTTTATAAACATGCACTATATATGCATCTTAATTAAATAATGCATAATCAATTTCAGGTTATACTAATTAAAATTATGGCTCTAATGTTGTTTCTGTTACAATATTATTATGTTTGGATATTTAACAACAATTATTGTAATCATTATTTACATTTAGTTTTAAATAAATAAAAAAATTTATCTAATCAAGCTATTTACAATTACATGATTTAGGTTGTTAGGTTAGTTAATTAGTTGATATTTTATGATTGTATTTGTAAGAAACATTCCTATTATGGAAACAATAGTAAAAAAGGAAAAGTTTTTGTTTTAAAAAAAACAGAAAGGTACATGTTGCAATTAAAAGTTTCTATTGTAACAAGATATTCAAAACTTTGACAAACATTAAATATTTGACAAATAATGAAACAAATAAATTTAATTAATATATTCAAGCAATAAACGTCCTTCCTTAAAGTGCGTGATAAAGTCACAGAAATATAAAACTTAAAAGCTTTTTATCAACAAATGAGTTTCTCAATATTCCAGTATTGTTCTATTTTTAATTATAATTTTTGTTAAAATTTTGTCAATTCCCTAGTATGCATTTAAGCTATGTTTAAGAAGGACCCGAGTTGCAATCATTCTAATAAAATGTATCGTAAAAACTATATTAATTTTAATATTAATTTAAATTAATTATTATTATATTATTAATATATATTATTAATCTCATATTAAAAGAAGTTTTTTTTGGTGACTAAAATCGCGAATAAAATCTAATTTATTTCAAATCGTGTTTAGCAACGTTTCGTGATTGATTGAAACTTTGGTGACGTCCTAGTAAAAAATCTGACGTTAGAAATCTATCTAAAGTAGATGTACTAACGACTGTACAGTATGTCAAAAATAATCACAGTTTTTTGCAGTGTAATTTAAAAATATAAAAATGGCAGCATAAGATCATAACTTTTTAAGCTTTTTAATGCTATTCACTGTTGCTTTATAACTCCTAAGGTCTTCAGCGACTCTAGGGTCAACAAAAACCCGTATATCAAGAAATATCAAAACTTTGCTTGACAGGAGAATTGAATCCTACATCTACTAGTTTTGGAGCGGAAACCTTGACCACTTGGCCACCACCAGGATTTAAAGAATTTAATTGATTCATTGACAAAAGTTTCAATAAAGCTCTTTAGTAATGATCCAATAGTTATGAGAACAAAGAATATTTACATTAAAATGATCTCTACCCAAATTAACATTAGAATTATTATTTTTTGTTTTAACTGCCAAGGTTTTTAGCAACTCTAGGTTAAATAAAAATCCGTAAAATTTGCTCGATACGAAAATTAAAACTAGTACCTACCTAGCGGCCACCTTGACCACTGCGTTATCTGATATGGGGTTAGGGTCTCTACGAGTTAAACTCAATTTCTTATTTCTGGGTTTATGGATCAAATAGCTATTCGCACCACTTGTCAATCATTACTAGTGCGATAAATTCCAATAGTTAACTAATAAACGTGCTTTTAATTGCGTGTTGTTTGCTTTTATATGACTTCACGAAATTTGGGCCATATTGAAAACTGTATTATGGCGCATACTTATTTTAAATCAAACTTTACTTCTGATTTTTACCGCAAATAAAACAATTCTACAAAAAAATATGAATATAATCTGCAATTTATGTTGTAATAAGTAAAACAGAACTATTTCCCAATTTTCCAGTAGTAGTCAACTGACCTATTAAGATAAGTTCTTAATGGTTAATGCTTTTAAATTAAAGTGGTATTGAGGAAATAGAATAATTTTTGGAAAAGGAAGCGAAGTTGCCAAGGGTTACTAATTTTAGATACTTAAGATACGATTAAACGTCCATCAAATATCATCAAAATCCTTCGATTTGTTTTTTTTATACTATTTTAGAATTTTGGTGCATATATTGTAAAAGAATCACAATAAACAATCTTCTGGAAATCTACATTCAGTTGTTTTTACAAGTGCATGTAAATTGATTTAAATCTTCAATCAATATTCGCAGGCTAAGTTCATAAAAAGTATTATAAAGTTATTATATAAATTAATGAATAGCGGTTATTACAATTAAAATTTTTCTTAGTTTTCCTTTTAGTAGAGTAATCCATACAAGTATCTATGGTAATAACATTATTCTTTGTTACAGCTACTTTTTCATTACCAACTTAAATAAATTCTCGTAGATTTTTGAATTATATAAAATATTTTTCTATAATTCAAGAATATTTAAAAGTGGAATAAATCGGGATGATGAAATACCAATATGGAATAAATTAGAGATAAATATAAATTTTGACAAGTTTCATCAAAACTGATTGAATTCTCGTGAGACTTTGACTAATGAGTCTTATTTTAGTTGAGAATATTTGAGGGAATATTTTTCAGTGGGAGTACACGAATAATTTATTCAAAACTGCTTTATTTAATTAGCAGTGCTAAAAAAAAGTTCCTGTAAATTTGCTTAACGTGATCTTTACAAATTATTGACGATTAGATCGAGTGAACTTTAATGTTTTAAACACTGACTCAACACACAAGTTTTTTTGTTATACGTATTTTTTTAATTGCCCCCATTATAAAAACATGTTTAACATCAAAACTTGTCTGATTAATGATAAATTTTCGTTCGTCCGTTTTGTATCGCAAACAATGTGGCAAATTTCTTAGTCGAATGACCACGCGGGCAGATGATCTGGGATTTGAATTTGGCGGGTATTCACTTTTCAATCAAGGCTAACCTTGATAGGATACATTTGATGCTGATTTTTTTTTGCTTCGTTCTCTTGTACTATTTTAACGTTTTGACAATATCGAGTACGTTTACCTTTGTATGGTTTTTTTATGAGGCGTAGGGGGTCCGGCCATTAGTCTTTTGATCTTCGGAAAGGAAATGAGTGATTTTTAATAGGGGTCACCGTGAGAGATATGTCGAATGTATCCGTTTTCAAGGACCTGTGACAATTAGTGGAGCGACAATTCGTTCAAAAATTGTATGAGTCGCTTGATATCCTTTTGGGGATTGGAATTTGACGTGATGACGCTGGCCACTCAACAAAAACTAGTTTTTTTTTTTTGAATTACCAGAAAAGTTCGACAGGAAGTACACGTTAATCAGAATTTTTTATTTAAAACTTTTAATCGTTATATGATAGCCATTGTTTTCCGTGAACGTATCAGGATTTAGAATTCTGAAAATCAAGTGGTATAAGACTAGGAGGAAAGAGACGAATTAAATTACAAAATTTCAAATAATTTAAATGCTTGAATAATGTAAATGTTGGAATATTTTAACGACTATTGTGTAAGGTAAGGTATTTTTGTGCCACTTGAGCGGGTCTTGGTTGAACCTTCCACGTTCGCCTCCCCCATCTTCATCTTCTTCGTCTTCTTCATGTGCTTCATCACTATCATTTTCCTAGCGAGCGTGCACTCAAGATACGAATCTTTACTACTACGACTTCTTCAACGTAAACTTGATCGTTCGAAAAAATTCCATCATTTTTTCAACTCCTACGCGATGAGACCAAAGGAAATATTTCAAATTTATCGCTAAGCATCCAACTCATACTTTGTTCGTGTTGATCGGCTTTGAAAGTGAGTTTAATTGCCCCACATCTTCAGTACCATTCGAATGACGACGCATTAAAAAAAATCAAGTAAAAAAATCAAAGTTTATTATTGACGTACCAGTGTTGATGATGATAGACATGAAGCATTTAAAAACATTTAAAACAAGTCTTAAAATCTGAGAATGATTCAATAATTATTATCAAATATTTCTTTGGTCTCGAATACCATGTAAGATTCTTTTTTTTTTTGGATCTAGATAGAATCTACAGTGAGGTCTATGATAAATAACAATTATGTCGTGACTTAACTCTTACCAGAGAGTTCATAACGTTCTGATCGGTCATCCATATCGTGAACAAAAAAAGGACTCTTTTCTTTGTCTCATTTTTTCTTCTGTACTGTCAAAGATTTCTTTAGAATTTCCGTTTTAAATATAATTTAATTGTAGCCCGCGATGAAAAGAAGAGGAAAACATAAAGAATTAAAAAGAAACTACTTATATCTGTACAAATATAAACCGTTTTCTTGAATATATTAGTTATTGTAAATGTGAAGAAAAATATTGTACAATTTTTGCTTCAAAGAAAACATTCGAGTTGTGATTCTTTTATCCATTAAATGTATTGCGGATTTATATTTTATTCAGGCAGAAAAGTCTATTGGATTTGTAATTTATTGTTTATTAAAAAAAAAGAGGAAAACGATAAGTTATCTTTGAATTTACTTTAGTTTTTCAGTTCAGCGAACGAAGAGGAAAATTAAATTGCACCTTTTTTCTACAAGTTTTTCATTCAAGAATCAATGTTTTTCAAAACAAAGGAAAACCATTTTCTCCTTAGGGATATAAATTCAATTAATTATTGAGCCCTGCTAGCCTGTTAGTGGCCAAGTCGTCAAAACTGGAACATACTGGGATCAAATCCAGCCATAAGCAAAGTCTTGCATTTTTTGATTTACGAATTTTGACTAACACTAGATTCTCTAAAGATCTTTGCAGTTATAAAGCGATGGTCAAAAACAAAAAAAAAAAAACTACCGAAAATGAATGAAAATTTTACAATAAGAGATTCAGAAGTTTTATTTTATGGGTATCGCAAGCAAACAAGCAAGACTTTAAGTGAAAACAATGCAAAGACCTCATAATTTCTTATCTAATTTTTCGTTTTCGATAATTCATTGATACTAGTGGCTACCTGTAAAATATTAACAGCCAACACTGACACAGCAACTAACACACGTCAAAACTTTTTCAATTAAATTAAATCGAAAAGACATTAAAAACAATTAATTAGTTAAAATTTGAGCCAATGATCATTATATTTGATTTTAATTCACGTATTTGTTTACTGTTGTGTGTCTCTGTTATCTGTTTTTGAGAAAGTACGTTTGTCTATTATTACATTGGTTAGTAGCTACCTGTGAAAAATTCATAGTCAACACAGAAAAATGACTAAAATTAGCCAAATTGACGACTGAAAACAGTTGTAAGAAATAACCAGAATCAGTTGGTTTAAATTTGAGACGATGGCAAATATATTAGGTTTTCACTCTTTCGTATATATGTTTAAACACATTCTTTAGTTT
This sequence comes from Sisyra terminalis, assembly GCA_958496175.1. NCBI lineage: Eukaryota > Metazoa > Arthropoda > Insecta > Neuroptera > Sisyridae > Sisyra > Sisyra terminalis. The sequence goes on from OY292276.1 coordinate 38,691,442, forward strand.
TTGTTTTAGCCGTATGTATGCATATGATACATACATATGAATATAAATATAACGTTGTATAAAAATTTCAAAAGGATCGGTTAAAAACTTTAGCAGAATTACGGTTTTGAATAAATGAACTTTTAATTTATATGTATTTATACATATAAATTTTGAAATTTTAACACGTTATATCTATATTCGCACATGTGTTTATTAAAAGAGTTTCAAAAAGTCTCACATCAGCAGATACATCGAACGATGTTTCTGGTTGTGAAGTTGTGTTTTCCGATCGTAATTTTCTTGCAAAAAGCAGTATTTCAGAGATATAGTGATTTTTCTCAAAACTTATTAGAAACATGTCTATTTTGAAGGTCAATTACAAAAGGTACAGTGAGGGATGGTGTGGGTCTCTAAGGGAGGTGATTTTATTTATTTACAGCTATTATAATATAGACTGGGAGGATAACGTCTGCCGGGTTAAATTAGTTGGTAAAATTAAATAGAAACTTGATCAATATATAAGTTTCCTAGGTACTGTAAGTCGAAGAAACCGATGAATTATTTTCTGAATCGTAAAACTTCAGATATTATATTTTTGGTACTGAATATTAAGGAAATCGTTTTCGAAACGTTATTGGTGCAAATGAAATATATAAGAGCAGGTATAGAGAAAACTACTTGTAATATACTTTGAAGAGTTTGCTAAATACTCTGAGGCAAAGCCAAAACGTTTAAGAGCAAGACATTTTCTTTCGTGTACGTAGTTAAAACGTGAGAGAACTGAGCAAACTATCCCAGACGAGAACTTGGAGAGTATTATTATTTAAATACTGTTTCAATGCAGACTAAGACGGCTCAAAGGGAGAACTTAGAATTTCTCAAGTCTCAAGTGGTTAATAATAACCATAACCATCATCATCATTATCAACGTCGTAATCGTTACGATGGACGTAATGAACTTGATGAACGCAGACAAAGAAGCAATAATACAATTCTCCGCAATATTAGCATAAAATGAGGAAATTCAAGTAGAGAAGATTCATTTCTTTGTGTTTTAATCAAACGTTGGGGCTCAACTGAATTTTTGAATGTAATTTAAAAGGGTTGCACAAAATATTCAGATAGTAAATGGATTTTTCGAAAAATAAACAGATGTGTGTTACGGCGTGTCAGCGGAGATGCGTTTCAGTAATTTCAAAAGTGACGAATCGTCCATCGCCCGCGCCTCTCATTTTCTTGGACCCGTGAAAACGGACAAAAGGACGGAAACGTCCGCATCGAAAAACCGGATGTGGCGCTGTTATTGGTTTGGATGGGGAACGATCGTTGTTTAAATTATCAGTCTGTTTTCCGACTTTTCGAGTCCCTTTTTAATGTTATGGTAAAATATTTCATGTAATTACACACAACGAGACTACCTTGAGATATTCGCGACCATGGAACACAAGCGAAACTTATTGTTCGTGATTTTTTATTTTTTGGTGCTTGGAAATATGGGAATGATAAAAATGAAAATTCAATGTAAAAATTGAAAACAAGAAATAAATGCGGTACTATTATATTGTCGCATTACTGCAAGCCTTGTCGGGCCTGTATTATAGTTGTATAGTATCTTAAAAGAGGTTGTTTGCCCTCAGATCTTTTATCAAGTATGAATTTCCAATTATATAAATAATTCGAGCGTATCTCAATGAACTGTGAAGCCTTACAGGTTTTTATGATTTACCTTTCAAATGCCTACTTATAAATTTCCTTTTCGGGCCTTTTGTTACCTGATAATTTTCAATTATTTACCTACTTGAAAAATCAATTTTTTCTAAAAATAAAATTAACCATTATTTGATAAATTACTTGATGTTTAAAAAAACACATGTTAAATTCCACGTATCTTATTTCTATTAAAACTTAATGAGATTACATAATTTCAATACGGAAATGCGGGTTCTTCTTGCTCAATTTTTGGAATGTTTTGGGATCCGTTGAACTGTGAAATTCATCTGCTTCTAAATTTGGTAGTAAAATAAAATAATTATAGTTTGGATAAAAAAAGTGTTGGAGGTCGTTGAAAATTTAAATAAAATTCAATTTGCATTTTTTTTTTCTCGAGAATATTTTGCTTTTGTGAATAGGTGAGTAGTTTTGGTAAAATCAATGTTTTTTTTAAAATTTTTTGGAAAGTGATCTCATCAAATCTGTTTATAATTTATGTCTCAATAAATACTAAAAATATTTTCCCCGTTCGATAGTCGAAGAAATTCGAAACCAACCAGAAACAACAGAACAAATTGTGGTTGGGTGGTCTTTTTATGACTTGGTTTTTTTTTCAAGTGAAGCTCGATGTGATAACCTAAATTTTATAGATTTAAATAGTTAACGATTGGAAAAAGTTGTTAAACTTTCTGAAGTTATACTTCTTTACCGGCTTTTAAAAAAAAATAATGAGAGTGAATTGTTAAAAAAAAAAAATATGTTTTAAAGTAACAGTATGAAGTTGCTCGCAAATGGTTAGCAAGAAAGAACGGTTCAAGCGGGCGAAATCTGGCCGATTTGTGGGAACGATATGTATAGTAGTAAGACGACTAAAACACTATCGCATCGATCAAGTTAAGCCAGCACTAACTAAGCACTCGCACATGTTTTTCGTATAACGGAAAGGAAGGGAGGGGAACAATCCCGAACAATCCCGAATCAGATACGAAGTTATAGCTAGCAAATCGCAACATACACTGTCATATACTCTTGGCAGTATAAGTATTTCTTCTTTAGAAAGGTAGAACCTTTAAAACATAGAGAAGATTGTTGAACTAAATATTTTCGAATTTTACGGTCTAAACAATATCCATATTAATACATATCTAGTAATTTTCCGTAAAATATTCATCACCCAATACTGACACAACTGACAAATAATAAAAATTAGCAATTGATTGAATGAAATCAAAATGACTGTTGAAACCATAGCGAATCATTCAGTTCAAATTTGAAACAATGATTGTATTTAACTCATACGTATGTGTTTACAATATTTGTCTACCTTTACCAAAATATATGCATACATATTATTTACGTTTGTCTATTATTATTATTATTATGATAATTTAAATGCATTTAAAAGAAAGATATTTTTCTGAAGTTATTCAGTGTAATATTCAAAATAATGTAATAAATGTCGATTGATACATTATTTTACATTATATTTTTCCATATTTGATTTAAAAATAAGTTTCAGTACATAGATATAAATGGGTTAGTAAAATGTATAACTACTATTGTATTAATATGATTTTTAGGATGCTGCTATTTAGGATTGTTTATACAAATCTATACATGATATTTAATGGCAACAATCTACTTCTAGATGGTAAAGGTTTTTGATAAGTATTTTTCAAACATGTGACCCAATCTGTTAATTCGGTTAAACGGTCAATTCATATAATATGTAATATACATTTTATATAAGTAACCAAATGTGTAAACATTTGGTGTCTATGTATAAATAGCCAATTTAATCTTTTATTTGAAACCCAGTTACATTCCGTGAAATATTAACAGCCTAACACTAACACAACTGACAAATGGCTAAAATTAGCAATTGAATGAAATTGAAATGCCAGTTGAAACTAATGACATGGTAGTTCACATTTGAGCCAATAATTATTATATTTATATTTCACTTACATGGATGTATTTAAAACTTTAAATTCTTTGTCCTTGTCTTTGCCGCAACACATACGTTTTCTTATTATGTATTTTGATATTAAAAGTAATTTGTGTTTAAAATTGTATCATATTTACGTAATCACAAACCTTATAACTGGTGTGCTAGTTTAGGCACTACGGGAAGAGGCTACGGCAGTGGATTAAAAACATATTTCTAACTATACCAAAGAAGTATAACTTCTTTCGCGCGTACATAAGTACACATACTGTTTTTTTTTTGTTTGCCGAACCAATCTGGTGATTTCTTAGGGCAACGGTTTTAACAACAGCAATCAAAGTGATTTCCACTGCAATTGCAACACGAGGAAATTTTCCTCGTTGTAATGATGGTACTGACGCGATCGTTGAAGTTGGTGATCGTTGCGGACTACAAGAAAGATGTTGATGATGATGGCTCTTGGAAATTAACTTGATAGATAACGAGTAGGTAACGTTTTCGTCGCTCTTACATATAGATTGTTTTCTGATGAAAGAGATACATGTACATACTTAAGCAACTACAAATAAAAATTTCAAACAATTCCACCACACAAAGAGAGCATTAGAGCATTTTTATGAGAGAGAAAAGATGCTGACAATGTGAACGACTTGAAAATGCCCGAACGGATTGTCCATGCTTCAATATTACTACTTAAAGTATTCTCTTTAAGAAAATTCTTCTGAATTTCATTTGAAGTGAATCGAACTAGAATACGAGATGCTATGCTCGTTTTTATTTCGGTTCAGGAAGACTAACTTCCCCGACTTGACTGCAGGAATTAGTTTTTATGAATTTGTTCCTTGAATTTTAAGAATAATGTGTTGTACTGGCATTAGACTTGGGTTTATTATAAAACTGTGATTGTATGGGTGTATATTTATTCACTTCCTTTGTTTGCTTGTAGAGCAACCTTGACTGAGGCGCGCGAGTTGAATATACCTCTGGTGACCGGCTGGTCTGAGGTTCGTGTATTTTATATGTCGACGACTGGTTTATTCCAATAGTAGAAAAAGACTGAAAAAGACTATTTGTGCTGCTGCTGCTGCTGACTTCTTTGGCTGATGCTAATTCTGCACGGCCAAGTCCGGCCAGCCTCCCTCTGCTTATGCTTCTTATCCGAGAATCGTGAGCGTGTCTTTTTTTTTCATTATATTATTTCTTCTATCTGTGTAACAACTTTAACATTATTATGGTGTATTTCAACTCGAGGTTGTGACTTTTGTGTCTACTTTATGTTGATTCTCTTAATAAGCACACACGAGGTTCGTACAAGCGTCGAATGACCATAAATTGTTACGATAATCTGAGGAAAGTATGGAGGCAAACACACATACTTTGCATTAAACGAACATGCTACAGTTCCAAGCACAACTATGCAAAAGAAGAGTAACGAAAGTGAATTTATAATCTCAACTTCATGTTACCTTTTAACGTTGTACTAAACGCGTATAAGGTCAACATGGTCAACGTTAGATCATTTTTTTCGAAGGATTAGAACTTGATTTGGAACTTTGCTAGGAACTAGCGACAAGTACCTACAAGTATCATGTGCAACTCATGTTTTTTTTAAATTATTTTAGTAGATTCCATCAACAACAGCAAAAATAGCTAAACATAAGAAATATAAATTTAATAAGTAATGAACTACTTTGTATTCAAAGGTCGAAGACGACCAATTTAGGAACTACTGTACTTCAAATACACATATTCCTAAACATATATCGTAAAAAAATGCAATTTTAATTATTTGTTCAATTAACTGATATTCACAGTTTGTCAAAGTTACAAATAATACATTTTTTAGCTATTATTCTAGTATAATACTATGGTGACTAAATCTTTTAAAACATTGTATATATTAGCGGGCGTTATAATTTATAATTTCCGTGGTCAAGGGCAACCTATTAGAAATGCATTATTAAAAGGGCATTATTTTTCATAATGCCCTCATATTTATATTTTGCTCAGAAGGCTTGACTCCAATATTAAGTCAATTCGTAACCATGCATACTTGAGTTTATAAATGGAAACTTAAACTTCATATTATTTACAGATTTGAATACATTTTGTAAATTAAGAACTGAGATAAAATTTATTTTTTCCTACGAATTAAATGAAAAATAAAAGTTTATCTGTACCTCAGGCGTTATTAGGTGATAATGCCCTTGGTACATAAATAACTATAAAAATATAACTGATTTACTATACTAGCTGTCAATAAAAACAAATTTATCTTAATTAAATACAAATATTGTACTGTCCATAACTTCCAACTACTTTTTAATACCCCAAAAAGTTTAAGTATCATACTGTATAAATGTCCCCCAAACCTAAGATTTAATCGTTATAAAATCAATTTTATTAAATTTTCTTCTTAAATACTAACCTTGCAATTTTTATTTTATATACTTAGCTAGAATGCAAATCAATAGATTCTCAGTATAAAACAAAGAACGTAAGATGATAACAAAATACGTTTTATGTAACGTTGAAGTATTAAAAATAAATGACATATAAAACCATTTTTAAGACATGAAGAATTGTGAATCATATGAACGCTATACATTTGTATAGTATGCTATACTGCCTTTGTATGCTATACTATAATTCGTGAATTTAAGATAGTGGACTATCTTAAACTATGGATAAAAATTTATCCCTATTGGCAATTGTCAAATTAAAATTTTCCTAGCTGTTGTGAATAAATAAGTGATAGTGCTAAGACACTGTTAACCCCTTGTTTCACCCCTTACGGTTGAAAATTTCCAAAAGCCATTGGGGGTTAGAAAAATTTTATTGGCATTTGCTTTTCAAATCAGGATTCTTTTGTAATGTGTTACCTAAGAAATAGCTTTTTTTGGGTAGTACAAACGAAAAAAAGACTAAACATTAAAAATTTTTTTTATTCAATACTTGCTTGGTTAATTTTATAGATGACCCCTAAGGAAACTTCCCATGTGTTTTGCGGTGGTCAAAATTGGGCAGATCGGAAATTAAAAAAAAACACCCTCCTCTTAATGTAGAAATATTATGTAGTTTCTGTAAAAATTAGTTCTTTTTAAATTATAAAAATAACTATAAAAGTTGACAAAAATATTTTTATGCGAATCCTAGTGAAAATATGCATACCAATTTTAAGTTGACATTTTGTTTATGAGTCATAATCACGTTAGTAGTATCGACAGCAAAGCGGAAATTTGTTGGAAAGTTTTACTTGGTACCCACGAAGTATCGATACAAAGAGCCTGAACGCAATTTTAAAAAAAATGGTGTCAATTTGAGGTCCAGTACCGGTAGAACGCGCTACTCTTCAAAAAGCACACTTTCGAATCATTACGCAAGAAGAAATTTTGTTATTCACAACCTTCTCCACGAAGGAAAATGTGTCAAGATGTGGTGCCGCCATAAAAGTGTTTGATGTACTAACGTATGTTACCGTAGTTATTATACATAGTACATGGTTTCGGTTTAAGTTAGTACTGCAAACAAACTAATGGCGATGCCACATTTTGACATATTTCCAACCATGCATTACAAAATTGGTACACCTTCTTAAAACCTTACTTTCGTTTTAAATATTAGCGCTGCTAGTGACAGAAAAGATAACTATTATCTGTGTTTGTTATTGTGTACAAGCATATTGTGAAAAATATCGTTCGGATTCCGTATATATCTATACTTCGTGTTGATTGAACGAATTAGGCAAATTTTTCCTGTACCATTTTAATATTATTTAATATGTTTTAATATAATTAATTATTTAATATAATTTTATGCTTAAAACGGTTTTGTGTCCTAAAAAGCAGTTTTAAAGGAAAACAAAATACGAAAATTGGTAGAAAAATGGTCATTATTAACTAAAAAACTCCGTAGTATTACAGTATATGTTTACTAAAACATTTTAACATAACTTATCAAAACAAAAATATCTTACTGCGTTATATTAGTACAGGTTTTGTCACAGATTCAAGCCTTTATATTCTATGTATTTGTATTCAGAAAGCTTTCGAAGAGAGAACGAAATAGACAGTTAACTGATATTTTTTATTAAAAACAGTTTCACCGCTGTTGCCACATCACTGTGGGCTGCTTTCATTTTAATATATCCTTCCATAAATCCAACGAAAAAATGTACTAGATTTATTAAAAACTTTCTGTAAATTTTGGGGTTTAGCAAAGTTGAGATTTTAGCAAAACTAATTAAGAGCTCTTTCGGTCGGTAAGTCGGTGGAATACCTGAGCGTCTTTAGATGTACTAAATAGGACATAACTGTCCAACTTTCTTCATATTCACCGGATACTTAACGAACTAAATCACGGAGGGAATTAATCTGTAATGAAGGGGGTCAAAAGCTTCAAACGTCGTTGAGTAAATGATAGAAAGTTTCCGCCGAATCTCACGAGCTTAATAAAACTTTCCTGTTCCATAAATTGAACGTAGTAAAACAATTTAAAAAGCACTCATATATTTTTTTCCGGTACATGTAAAAATCGAAATGAGTGTAGGTACTAAGAAAAATGTGGCAGATAAATGAAGCTGTAAAAGAGCTGTTTTGCGGTCTCGTGATATTTGTGTATGATGATAAATGAAAACAAAAAGGCCTTTTTGTTTTCCGAGAAAACGTTCCATAAATGAACGAGAATATAAACAGAATGGAAAGAACGAAATGGAACAACGGACTTGACAAAGACAAAGCGAAAGAGAGGTTTTCTCTGTTTACAACTTCAAAGTCGCGTTTTCAATTTTCACGTTGTCGTCAACGACGTATTTGATTGTTCTCGATGAGTACACTTTAAAAGCGACTTCATAGTTAGAACAATAATCACGGTATTAAAAAAGAATAAAAAAACAGAGAAAGAACATGAGCTTTTTTAATTTGTTATAAGTATCCAAAAGTAATGATTATTTCAACCATCAATTTTTATACACTAAAGCTCAAACTTTATGCCAATTTGTTGCTACCACCTATGTGATAATTGATAAGTTAAGAAACTCTTACTTTCAATCTGGTTGTATCAAACGTGTGATGAAGTTGCAAATCAACCGGTAATATAAAAATAAAATTTATGTAAATTGTTGAGAAAATGTTTTTATCTGATTCAAACACAAATAAATTCTTTACAAAATTCTGCCTTTTTACTATTAAAGTAATGATATGAAATATGTAGACTCAAGTTCATTAGCCTGAGTATAAAAGAGTCGTTTATGACTAAGAAAAAAACCACTATTAATTTGTAATTTAAATGAATTTAGTTTTATTACTATAAACGAGGATATGACGATGGGATCAATGTGACGAGATCGTAAGATTTGTTTTTATTTGATTAGATTTAGATCAAAAGTTAAAAATCTATTTTTTTTTTATTGGGTTTAAATTTATATTTTTTACGATTGATTTCGATAGTTTTTATAAACTATAAAATAGATCAAAAGTCAATTTACTTATTAAAAATGAAATTACTTTTTTATTTCATTAATTTTGTTTAATTTTTAATGTCCAATAAATCGATTATATTAAATATACTTTTGAGTTAAAAAGGAAAGAAAACATATCAAAAGATTATGTTTTAATGTGTCCAAATAAAATCTTTGGCACATAAGGTGGCTGGAAGGAAATAAAAAAATTACAAAGTTTAATCTATTTAGATCACCAACCTATAAAAATATTAAGGCGTTACCGGATTTATCGCTAAGGAGAAAAATATCGAAAAATTCTTATTTGCAAAAAATTTAACCCAGTGATAAATGGGAGTATGGTCGCAATATGGTCATTATATATTTTTTCAGAAAGATCAAAACTATACAGTATACACTATACTCGTACATATATGTAACTTATATAAGGATGAATAATTTTTCATAGGAACCATTTAGAAAGTAAAAACAGTTTAGTTTTCGGTTTATTTTTCAAGTTATAACCAAAAAGCTACCCAAAAAGCATGAAGATGTTTTCCACCATTACATAAATGTTCACGCAATGTCACCATATCATAAACCCTATTATACTGTAATGCCATGATATTTTTGGCTTAATGATCTAAAGTTTTCATTGTTGTTAATAACAAGGATTTATAAATCACTAAGGTTTTCTTACAATTGCACATAAAATAATACGTAATTCCATACCCGATTGCAATAAATAAATAGAGTTTTGAGCTTTTGTTTCTCAATTAGTGCGGCTTTGCCTCTTTAAAATAACGTTATTTATTTAAAAAAGAAGCTATCATAAACTCAGGATTAGAAATTAATTCAAAGAAGATATTGAAAATTGGATACTATTTTAATATTATTACAATTTAAGGGCTGTAACTATAAAGCTACTGTAATGAATGCTCATACAACTGATCTTTTTCCTCAGCTCTATGGACCAATCTGTCTTTTGAATCTGTATTATTAACGCAAAAAAGTGAGATAAATAACACGTCGATCATTTTGTTAAGTAGGTTCCCATAAAGCATCACAAAAATATTCTATACTACATCTTTATGGTTGCTATTATATTGCATGTATATTATTTTATGCTTTACAATAATTTGAAAGATATCGACGTATTTTGAAACAATATTCAGTTAACGAATTGATGCTAAGAACCTCCAAATTGAAAATTATTTTAAAAATTATTTAATAAATATTTGAGAAAAATAATCAATATCACTGTCTTTAATACTATTTCCTTTGTCAAAAGCTTCAATATAAGTATTTTTTTAAGTTCTAGTAGTACTTCGTAATTATTATTTACCCAAAAGTATTATAAAATGTTTATGACAAAAAAATAATAAATTTTGTTTTAACTTTTTAACTGTTACCTACTGCCTACATATATGATGTCACGTAGATGAAATCGTAGTAAACTTATATTTTAGTATTAAAAGACTTTCAACCAAAATATGGTATTCATACATAAATTCGTAATTTATAAAAGTTTTTACAATTGTTCTACAAAAATAAAACAACGGATAATTAAAATTATCAACTCTGGTTAAATAAATCAACTATTATAGGTTTACAAATGCATTGTTTTTCTTTTAATTTATAGATCATATTTCATTTAAATGAAAAAAGTGAACTTTTAATACCCAAAGGAATGAGTAGTAAATAATGAATTTTTATTCTATTTTTCATTTAAAAGAAGTAAGGAAGTTCCTTTCATAACATTTTGTTTGTTACATAAAAGTTTTTCAACGCCCGATTTAAAAAAAAGTAAACATAAGAGTCTTGTATTTTTCCATTTCACAAAACTATTCCAATCAATTATATGTAGCGAACTTGTGGAAATCCCATCGATCATCATTTGCGTTAAACTCAGGCACGAATATTATATATGTACAATATACATATTATCATATACATTACAATAATATAAATTGTTTATATGTTTTCACAAAGTTTTGAATATTTAAGTTCTGGGAAATATTATTTTCTATGGTGAATTATGATAACGTATACGGAATATTCAAAGTAGTAATTCATCTTAATTTGTCGAAATTTCAGTTGAAATTTTTCGTTCATGTGAAAGGATGTTACGGGTGGTGGATATAATAACTTATCGCTATGCATATATGCATTTAAAATTCGCTAATAAAAAGCTTATTTGAGACTTTGTCCACCAGTTGGCTGCATTTGAATTTTCGCTCTGATTACCTCAGCTTTGCATTATATTATGTCATTTCAATGGAATATTTGTATTTTATATTCACGTGATGTAACCCCCACGTGTACATGTTAATATCGATATTCAAACAATTCCCACTCCCTATTTCTTCACCCTTGGATTCATGCATATACATTGGACCCAGTTCTCCTTTAATTATGGCACATACATATGATATATTCATGTAAACATGAGTCCGAAGAGCCTAAGCACGAGGGAATTGGTATCGATTCAAATCAAACTCATTACTGTTTCTGACAATTAAGGAATTAATTACTTTATATTCAAATATAAAAAACAAAATCAAAAAGAAATTGTATGGAAAAACTAATTGGATATATTTCTTCGTTAATTGAAATTATAAGATTAACGTTTTAAATTTTAATTACTTTTAATTTTCCATTTTTCGTTTTCAATTTTCTTTCTAAGTTTTACCTAATTATTGGTATATAGTAACTTAATAAACTTAAATAAAGTAAATTAAAAAAAGGCAAATGAAAAATGATAGTCAAACGCAAAAGATTCAATATAAATAAATTTAAAAGTATATGTACTTTGGAAGAAGGGGCAGCTTTTGGGAAGCAGTTTGGACTTCGATTTCACCTCCATTTCTTGAAAACAGAAGCTCTTGTGTAAGGTCTCGATACAAGATTCGAACCCAACATCTACCAGTTTTGAAGCGGTCACCTTGACCATTCGGCCACCATTAGTCTTGAGTTAAATTTGACTTATCATAAGTCGTAACCATCAAAAAATTATTTAATTGAACTAAATATATGAGGATTCAAAAAAAATAATTTACTATTAGTATTAGTGTTAGTGTTAAACAAAGGCGGATTCAAGTTTTTTTTCTGGGAGGGGAGCACAATATAATTTTTCAACTGCAAGTGCGTGAAAGGGATGCAACGAACAAAATTCGCAATTCCAGCCAGAAATAGACAAGAGTTTCACTAATGTTCTTTCAATTATTTTATCCATATATTTTAACAACTCTAATAGTTTAATTTGCTTCTAAGTATGTACTGTGATGGAATCTCACAGAACACAAAAATACCCCTTAAATCCGCCCTTGGTGTTAAAAATAAAGTTGTTAGGAACTGAAGCCAGTATAGATATTTAAGCTTCAACTTCTCCAAATTTTTAACTTCATAACTTCGAACTCCAGCGCCTCTCCCCTGATAGCCACGAATACATATCTATAGTTTTAGGGTATCTATATTAGATAAAAATAATTATATGTACGTCTTTGAATCGATATTAAAGAAATAGCGACTGATATGGCGGTATTTAATTGCCAACAATTACAACACTTGCTAAAAGCGGTTGTCAAATTTTGGTGGTGTATTTCGCTTAATCTTGTTTTAGAACCGCTGTTTTCAGGGATATCTCTACGTAGGACTTAAAATTTGTTTTACAAGATTTTTAGTTGAGCAGGAGTTACGTATACAAGCAATCGAGTTCAAATTGGTAAGATAGATTTAGGGAAATTCGAAAGAACCAAAGTTACGAACGAATAATTAATAAATAACATTAGCCCCACTTTTTTTCTTTCAATTGTATTTACAAAAATTGTATTTGTAAAAAATTATACTATTTTATTTATATAAAATAAATATATAATAATGAAAGCAGAGCGAAAATTTAAATGGCAAAATACACTACACGTAATATATGATTAACCCTTAATGGTACATATGATTACAAAAATGACAGGAGAGATAAGAAGTGGTAAAAGAGTTTAAAGAAATTTAGACACCCGTATTGATAAAATGATAAATTACTATTTTAATAAATGTGAGCAATTAAAATCTAAAATATAAATAACACAGCATTTTTTGGTTATTTACTGTTGCTTTAAAAGTTTTCAAGCTTTGAGGGTTTAGAAATGAAAATATTGTTTACACTCTAGGTTTCCATTTAGTTTTTGTGCCACAACCCCTTTATATAAGAGCAACTCATCGTTAAACGGATCAAAGCCGATTTTTATTCGAATTCACAATATACAACACAAATAAGCTATACAATTAAAAAATGGTTTTCTTTTTGTTGAAAATTTTCTAAAAGCTCCTCTTTTAGCGTGGCATTGAAAAAGGATGATGCATTGTTAACTTCTTTCTGACGACTGTCAATAACACCATACAAAAATGAAATTTGATTTAAGATTTATTCAAATAGACGAATAAAAGGTGAGGACACGACACAAATAAGAGCCCTGAAAAATTCCTGTTGCTTATATTAGCATCAAACCGATCAATACTGATAACAAAAGAGCAGATTTCAAACTTGAATCATTAGGCAAAAGTTACATAATATGTAATTGGCCATGCATAAAATGAAGTTTTCTTTTTGAAAACAAAACGGAAAAGATAGCATCAATTACGTTATTTAATAATTTTCCTAGTTCAATCAAACATAAAATTTTCCTTATTTATTTTTATTTCTCTTTTATTGGGCTTGTTTGTATTGTATACGTATGCCGTAGTCGGTTGATTAGAAAAAAAAGAAGAGAATTATTTACGAAAAGAACTCTATTATTTAGTTTTATTGCCTTTAAAAGAAGGGAAACTCAGGAAAATGGGAATAAACCAGGAATACAATATACGATAATATTCAACTGCGCTTCCGTTTTCAATTCACGTTTGATTTTTTTACGACAAATATTTGCGGTTATAAGGAAAAAGGATTTTCCACGAATTTCAATTTTATTAGTAAACCAACTTTTACGGCTATTGCAGTCGCTAATGGCTTTTAAAATTTATACAGGTTTCTTTTTTGTCAAATTCTTACAAAGCTGTTCATTCGTATAAAGCAAGAAGATATATTTATTCAAGAAATAATAAATTTTAATTTAATTGACTTGCCTCGTGAAAAATTCAATAATACAGTGTTTTACTTAATACTTACTTTTAAAAAGTAGACCAAAAAAATTCACCTTAGCAATTTATTATAAAAATATTTTAAATATTTTAATCTTTGTATCCTTTGGAAAACATAAAAAGTGTAAATTAGAGGCAAAAAGAATAAAGCATTAATGTCCAAGAGCCAAAAAAAAATTCTTTCAATTTTCACCCCTTTGTTCTTCATCGCCTCTGAGCTCCCCAGGCAGTGTTCATTCTGCCACTATTCCTTATTTTCTTGCTACAAAATGTAATTATTCACTTATTTTTTGTTTAATTTTTCTGTAGAACATTTACTGAGCCATACTTTCATAAATATTGGAATGGAAGAAAAGAAGTCAAAGAAAATCGTAGTCTGTGTTTCCCAACCTTTTGTAACATGTTCATATAAAATTATTTGAAATTCCTATACCGCGCAACCTTAGAAGAATTGTTCAAGGGTTTATTAATACTCTTCCCTTTGCTATATTTGGGATTTGCTAAATTTAGGTATAATAAAAATTAAGTTGTTTAAGAAAAGTTTAAAAAGCATGTCACCCATTTTTCACTACTAACTCAATCTTATACAACGCGGTTTTGCACAAAACGGCATTTTCTAGGAACCTATCTACTTTGTTATAGGAGGGTTGCCTGTAAATGAACTCGAATCTCGCAAAGTCTTAAATTTGAGTTCGAGATGTGACTATAAGTTTCAAGACGAGACGAGATCAGGCATATTATTATGTCTTGAGTGCAAATCTATTATTAAAAAAGAACTTTGTTATATGCACGTCCTAAATATAAAGTAACGTTAATAAAGTATCCAAAATTTAAAAATATGTTAATAATCTAGGAAATAATTATACCTTCACAACTATTATTGACAAACCGACAAAAACTAGTGAGAATTTAGAAACCATATCGCCAAAATAAACACATAAATTGATCAAATAAATTTTTTGTCGAAGATAAAGTTTTTTGCCACAAACGTATTTCGTTAACAGCAAATTCTTTCATTTGCCATATGACAGAACGAAAGATCAATAGAGATATACGTGTGTAATCGTACTGAGATTGCAAACATGGACCCATATAAGGCCATGTTATTATAATAATCATCTCCATTTCTGATATTAACATTCACTTAAACCCATATTCAATAAACGATGCAAATATCTTTATTAAAAGGTTACGACACCAAAAATGAAGAGAGAAAAAACCGCACAGTAAAGACTATTACGTAATAAAGCAAACAAAAAGAAAAAAATTGATATAATAAAGGACCATTTATACTTATTATTGGGCACTAAAAATTCAGCATAAGTGCTTCATAAATAATTTACGAGATTTCGAGGGACTGAACTGGCTCGGATTTGAGAAATAGAAAGAAGTCAACATAAACTAGATATATGGTAAGGATTTAGTGCGTGTAGCATATTAACTTCTTTATTTCATTCAAAAAATATTAATTTTATTTTCTGAATATTTGATGATTGGGTCAAAAGAAGAAAAACCATCTTAAACGAATACGGAAATATGTGATAAAATATGTTTTTCACGCGTTTTTATTTCGGTATTATGTGTTATTATAGGTAAGAAGTTGTTGAACTTAACATATAACACACCATAAAATCAGCATTCGGTAAAAAACAAGCAATAAAAAATTGGTTTACTCAATCTGCGGAAGTTAAAACATTTACTTAGATATCTTAAGCATTTAATCGTTTCAAATTTTAAGCATCTAAACGATTTAACGCGATTTTTTTCTTTGGCATTGGAATGAAAATATGTGAAGCGTCATTCAACAAAAAAAAGGAAGAAAAAATAATGGAAAACGAATTCAAGAAAATTGATGAGATTTTACACAGACTAGTTATTGGCATTGTTGAGAAGATTATAAGTGGTTGCAAAGTATTTTAATAATAATGTGATTTTTGAAATGATTCGCCTTGCAAGGGTGTATTCATCTTGTTTAGATGGATCGAAGATGCATCATCAGTTGCATCGAATCGCTTTCATTCAAAATGCATTATTATCATTATTCACATCTTATGGAAGACGCGACTCGGTCTTTTTACTAGTGGTTGTTCGTTATAGCCAAACCACTTGTAGAAGGATTTCTGTTTGTCTGTCTGTCTGTCTGTCTGTCTGTGATCTTGGCGGTTGCATCGGCTTCGTTTATGTATTATTCGTTAGAAAGCTACACTGTTGCCAAGTTGATGTTGCAGATATAAAGCCTTCTATGGAATGTCAGAAGTATGCAATTACTTTTCCCAATGTGCATGTATGAAATAATATAAATATCTTTACAATTGTATATGATTCAGATTTTTGATTATACCACAGAAAATCATTAAAAAAACTTAACTGATTACGGAATCACAATTTAATTTTTTATTGCAGTCATTAAAATATTTTTTATCATTAATGTTTGCAAAATCTACTGTATGATCTTTCTTTTTACAAAGCTATAAACCAATTAACTAAAACATAAAAGAATGAAAATCCAAAAATTTTATTGGAATTCATAAAATTGAACATTTGATTTATTGAATCTTCTATAATTTTAGATTTCAAGTAAGTCAAATTTTGGTTAAGGCTGATATCATTTTGACAATGTCAGCCTTAATATTCATTGTTAGAAACGATTATGTATGTACTTGAATATTGGTATAGCGGCAAGATCCGATTTACGTAAAATCCGATTAGTAAATTTAAGCATATGAATTAATATAATACGAGTGTAAGAGAAAATTTATCATTTATTATTAAACGATAAAAGCTCTAGTACTTATTTAGTTAAATAGGTAAAAATATTGCCTTTTAAATTGATTAAATAAAAGAATTACCAACCAATTACCTACAATTAATAAATCAAAAAGGGTGAAAAAATATGGAAAAAAATCCATTTTGAATTTAAAATCAAAGCGTGGAAAATGCTTAAAAAATTCTTCATCAATATTTTCTCGCTAAGCAACTGTTTGTAATTAAGAAGTGTACATACTTTCATGGATTTTTCTTACATTGATCAAGTATTAAACTTTACTGCATACTAGTTGAACTATTTTTCAATTAATAAAGTAGTGAAGATAGTTGTAAGTGAAATCAAGTTCAAGCATCGTGTTCTTTAATCATTTTATCAACTTAATTAATCAAAAGGTAGTTTGCAGTGAAGTTAGTCAGTTTGCTCATACGAGTCACTTTATGTTAAATTGATCTATTTTCGTTGCGAACAATTTGTGCAGAGCTCATTAAAACGTACTCTAATGGTGACACTGATCGTCTACATATCAAATTTAATTTCTGACTAATGTCTCATTACTTGAATGACCACAGATACGTGAACGTTGAAATGACTACTTAAAAAAAAGAGTTTACATTTTTGGAAACAATCCATATATTAAAAAGTTTTCACTAACGAAAGTATAATAAGCCTATTGGTGGCTGAGTGGTCAAAGTGACCTATCCAAAACTGGTAGGTGCTGGATTTGATTATTCGTACCAAGAAAATTTTCAATATTTTTTGATTTGCAGATTTTTATTAACCCTAGATTCGCTAAAGACCTTGATAATTATAAAGCAACGACAAATTGCAATTAAAATAAAAAAGGTATAATATGCTGTGATTTTTAACTGTGAGTGGAGGTAAATTTCTATTGATTTAAACTATTAATGACTAAACTCATTAGAGTTAAAAGTGTCACGCATTGAAAATAAATAAATATTTAATTTGAAGACTGTCATAGTTAAATTTGGGAAAGAGTCACTAAAATGCTACGATGCGACGTATGGAATGTAGCACTATATGGATCGGAAACCGGGGTCCTAAGAAAATAAGGAAGACATTATCTAGTGAGGTTTGAAATGTGGTACTGAAGAAGAAAATTACTAATCAGATCAAGCCACAAAGATGGAAGTGTTGGAAAAAGTCAATGAAGTAAGAAATCGACATGGTTACAAGAAAAAACTTAACACCTAACTGAATGGATCTTATTCTACGAGGAAATAGATTCATACTTGATGTTGTAGAAGGAAAAATAGAAAATCCCAAGACAAGAAGAAGAAGAACAAGACAGATTCAGGCAGAAAAAGAAATACTACTAAAAATCGTATAAACAATAAACCCTATAACAATAAACTGTAATTTTATTATTGTTTGAACCATTGGGGAACTGTGCTAGGGAACCTGTGAATAAATATTACTTCTGTCAGAATATCGATAGCATTCTTGAATCGATGGACCCCAACTTCTTGATAGATAATAGTTTACAACCAAATATATGGCAATACATTTTCGGTTAACAACTTTTAATTGAAGCTTAATTACTGCTTTGCATTTTTTTTTAATTAAAATAATAACTCAAAGACCAAAGTTTTCAACTTTTACCACCAGTACTGTTATTGCGCTCTATTTAACCCTTTCTCAAGGGGAGAACGGCAATGATACAACACTCGTTTAGAATCGCTACCCTAAAAATTCCAAATTGTGTAGCCTTCGTAAGTAAAGCTTAAAAAGCTTACTAGCAATTTCTAGATTAGTAATTTCTAGCGATACACCTCGTTGCCATTATAACTGCACAACCCTATTATCGTCCTGGTAGCATTCGTCGGTTAATATTTTGTTATGGGAGGAGTATTTGTGGGACATTTCATAGAAGGCGTTTAGATGAGTAATTGTTATAGTTGTACCCTTTTTGACAGTTTAGTTGAAGATGAAAATGTCAAAATTTGCGATAGTAGGAAACCAAGGTGGGATTAGGTCGAGGTAGGGTTTATCTACTACGATGTCTTTTAGTGTAGTCATTGTTATATTTTAAAAATTAAGAAATTGTTTTTTAAAATTGTATTGATCATGTTGTTTTTCGTTTTAAAAGCCTTCAGCTTGCACGAGCAGAATAATATTTATTTATTCAATAAAGTTAATCAGTTTAAACACGGATAAAATTTTAAAAGATATTTTTTAACATCAATGTAAAAATTAAAATGTAAATATTTTATTTTTAATTTATAATTTTTATTCAAACAACGATCTTCTCGAGAATTAACAAATCGAAAGAGAATACTTTCTATAAATATCCGAAGTATTTAACTATAAGTGTTATGAAAACTTTTAGTTTCAACGCATCATTTCTAACATGTAAAGAAAAAATATTTAAAAATTTGTATCCAATAATATTAAAGATAAAAGTTGTTATTTTTTCTTTAAAGTGAAGTGCTTATTTTTGAATACATTGAGCTAAAGTTTCTCACGTAATCAACTATTTAAAAAAATATGTTTTCATATATTGATAATATCTAAGGAAAAAATCAGGTTATTTTTAGTGCTTCTTGTTGAAGTAAGTTCATCCCACGTCGTTCGTGCCTCCAATTTTCACGTAATTCTTTTCAGTTTTGGAATCAGTATAAAAATTATGAAAAAAAAACACACAAACTCAATGAGAATTTTTTATGTGTCATCAGCGTTCATAAAAATGAATCAGTTTTTATATTTTTAAAAAGAAATAATTATTATTTTTTTCCCCCTATTCCATGCTGAAAAACGACTGAAAAAATATTTGTCTACCATAAAACTGTATGAAACATGGAAATATAATAACCTCCATCGTTGTCGTTCATGAATTTTCATTTGCAATTTAATTTAATCTTGCTCCACCATTTTTGTTACCATATTTTTATTTGCAATTTCACTACACTAGAATGTGTGTAAATCTATTTTTTTTCTTATTTGTTTCTCATTTAATGTTAGATTTTCAACCCGAAAAGAAAGTGCTTAAGAAGATAACATTGAAGAAAATGTAAGCTTAATATAGGATTTTTACACCGAGATTCAATTATATTTTTTATCATAAACTTTATTATTTTATGCTTCCATGGAATTTTATTTTATCTTGATTTTGCAAAAATGTTAGTCTTGTGTTTGAATAAATAAAAAAAAACAACTTAAAACCATTTAAAGATACAAAGATAAATAGATGACTTTTTTTGCTATTTTATTTTGTAACTTATACTTGCAAGGTAATTATAAAATTCTGTGTAAATATTTGCAAAATGACAAAAACTGTTCAAAAAATTAATTATTGTCATGTATGTGCCAGTATAGTTGCCACTAGCGTACTCACTCGGTCATCTTGTTAAAAAGCCAGTATTTACAACGAGGATGTTAACATCCAAAATTTTCCTGAAGAAGTTGGAAATAAATACCAACGAAACGTTGAGATAATTTGAAAAATAACGTCTAATTATTTAAATCCAAGTTCCCAAGAACATTATTAATTATTAATTATTAGTTTTAATGGGATCTTAAAACATTAAATTTATGTGCCCTAACGATATTAACCTTCTATAAGCAGGCTAAAATTAATCTTTTTTTATCTTTATGGATAATTTGCGGTAAATGAATACGAAACGAGACGAGATTTGCCCAGTCTTGAATTGAATTCGAGATTTTATGAGACAGAGATTCAAGCAGCATTTCGATTTCGATATTAAGCAAATCAAATTTCTATGCAAAACAATATGGGATTGTCGATACGATTTGGTTTTTTTGAAATAAATTATGAGAAGTATTATGTTTAAAATAAAAAAAAATACATCACGTTTTCAATACTTAGACTTACAATTCGTTAAGTCGAAAACAGTGATTACAAAATTATTATTTTGTACTTTTATATAAACAATCGTAAGAATCTTCAAGAAAAGGCATGATGATAAATTCTGTTAAACTATTCTAAAGCGTTCGAAAATATATATAATGTACGAAAAACAACATTTTTCTGCAGAATTTACAACATTTAGTAGAAAAAATTGACATTTTAGTTTAAAAAATGACATACCGTCGCTTGTGACGTTAAATTTAAGTACCAAACGTACACTACATAAGATAATTTAAATACCTAATCCAAATTCTCATATTTAACAATTCTTCACCACTTTCTTTTAATATTTGCAAATTTCATTTTACCTACGTTTCTAGTCTCAATTAGAGCGCCATACCTATTTTCTGGGAATATATTGAAAGTTGAAGGCACTTTGCCTATCAAACGTACTTTTTGTACACTCCAAACGTCAAAAGTATTTAATAGTAAGTTCGCCTTGTTATAACATATTCGCTTACCCAATGATGACGTCATTCGCTTTGATTAGTGTTCAAAATTCATGACGAACTTCAGTAATTAGCAGTTTTAATTTTTCCAGTAAACTATCAATCTCATTCTTAATACAAAATAAACGCGTGCTTTTTAGTCTCTGATTCAGGTTTTATTAAATAAATACAAGATTTTAGTGATTTTTAGTACTACTAATTGCTATTTTGCCTAGCCAATCTTTAAATTGGTAAATTTGACCTTTAAGACACGGAAAAAGATATTTTGGCATAATTTTGGGTTTACTCGAATCATTGTATGTACCATTTTTATTAGTGCGTTTTTTCTATAAGCAATTTTACTCGATTTCATTATATTTCGTCGTAAGATATTAAGGCTCTAAATTTTCGAATACATATCTACCTAAACACGAAATCTTCGCAGCATTGTTTTTGTTAGTCTAATTCCAGGTTAGTCTAAAATCGTGCATTTCCATTAAAAACTCGGTATCTAACTTTGCAATTGATCATTTATAATAAGTACTCAGGATGTAGAAAAATGATACAATATTTTGAATCAAAATATATGAAATTTATCATTCAAACAATTAATTTGAAAAATTTACCAAATTTTTTACGTTAATAGTAAATATAGTAGGCATTTACCAACCACCAAATATTAATATGCAAGGTTTCAAAGCTTTACAAAATATTGCCTTTTTGTTGGTGATTTTGTATTTATTTTGAAAAATTCATCATTTTATTAAAGCAAACCCCAGC
This sequence comes from Sisyra terminalis, assembly GCA_958496175.1. Lineage (NCBI taxonomy): Eukaryota > Metazoa > Arthropoda > Insecta > Neuroptera > Sisyridae > Sisyra > Sisyra terminalis. Next base: position 38,713,513 of record OY292276.1, read on the forward strand.
AGTAATTGCATAGTTCAAGTGCTTTAAATATTTTAATTTGGCATTTTTTAATGAAGTGTAATTTTGTTCTTAGTGGTAAAATTTGTCTATTCTTAATTCCGAAAATGTTTTCTTCTTTGTTTTTATAACTAGAAAAGAAATTTTCCTTTAAAGGAAAATTACGCACAATTAATAGAGAAAGAAAGGAAACGTTAGGCGCAAATGTCTCGCTTTGTGAGGGCAATCAAATTAGTGATTATTGAATTTGATTGTTGTTAAATGGTGAAAATCTCCATCAGGCACAATAACTTGACGGTGAACAAAAGGAAGAAAATCCACTTTATCGCATTTACATTGAATTAAATTTGAAAGGAATACTTGATAAATTTGAATAACATCCTTATCCCTGAAATCTGCGTTTAATCCCACCTCTCCCACTTCAACACACACTCCAACGTCACCTCGTCCCGTTTTTAGTTCGAACCAAATCCGGTATTGCAAATCCGTATTATCGCTTTATTAATATTATTCGGAATCACTCTCACCGAATTATGCACGGTTATGTTTACGTAATAATGATATGTGAAATTCTTTAAGAACTCTTCCATGTTCAAAGACGTGTCTTGTGATGTGTGATAAATACACACATAGCTCTTCTTATAAAGATGAAACGTGATTCAATCACAGTCTTAGTAACTTTCGCTTTCGTTTCTTTTTGTCTTTTACCATCTTCATACCTATCTACTTCGTTAGACTGTGAGGTAAATTCACCATAATAAATTAATGAAACATAAATGTCTTATATACCTACTTCTTAAGTCGATGAATTATGGTTTTAAAACAAAACAGAAAAGTTTCCTTTTATCTACATGCTTCAATAAGTATTAAATATCTTCGAGAATTCTCGTAAATTGCTTTTAAACAAATTGGTATAAAACACTTATTTTCAGTTAAACTGCAACTTTGAAAGGCGCAGCATTCATCATTTCTTTGGAAATCAATATGAATGTTGAATATTTGTTTGAAAATGCATATTAATTTAATATAAAAGTATTCGTTAATTGGGTGTTTCAATTTGACGTTGAAAATTAACATTCCGTGTTTACATAAATCATACTTTTCCACTTTCATTTAAGATTTAAATTAATCTTTTTAAGTTTAATTGGCTCAGATTATACCTTTTCAAGTTATATAATGCTCTTACAAACAAAAAAAAACAAAGATAATAAAATTGTATTTATTGAATTTTAAAACATATACATTTAAAAAATTCATCTAAATACGTATGTTACGCATATGACAAAATCAAGAAAAGTAGCCAATTTTAACTACGATTTTCAGTTTTTAATTGTTTTTATAAGCATGTGATTATAAATGCAAACAGTAATCAATATAGTTAACAATAATTGAAATTATTCTTAAAACTATTAATAAAAATAATTTAATAATAAAACTTAATCTTTATATTGCAACTTGTCTTCATATAGTGACATCTACAGTGACATCTAGTTTTTTAAGCTAGAAAATATTTTTTCAAAGAAAAAAAAAGAGTTAATAGTTCTTAATATGAGAAATGAATGAATGATGAGGAAGTTAAAGAATATTTAAAAATTTAATATCATACAATAAATTTAGATAAGACAGAATACTTAAACATTGAACAACAGGTTGCAGATTTAAATTTGGAAGATAAAACTATTAAAAGCTCCGTATCTTTTAAATATTTGGGATCAAGTGTTCACCGAAATCGTAGGCTACTTATGCTTAAGATATAGAGAATTTAAAATAGGGCGGAGAAAGCAAACAAGAAAAACATTACTTAGATTAATTTGAAGTAACACATTAATATATATTTTATTTGTTATTCCGAGTCACAATTCATAAATTAATGAATAATTATATGTCGTATTACTCAATTCAGGTCTACAATTGGTACAATAAATATTACCTCATGATGACAGCTAAAGACTTTTGAAATGCATTGTATTCAATAAAGAAATAGAATCATACCATATATACTTAGAATTAATTATTAATTTGGAATAACACACTTATTATGACCAAAAAAAGTATTAAATTGGAAACCTGAAGGAAATAAACGAAGAGTAAGTTCAGTTCTACGGTGGAAAATTTACATCAGACAAACTATGGCAGAAAAAGATCTAAAAGGGGGGTGAGGGATTAGAATATGAATGAATTGTGGAGGGTAAAAACAACGAATTCGTAATGGGAAAATGGCGACGAAGAAGTATGAAAAAATGAAAAAAATATATTTCATTTGTAATGAAACTCCATTGAAGATTTTAAAAATTTGAAGTATTTTTCGACTCTTAGAAAATGCATTAATGACAATTCTGTACCTTATACCCAATATTTTTTTCAATGAACTAGTTAACATACAAAAACCGTATGTATATAATACAAAGATTGGACATTCTTGTATTGGATTTAACGTAACAACTATCGTGAACTATTGTTTTTATGATTCTAAAATATGAACAAAATGATGAACAAAACATATTAATCAAGTTTATAAATAGTCATGGTCTTACCATACATTAAAATATTAAAATTAAAGATGTTACCAGTTATGAACTAATGTATATTGACCGGTTAAAGAATACATGTTTTTTATATATATAGAACAAAAGAACTTCAGCATGGATTCTTAGTACAGAAATTTGAATTTGAATTGCTTTCCAATTTTAAATTTTTTTAATGATTTCGTAAGCTAAGTTGTATTGTCCAATGAAATTGGATTGCTCTTTAATTCAATTTTCATTTCTGCCTATCTCATTAAAGCATTAAGACATAAAAGAAATGCTAAGTTAACTTAAGTTATTTTAACTAATAATGGGTCTTCAACTATAGACATTAGTTTTGAAAAGAACACGTTGAATAAAAATCTGAATTCTTAATGATAGCCGAAGGCTTTTTCGACCAGAAATCGAAACCATTGAAAGTCGTTATAAAAGTCAAGATCAATGCAATTTGGCTTGAATGAAATGCGGACAAGGTTGCAAAAATGAAAAATATTTTACCTTACAGAACGTAACGGGATGCAAATCGAAAATTGCAGACAACAGCAGACTTACCTAAAACAAAAAAGAAAAAAACAATGTTTAAAAATACATATTCCAATCAGAAAAGTAACTGTGCAAAGATCAAACAATTCAGACACAAACGAAGCTGTTTTCGAAAAGATTAACTTCCCCAACTATTTGCAAAAGTCGTCGAATAAGCATATTATTTCGAACGCAGAGATATTTCAGTGGAAAGAGAACGAAACTTCTGAATGATTTTAAAATGTATTTTTTTTTTGCCAAAGGAAAAATGCAGCATCCATCTATCTATGAATTCGTTGAATAAATATTATATTTTCCAACCTTATACCGAAGATCCGAACGCGTTTTCATCCTCTTATTCATTTTCAACGCGCTCTCTTCCCGAAGAACGTTTCTTAAGTAGAAAATATTGATTAAAAAGTCAAACGGATTTCTTTCTCTAAGATCAAAGAACTTGGAAAGTGTGTTTTATTTTATTTTATTTTATTTCCCCAAAAAGAGAGATAAAATCATAAATATTCAATGTAAATGGATTGGAAAAAAACATGAAACTTTTGTCAAATCGAGGAAAATCATTTTATCTTTTACAAACGCTTGTTTTTAATTCACCTAAAAATATATCTTTCTTTGTAATCATATTCATTCATATTTATAGGGGTACTTTTAACCCTTAATATTATAATTATCATTTTAGTGAAAAAGGGATGGAAGAATAGATGGAAGGTTATTTGTGTAATATGCGTAGTATTTGTTTTTAAGGGAAGATTCGAACTGGAAAACTCTGGAGACCATCAGCGGCGGCATTATTATATCAGGATGTATGAGAGTATATAGTTGAGGTGGTACCTGGATGTGTAGAGGATGTTAACCCTAATGTACCCGGGTGTATTTTACAAGAAGAACGGGCCCAGGGAAAATTGTCCCTGGAAACAATAAATATTAAATGGCGAAATGTTAAATGAGTAGAGCAAAATCGGAAGAACGGGAGAGGCGTTAAAGTGGATGTAATATGGCTCTATTATTTGAAACTATGATTGTATTTCACCCTCGTTAGAGGGTTCGTTAATAATCATGTTTTATTAAGAAATTTTCAACGAAAATTATTACGGGATATTTAGGCCACATATCTGGGTTGAAAATGTGTGGTTCACAAAAAAAAAATGTTATCGTAACAAATGTGATACAAACGTGAAAAATAAAAGATATAAATTTTCTTTCGTCAAACTCACGTTTTTTTCGTCTTTGTGTCATCTGTCTCCGTTTCACAAATTCATGTACAAATTTTCATCATCCCTCAGCTCGGTTTTTCTTTTTATTTTTTGGTTTTTGCATTGAGGACCGTATCAGTGACATGTTTGAACAACAAACAGGGGTTGAGGGATAAATGGGATGAAGAATGAAAACTCTGCGTTCTATGCGTGGCTATGGGTTCGGGAATGTAATTTATTTTTTTTCTTCTTAGTCTTGTTTGAAATACCTACTAAGATGAAAACAAGGAGATAGCTTCTATTGAGACTTTGGTGGATGTGGTTTTGGTAAGATTTACTGATTTATGGCCATATTATGCGCTATTGGGTGGTAAACATCAATATTAATGCTATAAAGGAGTGACGCAATTTTTCTTCAATTTTTTTCCAAGAAAATTCGATTTGAAAAACTGATTAATTTAAAATAAAAAAATAAAATATTTAATACCAAGCTTTCACGCAAATAGCTAATTAATTACAAAGCTTAATTTTTACGACGCTATTAACAAAAGTAGAAAAAAAAACAAAATTAGTTGAATCATAAATAAAATCATATTTTAATATCAAATTTTGATGTTTAAATATAATGACCACTAAGATCTTTTACGTAATGATTATTTATTTAAATAAAAAACCGCTTTGAGAAACGCAGACCTTTGAAACATATTTTTTTCTAGTTTTATTTGCATAATCTCTTTCTTCTTTTTATTTATAATGTAAAACAAGAAAATTAGTTCAATGAATCAAGCAAATCTTACCAAATATTTATAAAAATTTGATGCATGATTTAAGAAATCATTGTTGGGGGCTTAAAGAACAAAAAATTATAAGATACCACACAATATCAACCAGGTGGCGTTCGCTCTTCAAAAAAAATTAACTATCGGGGTTTGAAGTAAAGATACAAGGAGTTCAGATGGTATAGACTTTTTCACAATATGCATGTATGCAATAGCAAACCCAGATCATAATTCTCTTTTCAATCACTAGTAGCGCCAATATTCAGAGCCAAAGGTTTTAAGAGAAAATTCCATTCTTGCAATGCTTTATGGGAAATATGTCAAGATGTGGTGCCACCATTAGTGTGTTTGTAGCTCTAACTTCAACCGAAACTATGTACTACGTAAGATAACTAAGGTAATATACGTTAGCAGAGTCCTGCTCTCCTCGCCAATAAGATTTCCATAAAAGAAAGGCGGTAACAACACATAGACTACCAAATTGTACGTCTAGTAGAAAAATTATTTGAACAAAAGTGGAGTTTTTCATTACAAAGAGAAAACGTTTTCGTAAAAAAGTTGATTTTTCAAATCGTTTTCCAATATAATATCAAAGTCATCGGAAAATCTATTGCAGAGTCATTTGTTGACTATTTTGATTGGTTTCACAACGGTTTCGTTGTAGTATTAGAATCATAGATGGAAAAATGGACTTTGTGTGTAAAGAATAAAACAATTCACACCCTTAATTTTCAACCCTTTCTGAAGGGCAAACATCAGCTGATAAACAAATGGTTACTAAAAGTTTTGTGATCCTTGAATCATAAGCAATAAATTACTTTTCAAGGTACCCATATGATGTGGAGAAGTAGAAGAAATAAGAAAGAAGAAGAAATAAGTATTTTCTTAAAATTTATTTAGTTGCATTATCCAGGATGAGGTTGATTGTGCCTAAAAACTGCAGCCATAGGGCTTATTGTAATTTCCTAGGTTCCTGCTTCACTTAGCTGAGACCGAGTGACTGGTAAACTGCAGCAACCGGTGTACGAGGTGGTTTCAAGGATTATTGCTATTCCTAGATCCTTATGTTCTTTTTTTCGTCCTCGGTCTAAAATATCTGTATATTGAACCATCCACATGTACTTTATTTGTATGCAGGATCTTCTTTAGTCCGTAGTGGCCAATTATTAAACTCGTTACCTGTCTGATTTGGTTTTTTTTTGTGGCATTAATTATTTCAATACTTAGGTTTAGGGATGGTTTTTCCATAATTTTTTACTGTGTTTTTGTTCGAAGGTGTTTTTCCTTATTGAATAGTGCTTTTTGGGTACCCATTCTTTGATGGCAATTTTCACTACCGATCTTATGACACCAAATACAGGTTGTGTTCCCCTGAATAGTGTTCCAAATCCTTGGCGAGCAACGACATCAACTCCTTTATTCAATAGATTTTTATTTCATTTTGTGAAAATAACTACCTATATATTTGTATGCATACCCACAATAATAAAAGAAACCGTTGGGCGATACCAACGTGATACCATGTTGGTTGAATAAAATGAATGGACCAAATTATAATGTTTTTCAATATAAAAATAAAAATAGTTTATTATATTTCAAAAAATTAAAACCTATCACATAATTTTATAAATAACAGGATGAAAATATTTATCAAAATTTTTGACGTGAACAATTTGAACTTTATTTTAACCTACGATATTCTGATTGGCAATTACGTATTCGATGTCACGAAATAGTTATGAAAGGCATTCTATTTATTTCATAAATGAACTTAATTAATCACATTTCTCTTTGGAGAATCTACTGTTTATATTTTATTTTTTTCCATAATTTTTGTTGTATTTATCATTTTTTTTCAAATGTAGTTCATTAAAAAGATTACAAATATATTCATTCGCAAAAAACATACTATTATATATTTTTGCCACGGAAAGTAATTTCTGATAAGAAAAATTGGTATACAGAAATAGCCAGACCTAATTATCGCAACTTCATTATGAGCCATTCAAACTAAAAATAATATTCTACAGACTAAAACAATTATCCTAATTTGGAAGCTCGACCTCATTCACTAATTTCGCCCTTAATTCGTCTGTAATTTGTATACGACATTGGTTTCGTGTTTGCCTCTATTCATTCTTCAAAATAAATTTCATTAAACTTCAATGTTATTTTTTATTCCCGTTTGATACATATCTTTGGTATTATCAACAAAATTTTACTTGTAAAAAATTATTCTTAAGTCTACAATTAATCAGAATACTCCACAAAAATTTGAGAACTTTGATTTAGAAGTGTTTCAAAGAAAAAGATATAAATCAAATATTTTTCTCTTATATTGGTTTTTAATCTATTTAAATAATTATGAATGTCGCATAATCTTTCTATTTGGTAGTATTAAAAAAATTTATTGAAATTTCTAATAGTAAAATACCGCATGATTTATGAGGGAATATTAAAAATAATTTTTAAAAGAAAGAAGTTTAAATGTTAAAAAAAAACATTTGTGGTTGAAACGTTCTTGTCGTTCGTTGTGGGTCATACCGGCTGGTGATAAAATTGTTATGAGGACACGATAAGAGTTATTTCCGCATCAAAATCGAAAATAAACAAATATCCGATGATAAAATGCTCTCTAATACACTGATAATCCGCCATTGGTATTTTTTCTGTATTATTTCCTCTTTGTTTTTTTTCCCATAGACGAAAAAACAACGTAACATTAGAACTCTACTTATAATGTAAAGAAGCAACAGTTATTGTATCCTCTAATCGATATTAAACGGAGATTTGAATATTCCTATATATATATTTTTTTCGTTTTGTTTTCAATCGTTTATAAATTTTTTTCAATGTCCATTTTTATTTTTCAATTAATTTAAAAATAAAAATATAAAGCATAGATTGCAAATCATTTTTAAATGAACCAAAGCTTTGTAGTATTTTTAAAACAAATTAAAAACGAAAATATTGGATAAAAAGGGAAAAAAAACGTTGTTAGACATTAAATGAACATGTAATAGTCTGAAACAAATCATATGCGTATATGATGGTTTTAATATATCGGAAAATAATAGTGGAATGGGGTGAAAATGAGGATTAGGGTGGATCATCTAGGGATATTCGGAAATGTTTCCCGGGTTTATTTCTGAATGCTACAATCGCAAAATGATTCACTATACATTTGAAGATGGTCCAATCTCTGTTTCATATACTATCGTGTATATGTGCCCTGCCTTTATTACGGGTTTGGACTTTAATTGGGGACATGTTGGTCATAAAATCCCCAAATACGCATGAAAGATGTAACAATCGAATATAATCGATAACTACGTGATGTGTAAATATTTGTTTATCAGTATTGTACTCATATGCCATCAAATGCAGATATATCAGCTAGAAAATAGAGCAGATGTTCATACACTTATGTAACGTTAATCGAATATAATATCTGATAATACAATTAATAATTTCAATACTCTAAAAACGATTTTAATTTATGTAGTTGAATATGTATTTAAATTAAACTATAACGTTGGATTTTTAATCAAAGAAAAATAAACCACATAATTTTTACTTTGTAATCGTTACAATTTCCTCAGTCTTTAAGTTTCAGTTATTCATTTATAAAGACTCATTTTGAATATATTCTGAATTTCAAGTTGGAATATACTTATCAAGGAATCACTTAAAAAATTAATGAATATTCCATGATACAAGTTAAAACATTTATATTATGTCTGCCATATAATATGAATTTATTTAGCATCTTCTCCAAAAAAATATTGTCTCAGTTGAAGTATTATAGGTTTCAGTGAAATGAAACTAATTTTATAGTTTAATGATAATTCCAAATGCTTCAGTTTACTCAAGGATGTCTTACTTATTGAAGACCCTGGACATATTAGAATAACGGGGCGTGGGATAGAAGAATCTGGAATTTCGTACAGTCTGGAACATGTCACTATAAAAACTACCTGTAGTAAATGGACCGCAGGTTTAGTTATTGTTGGTGAATCATTCAACTAAGCGGTTTTTGTAAATAAATAAATGTGTCATGTGAAATAAATAAATGTTTGTATAATAAAATAATTTTGTTATTGTTGTATGTCCTTAAAGACAAATCCAAACGAGCCCGTCAAACATAAATAAAAGTTAAAAACATAACAATATTATTGTATACAGCGAATTTAATAATGTATAAAAATATTTAGATGTACTTTTCTATAAATAACCGTACAAATCGATTGTGTTCACCTCAAACATTCTACATGAAAAAGTTTATCACAAGTTTATTTTTGTTTTTAAAATAATAACTTCATATTTAAATGTGGTTACGTCCTCTGGGGATATCAAACCTTGGAACCAAAATAATCGAAAAATACCTAGTATACCGGTTGCTGAGATTTGCTCAGCTACTCGGTCTCAACTAGGTGAAATGGGGATTTAGGAAACTCAATAAGCCCAGTTTCTGCAGTATTGAGGTACAATCAGCCTCATCCTGGAAATCTCAACCAAATAAAAAAATTACGTCCTACACATTGTGTCGGCATATTGTTACAATGTAAAATGGTACGGGTAATGTGATTTATTGATTGAACTTTATAACAATTACTACCAAATACTAATGCTTACAAATAAAGATTGGCAAAGCAATAGATTAGTAATTGAATCTCAATATTGAGAAATATTGCAAGAACGAATATAGAAAAATAAAGTTTTTATTTACAATAATGAATTAGTTTTAATATTTTTTGTATTTTTGACGTTTACGTCCTTTGTGTCCTTGAGTTCATTGCTCGCTTTGCTAACAATATGATTATTTTTTTCAATCACTTTTCTCATAATTTTTTTGGATATTAAAATATTATTTTTGTAATTTACAATTCACCTTTTTCCTAATAAATTATAAATTAAAAAGAAAAATTCAAAGTTACCAAAAATAACAAGAAACTTAAGTAGGTATAGAAATTTTATGAAACTGCATTAAGCGAACGATAATAGGCAAAAAATTCAATCGTCTAATTTTAGTACAAGCCATTGAAAAAAAAACAACAATATGTGTTGATATAAAAACAAATCCTTGCAAAATAGAAGATGGACATATTTCACCAATTGAAAGGCCGAAAGATAACATTGTTTTTTTTTAATTGAGCGAAATCCGAAAAACAATTCTTTGGAAATAATAATTTATTACTTTAATCGTTTGTCAAAATGATTTCATAACCGAAAAAAAATCGAATAAAGATTTGCGTGGAATCGTTTCTTCAAGTTTGAATTCTTTTTTTAGTCTGTAATATTAAATAAAATTTTACAAATTGCCGCCTTTGCCATATAATTGGTAGCTTTTATTAAAGTTTCTTATTATTTTCAGCAGTATAGAGTTAAATGTATGTATTCACACTGTTTAGTTTTGGCTTCAAAAAAAGTCATGTTTCCACTATTTTCTATAAAATTTTAAATAAAACTTAATTAAATTATTAAAATTTTAAGTGAAAAAAAAATTAAATTTATGATCAATGATTTACCTATGCGAAGCATTAATTTAATAAATATAGAACCATTTCCTAGAAGAAAAGAAAACCATAAAGTTATTGGTCATATTTCGATTAGTACAAATTCGGGTAAAAAAATAAGACATTCTTAGACAAATACATGAGCATTAATCAAAGTTAAAATTAAGATGATATAATAATTTGTAATCTATTGGTAGCTGAATAGTCAAGGCGATCACTCTAAAACGGGTAGCTGTTGCAATCGATTCTCGTATCGAGCAAATTTTCGATATTTCTGGATTACAGATTTTTATCAATCCTAGCCTAGCTTAAAAGCAATGGTAAATAATAATTAAAAAATCAGTTTCGGTAAAATAAGCTAATAATGTTCTTGTAACGCACAAAAAGATAATACATGAATAAACAAGTACAGGTTTTTTTATAATATGTTTTCTTTTTCAAATTGATTTTTTTCTAGTAATATGAAAAGATAAAAGAAAATAATTCAGTTCTTAGATTAGATTTTTTTTGAACCGAAAAAAAAATATCGTCCAAAAAATATATGTTTTATTTTCTTATTTTCTCTATCTGCTTCGGCTATTTATATAATTCTCGCTCCAGTAATTTTAACATTGACTACGTTATATATGAGATGAAATAAGTCTAATATAAAAAATATAATCTATACACATTACAATAGATTAGAGGAAAAGGAAGAAAGTGGATGAAAAAAATCCATTACAAAATAAAGACTATGGAGGCATTTGTTTGTGTGAAAATGTGACTGAAACAAGGCGAAATTTTCGTTGTTCTTCCTCAATCCCCGTTTCGTAGTGAAATGAATTGGGAGTGTGAGACACAAAGAGTTATAATATGGGAAGCCTGATTTTTTACAGGCGCAAAAATAATGACAAGGTCTTTGCGTCTTTTCATTCTAGCGAATTAATGGCAAGAATGGGGCCAAAGACCCCGACACATCCCGACATCCCTTTCCACCATTTCACACCAATTCCAGAGTAAAAGAAAAATGACCAGTTCGTTAGTTTTATTTTCGTGAAAGCCACAATAAAGTGCAGGATTAGCAAATCGGAAAGTTTTTGCCCCAATTTTTATAAATTGTCCGTTACTAATTCGAAATGAATTTTTTCGTTGTCATTTTTTTTAAATTTACCTAAGATAGAGAAATTTAAGGTGCAATAAATAGAAGAAACGTGTTTCAGATTAAAAGAAGAGCAATGTTAAGGAAGCGGAAGAAAGGTTTTTTTCTTCGTTTGAAACGTGCTGCATAAAAAGGCGTTGGTGATAATAATAAATATTCGTATTTATCGTTTGGGATGTCGCTCGTTATAATTGTTATTATTTTGTCATGTTGGTCATGCGGCGTGTCGCACAATCGTTAAGGTCATGCTCCGTTTTCTGCTCAATTTAACTAATTTTATCGGACTAAAGCATTTAGATGAAACAGAAAAAATCGTAACAAGATAAGTGCCTTAACTAAGTAGTTTTTAGAAAAAAAAAGTGACAATTTTTTTATTGTCTACCTAAGTAATCCTGATTATAAACTAACCGAAGTAGTCCCCATCATTAGTGTAACGATACCATAATGAAGTGTTCATTAAATATTCGTTTTCAAAAAATACTGTAAAAGTTGAATATTTTTTTTATTTATTTATATACATTTTTGAAAAACAAAACTGACCGCTTTCAATCTCTATCAAGAATTTTTTTTAATTTTGTAATATCTTCCAATTTTCAAACCTTAGAATGGCCAACAACGAAAAAATTAACATTTGCATTGTAGAAGTACTATAAAAATGATTCCTTATAGATGGATTATTCCACCCCTAAAAGGTTTGGAAAATGGTGACAAAATTTGTATGTGATAACGTGTGGCCTGATTAACAACCAAAATTTAATAATCAAAATGTCGTTCAACATGAAACTTTAAACGATTTTAATAATTGAATAACTTTTTCGATTAAAATTTATGATACCAGTAGAAATCTGAACACTTTGGAACATAAGGATGATGCTATAAACTATCCTGAAGAGTTCCTTAATTCACTTAATCCACCTGGTCTTCCGTCCAGTACACGTATCCTGAATGTGGGTAATGCTCCACTAATACTACTGCGAAATCTTAATCCACTAAAGTTATGCAATGAAACCAGGTTACGTGAGAATAGCTTACATAAAAATTTAGTAGTGGCTACTTTATTTACTGGCTGAGTTCGAGGTAAATCAATGTTTATCCTACGGATACCAATTATACCACTGATAACTTTAAGTTGTGTTTCACCATGACAATAAATTAAGCACAGGGTCAATCACTGAATGTAGCAGGAATCGGTCAGGGGGCTAGGGGAGACTGCTTTCTACATGCACAGTTTTATGCGGCCTGCTCAAGAGTGAGGTCATCTAACGATCTGGTTAGCACCTCAAGGGAAAAACAGGAATAAAAAGAGGAATAAAAAGCCGTATAAAAAGAGGTACTTTAAATGAGTACTGGTTTATATAAATATATTTTAAATGAGTATATCTTTACATGCTGCGTCCAGTGGCGTAGCGTGGTGGATGCCGAGAGGGTCATAGCTGAAAAACATTCGCGATTGGGTTGGTATACGTAGGATGGAAAAATGATTGAAACTGGCCAAAGATTGCGGATAACTCTTCAATGAAATTGCGAACGTCAGGGTACGAAGATATAATATTTAATGTTTTCTTTTAAAAACTGAATGGAATAGCAGCAATATGAACGTAAAAGAAAATCAGTTATAATTTATGCATGGCACTACGTTTTGGCGACAATTTCATCTTCATTAGATGTGAAATTGTCATTGAATTTTTGCTTCCGTATTTCTGCAAGTCCATCCAATGATTAACAAATTAAAGTACACAAAATCGAGGACACACAGATAGGAATATAAAGGACACGAACAAGATGATGTTTATATTATTCAATGTCATCTTTCAACTACGGGATCATTAATAAAATATGTAACAGTTATAAGACATATTTTGCCATTTTTTGATGTCTTTCGTCTCCTCTCATTAAGATAAAACAGTACCCGTTTGTTAGTAGAAACATAGAAAATCAGAATAGTATACCTCCTTTCTTCTCCATAAATTGTTTTAATTATAAATGACCCTTATGCCATAAGTTTATGGATGACAGGGTCATAAGCATCGGCATTTTTTTTGTAAAAATATTGCCTTGGTAAACATCAGATGTAGTTTGTAATCCAAAGAAGTAATTATTTTAATTGGAATTTTATTGTTTTTAATATAAATAGTAAGGATTTTATAAAGGATTTTCAGCAGAGGATAATTTCTCTTGCCCCATCTGTATCAAGAATGGTTGAAGTGCTGTATTACGGTCATAAGTCTTATTATAGTTATCTTACACTTTAGTTGTACTAGTTCTCTTCAACTTCAATTGGTTCAGAAGTGATGAACTGTTGTTATGTAAGATTTGCCAGAAGAAGGTACTGTTTTTTTATTAATGTAGAGTTAGAAATAAACTTGATAGATGAGTCAATTTCGTTTGTATTTATAATGATTCAAATTGTATTGTGTGCATTTAAAAAAGTAGCAAAAACATACGAATATAGATTAACATGTTGATATTATAAAAGTTTCATTTCCATTATGGAACCATGGAAAGTATTTTTGTTTAGATAATAATAACATTGTACAGAAAAATAATTGTTATTCAGTAATATTACTTCAAATTCATACAATATCTTTGAAAATTTCATTTGATTGGTTATGATATAGTTAAAAGTGAGAAAAAAAATTAAATTTTTATTGACATGAAACGATTTCCATGTAGAAAATATTATAAATAATATATTTCATATATTGATCGTAAAAATAAAATAAACGTTAAGTGAAATGTTTCTTTTTACGATAATTAGAAAAATAATTAATGCCATTTGAAAGAAACAACGAGCTTTATGGAAACATAGCCGAGGGGTGCTTTTCTGCAGAAATACATTTCTTGTATATTCCATTACATGTGAAACCTACCTACTACTTATATCGTAATATGTCACAGTAGTATATAAAAATTTAATGGGCATTTGTTACTATTTCACAATAAGTTTTTGAAGATATTTTCAGTGTAGTGGGTAATGTCTACATTATAGTATGTTTAGGAAACAAATTGCTTCTTTTTATAGCACTAAATGATGGTTTGAGAAGTATTAAATTTTCACCGGAAAAACAGATTGTTAATGAAAAGTTTTTTCGTGTTGATAAGGTACAAAGGTGGTTGACTTGAAAGGTCATGGTCCCAGAGTCAAAACTCGCGGATGGCCCTGAATGGCATTTGTCTCACTATATTTAATACAGTACATTATGAAAGAGGTTCACAATTAGAAAACGGAGACGGAAGTGGGAGTGTATTATAAACGAATGTTGGAGAGCTCTTTATTTTTCTTCCATTCGTCGCCTCTTTCATCAACGTCTTTGTGACTCTTGGTCGTTTTAAGCACAATAAAAATTTGTCCCGCATAAATCAACATAGCACATTCTTAATTATTTTTTTTATAAAAAAATGGTTTGTTTTTTTTTTCTCTACACACTTCAGAATTGGGTATTTGAAATAAAAAACAGGAAATTTCGGTAAATGATTTGGTTTTTTATAGAATTCTGGTTGGTGTTTTAATTAGCAATTTAATACGAAAATAAAAAAAAATCTTGTATTAATAACTGTATTTTTTTTAAACTCCTAAGGTGAAAATTTGAAAACCATATTGTTGAAAAAGTAATAATAATGAGTTGAATAAGTTATGCAATTAAATCCCAATCAATTAGTGTTTAAAATATTTTTGTAGTTAAATGCATTTGGTTGGAATTGAAAGTGTACCCACGTACAATATACATAGTGCATGTTACCAAAGTCTAATGTATAGCCAAAATCTGTTGTTTCTTTAAATTTGCGCATGCTCTGAATTATATATCTCCCAAGTGAATTTTTTGTATTCGTGAGCTATGCATTCTTACTTCTAGTTAAGGCTTTGGATAAATACCGTGAATATCAAATACAGACCTATGACCGGTATTTTCACTCATGGATAGATAAACCATATTCTTAAGTTAGCTATTTAATATAAAAAAATGCATCTGTTATAAAATCCAACAGATATCACTTTTTCAGATGAAAAGATGCATGTTTTCTCTATCCACCTATTCACCGGATATAATTTTATCTGGAAGACAAATGCCATTATCAAGATGTGAAAATATTAGCTTTTAGGAAATACTTATGAAGTTTGCTTGGACGCCTGCTTTTCCAACGATACCCATCGATATAAATAACTCCTACACAGAAAAGTGCAATTAAACAGTTATGCATTCGAAATTTGCAAATTGCCCCAATACCCTATACAAAGAAGACCCTATACAAATAAATCGAAAAAGCAATTAAAGCTTAATAACTCTTTTCCATTGAATCGTTAATGAATAGAATAACAACTACAATACATTGATGAACCTTTTAAATAAAGAGGAATAATACTTATGCAAAAAAATTGAATACTATCAAAAGAGCATATTTTTTTGTGAAAAATGGAACAACTTTCCAAAATAAAAACGAAATACCAAAAATGAAATGTCATAATTTTTGCATTTTTATAAGTCTACGATAGCTTTTTAAAGGTGCTCACAGTAATTCAGTTTGATTGTTGCAATGTAAAGGTTTCTAGAAGAAATTGAATTTATCATGATATTTTTTAGCCATCTTTTTTATAAGAAATAAAATAAAAAGCCTGCACCACATTTATCTGGTCAGTGGCGTATTTAGAAAAACATTTACATTAAAAAATCAGTAGAAACATACGTGTAATTAAATCGCCAAAATTTTGATTTTGGGATAAATATTTAATACCTTATATTAACCAATCCTTGTATATAATATAAAATATCTGATTTAACTTATTTTTTTAAGTTTTTCTTTGTGTGGGAAATGAAACTATGTTCTTGTTCGATCCAATGGGAGTTTATTAAGTTTATAATTACAAGAAAAAAATAATTATTTACTTGTAGCTATGCATGAAATGTTTACAGCCAACACTGGAACACAAACAACTAATAAAAGACAAAAATTGGCAGTTGAATGAAATTGAAATGACAGTTGAAACAAATAACAACAAATAGTTACCTCAAATTTAAGATAAGATTATTATATTTGGACTTCACTCACACCTACGTATTATATTCTTTATACTCTATTTTTACCGACATACACAATATACGAGTACACATTTACCTATTATAATATTGATAATCTCAAAATAGGCAACGATATATTTAGACCCATTTCGGCTTATCTTGTAAAATAAATAACTCGAAATAATACAATCACGAAAAATTGTCAACTGTTCAAAATTATCACCATAATATAATTTTTTCGCTTAAAAGTGAAAGTATTCAATAATCCTATAATAATAATAATAATAATAAAACTATATTTCCTCCAATTAATCTACACTTGTAAGTTTACAAATTTAAAATTTTGTTTACTTATCTTAACATTTTTGTTTAACTTAAAAGTTCCTTCTTGTGTTTCCCACAATATTTTACCTTTTAACTTTTTCTACTCATTTCCCTTTCCTTTATTTTTATTTTTTGATTTCATTATAGGGGTGCCCTTTTAAGGGGGAGAAATTCAAAAACTCCCTCTGTCATTGTTAAAAAAACAAAATAAAAAAAACTTTTTAAGAAAGTCAATAATCCTATATTAATATAATATTATTATCTACAGAATGGAGAAACTAGCAGAACCTCCCCGAGGGTCACATATTACTTTTCTTTATTAAATGTGATTCTAAAATAAATATTGAATTGGTCATATTTCAATTTACTAATTTAAAATCAATTGACCAAAATTCAGCTTTACAGAACTTTATAAGCAAAGTTGGAGCTTATATACCATAATACCTGTGTGCTATGTGCGAAACACTCTATATATAGGTGGTTACAAAAAATTATGAAATTTATATTACCTTTTTTGATCTATGAAAAAAACATTGCGTAAAAGAAAAACTTTGACAAATATCAACTTTACAGAACTCATAACTATACATATTGACAGATAATCAATAATTGACGCAAAAATATTTTAAAAATATACGTAAAACAATTTCTTTACTTCTATGTAAAATGAAAAAAAAAACATGCTACAAATAAATTTAAAAATTGATTTTAATTTCCAACATAGCTTAAACTTGTTTCAACCGACAATTCAACTCGTACATTAGGCATTTAATTTATTAGTATGAATGTTTTCCTAATTAAACATAATAATTAACTAATTAAAATATAGTTATCTATAAATTATATTTCCAGCCGTAGAATTTTAAATACAATAATATAAAATTGTAAAGATTTATACAGCATTGCGTCCCTTACCATCATGCCTCATTTTATTTATCGTTGTGGAAATAGGGATTATTAATTTTCATTTAAATATTTCCCGAGAGTTCTAATTAAACTAACATTTAACCAACATAAATTTATTAAGGTATTAAGGTTGTACAAGGAAAATGTCACTCAAAGGTCATACAAATGATTGTCATACAAGAAATGGACTGGAAATATTTATTAATATTTTTTTTTCATGAAGTTAGAGTAGTACTTCATTAATTATATAATACTCCTATAAATTTTGATCATTTGTGTTTACTCACTTATATTATCTATCAAGATTCTATATTTACAACAAAACAAGAAATTCAAGTAAAAAGTAATTTATTTCCAACTAAGAAAATAATCTACAAACACATTTTATTAATTGTATAAGACCCAATTAGTTTCTCTAACAAATGAAACGCAAACTTGAATCAATTGTACTCGAAATGATTAAATCTCTAAATCTCCTATTATTAAATAACATATTTAATATGAGATTCTCCACCATTTGCCCTCATTTGTTATCGCTAACGAATGGAAATCATATGTGTTCTCGAATATTATCGATAACGTAATTAACATACATATTATACTAAAGCGTATGCTGGAATAATTTGAGGTAATTGTGAAGGTGTTATTACATTTTGCAAATTGTAAAGATTTAATTTTCAATCAATTCCCTATAATTAAGCTTTCCATTAGAACTGTGTACGGGTATATTATTTAAAAAATCAATAGAAATGCTTTAAAGTTTCTGATTTCCTTGAATGTTACCGGAGAGGTTAAATTCGTGCAAATATAGAAAATTTTAGGCTTCTAATAAACGACAGAGACCCTTTTAGTTTGCGAATGGAAACTTTTTGGGTGTTTTACGTGTAGGTTTCTGTTTTGAACGGTGCTTCGAACAAACCGACAGTGTGGCCGCAATCAACATAAAATAGATACTTATCAAATATTCAGGATTACTCTAAATCTATTTAAGGGTTTAATAATTAATGGTAATGATTGGGAATGTTCAACAAGAAAAAAGCTCTTGGCAACGTTGCAAACATTTAACAAACAAAAAATATGTAAAACTAATTATATAATCACAGATTTGAATATCGTAATTATTAAATGTAATCCACAGTGGAATATTAATATATTTAAACAAAATTTATTTTATTTGTCTAATTATTAAATTTTTCATTACAAGTAAATTTTTTAGCTTTATAGTTTTCTACGTAACACCCGCATGCTTCGATGGACGAATTATAAAATTTGGACTTAAAATATGATTGGAATATTTCTCTTGGTGTTTGATACATGCTCTTGTTTGTGTTAAGTAACTTCGATAGGGTAAAAATTCAATAATATTTATAAATTTTTCTTGTTCATTTACTTATTACAGCTAATAATTTATATTATTTCATAGTTGGTTTTGATAAAGTATATAAAAGAATACTCAAAGTATCTTATTATAAATAAGTACTCATTTAACAGAACTCATTTTTAGAACCTTTCAATATTCTATTTAGATACTAACTACAGCAGGTCGCACCTGGTAGAATAAGTAGAACTGTACAGTAGGAAAAAACCCAAAGATCCATTCCTGCTGCTTTCAGTGATTGATCCTGTGCTTTATTTATTATCATTGCGAAACACGACTTAAGAGGGAACTGAATTTTTTCAAGGTTGAATGGATACTCTGAAGGTATAAGTGGTATTAATGATATAAACATTGATTCACCTCAAACGCAGCCAGTAAATATAGTAGCCTCTATCAAGCTTTTATATATCGCTTTTAAACGTAGTCTATTTTTATAGCATAACTTTGGTGGATTGAAATTTCGTAGTTGCACATAACTCATTGCAGCGGTAACCATTTTCAGGATAAGTGTATGAGACTGAAGACCAAGTGGATTAAATGTATTAAGGAATTCCTCAGAACAGTTCATAGCATCTTGCGTATGCATCAAAGTGTCCACAAATTAGTACTGGTATTCTGATATTTTGGACGACATCAATAAAGGGTCACAGAACCTACTGGTAGCCGAGTGGTCTAGGTGTTCGCTTCAGAACTGGTAGGTGTTGGGTTCGAATCTCGTATGAAGCAAATTTTTTAACCGTAGAATCGCTGAAGACCTTAGTAGTTTAAAGCGGTAAATTACAAAAAAAAAAAAAATAAAGTGTCATTATTTTTTTTCTCTTTATAGTGAAAACATGAAATATTAAAATATTTAAAATTCATACAGACAAATTCAAATCGAAAGTTATTAAATTTTAAAAATCGTTTGTTAAATTGGAAATTTCGATTGCTGAGTAAGTCATGAGTTATGTCATTCAAACTTTGTTATACTTATTCACCCTTTTAGGGAATAAATTTTCAAAAACTCGTTCTTTTCGAAAGCCTATATCATATGAAGAATGCACCACACGAGTTTCACGTTCTTACGATCGAAAGTACCGATTTTTTTAAGTTATTATTTACTATCGCTTTATAATTACCAAAGTTCTTAGCGACTTAGTTCTTAGCGGTTAATAAAAATCTGTTTATCGAGAAATATTCAAAATTTGTTCCATACGAGACTCGAATCCAAAAATTTCCAGTTTTGGAGCCGCTACTTTGAGATAGATTAAAGGATTGAAGATAAAAAATAATGAACTAAATAAACCAATTAAATGTTCTTACAGTTGACAGTTTACTAAAATGTTAACAACGATATCACCTAGATTACTTTTCATTGTCCATGTTTAAAATTGGTAAGCATTTTTAGTAAACGAATAATTAATGAGACCACTATGATTAATAAAGTGAGGAGAGTTGTTTGTTCGTTATAAACTAATTGACTACAAATTGATTTACAATAAAATAATATTTGGCTAAACAATTCTTAATATTAAAAGGAATAAATAGTTAACGATATGATGTTTTCATCTATGCGTAATATATGTTAAAATATTGACGTCTTATGTATAGAAGAAAACTATATAGTTGACTAATTATACCACTTAATGTTAAGAATACTTTTCACCAAAATTTTAACTAATTTTAAATCAATTCGTCATCAATTTATTTAAAGTTAACAAACAACTCTCCAAACTTTATTGATCAGAATGATCTCATTGTTACTATTCCTGTACTAAAAATGCTTACCATGTTTGATTTCATTATTTTAACATAGAGAAAAAATCCGTTTCTTTGTTGACTAGTTTTTCTGATTTTGAAAGATTTTCAGTTACCCAAATTTAAAAAATTTAAATTTAGAATTTAATTCATAAAATGAGTACGAAATTTGGCAAATTGGCAAAAATTTCAAACATCTTAATCCGACGTTATGATAATTTATTGTTATTTTCGTAATAACAAAACACTTAAATCATATTTAAATATATCACAATACTAAATTTTTACAATTTCTTTTACAAATTATTAATCAAATACTTAAATCTTAAAAACTCTTGCAATAGCTTTCCACACATTCTTGAATGAGTTGAATTAGTTTCAAAACATAATAAAATATATGACCCATTTATTAAGAGAAAAATTAAAGTTGCAAGAACTTATCTTATAAATAGAAAAAAAGGAGACAAATATTCTTTTTTGAGTTTATTTCACAGTTATCCATTAAGTTACCTCAACAACATACTTTACATTTGTTTATGGGAGATTTTTTTTGGATTTAACTCGCAGATTCTCGGATTATTATGCCAATTTTCAACAATTTGAACCAAAAACAATGAAATATTTTGATGAAAAAAGTTTTAAAATATAAATCTTTATGCGTCAAAAAGATTTGCGCAAGATTGGCAAATAACAAAAATGAAATGGGATTTCGTGATTAAATTCAATTGATTTCGCTCTCGGTAAATTTTTTCTGAAAATAATGAAAGTAATAATAATAAAAGAAAACGAAGTTTTTTTATTTCATTTTCCAAATAAATAAGGTGAAGTATTTAGAACGTCTGCTAAATTTTTATCGAAATAAATTATATTTAAATAATTAATCTATTTCTGATTTTTTTTATTTCAGTGGTATCATTTTATTGCTAAAATTATTGCGGATTCATGCTTTTGGTTCATGAAAATAAAAGGTTTATATTTGGGCTGAAAAATGTTTTAGAAAGATATAGTTAGGTATGGGAGCAGTTTATTAAGTTTTATTTTTAAGAAAATAAACTTGAACAACAAAAAGCTAATGAAAATTAAGAATGTAATTAAGCAATAATATTTGCAAAAATATTGATTATCAGAAATTAGAACAAATTAGAACAAAGAATCAAGAATGATGATTTGGCATCGGAGAGATTTCGCAATGAGTTGTAGACATAGTTATCAAATACAATGGTCACATCTCAATTAATTTTGAAGGAAAAAAAAATAATTAGCGAAAATCAGACAAAAATTTTCTTTTTGGAGTTGACGCAGGGGCTAGATTTAAACTTTTAATATGATTTATTAATTATATATAACATTTAAATTAAGAACTTCATAGATATAATTATTTAGGAAACCCATAAAAAACATTGAATATGTACATATGCACTCAAAAAAATAATTTAGGTATGCAAATATTTACCATTGCTTTATAACTACGAAAATCTTTAAGGTTTCTAGGGTTAATAAAAATCTGTTATCGAGAAATATCGAAAATTTGCTCAATGCGAGAATCGGATCCAACACCTGCCTGTTTTTGAGCGATCACCTTGACCATTCGGCCACTAGTAGGCACAAATATTTATTACATATTATTTTTCCTTCAATTTTACTTAAATATTTTAATCAGGACAGTATTTTATATGATTTTAATTCGATAAATTTCAAACTCATATTCATTTAATTATTATGTATAGTTGTAATAATATTTCAGTTAATTCATTTATTTTTAATTTTAATGAAATGGTTTTGTCCATTCAACTACACAAACTTAATTTTAGTTTTTATAGTTCATTTAAAAATCTTATTAAATCTTACCCTTAAATTATGATCTATTGATAGGCTCCATTTAGTGCACAAAGAATTTTATATTTCTATATACGAATTTGAATGAGTATGTGACATTGATTTTGGCGCTGTGCAATTTTCAATATTGCAACAATCAAAACAAATGAACATCTTTAAATCTCGCAATCCCATTGGCTAATAGCCTCTTGTATTGTAGGGGGTGTGCTGTTAATATATATTAAAGCATTTGTGATTATATTCAGATTAAACGAGAGCAATTTAAATTAAGCGTGGAGGAGGTTTCTTTGTTTTTCTTCACTATGTAGAACCCTTACAAAAAATCTAAAAACAAATCCTTACTGTATATAGAAAGTAACAAAAAAAAAAACAATCAGTGTAGTACCAAAATTGCTCAAACTTATATTTTTATTATTTATTTTTTATAGAATTCATAAAGCTATGTATAGTTGTTTATTGTTTATAAATAATATTAACCCCTTAATAATTTTAAAATTGTAGGTGAAACAGTTGAGATAGTTCTTAAAAAAATATGATTTTCCTTTACTAATATTTTCACCAAAAATAATTAAGATTGAGATTTGAAACATCAAGGATTTTAGGGTTTTATTAGTACCTAATTATTAGTACTCTAAGTATCATTAAACTAACTATCTAACTATCATTAAAATATTGTTCCTGAACCAAATCACCATCCTTTTAGACCTAGGCTTTTTGATATTGATATTTATTATTCGGTTGTTATATTATATTCGGTAATTAATTGCTTATTTTACCATTTAGATCGGAATATTTTTTTAAAAAAATAACACTTTATGAATACCTATAACTTTTTTTAACATTGTCTTAAAAAAAGCAGCGAATATTAAAGGATTATTATTAACTTTGTAAAAATAATTTATCCTCCTATAATATACAAGTATTTGTCATGTCCTGCTTTTATTTTGCATCTAGACGCGGGGATTTATAATTTAAGAAATTTTTAAATTCGTCCAAAATAATATTTATAATGGATTCCTAAGATTTGAACGAAATTTTCTGGGAAACAAAAATTACCTAAGTCTTTTCAAAATAAAATATTTTTGAAAAAATTGTCCTAAATAATTGCTTTTTAACTTGTAATAAAATAGGAAGCCCACGGCTGATTACAATTTCAACCATTGGACCGTTTATTCGGAATGCATTGTTTATTAACAATAATCAATAAATTAATTGAAAACAATCAATTTAAAAACAATTAAAACTAATAAAGTATATTTTTGTCGGCTTTATGTATTTTAATCAATTATAATTATTTTTAATTGACACCTTGCTTTTATTACCAATTAGTTATTACAAAAAGAAAAATTCCAAGTAACTACTTCTTTACAGAGAAATTACGTCTTGTACATTTATATGCAAGTAATGTTATATAAACCTGAATATTTCAGCTTTCATTCTTTAATCTGACAAATTTTATTTTGTAATAAGTGATAGATATGTTTAGTTAGGCGTTACCTCTATTGAAAATATTTGCTTTTGATAAGAAAATAATGACAATTTTATGTATCACAATCTAATCGTTTTTATCCGATGTTAAAGCAATTTTTCACTGATTAGAAATGTGGAAATAGTTTTTACGAATATTGAAAATTCCGACGATCAAAAATTAAAAAAATGTGTTTTACGCGTTTTAATGATTCATTAGAAGTGCATTTTTCGCAGCAAGTCGTAAAGTTTCTGAACAGAATTGCATCGAAAATAATGGTGCAATTATAAATAGTTCAAGATAAATCATTTGTACTCCAAATATTATTATGGCATGGAGTCGAATTTAAATGAAAATTTATAGCCAATTTATCCATAAATGTATTTAGTGTTTTGTATATGTCATTGACGTTGATTATTAGCGATGTTTTTGTCCCGGACGAAAATTTATCACGGAAAACCAATGAGCACGCCAATGAATAAAATCCTCGTGCTCATTGCTTGGGCCGCTCGTTGACAATTTATTGTCAAATGTTAACGACATCCACCCACATCGACACGTCGTGACGATGATAATTCATTGAACCGAACAAAATATCATTTAAATACTTTTTTTTTGTTCTCCATTCAATTTATAGTTTCATCCAATAAAATTTTGTAACATCTAACTTGGAAATTCAAATATAAGACGTTAACATTATAAACTATTTTCTTTGTAATGTTTCCCAATGAAAGAGCTTAAAATGATAATTTTTGTTTCAAATGTTCGGTTGGTTCGTTGAATGAGACTTGATTCTATGGAACGAGGTTTATAAAAGAAATTCATTTAAGATGATTAAATTTCAAACGACTTCGTCATTGACATTCTCATTCATTCGTAACTTTTATTTGTACGACTTTAAAGATTATATTTTTTTCCATTTCAATAAAGAAAATACCTTGAAAATTCATAAGGCGTTATTTTTAATAGACCCAAAAATATCATCCAAAATATGATATCCTTACATCATTATCATTGTGTTTAACATGTTTTCTCTGGTAAATAGACTTTGTGATTTCCCAACGGAAAAATTCACTTTTCATAAAATAACGAATTAGGGAAAAGAGTGAAGGGAAAACCATTTACACAATAATGATATACTTACGAAAGTTTTTTTTAAAAATATGAACATTTCTCATCATATTCCGAAATTTAAATTTTGTATTAACCGCATGCATTTATTAACAATGTAAATTTTTTATTTCAATGCAACTTAAACCAAAAACCTTATTTCGCTAACGCTAAAAACCTATAAAGTCTTCAAAATTTGTTTAGCTCCGGCATTTTAAAACTCATTTCGGTAAAAGGGACCAATTCTTCAAAAATTCCATTCCAAAACTTATCATGTCTCAGATTGATCCTAAATCCGACAACAATAACCACTAAGGCTACTTTTACTCTTACTTAAGATTATTCATCTTAAATAGGTAGTACACCAATTTAATTTTTGATTTAATACCGTTAAAATATTAAAAAACTATTGTTAATTGTATTTCAAAACTGTAGGTAAACTACGATGAAATAAAACATTATTTAAGGAAAACGAAAATCGGTTTCCTTCACAACATTTTTCTTAAAATAAAATCGTTTGTTGTATTTTAAAATTTAAATTTTGGACACAAAAGTAGGATAACTCTTGGTCCAAATTAATGGTTTTGGCTTAGTAGTCATAAAGCTGATCTGAATACTCGATTTTATTTTTGATTGTTTTTGATAAAAAATGACAAAAACGAAGGATGAATTATGGTTCATAACTCCCAAAAGTCTTGCAGAGTTTTCCTAAGCAATTTAATTTGATTTTTTTTCCGCTCCTGGAAAAATATATTTTCATATGATGCCAAAAATATAAACTTATCTTGATAGTCATTTTTCCGACTTTTTCTCGATGTGATAAATACATTATGTAAAATCGTTAAGGCAATTTCCACTAATTACATCAAAAAAATTCAGTGAAAATTATCTCTAAAATAATATTGGTAGTTGCAGAAAAATACTCTTCACTCTTCAGAAAAACCATTGTCTTAAAAAAAGCAACGAATATTAAAGGATTATTATTAACTTTGTAAAAATAATTTATCCTCCTATAATATACAAGTATTTGTTATGTACTGCTTTTATTTTGCATCTAGACGCAGGGATTTATAATTTAAGAAATTTTTAAATTCGTCGAAAATAATATTTATATATAATATATATAATAATATATTTATATATATAAAATTCTTTACTCACCAATGCCAAAGAAAAGAAGGTAGTATTTCTATAATGGAAAGCAAATTTCCAAGTTCAAACTTCTTTCTCTATGAATAAATTATGAATTAAAAAAAATCCTGATAAAGATACAGAGCCAAAATAATTCAGGACTTCAGGATACTTTTTTCATTAATTAAAATGGGAAACTATATTTTAGCAGAATTGAAAGAGTTTACATTGAATGATATAACAAAATTGAAAGAGACTCCGGATATGTTTTCAAAATATTTGAGAATTACAAAGACCAATAACTGCTATAAATAAAATTTTAAAACAAAAGATAAAGTTTTCTATGAAAAAAATTGTATTAAAGCATATATTTGAAAAAAAAAATCTTAATTTTATTTTTACAATCATTATTGACTAACTTTTCTGTGATTTTATCAAAATTATTGTTAACTTGTAACTTTTGCAACAGTTCTTTTTTTTTCCTCAGCAAAAACTTATTGATCAAATCTAAACTGGAATTTTAGAATTTGATGAGACACACTTAAACACTTTGAACTTTTTTTGAGTACCAATATCCGGGTTCAATTACCAATCGGTTTAATTTAAAAAGAAGACTTCTAATTGTAATTATAAATTATTTTTGGCAAGTCATAGAGCCAGAACTCAGTCGGCGGTGCGGACTCAAATTCGAAATTTCAAATCATAAAACCAATCGATTGTATTAAAATAAAAACGACTTAATCTTTCAACTGTATCATACCAAACGTTCCAAATGTTCCAAACCATCATCTTATTTAAAGAACATGGCATTTTTGAAATATTTCTCTCAACCTTCACAGTTCTTAATTTTCTCCGTCTCTTATCGTTTACAATGTGCGAGCGATGAAATTTTACGATAATAATATTTACATTTTCCTTTATTGCACTTAAATTTTAATTTATATTTCACATCGTTCTGTTTTTTTTTCTTCTTCATATATTATATACTCTATGTTTATCAACAGCCGTTTAATAACGATACTGTTGCTGATGGTGATGAATTTTCCCGAGCCACGGAACATGAAATTTTTGGCACATTGACAAACGGTTTAATGGATTTATGATTACTGCTCATAGAGCAGCGTCTTAAACATTTTACAAATTATTCCCATTTTCTTCATAAAAATCAAATTAAAATTTCGCCCGAGTAAATAGAAACGCTTTAACTGATCTTGGCGTGTTTCAGAAGATTAGCCTCGTTATCTGATTGTTTAATTAAAAACAAATTAAACTAAAGTTACCTTTACCGAAACAAAATACTAAATCGCAAATAATGAAATCAAGACTATTTAAACGTTTATTTAAGCAAGAAAACGTGAATTAATGTTTTGTAAAACAATTTTTTTTTTATGAAAACTCGTAAAAATTCCGGTGTTTAATATTTGTATTTCGGCAATTTTCTTTTGAAATCTTATCATAAACGGAACGATTATAATAAATACCCCATAAATTATGGCTGATAAGAAAATGCGTACCGACAATAGCGAAGGCAATTTAATAGTATCTAAATAGGATTTATGTAAACAAATAATCCGTGTGTTTTTTATAACCCACGGGTCCAACAAATTTCCCTCGAAAGATCTTGTCTAGCACTCATAATTATTTCCAAGATAAATTGTAAAAAATTTAAAGCTGAAAATTTTTTCGTTGATAACGAAAGTTGGAAAATGTTAAGATTTCCCGAATTATTTATTCATCTGGTGCTCGATGGAGACGTTTCAGGTGAATAGGGATGCAGAAGAACGGTTGGCGGTATGTCATTTTTTCTTTGCTCCCTTTTTCTGGCGAACGAAATGCAATCGTGATGGCGTCGGCACTAAGGGCAATTCCCTGGAGAGACAACAAACACGGATGAAAATAGTGATGACGCAATGTTCACGCAACAAACTCGATATTTGTACCTCAATATGTGGAAAGGACGAACACAAACAGAAAGAAATTGAGTAATAAAAATGCAGAATTTTTCATCTCCGAGCAAAAAAAAAATTCAAAGATAAAACACGAGAAAAGAGAAAAATATTTTAGCCCACATGAAAAAAGCACATGGAAAATTATTGGGAACACCACTCGTGCAACAGTAATCACAATTACTCAAAAGTGATCCTTTTTGGATATTTCCTGTAATACAGCAAATGGATTAGACACATTTGTTATCTTTTTTTTCAAATGAAAACGTATAATTTTCACATTATTAAGCTCAACGGAGCTCCCAAAGGAATGGCGAGGTTGCTTTGGCTTGGGAATCTGTTGGAATGAGAACGTACCATACACGCGGTATTAGGCCAATAGAAACTGAACATATTTTCCCTTCTTAAGTAGCACACTTTATCCCGTTGGGACTGTAAAACTTTTACTCCTCGCCAGTTTACGGTTTTTAGAGTATCACATCGAAAAAGAAACGTAAACCAGCAACATGAAATGTTAGATGTTTGCGTTACTGATATATAAAATAATTTTTTCACAAATAAAAATATTTTTCAAGATAAAAATGCTATTTTAAGGTTTTTTCTTCAACATTTTCATTTATTCAATCTTTACAATGACAAGTTGTATCTACTATCATTCGGCAAAAAAAATAAACAATTTCTGTATCCGTTGTTGAATGAACTTGAATTTAATTTTTTGGTCACGCTAGTATAAAAACAGTATTTCTGTAATAGTGTTTTTTTAAGATTTTTAAAAAATATGATGATATTTTTCCGGGAACCAAATCATTCGATAACCTGTATAAACCTTAATAAGGATGAAATCACGCGTCTCAGATCTAAATTTGTACAAAAATGGTTTAAAAATCTTTCCTACCTTAATTTTTTTGATAAAAAGTTTTTTTTTTGCGAATTTTCATTGTTTAAACGTATTAGCGCCATTATTTGTTTTTTAATTATTAAAACATAATTTTCGTTTCAAGAAATTGAATATAATACTTCAAAATTGGCAAAATTATTTTTTGGGAGCAAATCATTCCACAACTTAAGATTAGTATTCGGCACCTTCGAATCTTGGTACATTTTACAATAAATTGGTATTGAAGAAATAAAAAGTATATTCAAAACTTTAAAATGGTGCAATTAGGAACAAAGTGTTTCGAAATTGAATTTCGATACCATTTCGCTTTTTCCCATATTTAAAGCTGGAATTTATCTAAATTTTTAAGAATGTCTATAGCAGGGGTTGCTAAATAAATACATTTTTTCATCTAAATAAATATTCATTTAAGAAGTTATTTTTGGTACAGAAGCTGATATTAAATTAATTATGAAAAGATTCAAAATGTTTACATATTATGTAGTTAGGTATGAGTAATTTGCAGATTAAGAACTGCTTATCCTTCGACCCTCTAGAACATAGGCTGGTAACTGTTGCGGAGCAAAGAGTCATTTTTTCCCGATGTGATAAATTATTTTATTGAAAAGCCAAATATAAGTATTCAGATATATCGGTAATAGGTATTTTATATTACATTTCTTGGTAATTACAATATTGCAATTAATTTTTCAATGTCTAGTATTAACTACTACTTAATAGTCACAAGTGTGATTCTACTAAATTAACCCTCTAATAGTGTTAAATTGATCCCAAGGGATCTATAGGAACCAAATGTAGCAAAATCTATTAATATTAATTGTGTGGTACCCAAAACAAGTGCATACCCGTCTTAAAAACAGCTAAAAAACGTGTTTTAAACTATTTTTACATAATGTTATATTACAATTTTTATAATTGATAAAGCATTGAAAATGCAAGTACATTTAGGATCAAAAATTCTTGATTTAATATGTAAAATAGTCTTGTGTCTCAACAAATAAAATTTAAACAATGTTTTAAATATTGATGAATAAATGAAAAGTTCGCAGAGATTGGGATTTTTAATTAAACCCACAATTAGTCACATACTGAGTCTCAAAATTATTTGGTATGTCTGTAAACTGAACCTAATCTCTGTAACAATTTCTTTCGTCTATGTTCTAAGATAAACATTATGAATAAATTGAATTTTGGTTTTTATTTTATGGAAAATGGGGAAAAATTAATGTCAATTGAGGTTGACTAAATATAATTTTGCAATGAACAATTTTATTTTTTAATTTGGCATAACTTTTAATTGAGTTGGTACAACTTGTTTATTTCCTTATTTCTTATAAGCATTTCAATATATTTCTATTCTAAGATAAACATTAGTATGATCATTAAACGGCTAAACGCGGGATGTTATTTGCAAAACAGGATCAATAGTAAGTATAATTTACTTATTTCTCTTTGTCTTGTTCAAAAATTGATAAAGGGTTTATGGATTTAAATAATTTTAGGTTAATGTAAGAGTCGCAATTGAATAAAAATAACCATAATGGCTCATACATGTTACCGAGCGAATGGTGTGATCAACTCCCCCGAAAAAATGGGAGAGATAACGACCTTTTGGTCCAGGAATGATTATTATAATAAAACTAGCCATATTTTTATATTTTTTTGATTAAGACAAGCTGTGGCGATGAGGGTAATCCAGTTTTATACGATTCTTCATATGAAAAAAGAGAATAAGACAAGTGTGAAGGCTGTGGAAAAATTTGCATTGTACTGTATTTAATAAAAGGCGGGTACTTAATGTATAATTTGTAAATTGTCAAGTGTGGGTAGGTACACGAGACTTGTACTGAATTTGTATATTTTTATGCATTTTTATCCCTGTCATATAATCGCCTTTTTATTGACCAACTTGTAAGTGACACATTCGCGAATTGATGACACAATCCCAAATGGATTCCCATGCAAGTTACCACTACCCCTTGGATAAAAACAACTTTATTATTAGTGCGTCTAAAAGGGCAATATGTGGCTTATTATCTATCAATTGGATAAAGGGTTCGGATCAGAGCAACACGTTGCTTTTACTACAAATATTCTCTAATGATAAACACTTACCTATGTGTAGCCATACATAAGTTACAAAAAGAAAGAAGATTTGTTGTTTTTTTATTCGTTGACACTTAGTTCTTTTTTTTCTTTTGATTATTTAATCATCAAATTCGAAGCTTTTGGAGAGTGTTTTTTTTTTTCAAAATTTCTCACTTCAATTCTTTATTGACACTTGTTTGAAATTGACATGAGAATGTTTATGTTTCTCGTGTAATGAATGGATATTTAATTATTTTTATTATTTCAATGTTTTTATTGGTAGAGTTTAAATACTATATTATTTTAATTATACTTTATTAATATTATTAATTTGCACAAAATACACACTGACAAAACAGACGAAACATTCACAACTGAAGTATGTTTTTTTTTTTTATATATTAATTTTATGAATATTTCTTTACTTTTTAACTGAACAATTTTATAACAACAATAATTAGCTGGCTAGAATAATTATTTATTATGTTTATATTAATAATTTATATTACTTATGAGTTATTGTAAATAAACACACTTGACAGAGGTGTCGGAGCATAAATTTTCAAAGTGTGTTTTCTTTGAAATTGACTACGAAATTCGTAGTATTGTTGTTTTGTTTATATTTTGAAAGGTAGTTTTTATTGTTGATAAATTGGTGTGTTTATACACACATAGAAATGGGACGCATAGGATACACACATACACGCACACTCTCGGGATGAATGTGAATGAATGCGGCGATATCTCTGGAGCTATAGAGCAACGAAGCGAGCTAAGAGTTAAAGAGAAGTCCGTGGTTCAGAGCGCACAAGGGAACGCATCCAGACCGGGCGAGATTTCGCGTTACAATGGAAGTGCCGCGTTCGAATGAAATGCTCGATGCCGGCTCGGAGCTGTGATACTCGAGAACACGACCGGTCCCGGATTGCGTCGGAGGATGTGCGACGTCGGGGGAAGCATTCACGATTCACTTTCGTGGTTCGGGAGCGGGATAGTGGTGCGGGACGAGGCAAACGACGCACATACATAAAGCATATCACCATACCGTCGACAATGGATGTTTGCGCGCATTCAATAGCGTCCGAACGGCTTGGGGGACCACGTGCATGCAAGCATGCGCATTGAACTTGAGCGCTGTCATTAACGTCGACGTCGCTCCTACGACAACGACGTTCAGGATGAATGTATTTTCCCTTCGTATATGTCGTAACGTCCCTGTGTTGGTGCGGAGGTGGTTGGCCCGTGTGTCTGGCTAGGAGTTTAGAAACGATGATGATTTTGTTTGTTTTTTTATTTTTATTTTAAACCATTATTCTTGTGCAGATGTGCTCGTTGGGGCTTTGAACGTACCAGAAATTTCGTTTTTATCAATTAAAGGGGTTGGCTAGAGGTCGTTTTCGGGACTTCGCTAGCGCGAATAGTGAACACCCTGGCTCTGGACGTTGAACTGTTATCAGACACGTCGAGCAATAGAAGAATCCACAGCTTTCAATTCCTATCCCATCCCATCCTACGGCCAGGTGAAGGCTTTATGGACGATCATGTGGCCGCGGCGAAGACGGGGTATTCAACTGGTGAATTGACTTTAAAAGCAATGACATATTATTAAAACTTAAGATTTTAGACACGTTTTTACACAAATCCTTTCTTTTACAAAAAAAAAGCATTGTTCATTTCAGAAAATACAATAAACAAAGAACTTCACACTAAGAACAATGAAGATTTCTTTCATTTTTTAAAAAAAAATCTTTAAACTTTTTAAGCATACTTTATAAACTTTTTAATGCATGAGTCGCTATAACATTAAGAATAATTTTCCAAAGTTGTTTTATTTTTATGAACCAATAGGTTCAATAAAATTATAATTATTACGAAGAAGAATGTACCATACCGCATTCTAAGCTTAAAAGTTCAAATTATAAAGAATACAGTGGCTAACAGAATAAGTATGGCCCTACAAAAGACTACTGAAGGTACTTTTTATGAATGGAAAATAATAGCAAAATATAAGCTATCCTTTTATCGAGAAAAAACTCAAGAAACATTGAAAAGCGTTAGTAAATGGGAAAAATATTGGATGAGCTAAAATTGTAAAGTACTTGGGGATGTAAATGGACTCCAGATTAATCTTTGCTGAATATATAAAGGTAGCTAAAAAGAAATTGATAGATCGCAATATCATTCCTTACCCAATGATAAACAGGCAATCAACACCAAAATGATAACATACAAAACACTCAGATCTGAGGTCAGATCTCAGGTCTAAAGTAAAACAAAATATTGAGAATGCTTGAAAATTATCAAGCAAAATTTAATATTTATCCTATGTATAAAGAATTAAAGGTGCTAAGTGGATCCTGGTTGTAACTATACTATCAAGAGCCCAAACATGAAATACCAGAAAGACAAACGTAGGACAAAACAAGTATTTTTAAATTAATTAAAAGAATTGCAGTATTAGATTTTCAGAAGCAACTACTCCTGTCTTTCCCTAACCGTGCGCCGAGACGCTCTAGGGCGTCACGGCTCATCTATTATGGCACCGTGATAATTTTTCTATACAAAATTGATAATATTGATTATATTCTGAATATATTGATAATATGAATATATTTTGATTATATTTTTTTAAATATTACTCAGATCAACGTAAATTTGTCCAATATTTTACGTTCATGTAAGTCAGGGGTTCGGAACTTACGGAGTCTTTGACTCTCACCCAATATCTTACATCAAAAACCAATTTCATTAGTTAAAATAAGTATGAACCTTTTGATTTCTTTGTTAATTCTTGTAATAGTTAATATGAGTCTCATTTTTTCCAAAAAAAGTCTTTAGAATTTGGTTCCCTAAACAATAAAGGTTCCCGATCACTGATGTAGGCTATATCAGAGTGAATAACTTAACAAGAACGCTTTATGGGAAACTTTAGAGTTCAAGCGCGTCGTCTACGCTACGATTTGACGTATGGGTCAGTTACAAGTTGTATTTTGGTACATTGGTTTCCTCTGAGATTTGATATGAGGCACCGTAAAAAAATCAGATAGATTATGGGCGCTAGAAACCGAAAAAGTTTGGGAAACTTTGAACCCCCCTTATTTGGGCTAGCGCCCATGTTGACGAAAGAGTATCCAGAAAGATAGATAATAAAAACTATTTTTATCCCTCAGTATTTTAAATTGTTATTAACGGTCACTTTATAACTGCTATGGTCTTTAGCGACTCCTAGGATTAAAAAAAACTGTACTCGAAAAATTTCAAAAATTTGCTCGATACGAAGATCCAACTCAACATCTACTAGCTTTGGAACGGTCACCTTGATCACTCAGCTCCTTCAGATTTAAAACCGCTTAAACATTGGCATTGGTCATTTCGCTGCTGTCGGTCGACTTAGATTTTTATAATTATAATTAGATTTTATTTAAATACTAGCTGACCCAGCAAACTTCGTACTGCCTAACATGCAATGAGCGTGGTGTTTTATAAATGAATATGTTAGTTACACTTAGTTTAAATTATCAATAATAAAATGAACAAAATTAAGTTCAATACTTCATTAGAATAATAAATATATAAAAAGAAAATAAAAATTATATAAAAAGAAATCAATTATTTCAATTGCAAGTCAACCAACACATTTCGTCGGCCTAAAGTGTTAAGCTGCTAAATTCTTTTTAACAGTGTTTTCAGGGAAAGGAAAAAAAGTAAATATAAGCTACATAAATTACTACATAAAGTAGATTTCCGATTCATTTTGCATATTAAGAAATTTTTATATTTAAATAGATTTATCAGTTTGTCATTTGATAGAATTTTTTATTCCTTCCTATTGGAACAAAAAAACAAAAAAATTTAAAAGTGAACTTAGCAGATTGAGAATTTAGGCTGACGATTTGCTTTATTGAAGCTATGTATTTGGGTTCATGCATTGCCCTCGGATTGATTCTCTCCATTGAAGCATCTTGCCATTACATTGACATACAAAGTTTGTCAAATTAGATATCTTCAGCATAAAAAACAAAGTAGGGGTAGTAGAACAATTAGAGCTTGAAAAATTACGGGACCGATTATGATGATATATGATTTGTAAGATTCGTCTTCCTTCCGAATAGCAGAATAACTATTAATATATCTTAACAATTCACGGAAACAAATGAATAAAATAAGTTTTTAAATAAATTAGGTTTGACATTTTACGCAATTGGCAGTTCACGTCACCCACACTTATATGTCAATTTAATATTGTCGGTAATTTTTATTTAAGAAACGCATTTAACCATTGAAACCATTGGAAGTTCGACGCAATGACTGACTTTGTTTTGAAGGCGCAATGATTTTACTGATTGGCGATTTCTCCCAAACATTGCCAATCATTCCAAGTTTAGATTCTGCCAATAAAATATACCTACTCCTGCTTAAAATCATAAAATTTGTGACACAATGTAAAAAAACTTCAGCTAGCAATATGAGTTGCGTTGCAGAATGATCCATCTACTGAAGAATTTTCCAAACAATTTTTGAATTTCGGTAATGGCAGTGTTCTTGTCGACGAATCAAGCATATTAACTTAATTTCCTTCGAATTTTGTCTTATTCAAAAATTTTACCTAATTCCTAGCTTTTTTATGAAACAGCAGGATAACGTTTAAATCAGTTTAATTGGAATAAAAATTCAAACCAATAACACGGCTATTACCGATATGCATTCATTTCTAGGATAAATCTTCTGCAGATCAATCGTTCAGCAATGCAATTTTTATGTTTTTTTCCAGGTGAAGTTTCTTCATATGGTTCCATAAATTTGATAATTTAAGGCAAGCATTTATTTTTTAAACAGAAGTTGATCCTTAATGTCTGAAGTAGTCCACTTCTGCAATTCGAAACGCAGAACGACTAATCTGGAAAAGTGTTTTCCAAACAGTTTATCGATATTGGCAATGGGAAAATTTCTGTTGACACATCATCGGGATACATTATTTTCCCTACCAATTTTTGCTACTTTACTAAGTTAATGGTGCTCCCAAACTTTGCTCAAAATTACAAAAATTCCACGTATTGCGTTGTGATACATAATAAATGCAAAATGAAATGCCAAAATGACGTGGACCTACAATCTTTTTGCTTGCAACACTCTTCAAAAATATGAATTAAATAATTATTTTAACACAAATTATATAAATCACAACGTCAAATTCATACATTGCTAAGATTTTTCCAAATAAATCACAGGAATCGATGATTACAAATAATATTAGACGTAAAAAGCAAGTAGGCGTAAAATTTATAAATAAATAAATTTAGGGCTATTTTAAGGGTTTTTCCGGCAATTATTCGAATTTTCCTCGCCGTAAAAACCATTCTTGAACTCCAACGAACATTTTAAAAAAAAAAATTGGCCAAATTGGTCCAGGCGTTGTTGAGTTATGCGCTTACCAACACATTTTGCGATTCATTTT
This sequence comes from Sisyra terminalis, assembly GCA_958496175.1. Taxonomy (NCBI): domain Eukaryota; kingdom Metazoa; phylum Arthropoda; class Insecta; order Neuroptera; family Sisyridae; genus Sisyra; species Sisyra terminalis. Next base: position 38,750,490 of record OY292276.1, read on the forward strand.
TATATTATAGATTATAAATAATATTAAAATATTATAATTAGATTTTATAATATATAGGGCTTTAGTTAAATTTTTATACTTCATTGAGTTTCTGTTATTTTAGGATTGACGTCTATATTCGTTGGTCACCTTTTTTCAGCCATATTTAGTTATGATTAGTTATTATAATCACTTTCACTTCAAACTTAAACATTTCGAACTTATTTTAAAACACTATGGCTCTTCGAATTTCATCCTTGACGTTAAGCAGATTCCTAAAGTCTCTTTATCCATACCTTTTCCTACACTAGATTATAGTTGTGCAGTCGTTTAGCAGATAACGAACAGTAAGCACCTCTTCACATTTGTAACAATTTGGGCTCTCCCTTGTATTTTATATTTATGTATTGTCCTTGTATGACTATTCTACGTCATAGTCCTTATAGTCCTTAAGGGATTTTTTGGCAAGTATTCGATTACATCTTCGAATACATCTTCCATTAGGTCTGTTACCATATTTCAGTTTGTGGTGACCTTTTCTGATATTTTCCCAAATTTTTTTACTTTAATTTCAACATGTTTTTTCCGTCCTTCAGTTCCAACTCCTGGTTTTCGAGTAATTTTTGAGGAGTTGCCCTTTTGCCGTTTCATCCGGCCGTTCTTCATTATTTATCCCGTGGTGTTCAGAAATCCTGATTGGCTTTATTAAATAAATTATTCTGGGCATATGGTCTAGTTTTCCTTGTATATGGTTAGTTATTTTATTTTGGTAGTGATGGGTTTTAGGGCATTTTGGTATGATAATAATGAATCAGAGCGAGCTACTGACGGTTTTGTTTCGGGTTTATTTAATTGGGCTTATTTAATTGCTACAGCCTCGGAGATGAAAATTGAGGATCCCTTAAGTCCACTCAGCCTGTCGGAATTTTTTTGGTCGTTAGTTATAATGGCCCGCCCCGTTGGTTAAAATTGATCAGATATAATTGATCCATTAGTGTAAAATTTCTTGTATTTTTAATGCCTGTTTCGGATTTCTGTGTGTAAAATTTTTGTTCTGTAAGGGGTGAAGTATCGATTGGAAATGTATCCGATTTACACATTGTATCCAATGTGTCATTTATAAATATGTATATTAAATTAATCAAAGGGTTGTTTTCATTTTATACCTAAAATTCATTTTCTTAGGAAAAAAGAAAATTCGATTTCATAATTCTTATATCCTTTATCCTTCTTTATCCAAGTCTCATAAAAATGTCTATTGTTATTAAATTTTTTTCAATAAGCCATTGAAACGTGAAACAAGTTCACGCCACGTCTAGTAAACGCCGTCAATTCACCCCGAACCTCCATTATTTAACTATCAACGTAACTATCTAGTTTGCCCCACACTGTCATTTACTCGAACTTTTGTGCCCATCCTTCGCAGTTAAACTTGGTGGTTTGTACTCTTTAATGTTCATGAACCACAAACAACCTCTGGCAGCATTTACCTGACAAGACCACCCCAAAGGAATACATGTGAATTCTCCCAGATAACCAGAATGAAACGTACAGCTTTTTCTTACCTTAAAAATTTAAAACTTCGAAAGAAAATCAACTTTATTTATCTATTTTTTTTTTGCAAGATTGCAGCGGACGAACATCAATTTAAATTTATTAACACTTGCAATAGGTCGCATAATTTGTTAAAAATAACTGTCGTTTGCAACAATCAGTGCATTGAGGCACAAATTTGTCAATTAATAATGCATGTAACTAGACTTTTAGTCTCAAGCCAAATGGAAAATGATGATATTTCTTCTTCGTAAATGACAAATGCAATTGATGATGGAATCATTGGCAAAATGACAATATGAATTAATATACAATTATTAACAAAACGACTTGTGTGGCACAAAGATAAATTGAAACTTAAGACTTAAAGATGAACAAATAAATTGGTCCGAAGCTAGTAATGTCATTGCATTTGACAAATGACTTTAAATACACTTTCATATTATCGCAAGAAACAGATTATGCTATCAGCATTTCGATGATCTTATTTTATTCCAAAGGGTTGAAAATTGAACCGTAGGACATCTTAATTTTACCAGATATAGCAATAAATCAAACATTCAAACCCCAAAAATATTCATGAAATAATCCTTAAAAACTAGTTCACGAAAATAATATTTAGTTCAAACACATCTCAATTTTCGGCGAATGATTTATTTTTATTCATCCAGAAAGTACAGGTATATCGAATAAGCTACTGTGTCATATTTTTTTTACCTTTGAATAATCTTGAGTTTTTGTAAAAGACTTAGTTCTCAATCGTTTCTTTTTGCAACCGAAAATTTACGTAAGGATCAAAAAGAATAACCTTTCTTCCCCTCATATACAATTGCATTGTATTTGCACAATAATAATAGAAGCAAATACCGGATAAAAGGGACCAATTAATCATTAAGCATGTGATATTTGTGGAGAATTTCAAAAGGTATGTTTGTGAGGCACAGGATAAATAGTGTGTCAAGGTTTTTGACTGTTACAAAGAATCGAATTGCAACAGTCAATTGGGAGACGATTTTTGTATACTATACTTGACGATTGGATTTGACAAAAAAAAAATAACAGGAAAGTTTCTTTTTATATCACTCGCACCTTGCATTTATTCAATGCCGAAATTATAATATAATCGCTTCAAATATTCATGTGTTTCACTGGTTATTGTGTAAGGACATGATTAATTATGAAATTCTCAACTTGAAATACAAACAGCCGTTTTGAAACTACTCATGACATTTACAAGGATAATTTTTCATTTTAACTTGCATTTAACTGAGTTTGTTTTACGTTTAATAATTCAGTGTTATAAATTTTTTAGAGTAATATTTCTTAATACTTTCCTGAAACTTTTGTAATTCAAATTTACAATGGTTATTCTACCTAACAACTATACCAACCTTTTTTATTTAAATAAAACTTAACAACGATATTATTTTTAAGTCTATTTAAAACTTCACATTGAGTCCACCAGGATAGTTTTATATTATTATCGTTCATTGATTAAACTATTTCAAAACATAGACAATAGTTACCATTCTTAGAAAACATCACAAAGCTTGACAAGGTCACTATTTTCGTTGTTGAGAAATACGTATAATAGAACTTAAAATATTTTTTCAAACAATTATGCTAGGATTTTAAGTTCAAAATATCAATTTTGATGTAATGATTAAATGGTGACTTCCAAATACCAAAGCACGGAGTAAAGCTTTTTGGAAACATATATTTACTTTATAACCAAACGTAATCGAGATTCGAAAATTAAAAAAAAATGTTTCATGTTGAGAAAATAGTTATAATGAACATGCAAATTAAAATAGAAAATATATGATTAAATCAAGAACAAACAGGATCAAAAGCTCGAAGAAAAAGGATGAGTCGAATTGAGATGCAAATTTATCTATTTAGTTCCTAGAAACATCAAAAAAAATATTAAAACTTCTTCTTTATACTTCTTTATTATTCTATACAAACAGGTTGTTACATTTGTGCAACTCAAAATTGTATATTTTGAGTGCATTTAAGACGTCACTTTGAGATGAAGTCTATTTTCCGCTAGAAATTGCACAAGAAGAGCTAAATTTTGTTATCAGGAAGTTTAAGGAGGATACCTTGGAGGAACCTTGAATCCAATATGTTTCTCCATACATCTGGAGGTCCAGAAACCTCATCTCTTGGATTTTAATGATGATTTTCTTCGGAATGAGTTACTATCTCTTATAAGGGTGTTTTTGGGATAGCTGATTATATATATAAGATTCGTGAAATTCTTCAACGTACCTGTGGGTAAACCAAGACATCATCTTTAGGAGTTTTTTCTAAATTACTATCAAAAATTAAAAAAATACTCAGAAGAGATTTTTGAAGTTACTGATTACAAATATAAGGTTAATGCAAATTAAATTAAATACAAATATAAGTTTCTCCAGCGTCCCTTGAGAAAGACGTGGATGTCATCCTTCTTTTCCAATATAAACATTCATTAAGGAAGTATACGCTGAGAATAAATAAAATAGGCAAAACATATAAAATCTATATACGGTAATCCGTCCATAGATTATGCATAATTTTCTGCATCAAACTATTATCGCAGGAAAGCCAACCATGAAATCAAAACAAGTTTCATAGAAATTTGCTCTTCATATTTTGGTGAAAAAAAACTCATTTCCTTTTCAAAAAAAAAGATATCTTGTGTGTAAAAGTGTTTATTAGTGAAATGCGTACTTCTTGAATGAGTTGTAGAAAGAATTCTTTGAATGAGGTGCGAAAAACATCGAAAAAAAGTAGAATGTTATGTTCCCGGCAGTCACAAAAATTGCATAAGTGCGATTACGAGTGATAGTGTGTGTGCATATATATGTGTAATTAAATCTGAGTGGGTGCACAAAAATAATCACTGGAGAACGGACCAAAACAGGTAAAATTGTGCTCCCTAATTTTTCTTTATCTTGCTCTATTGAACGAATGTATTCGTGTGTATGTGAGCGAATGAACAATAATATAAATTACACAAACTTAAAAATTTATCGATATGTCAATCGAAAATAAATTTAAATCCATAAAAATAAAAACAGTGCAATTTGTAATAAGAATTATCAAGACAATATTACAACTGACTTTTAATAATTAATTACATTTATAAAATAAGATTACAATTATTAATATTAAGCTAGATTAAGTATAACTATAATTTTCTAACTACTAATTTAATTCCTAGTAAGTAAGGTAAAAAATAAAAATAAAAATAAAATGGAAAATATGGAAAACTCCAATATTGATTACGGCAATCAGTCTGAGTCGTCTGACGATGATAATGTATCCTGGCAAAGGAAAAAAGGTCGCAAAAGACTGAGTTCTGGAGGAAAAGACTCTCTCTCCAAAAAAATCCAACTCACGACAGTGAAAACAACCGAAACACGCAACCGATTCCAACCACTAGAAACGTTACCACAAGAAGAGACTGTGATGAAAAACAAGGAACCGCCTCCACCACCGATCCTCATCCCTGAAGTATCAGACCTGAAAGAACTGATGCAGGTCATAGAAAAGGTAATTCAAAGGAAGGATTACCAAATAAAAATCATACAGAATGACACTGCGAGACTAAGCTTCAAAACTCTTGAAAACCACAAAAAAATTTACGAGTTGCTAAAAACAAAGAAAGCGAAGTTTCATACCTACCAGCCTAAGAACCAAAAATCCTACCGAGTGGTTATTAAAAACTTGCACCACAGTACGGACCAAGATTCCATTATAGAGGAAATTGAGGCACACGGCCATAGGGTGAGAAGTATTTGGAATGTAAAAAGTCGCTTGACGGGCTATCCCTTATCAACGTTCTTTTTGGATTTGGAACCGAGCAAAAACAACATCGAAATCTATGAAATAAGATCACTCCAAAACCAAATAGTGCTTATTGAACCGCCAATTCAAAAAAAAAACAACATCCCGCAATGCAAGAAATGCCAAGCTTATTTTCACACACAAAGCTACTGCGAGCACGAACCACGATGTGTCAAGTGTGGGAAACAGCACAAAACAAATGCGTGTGAGCTGCCAAATACAGAACCGGCAAAATGTCTACATTGCGGAGACGCCCACCCAGCTAGCTACAGAGGTTGCAAGGTATACCAGGAACTGATCAAGAAGCGATACCCAACTTCAAAACCCATCGCGAAACAAAATGGAGTGTTCACCAATGTTCCACATCAGAACAAAGAAAGTCCAAAAACTGGACCAAACATGAGCTATTCCCAAGCGCTGAGAAACTCAGGGAACCCTATGATTTACTCAAGTGTGGGCCAAGAACAGCAGGAGGTCAACCCAGAGATATCAAACTTCCAAAACGGATTTCAGAAACTGGAAGAAATATTAAAGAAACAAGCCGAGCAAATGACGACGCTAATCAACTTGCTGACACTTGTGCTCAACAAACTTGTAAACTAATGGCATCATACAAAATTGCAGAATGGAATGCAAACGGGTTAGCAAACCATATAAAAGAGGTGGAAATATTTTTAAACAATCACAACATCGATATCATGCTAGTCTCGGAAACACATTTTACCAATAAAAATTACATAAGAATACCTAATTACACTTATTATGACACACAACATCCTGATGGTAAGGCTCACGCAGGTTCAGCAATAATATTGAAAAATACAATTAAACACCACGAAATTGACAAATATCAAACAGAACATATTCAAGCCACATCGATAAAAGTTGATGATCTGAATGGTGGATTGACAATCTCAGCAGTCTATTGCCCCCCCAAGACACAACCTAAAAATGCAACACTTTAAGGACTACTTCAATACATTGGGGAACCGATTCATAGCTGGGGGTGACTATAATTCAAAACATACCTTCTGGGGCTCCCGACTAATTACGCCTAAAGGACGAGAACTATACAAGACTGCTATGAAAAGTCGGTTGGAAATATTTACGACTGGAGAACCAACGTATTGGCCAACGGATAACAAAAAACTGCCAGATCTAATCGATTTTTTTGTAGCCAAAGGAATATCCCAAAACGCTATAAAAATGGAATCAAACCTGGACCTTGATTCGGACCACACACCAATAATAATTACAATCAATGCGAGGTTGGACACTTGTACACATGAAATATTGTATAATACTCGAACTGATTGGGATCTTTTTAGGATATACATAAATAACAACCTAAACCTGAATGTGCCGCTTAAAACTAAAGACAATATTGAGGATGCGCTGGAACAGTTCAACACAGCAGTACACACAGCCTGTTACAAAGCAACGCCAATAAAACCTCCAAAGGCAAGAAACATGCAGTGTCCATTGGAAATAATGGCACTAATCCGGGAAAAACGAAAACTAAGACGTGAATGGCAAAAAAACAGACATCCACAAAACAAAAGAAACTACAATATCGCTACAAGAATATTAAGAGAGAGAATCAGGAGTTTCAAACAGGAAAGCTTCAAAAACTATTTACAAGGCCTAACCCCATCCCGAAATTCCGATTATTCACTGTGGAAAGCCACCAAAGGAATTAAAAAGCCAACTGAACAGAATTATCCAGTGCGAAAGCCTGACAGCACCTGGGCAAGAAACGATGCTGAAAAAGCTGAATGTTTCGCGATACATTTAGAAAAAGTTTTCTCCCCCCATGACATTCCATCGTACAACGATGAACATACAAGAACGATCATGGAGGAAATCACAAACACACAGAGTAATGTTGGAATAATCAAATATACGTCACCTAAAGAAGTGAACTCCATTTTGCAAGCCTTAAAATCAGGTAAAGCCCCAGGTTATGATTCGATAACAGGGAAGATATTAAAAGAACTACCGAGAAAAGGAATTGTTTATCTAACCCACATTTTCAATGCCGTTAATAGAACAGCTCAGGTCCCAGGGCAATGGAAGATAGCGTTGGTTATTATGATCCTGAAACCCGGGAAACCTCCCCAAGAGGTTGGTTCATACCGACCAATAAGTCTGCTTCCAATTTTAAGCAAAGTATATGAAAAATTACTTCTTAAAAGAATACACCCAATAATACAAGACAAAAAAATCCTACCAGATCACCAATTTGGCTTTAGAAATGGTCACTCAACACTAGAGCAAATTCATAGAATCGTTGAAACTATTCGCTATGCCCAGGAAAGAAAACAATACTGTTCTGCGGCTTTTCTAGATGTGGCGCAGGCATTTGATAAGGTGTGGCATCCCGGACTGTTGTACAAAATCAAAAAACAACTTCCTGAATATTTCAACATAATCTCGTCCTACTTGGAAAACCGCACCTTCCAAGTCAAACATAAATCGGAAGTAACTACTCCCAGGAAAGTAACAGCCGGGGTGCCCCAAGGTAGCGTACTGGGACCTCTGTTGTATTCCCTTTACACAGCCGATATGCCAAATACAACAGATGCATTAGTGGCAACATTTGCTGATGACACAGCCATCGTAACCGCAGCAGATGAACCCAATGAAGCTTCGTTAAAGCTCCAAAATAACCTGGACAAAGTAGAAAAATGGGCAAAAAAGTGGAAAATAAAAATAAACAACGCAAAATCTACACATATAACGTTTACACTGCGCAGAAATATATGTCCCCCGGTTACAATGGAAGGCACAGAACTACCGCAAAAGAGCACGGTAAAATATCTTGGAATGCACTTAGATCAAAAACTTACATGGGCTGTGCAAATCAAAAAAGCTCGAGAACACTTAAATAAAAAATACAAAAAAATGTACTGGCTTATGGCGTCTAATGCACCATTATCAATAGAAAATAAACTTCTTCTGTACAAAGTCATCCTCAAGCCCATATGGACATATGGAATACAGTTGTGGGGTACTGCATCCAACTCCAACATTGAAATCCTACAAAGATTTCAATCAAGGACCCTACGACAAATAATCGGTGCTCCATGGTACGTTAACAATAAAAAAATACATGAAGATACAGAAACGCCATCTGTAAAGGAGGAAATTCAAAGGTTTAGCAAAAAATACCTGACAAAACTAGACGAGCATTCCAACCATCTCGCCATAAACTTATTGGACAACAGTGAGATGATAAGAAGGTTACAAAAATGGAATGTAATAGATTTGCCTGATAGATTTTGTAACTAAACATATATTCTATTAATTATTTATTGCCAAATTATTATTTTATTATGTAGCTTATTTTTATATATTACTTATATATTAATGTTTTACATTATTTTTTGCATTGATATTGTTATTATAGACTATTATTGTTATTCTTATTGTTCCTGTTGATTGTTTTTATGATTGTTGCTATTGCTATAAGAATTACTATTATTGTTATTGTTGCTATTGATTGTCAAAAATTTTGTACTTATACAGCACTAATCTACTGGGACTAGTGCTTACATGTGATTGTCTATGGATTGAATGCACTTATTGCAACCCTATGCAGATTGTGCAATTTATTTGAAAATAAAAAAAAAAAAAAAAAAAAAACTATTATCAATACATTACAATATACGATTAAATTTTCAAAAAGAATTGGCAACAGACTTTGTTCGGTAACGCAGCTGTTGAATTTCGGAAAGATTGAACTGTTACCCATAAGTATAATAATCATGGGTGTTAAAAGAAAAGATAAAAGCATTAATACGATTTCTGTAAGAAAAATTGACAAAAAATAACATGACTAAGCACTGACTAAACTACACATAGATCTGGTAAAACAAAGTCTACATTTAGAAGATATACGGATATCGAAAAAAAGCAAGTAACCGGAAATCCAAACGAATTGAATACAACATTATAAGATTTTTCCTGTTCTGTTTAGTCATATAATTTGATGTGTCACATTCTCATAAAATATTTCGCCTCGGATGATGCAAAAGAAAAATTGGAAGAATCAAAGAAAAAAGGAAGATAAAGGAATAATGTAAATGACGTCCTCACCTTACCTAATTTAAGAGGCAGTCAATACTTTGGAAGGAAAAGTTTAACTGCCCAGAAAATTAAATCTAAGATAAGGCAGACAAAAAAAAACAAGGCATTACTTTCCTTTTTGAAGCAAATATTTAATTCGATACATAGTTAATTTAATTAAAATTTTTAGATTTTTTCTCATTAATACGAAATTCTATTTTTGGTGTATAGTTTATACTTTAACATTCAATAAGTAAGATAAAAATGAAAATGAAGAAGCCCAGAAGTCATAGGGAAAAACTAGAAAAACATTCTATATAATAATAACAATGGGTTTCTTAGAAAACAACAAAAAAGTACAATACTAATGTGCGATAACTTGAATATGAATTAAAAATTTTATATTGATTGAAGTAGCAAAACTCAATAATAATAACCGTAGCAAATACTAAGAATTTTTCTTGACACATCTTATGAAAAATATAAGAGTATCTTGCAATTATTGTTGGGGGGGGCAAATTATGCAAACATTTCTGTATGAAATACTAAATTTATAATTTAGTACAGACCAATATAAATTGCAAATTAACTACGGTGGAAGTTCCAACACTTGAATGCACTGATGGTTGAGGAAGGAATTATAATTTAACTAAAACAAAATGATTTTGTAAATTTAGTAGACATTTAAAATTAACATTTATTGTTTTAGCTATACTTAGGTCCAATTTACATAGTGTAAATTTCAAAAATTTGGGATAAGCCGAAAATAAGTTGAAGATAGTAAGAAGAATATAATCATCATAGATGGAAAATGTATTAAAATTCCAAAAATTTTGATAATTCAGTTAGATTTTAAAAAAGAAAAGAAAATCAAGCGGCAAATGTCTCACTACTTCTTCTTTTTCACCGTTCTGGTGGCCTTTCCTCAGAGTTCCTCTGTACTGCGTCCAAAAAGAACTATTGCACTCCAGGTTTGATACTAGCGACAATTTTAGCAAACAGCCAAATGGATCTTTCTGTATATTTCCCAACTCCTGTCCAGATGACCCAAAAGAGCTGAAACGACTTTGAGTCGTGGGAGGCAGTTTCCTTTCCCCCGGTGCATTTCTTGTATGCACTTGACTCATTATTGACTTCTATATTAAGGAGATGGTTTCTCAAATTGCAGTACCCTGTTAAAAGACCAACCAGCATTTTGATATCTTTTCTTTCTAGGTTGAGAAGTCGTTTATTATGGTCTTCAAAAATTCCTTTACCATAACCTTTATCAAAACCAGAATTTATTTGCGGATTTTATTTGCTCGTTTTAATTTCATTCGAATATTCGATTTTGTATTGTTTACATCGGCACACAAGCTTATCATTAAAAAATATAGTTTTTATTCTACTTTTCTATTGCTTTTTTTTGCAACGATAAACAAAAATTTCAACAAAAACAGTTTCACCAACCTATTAACATTGTCTCGCTGCTTGTTCATCGAAATATGATAGAATACATCTACAATAAACCGTAGTAGTAGATTACATTTTCCATCAAACTTTAGTATATGTAATCACAATCTTCAAAAGCTTTGAAACACTTTTAAGTTTGTTTTGAAAAATCCGTATGTTGAAGGTGAAAATTATAATTAAAATAAACAAGAACCTGTAGAAGCCTTAATATTGTTCATGCACAATAATGTGTAACAGTATACTTCTTGCAACTACTTTTTTACAAAAAATAAATTTATAAAGAACAGGCAAACTATATTATGTTTAACTTTTTGTTTATATACATAAGGTTAGATAAACTCATTTTATAATAGTTGGCAGCAAAGAGGTGCGGTGTATCTTATTTTTAATATCATTATTTATTTTCTTCCTTATATTCTGCTCAAAACTACGCTTATCAAATGAAATTCCGAATCAAATTAGTTTATGGTTTTTCACAAAGAAGATAATGTGAAAATATATTAAGCGAAGGTGTGATGTGTTTTGTTACTAAAGATTGTAATATGTTGATGCTGAGTATAGGCAACTATTCAAACTTTTGTTAGTCATGTATTTTATAAGTAGATACAAATTATAATCTTTGGGTATAAAAATTCATTTATATTAGGGATGAAATTAGGTATTATATTAGGATATTCAGTTGGCTAATTAGAGTTTTGCAGTTGTTTAAAATGAGTTTTGAAAATAAATTGAAATTATTTTTGAAAATGGTTAATAAATTTAAAAATTTCCCAAATAACCGAACACGTTTTACCATTAGCATTAAGTGTTGAATTGCAAAAGCGAATCGCTGACTTCAAGTTGAAATGGTTTAAAAAGTTTGTAGAGATATTATTACGAGAATGGGGAAGATGCTAAGGTAAACGTTTCTGAAAGGGATGTTTTACGTAGATATTTATTTTTAAGGGATGATTATAATGCGTCGTTGTGTCTTTCAGTTTTTAACTATTCAAAGTTTTATAATGTCGTTTTTGTTGTTGGTTAAATTTTATGGCCGGTCTTATTTCAAAGTGGGATTCAACGTTGACATAAATGTCATAGAGGGATGAAATATTTCGTCTTTGTGTTTGCTAGTGAGAGATGATGCGATGAAGTGATTTGAGGATAAAGTCACGGGGTTCTTGAATATATGGGGAGATGGATTCCCCGAGTTGTACGATCACCATTCGGTATGTCGTGTTTGCTTAGCTCCAAATAAAATTTAATGTTTATGTCTTTTGGCAATTACGGTCGTTTATTTGGGGAACTTAGATAACAAAGTAGCGAGCAAGAGCCTTTGCGGAAGACGATTTTTATATTGGCGTGTAAACGCTTTGTATTCCAGTTAAATTTATCGAGTTTTAAATTTTATAGTGCACCTATTTCCGAATAATATTCCTCACAATTTTAATCAACGAGATTCTCCGTATATACAATCTTAAATTGCCTCGCCCTCAAATAATCCCATCCTCAAAGCTGGCTTTAACTCGTTAAGTAAATTTTTGAGAAATTTCTTCATAATTTTCGAGAGCATATTTTATTTCTCCCTTCTGTTGAAACATGATATTCCAAGGGTGAAAATTTCACATCAATAATATTGCTATTCCTATGTTAAACCATATCATATTTAATAGTAATTGAATTTAATATTATAGTTGATTTGGAATATTGGCCAACAAGGATTTAAAATGATGAATTTAAGAATATCTGTGTAGTGGGGACATATTCCATCAATTGAACCTCGGAAGGCGAATGAATAATAAAATTAAATCTAACGGTTAAATATTGCAATATTCGTATGCGTTATATATTGTATTTAAGTTTTAAGAGAATTCTTCAATTATCGTATATTGTCATATATGTGTCAAAAAGGATTAGGATAATGACGTCATAGGAATATTCAATTAAATTATACTGGGTTTTATGGATGCAATTGTGCACCTGATCCTGTAACAAAGGATTAGATTTTATTGAATATTTAACAGCAATAATAATGTTAACTATTATGCTAAATCAAAATTATAAAGTCCAAGATTTAAAATTAAAAAAAAATGATGTTGACACCCTACCCTGTATTTGGATTCACATTTTCGCTGCACTTTATTATAAACATTTAATTTAACAAATATGATTCACCAATTTTTTATTTCAATAGCGTCTAGGGCTATAAGCATGTTGAATTAGTCCCAGAAAGATATTTAAAGGATATTATAGAATTGTGCTGGTACTATCTAAGACCCTAAGAAATTCAGATTTCCTTCTCAATTATTTTTTGAGAAAAAAATATATACGTAAGAAATAGAATTAGAATTGACTATACTGTTTGATCTAAAACTTTATACAATTTAGGGGATGAATATGAATTTTTATATAATAGTAACTGTGTAGCTTGATGAGTTTTATAAAAAAAAATATTTTTTTTAAAGAAAATAATTGATTTAACGATGGAACAATTTCATTAAGCTCTAAACTTTTTTTTTGTATTCTATACTTTATAAAATATAATGTCTGATTTTTTAAAAGAGTACTACTTGGGGAAAAAAATTAAGTAACAGCCACGTTCAATGCTTAATTTCAATTGCTTTTGTTCAACCTTAATATGTAAAAACATATGGCATTGACTCTGTTAGTTAAATTTTCTGAATTTCAGAAATAAAACCAAATGAACAACTTTAAACTTCGTAATTCCACTGCTAATAGCCTGTTGAGTTGGAATGGATGTGCTGTTATCAGATATTAGTGCTTCACTCAAAAAATTATACTTGTATTAATCAAGAACTCATTGATAGTTACGGAAAAATACTTTCTTGAAATATTTTTGAAATATGTAGGAAAACAGTATGAAATGAATAATTGTTTACCTGAAATTGTTTTATTATATTTGTGTATATTTTTTACAGATGTGTAGGTTAGATAAGAGCAACTTACATTAAACAAGGAAATATTTTTAACTATATACAGTGTTCTTACAAAAAATCTGAAAAAGCATTTTTTTTATTGAACTCTACAAGCTTTACAAAAAATTGATATTTGTTTATAAAAAAAGAGAATAATGAACTCTTATATCATATCAAAATATTAAATTAAATGGTTCATTCAATTTCTAAGATATAATTTGAAATTTCAGAGATCTAAAATTTCAGGGATTTTAGTATATTTTATTAGTACGTACACATCTTTTAATTATCATTAAAATATCATTCCAGGGCTGATAAACTATACTTACATTCCTGGACCTTTATGTTTGATAAGTAAGCGTAACTTTGTGAAGTGATTTCCAGTTATTACTGGAAACTTTTTTTCCCGAAGGATTATTTCGATTACAATTAGAATTTTCCCTTGACCTGAAAGAAGTTACACCAGGAATTACAAATGTTACTAAGGGTGAGGGTTTTTGCAAATGTTAATCTATTCTATTCAACGAGTAATAAGGAGTAGGAGGTTGAACCAAATTAACAAATGGAAACGTAATTAAAATGATACGCTCCTTTAATTAAATATGACATGACATTTTCATCACTCGCAAAACTAGCATCGGTTTTGTAATTGAAAAAATCAAATGAAAATTTGATAGTAACAACCCCATTAAAATTTAATCTTGAAGGGACTTGAATTTTTCAAATTCTTCTCGAATTTAAATGCGCCTATTTGGGTTCGTGATTTAGCCCTCAAGCGAACAATCAGCGTTCCCTAAGCTAAATGAATATTGCGTCAGAGATGGGCATGGTATTCGTCCCGGTTGATCGTCATCAATCCCTTGGGATTCCAAAACAAATACAAACAGATGAGAACTATAGTAGACACACGCATCATATTATACAAAACTGACCCGTGGCTAAATAATACGATCAAAATGACCATTGTCTTCAAATGCATCCGACACTATTTTCCTCTGATTACAATTGCAAAACCTCTTTGCTGCAATGCATCTATTATCGGAAGAACAATGCATTTATTCATTTTACATTGTTGCATCTGTCCCGTTGTTCACTTCTAGATGTTTTTAATTTTAAATTAGGTTTTTAATGTATTCCTCTATGATTAAAATGACCAGAGGATATAAATGCAAAGTAAAGTCCAGAACTGTCCGCGTATTTAGAGCTTTTAATCGGTTTAATAGCTTAATTAAAAAGTAAAGCTCCTTCTCCCTCCAAGTGCTATGTGTCTATCTTAATTTTAAAACTATTAATTAGTGGGCATTAGATATTTATGGCGTACAAAGTTTATTACTTTGTTTGCTTTAAACGACCCCTATATCTTTTCATCTAATTTACATTCAAGCCGTATGATAAAACCTAAGTCTTGATGATAATTTGATAAATTAAACGTTTATAGACACGTTTATTTTGCACGGATGGACTAACTGGACGAGTATATAGCAGATAAAAAGAGCATTTCAATGGAAATGGTTTAATGAAACCGTATTAAATTATTATTTGAAATACATTGCAAAAACGAAGTTAAAAGAGATTTTTTTCTCTCTAATGAAAATGGACAGACGTATTTAGGTAAATGCTATTAAATGGTATTAAATAGCCATTTAAATGGCATAGTTTTGTGCTCGAAAATGATAATACTGAACATTAACATTTTGTTTCGGTAAAGTAGATTTTAAAAACAGATCATTAATTTAGTAAAAGTGAAAATTCAATTACGAAACAATAATAAGTTTATGTCAAAACAGCCACGCCATACGATTCAACTTCAATTTTGACACATTTCGCTGTTGTTTTCCCTCGTTGAAATTTTCTACTTTATTATCATTTATCGAAAAGTCACCGCGCCTTCGGTAATTACAATTGATATTTCACTGTCATTTTGCTATTTGTAATTACAACAATGACAAAATAGCATTAACTGAAGCGCTTTGATTAATTTTCTAAATGCGGTGACATTTATGTAGGAAGTGAACGGAAAAAATGTGTAATATATTATTGAACTGATGATCAAAATCACTTCTAGTGAGATCGCAATTAATCTTTTGATAAAAACCATCTTTGCAACACCCTTGTTTCAGGGATTATACTTGGGGTTGATTTTTTTTTTACTTTTATATAAATAGTTTTGTCGCCCAACGTTCTCCCTTTAATATAAATTTGCAATATGCAATAGTCCATAAATTACAATGCCTATGATAGTGTGAATTTGCGCGTCCTTCTGTTAAAGAGAGACAATTCAACCCCCAAATTCACCGCGACGCAACGCCATTTTCATCACTGCAAGGGATGTGCTTACATCCAACGTAGTGCACTGATTGTCACGTTCGTTAATTGCACGTCCACACATGCACAGCCTTACAAATAAACTGGACACAAATACACACATAGCCATAGTCGAGATATAATACAATTTCTGTACATTCATGTATGTTTGATACATTGTTCCACAACTGTTTCGCCATTTGTTTTATTATAAAATACACATCCACATATGCATTTCTGCCTATGCATATGTATGTACATTGCACAATACTGTAAATATTCCAATCCAAAGCATATTATTTCAATAGCATAAATAATACTAAAACGGAAAATTCTATATTTGAATTTTGAAAATTGTTTGACGAAGTTCATTAGTTTAGAAATAAAATATATGTAATTGATTCAAAAAGTGTTAGCAAAATTATCATAAATTTTATAGAATTAAGTGTTGACTATGTTGATGTTTGAGATTTTAAGTACCATAATATATGATATCTATGTATACTAACTGAACCCCTGGCCAATCTATATTATAAAAGCTGTAAATAAATTAAATGACTTACAATAATAAAATATATTTTTATATTTTCAATAATATTTTTTTTATTAAATCTTATTTGCAATCTGTATACACATAAAATACATTTAGAAAAAGAGTTATTAGAGTTATTAGTTAAAATAATATAAGACTCTTGAATTGATACAATTCAAGGGTCAAATAAAACATATTGATTTCTTGATGAGCGGCTCCAGCTAGCATTGGTACTCTCTAGGAATTTGGAAAGTGATCTCTCGGCCACCGACGCTTTAAACGACGAGAAGGATTTTTTAGGTTGTGTAGAGGAAAGAATTTGCATTTCTAGATTAGAATGGGAGAATAATTTATCGTGGAATCTACTGAATCTATCAGAGATCAGTTCGAAAATAATATAAGGTAGGTTAAGATCTTTGTGAATTACTTCATTTGTGACATAATAATAAAATAGGTTTTCTTTTTATAAAACACATGTTATTTAATGTAACAGATACTATAGATACTCTTATTGATTTCCTGGTACTTACGGTTAAAGCATACCATTCATGATTATTGAAAATACCAGTAGTCTACTAATTTTCACTATTGAATATAATTAAGTTACTTACTAATTACATACTCAAGGATGGCAAATTCAAATGTTATTACCAGCAGAGTTATCAGAAAAAAATTTCGTAGTAACTTTGAGGTAGTTTAATTACTTTAAAGTAGCTAAGGTAGTCTATTTTAGTTTCTTTATTTTTTTTTGGCAAATAACTAATATTTTAGATACTTTTTAAAAGGGGCTGTATCTTGTAAGTTACAAAATATATTAGATACCGAAAAGTAACTCAGATACCAAGATACCGATAGATTAGTTACAGAATTTTAATTTGTTTTGAACTATAATATTCACTTTCTACCTCTTACGTTAATTTTCCATCGTTTTAAAAGTGTGTTGTGTCTAAAGGGGATTTATCTTCATTCTGTCTACATACTTTCCTTTTTCCTTAATTAATGAAAATAAGAATTAAATATTATCTGATTACCTATAACAACTATACCTAATATGGTTCAAGACTTAGTACAGTCATAGTATCCTAAATAATTTAAAAAGTATAATTTTAAGTATCTTAAAAAGTAAATTATCTAGCATCTAGACATTTTCCTAAAATATCTTTGGCAGCTCTGATTACGAGCTACTTTGGAAATGTATCATAGCTCCGTGGGCAACATAATAAATTATAAATTTTCTTATTAGATTTAGATAGTAAACCTTAGTAGAACTTTTTAAGTAAAACTTAGTATCGGTTCTCACCGCGACCCGCGGATCGTGCGGTTGCCATCCCTGTACTAATAATCCCCATTTTTCTATTATCTCTAGAATTTATCAATTACGCTAAATATAAATACCGATTCATACAACCAAAAATATTCTTTTAGTTTTTATATTTCTGTCAATAAAAATGATGAAATAGGATCTGTTTAAGTTCACTTCGATTTTTCTTCATAATTCAGGATTAAAAAAATAATTTATTATTAACCTTTTTCGTGAAACATTGAAAACACATCTCTTAGCAACTCACAGTTCTTTCGTTGTGCCTGTTGTGACTTACTTCTAAAATATACATAGTTAAATTAAGTGTTAAGAAAAATCGTTTTATTTCTGAAAATATCGATTTTAGCGCAAAAATTTATTAACTTAGGAAAAATGAAAGAATATAAAGCTAAGCCCTTGTAAAAACTACAAACTTAAAATTGTATAGAAGATTCATATAAGAGGTATAAATAGAATCTTATGGGATAAAAGAAAATAAAACTCTATATTTAATCTATCGGTATCAAAGACATTTTTTAAGTTACAAGTTTCTTTTAAAAGGTATCTAAAATAATAATTACTTTTTGTCAAAAAATATAGGAACTAAGATATAATTTTTTAGATACTTTAAAGTATCTAAGGTTCATTTTTATGACAACTCTGCAGGACATATAGAGTAATAAACTGAACCATATTAATGTATGTATGCATATCTTCATATATTGGCACTATATAGAAAAAGATGTGTTCTTAATTATAATCTCTTTACGTAGTTTTGGAAATAAGTAATTAATATTATCAAGTATTAAAACTTTATAAGTATTTTGCATGATTTGATATAATCAAGACTGACTTTATTTAGAACTTCCCAAAAGAAAAGTTGAAAAATACAATTTTTTGATCGAAAGCTTAAAGAGTGATTTATTGATTTGTTGAAATTTTCTAATTCACAATGTATTTATTATATCAATTAACATTGAAAATCTTTTGAACAATTTTGACAATAAAAATCAACAGAATGAACTCTTATTTGTTATCAAAAATAATTTATAACGACCGAGTTACAATCGATAATTTTTTAAACAATTATTCTTCCATTAAGAAATGATTTCCTATAATCTTTTATAGGCTACATTTTTCAATTTTCATTTAAAATTTCGTGCAGTAAAAGTTTTATTATGTTTTGATTTTCCAAAATGTAATACTTAAACAAGCTTTCAAAATTAGTAGCATTGACATTGATTTATCAACCGATAGAATTAATATACTATATTAAAATAGAATTTTAATTTACCTTAAAAAAATTTTTTTCCAGAGTGTATTTAATTTGATTTATATTTCCTTTGATGTAATTAATCAAATTTTGTTTTAAATACAATGAAGAAAGGTATAATTCTCCTTTAAAATATTTTCTTAGTAAAAAAATCTCCCTCAGTAAATAATAGGAATTAGTCATTAAGAAACTGAAGCATTTCTTGAAAATATCGAAATCAAAAAATTTTGCACGGAAATTATTGTCCTGTATGAAAAAATGCTTAATATTGTGTTCAATAAATGTAAGTTATCAACTGCATACAAACCTTAATGATAAGAATCGAATGTACCTATTGTTCAATTCTTCAATGTTTATTGGCTTTACATTTTTGAAATTGTATGTTCTTATTCATCAATTATATTTTCAATTAACTTTCTAACTACAACGAAAGGTGAATGAACTTTTATTTTTTTCCTTTTATTTATTCTATTTAAAAATCTATAAATAAAATTGTATGTGGTAGAATTTTGAAGTATTAAAATTGATTGAATGCTGTCAATTGTGTACCATAACAACCAAATTAACAATGTAAGGTAATTAACTTATACTGTTGATTTTGAAGCTTCTTTATTAATATATTAATGAAATTCGAAGTTTAAATATGATCACAAATTATATAAATAAGGAATATATCTAATGAGAGTGGACAAAAAACAATTTTTTGATGTCTCAACGTTTGAGATTTTCATCTCACATTTCAAATCTACGACTTAATTCATTTCCCTTATGGACATAGGATTAGTAACCTTAGCTACCAAACAATTATAGTAATGTAAAGGTTGAAGATTTATAAACACAATATACGACAAAAGAAACATCCGAAGACTTAGGAAACAAAGGGAATATAACAAAGAAAATCAAACACAGTATATAGGCACATATATCAGCGAAGTTCCTGATACTTAATTTATAAGTAAAAATTCATGAATTTTATTTTAATGTTTTTTTGTTGAAATCAATTTTCTTTGGAAGATTAGGTTCTGTTACAAAATTTTCCATGTTGACATTTAGTTTTGTTGAACAAAAAAATAAAGAAGACACATTGACGTTGGAGTTTCTCGATTGTCAATGACAGAGATACAAAGCAATCAAGCGCTATCCAATATTATTATGAAATCGTTGTCTCGAATTCCATTATGTAATACGATATGGTTGCGAACATTATTTACTCTCTGATATGGGTGAAATAAGACGGATGCCTTTTCTGCCATATATTCCATTTTGGTTCAAACTGCTTTATTATTGATATGATTTTTGTGCCCCAGATCTTTTCTAATAACATTTTTATTAAAGTTTTTCAAACCGATTTAAATTTATGCCGAAGCTTTATTTTATTTTGCATTTTTTATTATTTGCTATCACTTTATAACTAGGTACTAAGGTTTTTAGCGACTCTAGCGTTAATAAAAATACGTAATCAAGAAAAATTGAAAATTTGCTCGATACGAGGATCGATCCCCACACTGACTATTGACTTTGACTATCCACAGTTTTGAAAACATCTAATTTATAGAAATATTCAGAAGTAAATAACATTAATTTACTTTGAACTTTAAACCAAACTAATTTTTATCAAACTTATTAAATCTATAAGATATAAAAATATTTTTTTTTTGTTGTTTTTATTAGCACAGTCGCTGTGATTAACTGAAAGTGATTCTGAACTCTTTGTTTTTAAAACTATAGATTACAGAATACTCTTTTGATAACTAATGGATAGATAGACCAAATCCTTAAGGTACCAATTTAACAGATTAAAATTTACCTGTTAAATAAATCCTATATATTTATCTTAAGTGAAATACGAATGTTTTCTCTATTCTCTCCGATTTTTGGATAAAATATTATCTGGATGATCAATGCCACTATCTAGAAGAAAAAATATTGATCCTAATTGTAAAAAAAATATTTTTATAATCAACTTTCGTTTTTATTTAGTACTATCAGACAACACTTTAAAAGAACTTTCACGGATGACACGGTTATCATGGCTGCTTACTTCAATAATGGTCACTCTGTCACTCGAAACTAGAGATGAGAAAAAATAATCGATTATGGAAAAAATCGATTATTTCTTCTATAAAAATTGATGTTACTAATCGATTTTAGTTTTACAAAGTATCGATTAAGTTAGAACCAGTTTTTTTTACTTTGTACTTATGACTGTTGGTAATTATTAATAATGATAGATATTTCATTAATGACTTTCAACTCATCACTTATTCACTATTATATATAGAAGAAAAAAAAGCTGGTATTCTTTCAAATAATAAAAAAAAAGTCATTCTTCCCAAATCCACTATTATTGAAAAAAGGAGAATTGATTTTTCCTTCTCAATATCTTATCGCCACTCAGTTTATGTAGTACCACATGAATCTACAAAGTGCATTGGTAAAACAAATGGAAGGTACCCATAAATGGCATTAAGTCGGTGTTGGCCACTTTTACATTTAAAAAAGGAGTATGCTTTTCGGTCATCCTAAGCGTCATCGAAATTTTTGCGTCTGACCATGTAAAATATCTTGAATCAACCTAGACAAAAAACTCCCATGGAAACACCATATAACCCGAAGAAGAAAAGCAATCTTTAATAAATTAAAAAAAATTACTAGTTATTGGGAAGACATTCTAACCTTACCCAAGACGATATAAACAAAACAGTAATAATCCGAATCTGGAAAAACAACATTGAGCTTAGGGGTTCTGCTAGTAAATTTAGTTTAAAAAGTTTAGAACGAGTCCAATAAAAAATGCTTAGACAACTGGTAGATGTTCCATAGTAACGAATGAGGTATTACGAACTGATCTATAAGCTCCAACAGTAGCCAGCAAAGTTGTGACCTGGACCTCCAAATATTTCGATACATTGCATCAACACCCCAATCTATTGATAAAACTTACCTTACTGCCTCAAAGGTGCCTCGTGACTCACATATAGCACTTCAATGGTAGTATATTCTATTATTCCAGATTCTTACCATCAAAATGAATAAAAGTACTGCGATTCTGATAACTAGTTCCTGGATTAACAAAAATCATTACTTTAATTTTGTTAACAATACTTGTACTTATTGTCTTCCACTATTAAAACACTTGACATAACAATTTCATTATTGTAACATAAAATTTCGATATCATATTCATCGCTTCTACAATGATGATATTAGAATAAAAAATATAAAAAGATTTATATCTTTTTTTATTGGTTTAGTAACTAATGGATTATTTTTATAGTTGACCATCTACATTTTTTTTTTGATATTGTTGATCGATTTAAATTTGATAATAGTTTTTGTGCTGATATTATCTGTAATTTAATATGATTTTTTTTCAGTAACCGAATTCCTAAGAAGATTTAAGAGTTTTTAATAGTTACAATTGAAAGAAAAACAGAGCTTATAGAGAAAAGTAGTTTTCTAATATGTCGGAGACATATCTTTTTTTCTACTCAAATATCATTCCGTTTTTGGTGTTCTTTCAAAAAGGTTTTTTGTATTGTATTATGAAAGTAAATATTTCTAATTTTATTAATTTTTTACCAAAAAAAAGCTTGAAAAAGTTACATAAAAATAATTATTCGGCTTGCCAGAAATATTTCCATTTGAAGAATTTAAAATTAAAAATGTAATTCTATTGTTATAGATTTTAATTTACGAAAATTATATTTTCTCCCGCCTCGAAAATTCATTTTTTTGTAAGTGGAAAAAGTTTTGTAACTGAATGGATTATGTATTATTATAATACGTAGGATATCGGAGAATCGTCGAGGCGAATAAGAAATAAAGTTTTGTTTGTGAAAATGATTTCCTCTTTAAAAATAAACTCTCGAACGACTTGAAACTCTTTCGCTTTGTTTGAATGGGAATCGAAATGAGAGTTTGTTCTAAATGAGAGCTAACGAGGGATAAGAAATGAGAATGTCGGGTTTACGTCACCATATTAAAAAGAAAATCTCAAACAAAATTTTATATTTAGGTTCCGAACACGATTGAGGAAATTAGTGTTTTTTTTTCAAACAATAATCGATTTATGACAGATTTATTTTAAGCCTTTCCATTATCACGATTGATGGAAAACTAACTAGAATTTTCTTATTGCCGCGTCAAGATTTAAAAATTGAGGGAAAGATGAACTGATAAATCCGGGATAAAATAAACGGCGACATCATCACATGTTGTTTCAGCGACGGTTTTCTCCTCTGCATTTTCCAAGCTTAAAACAAAGAGTTCGAAAGCGCCAAGTTAAATGGCTTGGTATTAATGTGGTTACATATCCCTTATCGTATCAAAGCTCTCGACTCTATCTAAACACGAGCTTTTTATTTACACAAATAAATATTTTCTGTTCACAATTGGTCAGTTTTGGAAATTAAAATGAAAAAAAGAAACCCAATGAATGGAGGATCGCATTTCGTCGGATGTTCCGTGGAAATAATTGCCAATCAAAAATAGCCGAAAGCCAATAAAGTGAACACGACACAAAAGAGTAGAGGGACATACGAGTTAAACGAAAATAACGAAAAGGCCTAAATAAATGTAGAAAAATGAGATGACAAAGGATATCACAACAAATAAAGCAAGAGGCCAAATGTGATATGTTAAGGATCATTACATCCTCTATATCAAGTTTCTAATGACGACAAGAATTGCATGAAATAAATTTCGTTGACAAGAAAAACAAATAGATGCGTGCGCACGGAGAAGGAATGCATTTCCGGGTCGTTTCCGTGGTAATATGATCGTTAAATAACAATCAAAAAGTTCCGGTCCTTGAGCTATTGACTCATTTTTAGTCCTCGAAACCACAACTGTTCACAAATAATTGTTTTTTTTTTATAATTTTACAATTTTTCCGGTTTGTAAATGGTGAAAATAAATGCACATTTATATATGTTTACACTGTTAATGTTCGACTACATTATTAATCAAGGCAGAATGAAATATCGATTGTTTTATTGGACAGAAAAAAATTATAACATTAGTAGTCGGGCATATTGCATATGTTTATAAAAGTTAATAAAAAAAAAGGGTGGTTGAACACCATTGCGTGATAACTTGATAAATAGAGTAAAAAGAAAATATTACTGTCGTATTATATGGCAAATAGCTCGTTTTCTTTTGGCGACTTTACAGAAAAGAATTGCAATTATTATAATTATTAAGTATTATGTCGATATAACATTAAACGACTTCTTTAATAAAATAGAAATTGACCTAAAATTAAAAAACGTTTTTTCAATTCATTACATTTTTAAGCTATTAAATGAAAATCAAACATTCAATTTAATTTTAATTTTTTTTCGATTTGCAGTTTTCCAATAAATAAGCGATTAAACATAAAACGAGTAAAAAATTGCGCCACCTTTCACGAACAATATGAACTATTTTAAAAGTTGAATGCATTTAAATTGGTATACAATAGGTGGATATGAATTCACTTATTTATTTACACACATGTGACAAACAAATATTCTTTATTATATTTTATTCGATTTTTTTTGTTAAAATTTTATACGTTTACGAACAAAGAAACGCTAATTCATGATTACTCATATTTCTTATAGTCGTTGAACCCTTTTGTTCTCATTGGAATTTACGTTCGTAATAAAAGTTCCATGTATGTAATATTGAACGTTCAGTAGGATGTATAAGATTTATTTTTCAATTTCAAATACTCTTTAATAATTAAAATTGCTTTTCAAAATGCTACTTTTTGATTGTAATGTTGAAACGTTTGTATTCGATGAAAAATTGTTCAAAGGTTTTATGCCAAATTATTAATTTGCACATTAATGAAAATTTATTTCACCATAACTTCAAGTAGAACTAATAAAATAATTTGAGTTTTTCCATATTAAATGAGAGATATGCCTGGTAGTTAAGGTTGCCGTTTTAAAACCGGTAGGTGTTGGGTTCGAATCTCGTATCGCGCATTGTATCGATATTTCTCGATTTACGGATTTTATTAACCCTACAGTCACTAAAGACCATGGTAGTTATAGAGCGACGGAAAAAAGTAATAACGAAAATTAGAAAAATCAACGTTCAGTAGTTCAAACTGTATACTAGACTGAATTGTAATATTTTAACGCGTGTTTTAAATATTAAATAATTGTTTTTGTTTAAATAATATACAAAATATATTGTGTTTTTATTTATGTAATTTAATTTACAAAAATAAACTATAAACATAAATGTGAACAAAAACATAAACAAATGTATTTTGGCATATTACCCTTATAAATATTTCCTGACTCATCACATTGCAGTTACGGAGCAATTCAATACTACTTAATGACTACTGATGAAGCTTGCTTGGCAATGGAAATACCTATCTGTGCAATACGTCAGTAATTCATTTGTTTGAACTTTTATTCAATTTACGTTTATAGTTTATTTTTTAAAATTACTATTTTACATAAATAAAACCACAATATATTTTAAATATTGTATAAACCGCATAGCTATTCAATATCTGCGAAAAAATATAAATTGAACATATTTTTATTTTTAATACAATATAGTAAAAAAATATTATTTTGTATTAAGATTATCTGACAAAATACCAAAAAAAAACAATATTACCAATACCAATTAATAAAACCTATATTTTGCGATTAAGCGCGTAGATATAGAAAAAAATTGATTCAGAAAAATGTATCAGAAAAATTCTTGGAATACATAATGAAATGATAAATTCTTACTTAAAGATAATTACTCAAAGAAGATATTGCTAGAAGAACATGTACTTGGAACATCAAACTTGGAGTTCAATTTGCCTTTAATTCGGAAAACCTAGAAAAAGAAATAAATATTTGACTTTTCCTGTATTATTCTTAGCCGAAAAAATTAACGTCCTTAATTTTTTTCGGATCACTAGAAATTGTGTATTAACTCAAAAATAATAACAAAAATACACACTTATTAAAATCTTGGAATTTATTTAATCAATTAAGATATTAAGTATTTCAGGATTTACTTGGTAAAATTCACCTAGGTCTCATCCTTAAAAGATGATGTATGATAGGTGTAAGCATCTTGGTGATCATTTTTGCTTAAATAAAGAATGTGTTGTCTAAATAAAGAATCCTTATAAGTCAGCACATAAATTATCGTTTTTTTACTTACGAGTGAACAATTTAGTTAACACTCAAATAAAAATGTTATAATTAAAGTTAAGATGCTAAGGATTCATTCCAAGAGATTTAAATTTTATTTTAAAATGGCTCTAATTTTAAAAAGTTTTGCAATGAAAATTACATTTTAATTATAAATCTAAGAGCCGGTATTTTTACTTATGAGTAGATAGACCATATCCTTAAGAACTAGTTTCGGTCGGACACTAAAAATAATACTATCTTTAAACGTGATTTACTGAGTTACAATTAGATTGTTAACTTAATGTTTAGTTATTCTGGAGGGAGGAGGTTAAAGAAAACAGTTGTCAAGAAAATACGTATGACTTGTTCAAAATTTAGTGTTAAGAATTATCATTAGAATGAAAAGACACCATAATATACTACATGCAAATCTAAACAAATGTACCATATGTAGAGCAGGTGATTAACGAAACGTACTAAAGATAGATGTTCCAAACAAAGTGGATGTTTTTTTTTTTTGAATAAAGATCAAAAGAAATTAAAAAAAAAGTTTTTCAAAATCAATTTATACTATTCTGTAAACTAAAAATTTTTTTTTTCTTAAGATAATTTTTTTATTTTTATGATTTTTTTGTGTTATGTTAAAAATAAAAAGTTTTTTTTTATAAATACCATACAATTCATACATCTGTTTTGTATTTAAAATTAATTCTTTTATTTTTGAAATTTTATTTTTGTGATGATTCGTAAATCACAAATAAGCACCTCAAAGAAGTGTTGAGAAAGGTCAGGACTACAACAGAATTACAAACGATGTCTTAATGTAAAAAACGTGTAATTCGCAAGGAAGCAATAAAACCAAAAATTATATATTTAATAAAATTTGCCAAAACTACAAAAAAACGCTTTCAATTTGGTGTTTTATGTTTTTTTTAAAATAAATCATTATCTTGGTAAAAACTTGTTGCTTTTTTATGTAACAGCGTTTTGAAAATCTTTTTGATTTGCTTTTAAAATGGCTGAATGCTCAGTAAATGGCTGAAAGTAACGATTGTTTGATTAAACTTAAAAATAAATGCTTTTTTTTTATTGGCAGTTTGAAAAAAGTAAAAATAGTTGCATTAAATTGTATAATGAGTTTTGAACTTTCAACATTATAGATATCAGAAGTTTTAAATGAGTTGAAAGAAAACAGTAAAATTTATCTCAATTTTGTATTAAATATTTCATTTATTTTAAATGCTCGCTAAATTATAAATGTTTAATACGTAGAACGGTTTGACTCGCTTAAAAAAAGCAAAAGCACAAAAGAACAATATTTGAATATTTCATTCGTCTAGACCAGATAGCTTATTCAATCTATAGCTGTATTCTATAATATTTTGTAATAAGATAATATTAAAGTTGAGAAACTGTTTTTGTTTGTTGAAATTTATCAGAAAATTGGAAAAAAATAAATGTTCGATCATAAAATGAAATGTAAGCGATGCTGAAAGGGTGGAAAAGATTTTCTACGTTTAATTTTTGTTGGTACGGATAATTTCGTCTATCAGTGTCGAGCATCCCCAATTCCCGTAATAATAATAATCACACAACGTCGATAATTAAATTGAAGCAGAAATGCATTCGTATGGGATTCTCCCAAAGCAAGCAGACGAAGCTCGTTTATATTCATAGATGTTAATTAAATGACTTTACACCCCCGTTTTATGATCATCCCTCAATTTAAAATTGTTCATTTTGAAAATAATGCTTTGATTGGTTTTGGTGTGGCGATCTGACGAGAAAAGAGAAACAAATCAAATCGTCGTTAAATAAATTTGAAAATGATTAAATCGGTAACGCGTGCAAAATTTCGTGATTTGAATGAAATTCTTTGAACAGAAATAAAATGAAATTGAACTTGAAACTTTATTTTGTTACGAAAGTGTTTGTTTTTTGTCAAATAAAAAAAAACGTAACACTCATGAAATTTTCAGCGTCATTTTCGAACTTGAAACACCCGAAACTATTTATATATTGCCGTCCGAAATTAGATGCACTCAATTTGTAATATTTTATTTCGAGGAAAATGAAGTAGCACTTAAGAACGCCGAAGAAGTCTGGGTCTGTGCTTTCGATGCTTTACGCTTTGGAAAATCTCGCTATGTCGCTGGTAATTTATGTATGAGATATTTCAGAAATTCATAGTGATTTTCCTCGTAAAATATGAAGAGGAAATAATCATCGAATAAAGATATAAAGAAGTGAACAGTATTTTTGGTTTGTTCATGAATTATTTCACGATAATATTATATTCCAATCGTGGTGAATGGACATTCATATGCTACGGCTTTTACATACTTTTATGTATGTATAAGATACTGAAACCGAAGAGACAGTAAATTTTCTTACGGTCCATAAACTGAATCAGATGAACAAGACATTGGGAATATTTTTGATTTGAGATTTTTCCCGTAAAGATGTTCACCAACATTTGTCAAATACATAAGATTTATATTTCAATATTAAGATTCAAACGTGAAGGGTCCAAAATATGAGATTTATTCACGATATTTTTGGACAATGGATGAGAGTGGCGTTTTGAAAGTCTTTGATCGTATTTTTCACTCGTTCATTCGTCTTGAAATTGATTCAAGCCATTAAGCAAAAGGTCTGCAACAGTAGACATTTCACATTTGGTCTGGTCGAATAATCGTTAACTCGTCGTAGACTAAAGACAAAGGGTCATCATTTCTCCAACGTACTTAAGAAGTTATCCCGTATTTCTCCAAATCCCGTAATCATCATAATGTCTATAATAGTTAATATTATATTATAGTTTGTTGTAAACGTAAACTTAACGTCTTTACACATAATAAACTTGTGTGACTTCCGAGTTCCGGAGCGGGTGCACTGCTCATAAATGAGTGTAAATAATCACATCACATGTCGTCGTGGGTGTTTTCAACATATCGCCACCCTCAAAAGCCGGTGCAGGACTAGGGATTTGCCATACAACTTGTCACTTTTGTTTAGCCATTGTTTGGAGCTTTCGCCATTAAAAGCTCTCGTCAGGCTAAGACGTATTTATCGTGTATATATGTATTATTTCTTGTCTCTAATTTCATTTAGTCCATTTAACAACGAAGACGAATCAGTGTTAACAATTCCATCATTAATTCGTCCAGTTTTACTACGATAATCTTACTACCGCACTGCACCCTTGTCCTGCAACAATTGCGATTGGCACGGACATTAAATTTATACGATTTCAGTTAAGTCCATGATTTATAAATCGTACAATTTGTTTCGTTATTGGTCAAACAGTGTTAACTTAATAATATTATACGCGCTTTATGACTAAAATCTAATCCAGAAAAAGGCATTTTTGATCGTAAATGAATAAAATCCGGCCTTTGTTCCAAGGTGGGTATTGCACTGGAATAAATGACAATTACGAGGCTTTCCGAGGGATCGCATTAATTGAATCGTAAGCTTATTGCCTAGTAATCATTGCTAAGAGAATAAAGATAGTAAAATTGAGTTTATTGCGGAATTTAACGGGATTGAATGAAACGGTAGGAAATAAAACGATGACTTTATTCTCATGAAAAAACCATGTTAATCGTTTTTAATCAATAGGCAAAAATATGAGTTGAAAATTAAATGAAGCAACGCAATAAATTTGTAGGCAAAAAACAGTTTCAATTCGCGCGCCATGTGGACGTGATTTAATCTCATTTTAATGAAGTAGCCTTTGCTGTAAATATCATATTACTTATTGCTCGTTTGAGCTTCGATTAATTAATTTACCACCCACGTCCTTTATAAAATAAACACGCACATGCAAACAGACGAGTGAGACTGGCAAAAAATTTAGATATAAAACAGAACCGAGGTTTTTTTTTTGCAGTATTGTATTTTCGAATGTTAAATAATGTATTTTTTTGTTTGACAAAATTCGTTTATCTTAAGGGGGGTAAGATTATATATCTCTCCTTTAAAAGCTATTAAAATTATATAATAACATAAAAATAGCCTTAATTGTTCCAAGAAAAAAAAATGTAAACAACATGCGAATATTATGATTTTTTTTGGGAGTAAAATACGATTTTTGCATCTATAATTGTGATTTTGAAATTAGTGTATTTTTTAATGTTGCCAAATGTAAGTAAAAAGTCGTTCGGCTAATTAAGTTAAAATTAAATAAAGTCTCTTATAATTAAATAATTTTTCTAAGATAACTATAAAATCTGTAAATACCAAAATGTGGTGAAATAATCTTAAGCATTTCTTTCAAATAAGCATTAATTGTCGATAGAAGAAGAGTTGAATCTCCCACCAAGTAAGCGGAAGATCAATGTATATCTAATTCTCATTTTACACGAATTTGATTTTACACGAGTAAAAAAGAAATACAAATTCTTTTTTTTAACGATATGTTTTGTTTTAACACGAATAATTGGCCAATCTGCGTGGGTGGTTTGGCCAAAGGACGATAGGGCTTTACCACGTTGCGGTGTGCAAGCTTAAAATAGCCATGATGATCACCATATCAATCTTCAGTATTGAGGATGGCTATAACGAGAACATCGGCTTATGTTCCAGTTACACCGATTGTGGAGAAGCTCCAGGACTACCCTTTCTTTATACAAATATATAAAATACTAGCTGATCCCCGCGACTTCGTCTGCGTAACGTAGGTGTAGATTATATTTTCTTTTCAGATTTGCCATTTGTTGTGGTATATGAAAATTATTATTTTTCTTATTCTTATTCTTTTTATTTCTGTTAGATACGTAAGTCATTACGCTATTAACATCAAATATGTGTTTCATATATAATAAGGTTTATATTTCAAAGAGGCAATTTTTTAAAATTTAAATTGAATTTGCTGTGCTTTTTATCATTTCAACTAAAAATATTTATACATATTATTTTCTAACTTTAAATTACCTTTCCAATGATATATAACTCACCTGTCTAGTGTAAAAATGTCTGTTTTCATTCCTAGGGAATACCTTCCCTTATTTTTTTTGGAATGATAAGTAGCCTATAGTCTGTGGGAAATTGTGTTGTATCTTAATACCAAACTTCATTAAATTCGGTTGTTCCGTTCTTTAGTTAAATCGGGACACACAGACAGACAGACAAAAATTTTAAAAATTTTAAATTTGGAATAAGGGCCTCTTGAAACAAATATGTACCCTAAAATTGGGTTCAAAATCGAAATGTACAGACAGACGTAAGAATTTTATATATATATATATATAAAATATAACGTCTTTTTAGCTATCTATCTGCTTAGGGTTCGATCAATAAAAATCTACTGCATTTTTTTTTGTTATTCTTTTTTAGTTGGTAGATAAATTATTTACATTGATTTAAGTATACCTTTGGTTTTGATAACAAACACCTAAAGTTAGCAATTACGATGTTTTACTACAAAACTAATAGAAGTACAAACACCCTAACTTGCAACGTTACCATTTTGTTTTAATTTCCAACTATAAGGGATCAACCAAGGAGTTGATATTTTTTTTTATTTTTTTGCAAATTAACTTATTTAAAAAAATGACAATTATCCAACTAGATAAAAATTTGGTGTTTTTTTTTCTTTATCTTTAATTCCCGAATTAAGTGATAGCATATAGTTGAATTATAAAGTCTCTACATAAGTCTGAACAATGGTGTGTTATTATCCTAGGTTCATTATTTTGTAGTGAAAATCTTGTTATTTTTTAGTGAAATAAAATATTCTTACATTTGATTCTTTACTTTAATCGTTTTATTTAAACAGTTTTAGCTATTAATTAATTTATGAGACATTTATCGTACACACACGTACATACATATATAAATATGCTAAGCAATTTTGAAATATGAATATTTTTTTTTATAATTTAATTACTGTGGCTTTTTAATACTTCTTATCTAACTTTTTTTTAGGTCTTCAGCGACTCTAGGTTTTGTAGCAATTTAACTAAAAAGGTCACCTTGGCCACTCGGCCACCAGTAGGCTCACATAATATTATAATTCAAATAAGAAAATTCGTAATTGATACATATTTCTTTACAATCAGTATAACTCATCTTTAAAATTGACTTAGTTTTTTTTTATCATTTCGCACAGACGAAGTGTTGGATATAGTCGGTGATATAGCTCTACGTTGTATGCCAATAATTGAATGACCTCTAGCCTTAGTTTTGTCATTGCGGTCTATGGAAGTAGCTGAAGTCCTAATCAAGGCAACGCTAGATGACATCAAATATGGTATTCTAATATACAAAATACACATACCCCGAATCAGACAGGCAATAGAAAAAAAATGGAAACAACTTGTTACTTAAGTGTACAAAACCTATTCGTAGGAAAAAGAAGAAAAGAAGATTAAAATGAAGAGACAGCTATTTCACCATTTTTACTTCTACCCGTAAATGTATATAAATATATAAAAAAAATTATTGGTCCATAAACTTTTTTTACAATTTATTATTTACAAGAGTTTAGAAGTTGGTGTTCCAGAGCAGTAACTCTTTCACTCTACAAAATAAAATTTAAAGGTAAAAATTAAAAAAATCAATTTTCCCGTTTTATTATTTTTTTCGTTGGACAAAAGGACCCAAAAAATCCAACAAGATTTAAAAAAAAACGGAAAAGAAAAGTAATAGAATTTAAACAATTTTTTTTATCAAATATGTCTTATTTATAAGCCCGTAAATGTTATTCCACAGAGATCAGTGGTTTTATGATCATTTTTTGATGGTTTCAAAACTTACGGAAACTTAAAACAATTTCGTTTTTTTAACTTTTTGTACGTAGTAGTACAAATCGAGGAATAAGGTATACATCGTGGAATTTATTGTTCTTTTTTTAGATTTGGAAAACATTTTTTTCGAAACGATGGAATTTCTATTCACTAACAAATCTGCCTATACGAATTCTCTAATCTAAGGAAAAGTTTATATGGAATCACTTCCCCAATATTTTTTTTTGAATCTTTTATATCTTAACTTAGGTTTAAATACATCAAATTTTTCATCGATTGAATCCTTTGAATAGACATTTATACCATAGGTGATAGCACGTTTGCAAATGAAGGGGCAACTACCCTCTCTTCTGAAATTCTCTTAATTCTTATTTTAAAAACAAAATTGTAATTCAACTATGTTGAACACCCTTTTAAGTGGTTCTCTGGTAAAAAATAGTATTTCTAAACAAAAAATGCTGCTTACAAAAAAAAGTGTTCTTTATTCGAATAACTTCGGTTAACGTTCATGATTGACAACAAAAAATAAATTTTTACACTAATCTTTCTCTCAAAAAGTTTTTAAATAAAATTTTTAAAATTATTTTACTATTAATTAAAGAATACTTTTTAAGGTTTGTGTTATGGAATTTGAAAGAGGGATGTTTTTAAAACTCTAGAGTACTGAAATGCAGCTTCATCGAAATTTGGTTTTCCTTTCATTTAAAATTAATTTAATGTTGAACTAATTGAAAGTCAAGTGTTCGTAGTAGCAAAGCTCTTCAAATGTGAACAACTCACTTAAGACAATATGTCATTACCATGCCTGCAAGCACACGTTAGTTGTGAAAGAGTCTTCAAGTTTCAAGCATGGTCATATGCTTCAAAAGGATATAAGGTGACGATAAAATTAAGCGCAGCATTGTAAAATCGTTCACAATATAAAAATATACTGGAAAATATACGTGATACAGTAAAAATATTTCCTCAAGTTTTATAAATTAAAAAAAAAAACATTTGGATGTTTGTACAATTTTATTGATTGCTAATGAAACATTATTTTTTGTTTTTTTTTTTTTTGACTTAATTGTGGTATTATTTAATGTCAATTGAACCAATTATTTTTACTTTTACAAATGAGTACAAACTTTGCTAAAACTTACATAATAAATCATGAGAAAATGTTTGTGACACAAAAATTATGATGTCATTTCCAAAAATCAAGTTTTGATGACTTCAATCAATTTGATATGAATAGAATCTTACATTTGAGTATGTTCACTTGAAGTGACGAACGGAAAGTCTTTTCGGACCATTTGAGAAATTCCGTTGGTTCCATTGAAAGCCATACTTGTAATTATAACTCATTTATTTTAAGTACAGTGCGGCTCCGTATACATATTTTCCGTTATTAAATCCTAAATGCATCTACATTAATAATAATTAATGAGAATCATTTATATTCAGTTGAGTTGGAAATATTTTTGTTTATATCTAGCAATGAGTACAATCAAGAATGAGAGAAACGACGAGAAAATTAACTAAGGTTTTGTCATAAGAAAACACCCCTAGTTCGCAGTCATTCGTAGTAATCGGCCATACATGAACACCGTTCATCTCATGGTGTTAAATGACCTGAACGAATTTGAAGATGCTTTTCGTCGGAGGATATTGTCCAAAGTTGCTGGGTGATGATGTCACATTAATTTTAAGACTTGAATATTGACCCCACGTTGTCTCCACGAAAACGAGGACAACACTATAATCCTCACAACTGTCTCGTATGGCTTTGACACTTAAATTAAGAAAACAGCGGTTCCACAACAAATTGAAACATCTTTCAACAGATATGCAAATAACACTACACAACCATTTGAAGGACTTCTGGTCATAAATTCGACTAGTTAATAGCTGCTTTCAATTATTCAGTAAGAGAAATTAATTATTCACAATGGTTTGGGAAATATTTGAGAGTCTGATTAAG
Source organism: Sisyra terminalis (assembly GCA_958496175.1). NCBI lineage: Eukaryota > Metazoa > Arthropoda > Insecta > Neuroptera > Sisyridae > Sisyra > Sisyra terminalis. Next base: position 38,785,561 of record OY292276.1, read on the forward strand.
ATATTACTTAAATGGATGCTGTGGAAATCAGTGAGAAGAGGATAAATAAGACGATGAGCTCTTAGAACGTTATTGTTTGTTCGATGGTGGGGTCATTATCGCGGCCATCATTGTCTTTTGTGTGACGAGGCCATTGTTAAATTGATGATATATATTTATATTTATAAAGACAAAACCATCATTCTCTTCACTCTCTTGGCAAGCATTAAAAGTATCCCTTTTTCATGAAAAGCTTTTGTCGAACGATGGACGATGCCGTTCACTTAAGTGGTGATGTGTTTGTTTATTTACGTGAGTCTTTGACACGTGCAATGGAAAATTGATTTAAGTGTGCTTGACATAGATGAACCTCGGGAAAATAGAATCGCTAGATATGAAGATGGGTAAACCATGTACTTTTAGACAAAAGGAACACATCTTTTTCTTAAACTAAAAAAATATACTCTTAATTAAATTTCCTTGAAATTTTTCCAATCAAACTATCAACAATCCTTTTCAACAATTATATGCTACTTCAAAGAAAGTCAATTTTTTTTTAATTATCTTAAAAATTTATATTGTTAATTGTCGATGCCTTATAGCTGTCAAGGTGTATAACAACTCTAGAGTTAAGAAAAAAACGTAAATAGAGAATTATTGATAATTTGCTTAATAAAATAATCAACCCAGCATCTGTCAGTTTCAACCATTCGGCTACCAGTAGGCTTGAGCATTACATTAATATTATCCTTTGAAATTTTTTGCCAAGCCGATTTATACTTTGGCTTTTTTTTAATTCTTTATTTTTTAATCATACCCAGATTAATCTTGTTTGGAGAATGGTAGTCCCTCTTTCCAGTGCTGGTAGTTAAGCCACATGAGTATTCATATTTTTGATTAGTGATGACGAACCTATGACCCGTGGGTCAGGCACTAACCCACGCAAGCTTTTTAACTGAGCCACAATAGTTAGGCAACCATTTGTGTGTTATATTTGTAGAAAGAGACTTCCATAGCACTTGTATCGTCCCCTCTTTGTTCCACCATGTGTGGTGCTAATTGGTGCCAAGTCTATTAGTGACCCACGCGCTACTACTAAAATATTATTTTAAGATCCCCAAACGCATTTTAGTTAAAGTGATATGAGTAAACAGAGTAAAATGTAAGAAAAACGAATGACAATATAACTAACAATTAGTCGAATTGGAACTGAAAATTCAATAAAATAATTGGAATAGATATGCTTCTCAACAAATAAAATAACCTTAGTAATTTTTCCTTTTAAGTTCTATCAAAAATCGCGTTATAAGAATTATGAGTCGTTGTATCTTTATCGTAGTTGATCACAAATGCAGTACCAATAACTTGTGGAAAGAATTTAGAAGGATTAAGGAGTATTTAAAAGATCACAGGACCAGTAGCATTTTAGATAACAAATAGTTGACTACAGTTGAACAATGGGGTTAGGATTATCAACAAGTTTTTATTGAAATTTCTGGAAATTTGTTGGTTTACTAAACGCAAAACTATTTTTTCCCACAAGAAATAACATTATATTGATCAAAGATCCTATTTTCTTTGAAACCGAAGCAAAATCTCACATTTATGTATTCATCGTTTATGATTTATATTTGCTTCTATTAAAATTCATTCTTAATTGTGGTGCTGAAGATACAAGGAGCTCCTCCTGGAAATAAAGGTCCTCCTCCTGGAATATGAATTAGAAACAAGTACAATATCAAGATTGTTATGGAAAATGTGATTATTGACATTATGAACCATTAATGATTCAATGGAAGAAGTTTGATTGAAAAGATTATAGACGAAATGAAGAAATGATGTTAAGCACGCAGTTCGTTAGAATTATTTTTTGAAAGCTCCAAATTAGTTGAAAATTCATGAATAATTTTTTGTCATTTTTAACAATTTAATGGAGTACCGTCATGGCTTAAAGTTATTAGATTTTGAATTGTTTGAATAAGTAGTTCGTTGTGTTATTTTATATCCACCCCACATATTTTGATTTTGGAAAGATACTGTCCATTGTCCACTTATAGAGAGACCATGGGTGTCTCGCTTAACTATTTCATCAATTTAAACTATTGATGTACTATGAACTAACTAAAAACCATTAATCACGAATAGACTAATATTGATTATTGCCTTAGTATTGATATACTTCTTGCAAAAGACAGTCCTCGCCTATTGTAGTTTATAGTGAATAATGATTTCGATTTTGGTCTCTTGTTCTTTCGTGTAAGAGTTTTTGGATTGCTTGAGATGATTTTGTAATATTATCAACCTTAATAATTCATTTTTCTTAACTAGTTAATAGTTTAATGTTACGGTTTCTAACAGCTGATTGTTTAAGTATTTTTGTCATCAATTTCTACTTTATAGTCTTTGAATATATCATTTTGTTTTATCAAATTAAATTTCGTTGATTGTTTTCCTAACATGATGACATCATTGGGAAGAGGTGATACTCAATTTAGTTTTATTTTTAGCAATCAATTTGCACTTTTGAAAACATTCGTGATTAAGCTTTGAAAAAATATGTAATCAAACGGATAGTAATTTTCTTTCTATACAGTTTTCATTTTGATACTTGTGGAAAAAAATTTTTTTAAGCATATGGTAAAATATGTCAAACAAAACTAATAATTTTTGTACAAAACCATACAAAGGTAAAAAGTACTATAATTTTTTTTATTTTTTATAAATTGTCTTAGAAAATATGAAGGATGTGCGTTACTTTTGTTCAAGAGTTTAATTTAAGATTAATTATGTAACACCGTGATAGAATATAAAGATAATAATTACACAAACTGGGTTATGTTTAAAACCAATTTAACAAATATTTAACAATGTTTGAAATTTGGCGCAATATGTAATGAGAAATTGGCAAAATCACATATGTTTGTAACCATATTTTGGCCACATTGTGTGTTTATTTTATTTGTAAACCACTGACGAAATTTGCGAGTTTTAGTGATTGTGCATGTAACACGTCACAAATTATATTAAAAATTACTGTTGTTGGTTTTATACGTACATACATGTATCGTACACAACGTGTTCTAATTTATGATGTCTGCAATCAAACGAGAAATTATGACGCAATGAATTGTAAATTAAAATTGTAATAAGTGCACTACGTAGAGGAATCGTGTGTGTGTTTCATTGGGGTGGATTGTAAGACGGCCACGACTGGAGAAATGCGAAGAAGAAAATAGCGATGGTTGTGGCACCGCACTTCCGCATCCGGACGTCATACGAAACAATCTACATATTGCTTGTGTGTTACGATTTGCGATTATTCCCGTTGGAAAATCAGCAATGTGTTTCTGCATTGCTGCGGCCTCTATGTACGTCCGATTTTCAACTTCTCTCCCTTCCTTCGTCAGTGTATGTGGAGGATATGTGATACAAGAGCAGCTGTGACTTTTCTCTCATTGCCAATTATTTATATTCCTTCCGATTACCATTATTTACCAGATGATATACGAGTGAAATATTATAAAAAGTTTTACAACTACTCAGACTAACGAACTAGCGCACATTGAGCTTCAACCAACAGTTTTCTTCATTTTACCGTCTACACTGTACAGTTTCAAATAGGAACGATGAGAGCTATAAAATATAAACTTTATATCGTACAAGGTGCGTGTTTATGTTTTATGTACAATATATTCAAGTCGACAAACGAGCAAAATACGAAATAAAGCTTTCAACAAATTACCTGTGAACAAAGACATTATAAGAAAATTATTAGATCTTAAAAACGAAACTCTTAAAATATATCCGTTCAATCTATTTTCCTCCAATACATCTTCATTATTTCAACAACTTTCATAAAATATTTCAAATACAATCAGAAATTTTCCAACTATTTTAATTAAATCAATACATTATCCTTCATATTATTCTTTCATTTATCGTTTAAAAAGAACTTCAACCTTCTTTCAGTCTCGTTCATCTTCATCCTTAATAAGTAAACTTGCAGCATAAAAAACTTTTTACCACTTTTAGCTTCTATATAAAAACCAATCAAAATCTAATAAAAGTTTAAACTTTGTTTTAATCAAGTTGAAAAAGAAAAATACAAAGCAAGCAATATCCTTAAAGAGGCGGATTGCTACGTTAGTGGATATTGAAATTATTATTAATGAAAAAATCGACCGCCTCGAAGAGCTTGGAAGGTAATTTAATTATTGCTATCAATTTTAATTATTCTAAAGAAGTGATGATAAAAAAAATTGAACTTAAGTAATATATTCTCCCCATCCTTTAATCTTTACATATATTTAAAACATCAAATGTTTACATTGATAATGAAATTATCAAAATATATGCAGAAAAATAATGAACTGTATAATAACACGAAGCTTTGATTTAAAATAAAACTAATATAACTTTCTTTGTATTGAAAAAAAAAAATTAAAAAAATTCCTTTTTCTTTTGAATATAAATAAAGGAAAAGTCCTATTTAACAAACATTGTTTTCTTTCATAATTTAATAAACCGAAAGAGCCTTTGGGCCATTTTAGCGTTCGCATGAAAAAAACTTTTATAAAAGTTACATTTAAAAGTAAATGAAACATTATTTTCATTAAAATGATAAACTTGAAGTTCCACTTGATTGAATTCATAAATCAATTGATTTAAATTTACGTAATTTATTTTTATGTCTACACTTTACTGGATTATATGATATGTGTTTGTTTATTTGTGAACAAGCAAATACAGACATGTGAGTGGAACATAATGGAAAAGTATTTGTATTGAGGCAATAGGTTGCAAACTGCATCTGAGAAATTGAAATGAAAATTTATTGTTCTACCACTGCTTAAGTGGTTCACATAAATAAAATGCTTTTGACTTTATTGGACATTCAAAATGGTTTAAATAATTATTTGGTTACCATACGACACATTTCAAGGTTTTACTTTTTTTATTCAATACAATGCTTCTAGTATTATCCATTAGTATTTCTTTTTAAGAATTATCTTTCTTCTTATATCTTTCAACTGTATTTTAGCAGTTATTGGTTGAAGCTTTAAGATAATCGTAATCCTTCCTTCGTATTATTGAACCAATCAGTTCATTATTAATAGTTTATTGTGATAATACTATGATATTTGATGAAGAGAAAAGATTGGCTTATATCGCAGGAAGTAAATACATACAAGATGGCTTATTGGTTATAGATAGTTTCCTATGTTACTTCCTTCTCAATGTTCCAAAATTAGCTCAAACATTTAGACATTAGAATTGATATTAATTGTGCTTGAGACTTATAACATCGTTAAACTAAATAACTAGGGACATATTGTATTATAAAATAAAAATTTAGTCTTTTTTTAAGTTTCTTAAGTTATTTTTTTAATTATTTTTTTTTTTTTTTGGATTGTTCAATCATTTTACAAATTTTTGCTTGGATAGGTTAATAAGTGATTTTGGGAATAGCGAAAAAAAATAGATAGAGCTTTGATCATCAAGGATTCTGAATTGTTCTTAGTAGTTCTACCATAACACTACTGATATTGAAATTGTAAATTTTTGTACATTTTTATATAGGGTTTTAAGGTTCCTACCTGAAGTTCCTTCCTAAAGTTTCTACCTGCATTTAAGCAAAAATATGTGATTATCTAAGAGTAGAATGGGTCGGCATAAAATACTGGTGTATTTATTTTTTAAAGCCAAAGCTTAAATTTAATTTCTTAACATTTGAAAGAATCTGACTAGTTTATTTTTTTCTATAAACCAAACGTATGATGGTATACTATTGTACTCGTAATCGATTATGAATTAAAAGTTATTTGTTATTATTTTGTGAACTCTAGCTTCCAAATTTTACAGTGTAAGTGCTTAGATTATCTGGTGTCAGAAACGGGGAGACCAGAGACAGTTTCAGAGTTGAAATATTTAGTTTTAAGGAAACCATATTTGTAGCCATTAATAATTTTACAGACTCCAGCTCCAAACGGTCTTATATTTAATACAGCGTAGTTAATATTTGAAGCCTAGTGCTAAATATGCCCTATTGTCTTATACTTATTGTCTTATACTTATAAAAGAGGGTATATATCGTTGTATATATCGCCGAATCCTAAAGATAGTTTGGAGCAGTCACGTGCAAAATAAAGAAGAGAAGCAAAACTCTAATGATATTTACGAGAAAGTTACTGTTCTTTGGTTACGTCATACAGAACGACAGATATCAACTATTCCAGCTCATCATTCAGGGTCGGTTTGAAAGAAAAAGGCTCTGGGAAGAAGCAGGACATCAAGGCTAACCAAGTATCGTAGCTGCTTCGGAAAAAGCACTAGAGAACTCTTCCGCACTGCTGTATCAAAATTCTAAATAACTATGATGATCGCCAATCTTCAATGTTGAAGGGGCACCAAAAGAATAAGAAGAAGATGGGAATATTTAGGTGAAAACAAGATTAAGTTCATGATTCCAAGCGAGCCCGTACCCCAGTATATCTAAATCTTAATGGAGAGACAATGTAAAAGTGGAACACTTTAAGCACCTCCTTGAATGTCTTAAAAGTGGCCATGAGAAGTGGAGTACGGAACAAGAAATATGCAACTGCGTTGAGCAATCTAGAAATACCTTCACTAATATGACAAAATTTTTGAGGATTGACCTTCATCCTTTGAATCGCACTTAAAAATGGTCAAGTGCTATGTGTTCCCCATTGTTTTAAACTAAATGGAAGGAGGAACTCTTAACCAGAAGCTGAAAGACAAAATTGGTGCGTTTGAAATATGGTTGTATCATCGAATCCTGAAGAGAGTATGGAGAGATAATGGGCGAAATGAAGAAGTGCTAACTAAACTAAATACTAAAAAGCTCTTATGATTTCCATAAAGAAGAGAAAGTTACTGTTTTTCGGTAAGATCAAGTGTAACAAAAATATCGCCAGTTCTTCATTGTTAGATTGAAGGGAGAAGAGCTCTCGGAAGAAGAACATCTTTGCTGGTGAACCTAAGTGGGTAGTTTGGCAAAAGTACGATAGTGCTTATGAAAACAAAACTACCATGATGATCGTCAATCTTCAGCATTTTCAATACTTAAAAAAAATCTTAAAATTAAAGACCTCATGCATTCTGTCCTCATTGTTTACGATAATAATGCATTTCTTAGTTGGTGTTGGATATAAGTAACTATAAGAAATTTTTGAAAGTAATAATCAGAATTGTAGAGCGGGAATCTAAGCTATTCCAGAGCCAATTTTTCTAAGCACTGAGCTTTGAATCAAACTTTAATTCCCAAATCTTGACCATAACCAACCATAACATTTGGGACTGGAGTTGTATCCAGAGTCTAAAATGGAATTCGGAGCCGAAATTAAATTCATAGTTTTAAAATAATTAACTTCAGAGTTTTTTGATGAAAATTTCATCAAAATATGAATGATGGTAGTTATAAACTCTTACGTCAATTAAGTTTAGTAAATAATGGCAGTTATACAGAAGTAGCTAAAAAATAATAATATTATATATGGACCACTAAAAACCAAAGTGGTGTAAGTTACATTATTGTGATTTGAAGATATATATCACTTATCGAAATAGTTATAGATAAAGTTATAGATAGTTATAGATATAGTTATAGATATATTATAGATATAGTTATAGATAAGTACGAGGTATTTTTGCCTGCTATTTATCGTCATAATAATGAGGCTTTGATTTATTTCATTTTTCATTCAACAGTTCATTACCCAAGGAATTGTTTCAGTTAATAAAAGCGGAAAATTCAAATTCAAAATTATGACTTATATCCAAAGAGATTTATACCATTATGATTTTAAACAGCTTATATGCTTCTTACTAGCGATAGCCGGGCTTTTGACAATTTTGACTAAATACAAATTTTGCTCTGATCTTGATTTAAAGTGATAATAAACTAAATTGATTGATAAGCTTGGTTTATAACTAATACTAAAAGATATTTTTAATCAAGATAGAATGCAATTATAACAGAAAAATTTGTTTTTAATAAATAATTAATATGGCCAGTGCTTTGTTAATAAAACCAAGGGAGCAATAATTTCTTTTCCATGAATAATTTTAGTTTATTAAACTTATTGTGTGATGATTGAAGTACGCACATAACAAAACGTTTCATTAACAATATTTATTCGTGGTTTTTCAAAGCTTTCAGTTTAAAACAACGATAATTAATTAATCTTTTCCAAGAAAAAATATTTACCCAACAATAAAAAGTAAATGCGTCAAAAGCTTTGTTTTGTCAAAATGTAATTTTGATAAAAATTTAATAATGATAGATGAAAATCAACAAAATTAATGCTTTTTATAGCCTTGAAGCACAAATATTAAGCTTTAACATAGAAATTAAACGTTGCAAGAACGTTATAACTAAGTTGTTATTGTAGTTATAACAAAGGCTATAACTATGGTGTTCTATTGATTTTTTTTAAATCCAAATAGTATAATTGAGTTTTTCAATTTCCTTTTGTGATCAGATTTCACATTAGTTAGGATTTTTTTTAAAACAAAATTGGTTTTTAAAACTATGAAAGCCTCTCTCATTGTAACCAAATACTCATTGGATTTTTCAGTTAGTTTGTGAATTAAATCAAAGAAATATTTTACTTCGCTTTTGTATGCACAAAAATAATAGAACTCAATTTACTTATCAGATTACAGCCAGATCTTTTTTGCTTCATGTGGAAAATAATGTAGGGCCCTGTTGCTGTGTTAAAGCTAAGCAGGTCATCTGTTAAATAGTTAATTACTTTTTGTTGTCATTGTCCTCTATGCTAAATGAAATTCGCTCGTAATTATAATAATAATTGCATTGTTCATTTCATCAACTATATTTACATTTATGCTTGGAAACAAACATTTTAATTAATTAAACAAAATACTTAAATTTGATTAGTTCACGTTCAAAAGTTCAGCCATTAAATTATAGATTGAAAGTAATTATAATTTACTTTTTTTATGAATGGATTGTAAAAGAGGAAAAATTAAAAAATAAAACATTTAAAAAGTTTCTTATATATTCAGCTTGCAAAGGCTTTTCAAGACTTGAAGAGGGTTTTATCAAGTGGTAAAAAGTTTTCAGGTGCATATTTCCTCGTTTGCTTAAAACTTTTTTTGCTGAGGCTTTTTAATTTTCAGCCACTGCACCTATCAAATTAACGCTAATTGAATGAATGACTTTATAATTAGGGGTTTGATCAATTTAATTAATTCCTTAAAATATGATAAATTGATATTTTTTCATTATCACTTTATCTTCGGTGGTAATAATTGTGGCGCCGGCGTGTAATTATGACGAATGGGGTTGGCCGTATGCATTTAATTTTCGCGTGTAATTTAGTTGGTGCACTCGCCTGATATCGACAACGTAGCTAATACACTATAAATCACATATAATCCATCTGTATCAGCCACATTGGACACTCAAAACATCCCCGTACCCCAATCAAAGCCCATTTAGACCTACCTGTGTTTTACCTCTAATTGCACGGCGCTTCCACCATCACATAATATATTTGATTTGGAAATTGGAATGAGCCGACCGGAAAGGGTATCCCAATTGCTTTGTTTACGTCACTGTATATAATAATATTATATATATATATATATATATACATTTATATATATATATATATATATATATGTATATATTTAACGGACAGCACTGTAAGCTCTATAATATGCAAAGCATGTTAAGCTCTTTGTTCAGTTAACGAGAATTGTAAAACGTTAGTGTAACATGTATTGCTTTATTATTATGTTTAAATATTCTAAGGTCAATATAATGAGAAAATAATTGTTAGTAAAATGTGTCAATTGTACAAGAAAATTCAATACACATGTTACTTTTATATACACGCGAAAATAGCAGACAAATCGATCGCAACATATTTAAATTATATTTTCTTGTCCAAGAATGTTCTGCAGTAGTTTTTCTATTTCTTTTGTCGATTTTAATTTTGCAGACGTACTTAGTTTGATATTTTTCTTTTTCGTCCATTCGTCATAGCAGAAAGAAAAAAAAGCATGAATTTTAGTTGGAAAAATTCACGCCAAGTACTTAGTTTCTTGTTCAGAATTTTTTCCAAGAAAATTACACACAAAACTTACAGTCAAATAAGACAAGTATGAGATGGAGGGGGTGGCAGACTATGAACTATGATTTTCATTTCCTTTTTAAATAGCTTCTTGTGAATTTTTCTCGGTTTTTTTCATAGAAAATATTTGTGAATTCATTCACCTGTCTGAGTTTATATTCTACAAAATATGAAGGATTTTCTTTTAATGTCGGAGAACACCAAGAAAATTTCACAAACTTGAATGTTTTGTTTTTGTTTTTAATATGAAAATCTTGAAAAAGGATATTATTCTTGATTTGCATGATATTTGCATTTGATATTCTCTTTTCATGTGTTTGCACTCTTGCTTGTTTGTTGTCGTTTGTTATCGTAAATACAGTGTTTTACTCGTCAACGATAACAGAACAGAATGTCAGTGAGCTGAAGCTCGAAGGGCGGATTTTCAGTCCCTAAAGCTTTTGGAAAACTTTTAGATTATCTACTTCTAAATTTATAATTTATTTGTACCAACTTTTTCTAGGTTCGTTCTCGTTTTATTCATGTTTGTTGCAAAAGTAATGATAAGTTGAGAAGAAGAAAAATTCAAAATTCAAATAAACTTTGTATAAATATGAATGTAAAACGTCGCTAGTTATTTAATAACAATAAGTCTATTCCGTATAGAAAATTTTATTTAAATTGCATGCAACACGATCCTAGTTACATGGAAAATACTCATGGAATCACATGGAATATATCAAAACCAGGTCATATTCAAACGAATAGTCCTTGTATGATTTTAAATGATCTAAAAGAAGACCAGTTATACTTTAAAAGTTTTACATTGAAATGCAATTGAATTGGTTGCATTATATTTTAACAAAAACATATATAAATTTTCCACATTCTTGGTTACTTGATATTATTTAATTGAAAACTGTTAATAATTTGATTTGTTACTTCCTTGAAATTTAATTTGATTTTTTTTAACATTTGAAATGTATTTAAGAAAAAGTGTGGGTGAACTGACGGACGGATGTATGAAGTAAAACTTTTCGGAAACAGTCTAATTTTTTCCTGGGAATAAGGATCAATACAAATAAGCGTAGGGATTTTACTTACTTCAGTTATTCACTCATACACTATCGAATGAAATCGAAATGACGGATGAAAGAAATAACCATTATCAATTAGCTCAAATTTTAGACCTTTATTAACATATTTGGTTTTCACTTACGCATATATGTATTTTTCGTTTTCTGTCTTTGCCGACAAATATACCGATATTTGGTTATTACAATATTGATTTAAATTATTTTATTTTTATTTCAACTCTTGGACTAATTAGACTAATTGGGAGAACCTTGCTAGGGATAGGCGACGGTGAGGGGAAGTTCCACTACGCGGTAAACTAAACCTGCTATCAGGAAGAAAACAGAAAAAATTATTTCTTATTGATGCGTAAATTAATCGTTGTTCATAACTATATACTTTGGTATTCAAGTAACATAAATGAATTATATTCTCATAAAGTTTTGTAGGAATATTTTTACGTGAGTGGAAAAATAAGATAGTTTTTTTGTAGAAAAGAGTTCATTTCCCAAAAAAATTAATAAGTAATTATTTTGTAAATTTGATTCAATCTAATTTGTTAAATAGCTTGGTATACCTCGTTGGAAATTAGTATCTTTTTTATTAAGCTTCCTCCAGTTTTTGGTAACCATTTTAATAACCATTTTGATAAACGCCAACTAACTTCAACTACTTGTAGTGATTATCACCTATATATGCTTTTAATAAATGGCTTTGATTAAACTAATAAAATATATGTTTCGTGCTAATAATTTTGGTTGGTTAATGAAATGAATAATGCCTACGGGGTCAAATTATATTATTGCTTTTCATTGGAACATTTTTTTTTAATTGCTAAAATTATTATGAATTAGTAGAAAATAATCACGATTATTACGTAAAAATAATACCAAAGTGATTCAAAGGCAAATTTTATCACGTTAAGGATCAGTATATCTTTATCTAGCCTATACAATTTATCTTTCAGACAAAAATTTTTCCGGAAGATAGAGCAAACATACGTATTTTCATCCAAGAGATGTTATACTTGTAGGATAAATGTGTAGGAATAATTTGACTGACTAATTTTTATCTGTAAGATAGCTACCTAAAGGATATGGTTTATCTATCGAGGATTGAAAATATGAGCCCTGATAGCCAGTATTTTCCTTTATGGATATAAGATATTCTTACGATGGCTACTTGAAAAATAAAATATTATCTGTTAGATAATTCCAACATTTTTATCTTACATATATATCTACTATATCCTATAGTAAAAATATGCATCTTTTATCTCTGCCCAGGTAAATTTTATCTGGAAAATAAATTTCACTATCTAGATGTGAAAATAGCGTTACAAAATATTAACACTTTACAAACCGAAGCATTAAATTGATTATTATTTATTTTTTTTGTTTAACAACAATTTTAATTCTAAATAACTGGTTTTGTTATTTATTAAAGAAAAATTTAACACTAAAAATAATTATATTTATGATTCTTCTGTTTGGGTGTTTATCACTGAACTTCTCCTAAATCTCTCTCCTAAATTTAATAACCAAATGGCCGTTAAAAATAAGAAAATATTATCAGTTAACTATATGCATTCATAATGAAAAAATAATGAAATATTGTTTGTAGTGAAAGGGGAAGTCCGGGCAAAGTGGACACCTTAAGCTTTAATGACCTATAGCAAGAAAACGTATAGACATAGAAATAAAACAATTGCTGAGTATGAATAAGTATTTATTATAATTTTTAATATAGTCATCAAAAATTTGGTAACATCAATATTTTACTTAAAATTACTAACAATATTCAAATTAGTACAGCTATCCGCTTTGCCCAATCTACCGGATAAAGTGGATAGGACCATAGAACAAAGTGAACACATGGTAAATTAAAGAAAAAATACCGAAATCAATGTAAGAAGAATGCAATTAATGATAGATATATAGCTACTTAATTTACGATTGAAAGATCGATTGAAAATACAGCAAATACGAGCAAATACGTTTGAAGATCGTTCTCCTGTTCGTTGTTAAAAACCTTGCGAAAACGGCCAAGCTGAGCAGTAGAACTACCTTTTTTCCAATGCTTATACAAAGTAGCATAAGGTAGGACATATTTTCTTGCTGTAGTTTTCACTGGAATACCAGCATTACAGTCTGCTATCGCAAGCATCATAGCGTCCTCATTCCAATTGGCTTGATTAGTTTTCCTTTTATATTTGTAAACCATCTATAGCATTATAAAAGAAAGCCATTGATCAGAAAGCCTACCAGGTAAATTGAAATTGAAGTGGATACGTATCCACTTTGCCCGTATTCTCTTTCCCCAATAGGTACTTGGTGCACCAAACCTAACCTACAACCAAATCCAAAAACAATATTTCCATAAAACTTGCAGTAATTCAACAAGAAAGCATACACTTTAAAAATACAAACAAGGCAAAACAGTAACGTCACATGTACATGAGTAATTATAAAAATACTTACCTTGAAATATCGTAACAAAGTATCACTTATTTATTTTAACTATTTTTTTGTCCAATGACGGGTCACCTTACGCTAGCTCTGTTTGTTTACGATTGAGGAATGGAGCACGGATCATTTGCTCGAGCCATTTCGAAATATTGTAGGGTATTCGCTTTGCCCGGGCTATTTGCTATGCCCGGACTTCCCCTACTCGTATATCTATATTATTGGCATATTAAGTACTAACCTCTGTAAAGTTTGTGGATTAAAATATTATTTTGAATCCAAATATCGAATTAAAAAAAAATCAAAGATAATCAAAGGAAATCAAAAAAAATATTTTCTTCCAACAGTTGTATTATTTTAACAATCGCATAGATAAAAAAATAGATGCGGAAACGAATTATATATACATTGGAAAGTTTTGTAAACAAAGAATTATCGAAAAATGCAAATTCGATCATTAATTCCTCAAATGTATTGATAATATCTCAAAGTTATAAATATTGAATTTGTTATATTTGTATTTCAATTCATATCTTGGCTTATCTCCTACATGAATTGAATTTTACGCTTTGTTTACCATTGACAAAATATTTTAATTATTGCTTTGATAAACTTGATATTCGTAAAAATTTGTGACATATTGTGATTTTTAATTGTAATGTTATTTTATTATTTGTTTTATGGTCGAAATTAAACCATACTAGGAGCTTATCGTGAAATACGCATAGCTCAATACTGACACAACGAATAAATGGGAAAATTTGGCAAATGAATGAAATCGAAATGACAAATTTGAGACAATTTTTAATATATTTGATTTTCACTCTCACGTATGTGTTAACATTTTTTTCTGCATTGTTGATATAAATACACTTGCGTATTTTGTCTTAATAAAAGACGATGTTTTGGTAGTACAACGTCAACCAGATCCGTTTTTTTTTAATTTAATTTTGAAATATCGAAAGTTTGAGAAACACTGACGCACATATTTCATTTTCAAACCATAAGACCTGTTTGGTTTATTGTTATTTTTGCTATCAAAGCTAGCTTTGATTTTTTGTGATCAAATGGAGAAAAATATCGTTCTTTGTGTTTGCATTGCAACAAGCAAGTTAATAGATTTTCTTAAGAATTTCCAATTGTTTTATAAAGTTGACTTATTATCGAAATTCCATCAATATTTTCCACTTCCGTGTTATTATCGCTACTCTTTACATTGCTCATAGATTTTTGAACTGGTTTATCTTACTCCTACTAAACAAAAGCTTTTACACAGTCGATAAATCCTCTCATTTATTTTATGAATCTTGAACAATGCAAACGAATATTAAGCAATTTATGACCGTGGACGTTGTTCAAACAATAAATAATAAATTTTGCGTTCAACCTCTCTGTCTGAGACATTTACGCACATTAAATATCAAAGGCAAGGAAGTTTTCAAGAAATATCAAGTTTAAGTTCATGTCAATGAACGTTTAAAAATTTTTGTGATAGCGTAATTGAATACATAATGGGTGAGAACTGAAATGCGTTTGATTTGGAACTGAGAGTAAGATTACAATTTGTTTCAATTACGGAATGGAATAATCATGGAAAAATCGTATTTTTCAAGGGATTCCAAGTGGAGAAAAGAAAAAAATGTACATACAAGGAAGTGAAAAACTGATAAACGTGATAGCCGCGAGCAATTCGACGCGCATCATGAACTTTTTATTAAATCAATCCAAATCGGAAACAGAAGAGAGATTCCTTTTTTTTTTAGGAAAGAAAACTTTTAATACTGAACAACAAAGTCAAGCCAAAAATAGGTTATAATATTGATCGAATATTTTGTTTTTTAAATGAGGCTTGATTATCTCCTTTATGTGCTTTTTTTCCGGGACTACGTGAATTTTGTTGTTCTGGGAATGGTATGTCTATATGTGTTCATTGATGAAACGGGTGATATGAATTGAAGATGTCAACCTTGAGCTTTCGAGTATATTCGGCGTTTTCAACAAAGACCTTGATTTTGTCACTGATCGTGCTTTGTGTCGCATGAGCTTTCGTGTTTGTTTCAATAAACTAATAATAGAGCTCATTCAGTGTTTTGTGGTAGTCTTTCAAGTTTGACGTAATTTTTTCATTCATTTTTTATTGGAGTTGGAAGTTGATTAGCCGTATTCGATCAGTACTGTTGCAACTTTCTATTGCATAGCTAATTATGTGAAAGATGTTTGGTTTTACGTGTGGTTGTAGGAGTGTGAGAGATTGACCCCGACTATGTTCATATATGTCAGTGCCCTCAGAAGCACGTACTGCATTCAACACCAATGACCATATAAATTTATGTACTCTTATTTGTTCTGGATATTGCACTAAATGCATATTACACGAGTTGAATATTAATGTTTTTACATGGCTTAAATTTCCTCTCGGTGCAACGTATGAGATTATTACAGTGTACATTTTTTCAATGAAAAATTGACCACAGTCTTATGGAACCTATGTGGTTTGTCGGTTAGTCGCATGAACGCGTTTTAGATGTATATACCAAATGCAAGCATATACATTTTTCTAAATGCATCGCATTGAATCAAGAGTGCTGTATATAATTTTTTTTCGAAATTTCCTCACACTTTTTACTTTTGTCAAGATTAAACGAAACATCGTGACGGATCGTATTTTTCAAAATAAAATAATCATACAGATAGTAAATGGTCCATAACCCGACACATTGATGCTGGTTGGATCTGCAAGGTCCCGCAGTGAGTTATAAATGTCTTTCATATATGCTCTCCCGTTTTCCCCATTGCGCCCGTTCTTGTCGTTTGCTTCCCGTTTTGTTTTATGTTATTTTCTTATTTCGCGTATGTGCCACACAGCATCAGACAGCTTAAAGTTGTGGCTGATTTTATTTGGTCGACCATATAAAAGAAGTGGTAGTAAAACTGTTAATAATGTGTCTCAAGGTTTTGTACACGAGAAAATACGACGATGCTTATCATGGACTTTTCTTTGTCAACCGCATAACTGGAACGTCCATGAAAAATATTTATACGGATTTTCATCTTAGCTTTTTTTCCGTTTTTTTTCTGTTTTATTTCGTGATATAAACAGAAATGGTCCGTATCGATTTATATAAACACATTAACCCATTTTTGCACCATTCCTGACTGTCTTGTCTATGAAAGGTTTCTATCTATCACAAAAAGTGTTACACAATTAAGAAAGAATAAAAAACAGTGAGACATTAAGATAGTTTACAATCCCATAAAAATAATAACTCCTACAAATTTTGTAAATTTAATGTCTTTAATATACGTATCGCATATTAAAACTTAACATCTCCATAAAATGTTATACAGGTAACAAAGTTAACCATTTTATTGAATCAAGGAATGTGATATTACTGCATATTTTATGTTTAAAAATCGAAATCAAATGTCTGAAAAAAATTATTCAAAATAAAAGTTTATTGAAAATTTCTTGTATAAATAGTTTTTAGGTAGAAGCTGTAATAAAGGCTGCGTTATACTCGGTCAAACTTGGTGACCAATAAGACAAAATTAGCATTAAAAATTCCATTTAAATTCCTCTATATTGCAATATTTGAATAGGAATAAGTCATTTATTAGCTGAAGTATGTTCATCGCATTAATTGATTGGATGCACATTTACTTAGGAATACAAACAAAAAATTAAGTTGCTAAATAGAAAACAACGTTCACATGCGATAAAAGCAAAACCATCAATTTTCGGAGCATTTTTCTGTGAAGCCATATTACAAATGTTTCCAGACGATTGATTATATTAACTTTAAAAGTTTGGGTCTCGGCTCTGCAAAGCAGCATTTTTGGGATATTTTAAAATTTAAAGAAAAAAATAAGAATTATACCTCTCTCACTAAATTGCAGGAATTAAAAGGCTCGGTATATAACTTTAGGTCTATTCGTTTTTATTATGCCATCATGGTCCTAACGATATATGATTTGCTCAAATCCTCCATTTGCTGACTATACTTAAGGAGCAAAGGTTATGACACCATATGGTGAAAACTATGCATGACGATTTTTAGCCACCAGCAACTTTTATTGCCTTTAATAAGAAACTATTAGGTGTTATGGCATAATGTAATGTGTGATTGATAAACATCATTAAATATCGGAAGAGTCCCCGGAAGAGTTCCCTTTGCCTGTGAGTTCTCCATAGTCTTGTAGTATGACTGAACTATGACAATTGAAGATGATTGTTTAGTAATTGAAAAATGTTTCCAAGCTTATATGCTAAAACGTGGTGTGGATTAAGCATATGGCGTATTATTAAAGCCAATGAAGTAAAATCTGTCCAGGTCACATTCACAACCCAGTAGAGTACTTACTTGTCCTCCATTATTCCTGCAAATCCATCAGACTTCGCAGGCAACGGAGGTTAGGTATTTTGGGATGCACCTGGACATAGGGCTAGTCTGGCGGAGACATATAGTAGCCAAGAGAGATCAGCTGAAAGTAAAATACTGACAACTACGCTGGCTAATTGGTTGGAAATCACAACTGTCCTGGAATTATCAACTCCTCCAGTACAAAACCAATCTGAAGCTAATCTGGACGTATGGCATCCAGTTATGAGGAATAACCAGAAACTCCGATATAAATATCAATCAACACTTTCAGTCTAAGGCCCTCAGACCCGTTTGAAGAGAAGTGGTTGGTCACAAATTAATACACCCATAAAAACCTACAGATGGCCTCTGTTAGGGAGGAAGTCACCATTAAAAGAGATTGAGTGGGCATGCCAATCATTTGGTGGTTGACCAAATGTCTACCTTCTAGACAACAGCGGTGAGCCAACTAAACTGAAACAAGTTTCATTTCTGGAGTTACCATAAAGAAAATAACATAAATCATCAAGTTTGCTACCTTTAGAGATAGCAAGTAGGCGTGACTTGACGTTTAGCAGATTTGCTTACTGTTCAAAAAAATATTGCAAATAAAAAACAAAAAAAAAAATAGGAAAATAAAATCAAAGATTGTGAACAAGCTGCACAAATGCTTCCTTAATTAAAGAGCAAATTGGGAGAGGAAGGTGACTAATACTATACTCCCGGCCACGTAGCACTTAATTTTTAAAGTTTAAGTGCTAATACTATTGGGAATGGAACACTTTTGTCACGATGTCTGGTGGTCAAAAAAAGTACTAGTATGTACTTCAATATAAAACTATACCAAGTAAACTAAAAAAAATGAATAATCAACAAATCTTTTTTTATTGAAATGAAAGTTATTTAAATTAATTCCTAGTATGAAAAATAAATAGCGCTTACTGTGCATAATAATGGTTATGCTAGTAAATCATATGAAAATGTAAAAATAAGTTATCTCACTATAAGTTATCTTCCTAGTCTGATAGCAATTCTTTTACGTTAAAAATTTGTTCGGAAACAAAGCACAAATTGTACCCAACTGTCGAAACAGATCCTTGAGTTTCGTGAGCTTCTTTTATATGAGAACATTTTAAACAAAACTCTGTAAGACTAACAACATTACTATTTGTATTTCATTATTTTACCACATTTAATCAACTAATTTTAAGCTTCAAGAATTTTTCTCGGTTAATAATATTTTTCTGAGCTGG
The DNA here is from genome assembly GCA_958496175.1 of Sisyra terminalis. Lineage (NCBI taxonomy): Eukaryota > Metazoa > Arthropoda > Insecta > Neuroptera > Sisyridae > Sisyra > Sisyra terminalis. Next base: position 38,804,793 of record OY292276.1, read on the forward strand.
ATTTAAGTGAAGTCAGTCTAAAATTTCGCTTCAAGGCAATAAAATAATAACAAACTTAATGTAAGTTTATGGGCATTTTTTTTGTCGCACGCAAAACGTAGCCATGTTTTTAAGCCACATCCATTGGTCAATTCCCAATGGTTAAAATGTTTTAATGGCTTAAACTAAAATACCAATTGAGCAAATTTTTTTAATAACTATGCAACACATATATACACTGGTAAGCATTTCAAAATACTTCAAATGACATTATCTTTTTTCCTATTGGGACAAGCCGTGTAATTTATAAACCTTGGATAAAATAGTTTTTGTTACAACTTAATTTTGATCGAAATCTTTCATAAGCAATAAATGTTGCTAAAGTCATACTATTTAACCCATTTAGATGTCTAAATTAGGTTTAAATTGTTGATGAATTCTTTTGCTTTTATTCAGTGGCGTTAATTTATTGTATACCTTAGATATTTCTGCATTAAATATAAATTCAAATGAAAATAAATGAAAATATGTTACATATAATTTAAATCTTTTGAAATTTTCCCATACAAATCAAGAGTTTTTTTGTGAGCTGTTAAGTTTATTAATATCGATTTTAAATAAATATATATTGAATACGCGTGGTAGCTTAAATATGTTGAGGAAATAAATTTGAGCTAAAAGTAATAAATGTAAACCAAGTAGTAATTTCAAATGTTTATAATAAATTATTGAATAATTGTACCATCAAAACAAACAATTTGAACTAAATGAATATATATCAAATAAATTGTAGAATTTTTGACGAAATTAAAAATGAAATTCGGAATAAATATATTTGGTTATTCAAAGTAATCATTTTCAATAAATATTAATTTTAATTTTGGAAAATGGGTCAAATACAGTATCATTTATGTTATTGTTAAATTATTTGTGAAAATAGCGAATACGTGAAACGTTTTGTTAGGTTTTCTTTATTGAGGAACTGGTTCAATTAATAAAATTTGATTTTTCCTGTTTATGTATAACGAGGAAGTTAATAAAAGTCGGTTTTACAAATAAAAATTGTGTCATCGATTGTAACACTTTAAATTTTGTATCAGGAATACATTTTAATAGCTCGATTGGATTGATTTATTTACGTCATGGGATTTTGATTTTGTTCTGATTTTTTAAAATCTGAAACGCGTGGAACACTGTATTTCACATAGGTTCCTCGTGCTGTTGTAATTCCCATCGAAATCGTCGGGATAATTTATTTATGCAACCGCCATATATTGACAGGAAAAGAAGGAGATAACGGGGCGTATGCGTGGGTATTTCGCATTTTCTACGTCAGTAGATGTCAAGGTTTCGAAAGCTCGCTATATCTCCAGGCAGCAACTCCTTTCGTTCTATTTACTTATTAAACAAACATAAATTCATTTTTTTTCCACATTAATATATTAAATTTACTATTAGAGAAATTTTAATAGGGTAATATTCATTAAATATTACGACACTGAAATTGGAAATTGGGAGGTTTTAAATAAAATTTATTTGCAGTGAAGAAAACCATATTACTTTGATACTTTATATGTAAATTTTATAACAGTTGTTCGAGAAGTTTGATTTCCGTCGATGTGAAAGCTTTAAATTAAAGTGTGAGCTTTACGAAATTGTTCGAAGAGGTTTTTGTTTAAGAAAATGAGTGAAGGGTGAAGTAAAAGCTTCAATTACCAGCTAATTAATTAATGTGTATGGCTTGTGAAAAGTTTGTGGCTGAACAAATTGATTTATTATAATATGAGTCGATAAAGAAGTTTTCTTTAAATACACAATAAAACTAGCAAATCGAACCAAGAAAATTACAAACAAAAAAGAGTATTAAAACTGTCAGTTGTTGAGCTTACTTTTCATTAATAAAAGTGCAATATATTTTCCTCAAACAGGCACATAGAGTCAATTTCCGGATTTCAACAAACTAATGGGAAATGAATGCAAATATCCGGAGTATTGTTTAACTCTCGGATTATATTCTATCTGTTTATAGTCTTGTTGTACTAGCGTATTATGTACATTTTGCATTTATTTGTAGTACACATCTGATGAGATGTAAGAGAGATCTATAC